>JADLZK010010577.1:0-1200000 GCA_015847255.1 Hyparrhenia diplandra
AACAAATCTCATTTTTCCATTACAGTGTTGACTTATACAATAACAGGTGGGACCTGCTCTACTCCCATACACCATTGACATACTCAGTGGCATTTTGGCATACTGACATTCACTACTGTTGAAGCAGACATCTATGATTTTTATCGCCTTCTAGTGTATGAGTATGTTCTTTCCTTTTTAATTGAACGTCAAAACTCCTGGCATTTGTGTTTTAAAAAATTATAGTGTATGAGTCATTAAAAAACTGGACCCATTGTTGGTGAAAAGGAAATCCATAGTGACCACCTCCAAAGCTGCATCGGGAATTACTATTGACGAACTTCCTGGTTGTAAGTTTGCACGTGGACAAAGGATGTCTTTTCTGCAACAGCAAACTAGTGAGAAATTGTCAGGAAATTTGGGACAGACAAGTTCAGTCACTTTCAGCTATAGACGGTGATGACAATGGCAGTGACACAGAAGCTTATAGTGATGTAGACTCATTTGCTGGGGATCTTGAGAACTTGCTAGACGCAGAAGAATTTAATGATGAGGATACAAGTACAGCAGACTTGAGAATTGACAAAGCAGATGGAATGAGAGGACTAAAAATGAGAAGGTGCTCTACGCATGCCTAAATTAACGAGGAAATTGAAGATGATGAAACAGAAGCCTCTCCGCATTATTCAGTACCACTTGAATGCTGGATATTGGTTTGCTATTGTGCTTATAAAATCGTGATAAAACAAGAACAAGGTGTGCGGCTGGACCACTGAAAGTATGCAACCAACGTATCACAATTCACAATTTCTATTTATTAATAAAGACAATAAATAAAAGGTCTATAATAATGTACTTAGTATAAGTCAGCCTATCAAATTCTCAAACCTTAGCTATAATCATCCTAAGCGCTAACAATGCTAACGTAAGACAACTCTACGGATCCGAGATATATTTTGCCATCTTGTCTTTCCACCGCCTCGGTTGGCCTAACGTTCTTAGGGCCCGTCATTTCTTGGAGCTTTTCACCATGAGCACCAATCCGGATAGCGACCAAGTGCTTGTTCCCGCCAAGCGGATACGGAAGCTCATTTTTCTCCCGATGTAGCGCAACCCAATAGCCTCCATTCCCGTCGGGCCTCACGTTGTCCGGGTATCCTGGTAGTTCCGCGAATATCTCGGATGTGTTTGCGTTGGGCCCACGGATCCAATACCTAAGGAGCTTGCAAGGTCCGGTGAGCGTGACGATGAGGTGGGTCCTGTCGTCGCTGATGACAATGCCGTTAGGGTAGGTCACGCCGGACTGGAGCACGGTGACTTGGTTGGTCCGCGGACTGTACTTCATGATGCGCCCTGTGGAGTCGCCGGACGCGGTCACCATCTGGTGTTGTGACCGTTGGTACGTCTTGCTGCTGTCAGTGAAGTAGAGACATCGCCGGTGACCTGGTCGATGTCCACCCCATTGGTGAAGCGGAACGGCTCGCCGGCGGCCTCCGTGGCTAACACGGTCGCCTCCCGCCGTGCGGTCCCACCCGCATGAGCCCCATGTACGCATCCGCGATGTATAGGTCGCCGGAGTCGCGATGGAAACAAAGGCCCAGCGGCCGGCCACACGAGCTCTCCGTGGCGACCGCCGGGAGCTTGGACGGCGCCTCGCAGTTGTTCTTGGTGTAGCTCGGGCTGTACGTGAACGTGCTCCAGCCAGCTCCATCGCCGCCGTACTTGAGGATGCGGCCGTCGGAGATGCTGACGTAAGGTCCGGCGCCGTGGCCGTCGAACGCGACGCTCTCGGGACCAACCAGCGCGTCGGGCAGCTCCAGGCGCTGGCTGTTCGATGCGTCGATGGCCTTGGCTACGGCGGCCACGGCGGTGCACGGCAGGAGCAGCAGGACGGCTAGCAGGATTCCAAGCAGAACCGGCTTGGACGTGAACCGGCCCATGGTCGCTTTTCCGCCAGCTAGCGCAATGCAAGGTTCTCTATTTCTCTCGCTGGCGTTTGTTGGTCGATCGGCGATCGCTGACGATTGTTTGTGGAACGGGGCACCTTGCCGCCTCCGGTTTTATTGAGGTCTTCGCTTGCGGCAGTCCGAAGCGGTGCCAGGAAAAGAGAAGGATTCCGACTCGGGGAGCTAGCTGGAACGGAGACGGATGCATGGTAAAATCCGGCTACATTCTCTATAGGGGTCCCAACGGAGTCTCTGTGTTAACTCCTATACTATATGCAGTACGCACTAGGAAAAAAAAAAACTAGATATTCTCACAAAAATTAGAAACCTCTTCCCATCAGTTCAATATATATAGGCTCTAATCATTAGTTGACAACAATTTTTATATTAAGCCCAGAATTAGTGAAAGTTACAACTTACAACGACGTGCCACGAATGATACACTAAAAGGAATAAAGTTATACAATCAATTCTACCCTCCCTAGCAGAAGGTGAGTTGGCAATAATAACCACTGAATGTATTCTATTTTATAAATAATTACTCCCCTCAGTAACGGTGATAAACAACATAAACTTAAGTGTGAATTTGGATTTAAATTAACCACCTATGCCAATTTGCACAAGAAGTAATATGTAACCCTATGTTTACTATACATATGAATTTAGTACGTATGTGCTATTATTACAATAACTAAAATATCCTCTCAAATCAACATCTAAAATAACAACACGTATGTTTTCTTGGTCCCCTTAGCCAAACTTTTGATTGATTGTTCATCCACTATGTATTTTATGAAGCAAGCTCATCGATGGCGACAGTTTGACGATCAACTGAAGTAGTACCCCATTTTTCTTCAATGAACAGCTTTTCATTGTTTAATGGCAAATCTAGATCTTTCCTCAAATTCCCATCCTTCTTGACACGATAGACTTATCTAATAATCACCTTGTGCTACTAAAACGGCCATTCACTCTCAATCAATTCCGACCCTCCTAGAAATAGGTGAGTTTTTTAGAAATGGACCGAAATCGATTGATTTTCGAGAAAACACGTTGTAACGGTGATAAACAACATAAACTTAAGTGTGACCCATTCTGGATTTAAATTAACCACCTATGCAATTTGCAAGAGCTAAGGTAACCCTATGTTGTCCTATACATATGAATATTTAAGTTGGTTCAACCCTCCTAGAATTTCACAATGTGATACTAAACTTTAGCATCACCTTGGTTAACTACGTGTCCTTGGCCTGGCTATTTAAGTTGGTTCAACCCTCCTAGAATTCACAATGTGATACTAAACTTTAGCATCACCTGCTCATTACAGTGCCATGAATTTGGCCCGGCCAATGAACAGCTTTTAATGTTTAATGGGGGTCTCAATCTTTCCCAAATTTGGACTGACACGATAGACTTATCTAATAATCACCCAACTACCCAAATGGGATTAATGTCCGAGGGTCGAACCAACTACCCAAATGGGATTAATGTCCAGGATCAACTCTCTTGGCCATGTCCCATTACCCGGCTCCGGACCGGCCCAAGTGCCATGCCCAACCTACGGAGCCATGTGCAACTTGTATGAAACCACGAGTTGGCCTGGATAACCATTTGTTCAACCCCCTAGGGCCCGACAATGTGATACTAAACCCACTCTACCTTGGTGAACCCAACCTACGCTAGCAACCCGTTTCAACTTTTAGTCCTCACAATGTGATACAAAACTTTAGCAAAGGTTACTACGTGTCCTTGGCCTGGCTATTTAAGTTGGTTCAAATCCTCCTAGAATTCACAATATGGTACTAAACTTTAGCATCACCAGTGCCATGAATTTGGCTCGGCCCATCTGGCCTAATGGGCTGGGGTCTCACACACGTAAGCTTTCACCATCCCTCGAAAAAAAAAAAAAAAAAAAAAAAAATGTAAGCTTCACCATTGTTTGACATGAGCGTGCCAATACCACCTTCCGATTTTGATCAAAAAAAAAAAAAAAAATACGGAGCCACCTTCCGATCTGCGTTTTGACTATGCCACAACCACCATCTGACCGGCTCCACGTGTTGCACACTTTATTGTTGGGTACCACAAAAGGTAAACAACCTACTAGCAACCTCCGTCTCTTTTAGATGTCACTATGAGGTGCTCAAAACGATTAACCAAACTTTTTCATCTTTGGCTATTTAAGTTGGTTTTCCTAGAAAAATATGGTACTAAATTTATATCACCAAATAAATTTATTAAAAACTAGACTCAAAAATCTTTCACCATTGTTTGACATTACTATACATAAATATTTATATATTTTAATATACCACCTTCCGATCTGCGTTTGAAATGCCACAACCACCATCTGACCGGCGAGAATGACATCTTTATTTTGGGTACCACAAAAGGTAAACAAGTATAGAGCACATAGAACATAATAACCATATATTGTAATTACAGCAGAGTCCAGCCTGTGACGTCAAATTTTTTGGGCTAGGCGCTCCAACCATTTCTAGTGGCTCGTGTCTCAAATATGACAGTATATCACACGATTAACACACATTTGGCACATCCATTACACAATTTTTTTGATAAATAAGCAATCGAAAGATTTGCTATTCCGATCTTTTTCGAACAAATTATTCCTGGCCATGAAGCCGAGATCAATTCACAGACTTATGTAGTGAACATTACAAATGTTGCAAGAAGTAATGGTTGACCTTCTCAAGTTGTTTGAGCCGGGCACTTAGGGTCGCAGTTGAGACAGTTCGCCCTACATTCGTCCATCGTATCATAACATTTTTTAGGCATCACACAACAATAGCAGGGGTTAGGTAAAATGCAAAACTTTGGAAAGAGGCAAAATGTGATGTTTAATTTGCTCTCATCAAATGAGGGGCCGACCCCAATAGGATTAGGACCTGTCTTTGAAGGACTAGGATTTGTATAGCTGCTGGTCCCTCCTGTAGTTCCGGGCTCGAGTCGTTGAGGGCGACCTATATATAATCGTAATATATATTTGCACTCATAAGTCCAACGCTTCTTGCATATATACATACGTAAACTTCAAGAAATGATAGGGGATTGAGCATATATGCAAACTTACATTGTACTCGAGAAGTGACGCATCCAAAGAGCATGATGAATAATATGAACATGTTGCATGCCAGAGCGCAACTGCCACTGTCACCCATGGTGCACACTAATGTACGTCTACTTAATCAGAGCTGTATGTTAAAAGGACAGGAACAAAAACACTGTACTAGGCTCCTGGTCCAGTTTATAAAGAGAGAGGTATGTTTATTTACATGTTGTATTAGCCAAATCAACTAACAAGGAACATATTGCATGGAAACGTATATTAGCCAAACAATTAAGGCACACGTTTGTGGAAATAAACAAATCTATATCTATATCTATATCTATACCTATACCTATACCTATACCTATAGCTATACCTATAGCTACATCTACATCTACATCATCTACATCTACATCTACATCTACATCTATATCCATATCCATATCCATATCCATATCCATATCCATATCAAGCACGGAAATTTTTTTGCACTTTTTTCATCCGCTTTTTTTTTTTTTTTTTTTTGCCTCTCTTGCTGAGCACTTTTTTTTCATCTACTCGTTTTTTTTTCCATCTCTTGCTTTATTTCGTTCCTATTCCAGTCCGAGGTCCGTACATATCTATAACTCCTATATAGGAGCTCCCCACTAGGAGTCCTTAAGAAATTCTCAGCCTTGTGATTGGTCCCTGACAATAGTAACTGAAATGTAGCAAAGGCACATCCGTCTTGGCGTCGTGGGGCTCGGCCTTACGCCCGTCGGGTGAGCGCGGACGGCCTTTTCGTCTTCGTCCTCAGCTGCTGACCGTCCTTCTCCCCATCCACCAAAATTCCCACCACCACGAATTGAATCGCCTCCTCCCTCCCACGCCTGTCCTACTTCCCTAACCCATGAGAATACATGCCTATAAATCGCGGCTGTCACAGCGTGCGTAGGTGTGGCGGACGAATCATCGGCTCCTGCGGTCTTGAGCGGAGGTGGGTAGTGGCGATGACGCGGGGCCGTCGGGGAGCCACGGGCGCGTGAAATCCGCCCGGGCGAGCTCCTGCAGCGCCAAATCCACCGCGGGTCCGTGCGACAATTTCGCCCGGGAAGCGTTGCTTGCACGCCCGGCGCCCAGGGTCCTCTGCCTTGGCCCTCGCGGTGGAGAGTGGTGCTCTGCAGCAGCGTCGACGGCTTCGCCCGTATCCGTCCCCCGCCCGGCGAGATCCGCGCACGCCCACCCCTAGCCGGCGAGATGCACCGCCCGCGGACGGCGGTGGAGGGGCGAAGGAGGAGGAGGAGGCGCGGACACCGCTCCCAGTGGGCGGCGTCCGGCGAGCCTGTCCCTACTCCAACCTCCATGCTGGAATGAGGCCCCAAGAGGAACGATGAAACCACATCTGCGAGAGAGGGGCTCGGTCTCGGATGGATTGGGAGCTGAGGTGGAGCTGAAGCCGAGCAGCGTGGCGGCGGGAAGTCCCCCGACAGGGGGGGGGGTTGAGGCGGACGGGGTGGATGCGGCGATGGCGCTTAGCGCGGTGCCGGATGTGAAGGGCGGAGGATGAAGAAAGGGGAAAGGGAGGCGGATGTGGATGAAGATGGATGCAGTCTCGGGGCCTCTTTGGCAAAAGAAAGGTGCCGTCAATTTATTTTTTTTTTTTTTATTTGCTAGGAGCGGTATGTGGATTTTGCTGCACGAGTGCCGCTACAAGGGAGGAGCCGGATGAGGCAGTCTCAGGCCCTCAACGAGTGGAGGAGAAATAGTCTGGGTTTTTTTTTTTTTTTTTTTTTAATGATGAGAGTCTCACATGCGTGAGGGGGCAGGAGGTTGGCTGCCAGGTTGGTTTTTTTTCAATGATGAGAGTCTCACATGCGACTTTGGCATTCTTTCATGTAACATTTTGAATTCGTGGATCGAGGGAATACAAGACAGCACCCGGCGAGCACCATCCCTGTGCATCCGCGATTTACATCGGACCTGCCGCCACCACAAAATGAGCTCGAACCGGATTTTTTCTTTCCTATACACGTAGTGAGACAACTACAATTCCTGAGGAGCATTTTTCTTAATTATGATCAAAATAATTGTATCCTCTCTTATGATCGTTGCATTTTTCTTAATTTCCGCAGCAACGTACGGGTGAGATTCCCCATAGTTTTATACATCTATATTCCCTAATCACTACCACCATCTAATGCTAAAACACCAAAATTCCAGGCATCCAACCCATTCAATCTGGCCCGACCGTTCAGCCCAGTGGCTCCGGCCAACCCATTTGCCTTACTGAGTGAGAGAGCCGCTTGGCGCTCCCAAGTCGGCGGCCAGTGTGCGTGTCTAGGTCAGTGATGGGTGGTGCCACGTCATCCTACAACTCCAACTCCTGTTCGCAACTGTATATAGTCCGACAAACCAGCTAGCTGAATCGTGTGTGCGTCGCGTGGTCGTGTCGGCCAAGGTCCCGCAAGGGCCAAACCAACATCGGACGCGTCCAATGATCTGCCATCAGACGCATGCCCTGCGTCCGATGCTACCAACTCAACATTGTCTCGCCTGCCTGCTCGCCTTGATGACGTGGATGCCCACATCGGACGCGTCCGATGCAACCATGCACCTGTGTCCAATGCACGTCATGCATCAACACCAACACGCCACACAACGCCACATTAGACGCGTCCGATGCGCCTCCACCGCTTCTTCCAATGCATTTACTCAACAAGCTTCTTCTCCTTTGTAAATGTGCCAACATCACCAAGTGTCCACCACCTTGTGTACATGCGTTAGCATTTTCACAAGTATTTTCAAAGGATTTTCACTTGTACTCGCCGCACCACTCGATTCTAACACATCACAAAGTTAAATCGCTCCAAGTGGCACTAGATGACCGATATGAAAACAAGTTTGCCCCTTTTGGTAGTACAACCATGTATCCTAAATCCAGTCATGCACTTCTCAACCTTAGACCGATGAAATGAAAAGCCCTGGAGGTTATACCTTTGCCTTGCGCATTTCCATTTCATCTCCATATTCCAAGTATCGATGCAACCAATGCACCAACATAATCATGAATGATATGATCCACACCATATCATCACATGACCTCTTTGGTCCATTGATTTTGTCCTTGCTCGCTCTTCACCATCGCCTCGGTCCATCGAACCAAGTCTTGCCCAATCTACACCGCCTCGTGGTCCATCGCTTCAAAGCCTTGACTTGCCCTTCACTATTGCAACCGGTCCATCAAGCCAAGCCTTGTCTTGATCTTCTCCACCTTGGTCACATAACTCCATGTCATGTCTCATATCAATGAGCTCCTTATCATCACACGTGGACTAATCACGTGTGTATCTCCACACTACATTATTAATCCACCTAATGTTGTCACTCAATGCAATTACCAAAACCAAACAAGGACCTTTGAATTTGTTCATCCAACAAAGTGGTAATAACATTGTTCACAAAGTTTACATATCTCCGATAATGGTTTCATAAACTATATGAGAGATATGTAAGTTTTTTAAACAATATGTATTAAAACTTTGTCAAATTAATAAATGACCAAAATAAAAATATTAGATCTTCATAAGTTGAACAACTTTAGTATTCATCACTTTTTAAGTTGAAGTCATTTGGTGTTTCAAAATTTGGTTTCAACTTTGATATGGAATCATAGCTACAGACACATACTTTAACGTGTGTCTGTAATAGTATTACAAATTCTTGTTACCAACACGCGTCTATAATATGTTATCATATCTACAGATCGACGCTTCCTATAAGCACGTGTCTATAATAGTATTACACACACTTGTTACCAACACACGTTTGTAATATGTCATCCTATCTGCAGACGCTCCCTGTAAACACGCGTCTATAACAGCATTATTACAAACGCTTGTTACCAATACGCATACCCATGCACTATTTATAAATACTTGATCATCAACAACGTATTGTAGTGGTGGCAACTGAATAATACTCTCCTAGTGCAGCTTTCATATTGGATCCAACCTGTGGTTTACTGTATACACAGGAAGCAAAGGTACAACGGCAGGAACAGAAGTGAAATGTGGGGATGGTGAAATGCATAGTCCTCTTACTTCTATTTCCAATCATTGATTTCCCCTGGATACTGTGAACACGTTGATTTCTTCCCTTCACTATCCAGTCATTGATTTCCATAACCATTTGACTTCTGTTGAACAATTCTATGCATGTCAGTTTATAGGTTTCCAAAGTTTCAGGAATGATTGGTTCTGCATTGCTGTTTTATGGCCTGTACAGTCACTCCGGAACCTGCTATGTATCATCAAATAAGATGGATGGAAAGTGCAATGGGCATGCCTTTTGATTGGCGACATCGCGTAAACTCGGAAAAAACTGGGGTGAGCCCTGGGCTCACCGCACCCTGGGTGCGCCCCTCCTCTTGATGCACGCCACGTGGGCAGGGAGCAGATCAGACGGGACGCCGGTTAGTTCCTTGCGCACGGCTTTTGGCTCGGCTCCGTCGTAGGTCTGGCTCGGCGTCGTAGTTCTGGCTCGTTTGTTTCTGATCGAAGCCTAGAATGGCTCAGCTGCGTCCGTCAAGGCCAGCTCGCAGGAAGGCGTAGGCATCGCTCGCAGGCCGGCGTTTTGTTGCTTTCGAGTCTTTCGACGTTAATGTGATGCACATGCCCGAGCTGTCGCAAGTAGACGGCAATTTAATAAATAAATACAAGACATCGAACTACTGCCACAAACATATAATGAACATTTGAAAAAAGGATATTCATGAATTCATGCAGCATTCGAAGACGACAGTTCACTAGCAAAATAGAAAAAATAGACAATTGTAGTTCTGATAAATAGAAACTTTGGACAAAAGAGGTACACCGATTCATTAATCTTGCACTCCATCAAACTTTAACTCCCTACAAGCATTTTGTCGGGCAGCATCTTCATCAACTCCCATTAAGAGACGTATGTATCCTCCCGGTAAGTATGGAGCAACCATTGCGAAGGATCATCAAGTAAATTGAACTGTGATATTGCGGAGTTAGCATATCCAGCTTGCACGAAAAGGAGCATCCATGGCTGAAGAGGCCCCAACATGTTCGTCTCTTGTTTGTACATCATTACTTTGAAGTTCTTCACCTACAATAAAATATATATAAATATGATACTACAATATAAAAAATATAGAAATAGGCAAAAGGTAGTAGGTAGGCCGGTACCTTTTTTCTCGACCATCCTCCTTCTTCTTCTTCTTCCCTGCATTCTTTTCAACAACATTTTTGAAACGTGTATTCTTTTGGTCCTTTTTTCACTTCAGGGATTCTAAATGATATTACACCATTTAATGGTTGTCTCTTAAATTCATCCTCAAACTCTGAATACATTCGCCTTGTATATGAATCAGCTGCAGCTTTGAGCATTGGTAGATTTGAAATGTATGGAACCGGGCTCTTCCGACGTGAATTAAAATCAGCATCCAATTCATTTGCACGGAGACTAGCTGCAACCTTCTCACATTCTACAAGGAGTTCGGAAAGACCAAGCTTCCTACGAAATCTCTTCTTGAAGACATTATTCATGCCTTCACTCCTTTGGGTCGAGTTCATGTTTCTTTGTAAAGGAGTCACGGTACACTGCAGCCCACTTTGCCCTCAAAGTATATAGGTTTGCCATCCAAAATTATTCTCAAGGTTGTATTTAGCCAACAATTCATGCCATTTCTCTATGAAGTAAGATTCTGACCTGTCTTCGTACACACATTTTTTGAAATCTGATAGGAACTTGTTACCTTTCTTGTCAGCCTCATGAATAACATGACTAAGATGTTTAGCAAAGCATTTAAGCAAATGTGCCACAAACAAAGACGGTGGCTTGTACTGGGAATACAAAAGCTATTGCTCCCTGCCATAGCCGCATCTTGATCTGTAAAAATTGTCTTTGGGATGCTTTCCCGACATTGCTGTTAGAAAAGTTTCAAAAGCCAAACAAATGATTCAATAGTTTCATTAAATAGAAGTGCGCACCCAAAAATTATGGTTTGCTTGTGATGGTTGCAGCCAAGAATCGGAGCAAAGGGCATTTCAAACTTATTAGTTTTAAATGTGGTGTCAAATGAGACAGCATCACCAAAGCATTTGTAATCCATGATAGACCGACCATCTGTCCAAAAAAAAAAATTTGCTATACGACCATCTTCCTTGTCTACCTGAACTGCATAAAAAAATGAAGGATCTTGTAGCTGTTTATTTCTCAGATATTCAGATAGTGTTTATGCATCATTGGTCTAGGTGGAAGTTGGATGTCCATGGATGTCCAATGGATACCCTCTAGTTAAAAAAATAAACTAGAAAGAGGTGGTCCCCCACCAAAATTTGAATTTCTAAGTCATTTGTCAAAATCTATGGATGTCCAAATTAGATTGAGCTTCCACCTAGAATCATTGGCTTCTAAGTACTCTCTGCGCTCGCGCTCAATCTCATTATCACAATCCTTCTTAGAAAATGGTATGTTCTCTTCTCCTCCATAAAACTCTTTCATGAACTCATATACCTGGGCTGGCTTCATTCCAGCTTCCCGTGTCTGCCCAATTAATTGCCTGTCTGTCTCTATAACCTTTCGTTGGGACCTCAGCTTATGTGCCTTATTTGGACTAGCAAGATAATGATTGTGCTGTTCTACGACCTTTTGCACCGTCCAAATCCCCTCTTTAATACTAAACTGTATGCGAGCATCACAACCTGTCCTTGTAACATTCTTTTGATTGTCCTCATTTTTGCTATGCCCTTCTACACTGCAAACTATATATTTAGTACATAGACTACCATCTAGGCAGTGCTTTGACTTGCTCTTTCTAACACTGAACCCAACCTTGCAAGCATAGCTATTGTACATGTCATAAGCTTTTTCCTCAGATTCAAAAGTCATTCCAACTTTAGGTGTGATCAAATGTTGTCCAGATTCATTAATTTGCTCCTATATATATTAATAATAGTAAATTAAAGGTTTATTATGATGAAAAGAAAAAATATATAGTATTTCAAATTTTGTTAATTTTTTTTACCTCGTTATGTACTTCGTTCTCCACTAATCCAACATTTGTTGTTTGTTGTTCCTCTTCTCCACGATCGCCACCAACAAAGCATCATTTGAAGATCTGAGAAAGCGCCACGAGGACTACTAAGAAACAGGACTATGATCATGATTAAGCGACGAGTAGTGATGATCTCAGTTACCTGAGAACTGATTGCGATGCAGCAGTTTGGCGGTGGTCCTGGCTATCATCGTCGAACGCCGCAGCGTGGCTGTCATTGTTGAACGGAGCAGTGTGGCTGCGGTCCAGCGAGGGATCCAACGACGGGCGCCGGGTAGGGTTTCGCGGCGCCCGGCAACCGCCTGGCTGCGGCCATGTCGCCGTGGTCATGGCCGTCGTCGTCGCCATGGCGGTCGTCTCGTTGACCTCCCGCGCTGCAATTCTTCCACCGCCATGGCTGCCTTTGTGCCAGTTAGATCCATCACGAACAAATAAAAAAAACCTACGACGGCGGCTGCCTAATCATTACGACATGGAGCCGAGCGAGAACTACGACGGAGCCGAGCCAAATGCCGTGCGCAAGGAACTTAACCGGCGTCCCGTCTGATCTGCTCCCTGCCCACGTGGCGTGCATCAAGAGGAGGGGCGCACCCAGGGTGCGGTGAGCCCAGGGCTCACCCCAGTTTTTTCCGTAAACTCAAGCTGGATGCTGTGATAGGTCGCAGAAGCAAAGCTTAAGTTACATTCAACATGTGCACAGGTTCACTTTGGTGCCTCAACCCATTGACATAACAGGTTTCGCTCGCCATAGGACAGCTTCACCAGCCATTCAAAGTTATTAGGTCTCCATATCCAACTAAAACAATCTGTATTATGTAAACATTATCCTATCAGGGACTGAAATGACAACACATTATACCTAATATTACTAATCTTTTTCCGATGAATACTTCACACAAATGCTGAAAGGTAACACTGGAGCTGCTCTTAGTATATGACAAATGCTGAAAGGTCTTGCAGTCAGCGGGAGAGCCGGTTTTTTTTACCCAAACACGTCACACAATATGGCCCAGTACTCCTGGTCAACTGGTGCATGCATCAATTTAACTATCCAATAGCATTCCACTGATTGAGCAGCCCTTCATTCTAGGACCACGAAGATCATGTGAATATCAAACCTTTTTGGAATCTCCCCAACCCTAAAAGGTCTTTGTTAATCCAAATATATTAGGATTGATTGGGATGAAAAAGTAACAGATTCATATACCAAACAAAGCACTTTAAATACAAACAACAAGCTCTAAAGTTTTCTTAGAAAAAGAAATTTTTATTCCGGCCTCTGCAAGAGTTTTGCACACAATCAATTCTTATTACAAACCCACTCTCTTCTAATTTTTAAGCTCATAAAAAGTGAAACCAAACAAATGGATAATGTCTGAACACTAAGCGCTAAGCCTTTTCAGTGACAGCCATCCATGCTTGGCAAAAAAAATTCCATAGCCACAGTCTCCATCATGCAACATGCCCACTTTAGATAAGTTGCCCTGAAAACAACCTACAAATAAGAGTATAGTCATTTCTTATCAAAAATCCCTTCGATCATTTCTAAATATCCAAATAAACTATAAGATTGCACTTGGCCCGTACAAATAAGAGCACCAAGTGTTGGTCTCTTGGTATTTCCCCCAAAATAAGTTGGGTATACAAGCTCTAAAGTTTAACATGTGTATTAAGATGAATACGAATGCGGACAATTTTTTCTTGAACTATAATAAACTCATTTTGATGTTGAAATGCATGCAGGTCTAGCAATAGCACCATCATTTTCGTCAGAAATGTATTATGTATCACAAACTTCGCCACATTACATTTTGAAATGCATTGCGGCTGGTGAGCTATTGAGCTGTAGCCACAGTGACCCGACCCAGGAGGCCAGCAGCCGAGGAATCACAAATGGCTCGGTCGGTCTCGACTGCGAGCACCACACGTGTCACGTTAGCACATGCATGCCTCGGCCAGGTCCGGACGTACGTACCTTCTCCCCTGCTTAGTCACTCTCGCTCTCCACCTACCTCTCTAGCTACGTATCAATCTCTCGGCTGGTGAGCTACGGTACCTTCCATGATTAATCTATGCATCTGTCCAGCCTACATGTCTAGCTATAGTGATCTCTTGGCGGAAGCAAGGGGGGACGTGCCCCCCTAGCCCCCCAACGATGCTGAAAATTTTTACCCCCTATGCTGTAATTGGGCCCCCTTTTGTTACTGTTCTAGGATTTAGTTGTGCATGTGTGATACCGCATCATCCAAATGTTGTGGCATTTTATGGTGCTGTGAAAGATGGGCCAGGTGGTACGTTTGCAACCGTGACCGAATTCATGGTTAATGGTTCTCTTTGACATGTTTTGCAGCGCAAGGACAAGTAATTGCTTCCTGTGATTACTTTAGTTTCACTTTTTATTTACAATGAGTACCTGTTGACACCTGTTATAGCATAATATTACTAGTCAACTAAACATGAAATAAGAGTATAAAATGAATAATCACATAGACTAGGGGCTTTACTAACATAGTTCCACAAGTTTTGGTGATTTATATATTTTCAGGGACTAAACAAGAAAAGTCTAGAGTTTGCAAGACATAAGAAGCATAAACATGCTACAAACATATTCCAAGATAGCATCATTGCAAAGAGCTCGTTGAAACGGATATATTGTTTGCTATATTCAGAGTCCAGAATCAAAAGATATCAGCTACAGAGCAGAGTTCACTAAAACGGCCATAACTTCCTCATCCGGACTCCGTTTCCAGCAAAATACACCTCTCTGGAAAGCTATCGACGAGACCTACGCACCCACGAAAGTTCGGGTCCAAAATCCATGATGGCCTGGCGGCCGCCAGGTCCAATCCTGGCGACCGCCAGGAGTTAGAGTCCTCTTCCATCTCGCTTCGAAGGTCGGTTACAAACCGCCACATTGAGGTTCGATCTACGCCGTTGCTCAAGGTCGGTTTGATCCAAGGGCCCCTGTTCATCGCCCCGGGCTATATAACAAGACCCCCTGTCCCCTAGATGAAACCCTAATTCATTCAACTCATTACTCAACAGGCTGAGGGTCTGACCTCTCCTCTCTAGTTCCAGATCTAGACTAGAACACCATGTAGAACTAGAAGCCCTAGAGTGAGTTGAAGAGCAAGCGTGAAGTTGAGAGATTAGAGTTATAGTTTCCCATGAGAGAGACTAGATCTAATCTTGTTCAGAGAGCTAAAGCATGGGTGAAGGGAAGAGCTACTAAGGAAGCACCGGACCTGTCGGTGACTCCTCTACTTCTTGTACCTTCGGGATCAAGTTCCATTGGGGCTTGCTTCTGAGACTTCGATGGTGGATCAACATCTTGTTTGAGTAAGTAATTTTTCTTATTGTTCACAACTCTTGTTTGAGTACTTTAATCTGTCGGACCCTATAGATTAGAGGGGTGGCTTAGGTTTAGGCGTGGTGCTTAGACTGAGGTTGCTTGTGGATGCACCCTACCTTCCGGAGTATGGTAGTTAACTTAGGTGACTTATAGCTGCGTTATTCTTTTGCATTCCACCTCCCGTTGGATAGGCCAAGCAGGACCCTGTTGCTGGAGGATTGCACGTTTTGCCCGTGTTTTCCTTTGAGTACGTCCCCCTAAGACAATATCAACATAGCTTTAGGAGAAGAACTAGACAACGTAGGAATCTTGTAAGTGCAATCAATCTCTAATGTGGGTTTTGGCGTTGATGACAATCTAACTAGAGGACTAATGAGATTTATCGAGTTGACAAGCAGGTAATAAGAAAGGAGGATGTTGCAAACCTAAAGGAGGAGTACCCCAATTTGTTTTGCAGGTGGTACAGCAAGCAAAGGAGGTTTACATTCATTTTACATTTTGAATTTGAGTATAGGACACGCCGTACTATCAAGAGGAATTAGAACCACTGTGTCAAAGCGTGCAACCAAGTGCTCAAATCTTCACCACATAACCTCCAGCTCCCAACTAAGTCAGCAGTCAAACTCTTTCTACCTTTTGGCTGACTTAGTTTGAGCGGTAGTGCCGCTCAGGGGGAGCGGCAGTGCCGCTTGATTATGTGCGGCAGTGCCGCTCATAATCTGACCGTTGTGTTTGGGGAGGTATAAATATCTTTCCCTTTCTACCCTCAACGGTCATCTCTTCTTCAACCTCTGCTCATTTCGACAGAACACATCCAAGTGCTTGCTCTCTCCCCCTCCATTGGTGCTCCAACTTCCCTCAAGCTAAACCTTCGATTCCACCATCGATTCTTAAAGGGAAAGGCAGCACTCTTCGATTGGAAAGGTGCTCCACCGATCCTCATCGTCCAAGAAGCACTTGGTTCGTACTTTGGCCGGCGGTTGTGGTCTTTTACTCCTGGAGCTTGCTCCTAGCCGGCTAGTGCGTCGCCCTTGAGCTTGCCAACTTGTGTGGCAGCCTAGGGAGGTTTGTAACACTCTTGCAACTAATATAATCACCCCACATCTCTAGGATTCGGTTCCTAGACTTGTGAACGAGGCAAAGAGGCAAACCTTCGTGGTGAGCTCATTCCTTTGTGGAACCTCAACAACGTGGACTTAGGCAAGCCTTTGTGGCGAGCTGAACCACGGGATAAATCCTTGTGTCACCGTGTGCTTGCCTGTCCTTCTTTTCAATACATATTGTGTTGTTGAGGCATTTCTAGGGTTGGAGGTCGATCTACTTTGTGGCGTGTGATCTACTTGTTCTAGCACTCGATCTGTGATCTCTACCCTTCCAGGAAGCTAAGGAACTTAACCGATCTAAATTTCGTTGGGTAGATTTTGAACTGTGGGCTGACCTCTTCTGCAGGTGCGGTAGTGCCGCTCGTTGGAGCAGTAGTGCCGCTTGGCCCGAGCGGCAGTGCCGCTCGATAATCTGATCGAGTTTCGAGTTGATTTTTGAAACAGGCCAATTCACCCCCCTCTAGGCGTCCAGCGATCCTACAAATCTCCTTACCTCTTTATCCTCTCTTTCCTTGATTGCTGCTCAGGGATTAGTTATATGGATTAGTTATATGCCTCGATTATCCTCACATCATTCTCCCCGTGGATTCGATATTAAAACCCTCTCCCGGGTGAAGTGCTCACCGATATCCGTTTGTTTTGCGGATTATACAAATTATAAATATTTACGTACGGTTATCAAATACCAACAATACCAAAAATTCTTTCTTACTGGACAGATATCTTGATCGTTAGAAGTGTCTTATTATAGCAATGGATGTTGCATTTGGACCGAAATATATGCACTTTCGAAAATTTTTTGTGCACTTTGATTTGAAGTGTGATAAACTTGCTTATAAATCTTAAAGATCAATCACGCCCGAAAGGTCTCTTGTGATTTTTGGTAATTGAGTGACAATATTTGGTGAACTAATAATGTGTGATTGAGATGATACACAGAAGATTAGTTCACATGTGAGGATGCAATGAAGGAGCTTTATTGCATATGAGACATGACATGGAGTCATATGACCAAGGTGGTGAAGATCAAGATGAGGCTTGGCTTGATGGACCGGTTGCAAGTGTGAAGGACTAGTCGAGGCTTTGAAGTCATGGACCGTGAGGCGGTGAAGCTTGGGCAAGACTTAGCGTCGACGGACCGACGCAATAGTGAAAAGCAAGTGAGGTCAAGATCGATGGACCAAGAAGGTCATGTGATGATATGAAGTGGATCACATCATTTTTTATCGTATTGGTGCATATGTTGCATCGGCACTTGGAGATGGAGCGGAATGGAAATACGCAAGCAAAAGGTATGACCTATAGGGAATTTCATTTCGCCGGTCATGAGGAGCTTAGAGAATTTCATTTCGGCACTTGGCACATCCATTACACAAAATTTTGATAAATAATCAATCGAAAGATTTTCTATTCGATCTTTTTCAAACAAATTATTCCCGGCATGAAGCCGAGATCAGTTCACATACTTATGTAGTGAAGAGTACAAATGTTTTTAGAAGTAATGGTTGACCTTCTCAAGTTGTTTGAGCGGGCACTTAGGGTCGCAGATTGAGACAGTTTGCCCTACATTCGTCAACAGTATCATAACATTTTTTAGGCATCACGCAACAATAGGGGTCGGGTGAAATGCAAAACTTTGGTATGAGGCAAAATTTGATGTTTAATTTGCTCTCATCAAATGAGGGGCCGACCCCAATAGGATTAGGACCTGTCTTTCTTGGGACTAGGATTTGTATAGCCGCCGGTCCCTCCTGCGGTTCTCGGCTCGAGTCGTTGAGGGCGACCTATATATAATCGTAATATATATTTGCACTCATAAGTCCGACGCTACTTGCATATATACGCACGTAAACTTCAAGAAATGATAGGTGATTGAGCATATGAAAACTTACATTGTACTCGAGAAGTGACGCATCCAAAGAGCATGATGAATAATATGAACATGTTGCATGCCGGGCGCAAGCGCCACTGTCACCCATGGTACGGTGCACACTCATCTACGTCTACTTAATTAGAGCTGTATGTTAAAAGGACGGGGAACAAAAACACTAGGCTCCCGTCCGGTTTATAAAGAGAGGTATGTTCATTTACATGTTGTATTTGTTATGAAACTTGTCATCAGTGGTTAGGACCTTCCCCTCTCCGTCTCTCGTAGATGAGAAGTAGAACAAGTAGACACAAGATAGGGGAGACTATTCTTTATTCATCTAAATCTTCGTTGATTACAATGGAGGATCTCCCACGTATATATAGTCCGAATAAGTCCTAGAGTATGGAAATCGCCCACACAATAAACGGACTAGGATTAGGATTCCTCTTTCTCCTCTTTCTATATTCAGCCAAGGCCGGAGAGTTTTGGTAAGAGCCCACATACAAACGGACTAGGATTAGGATTCATCCTTCTCCTTTCCTTCTAGGAAAGAGTCCGTGTGTTTTACAACACTCCCCTTGGGCGATTACCACAATATGCATATGCATCGTCAAAAACTCCATCCGAAAAACCCGATGGGGAAAAAACGGTTCTTGGAGAAAAGAGTACATCACATTCGTTAATTGCATTACACATGTTGTCTCATTAAAAACCTTGTGTGAGAAATCTTCTAGTAAAAACTCACATAGGAAAAAAGAGTACAACATTTAACCTTCTTGGTCATATATTCTTCAGGATACTTTATTCTTCGTGAATAGAAATTGATCTTCATAATCTATGCATAAACTTTAATGTTTTAGCAAATATGATCTTTATAATTCCAATGGTTTCAATTACCTTCAAGGTAAATTCAAGTAAAATTGCTCCCCCTCACAAAGCCATCATTTGAATTTGACACAAAAGTATGGCTTATAATTCTTCCACGAATTATATGGGTATAACAAAGAGCAATATGCTTCATGCAAAAAGAACCACTTGTTGTGCAAAACAAATAAATTTTATCCTTCAAGATAATAAATCCTTTCGAGGAGAGGATTACGGGGAAAAATAAGTTCATATTCAACATCTTCTAGATAGTGTATCAAACTTATACAAGCTTGAATACATCATAGTTCTTCCTTAGTGGATTTTGAAATGGTATATTCTACAAATCTTCAAGATTTTTATAGTATCACTCAATAATAAATCCAGTCTTACATTTTGGCATTTAGGGGATAATTTAAATACCAAAGTCACCATTATTCTTTCTATTGCATTTAGAGGATGATAGATTCATTGCTAGCATTACACTTTTCGAGTGTTTATATGACACCTTCATGGTGTTTAAGATTCCTTATTTTCTCTCTCGGTCTATATTCACTTCAGGGGATGCATGGTGTTTATTCAAGAATTGACTTTGGTAAATCCTTCATGGATTAATTTCTTCAGGAATATACTTTAATTCTTAGTGAATTAATAATTCTCTTCTATGAGATACATACTCTCTTGCATAAGGGATGAGTGATATACACAATAACGTTGAGTTATTCACTATAAAATTATTCAATGATTGTAATCCTTCTAGGACATGCTCTTCTTGAGACTTCAATATTCATTCATGAATATATATACCTTAGACTTTAATACTTAGTATGAGATTTCTACAAGTTGCGATTTATATTCTTCGGGAATTATATGGATTTTCATAATCCACTTATTAAACTGATATTCAATATTTATTTGTTTCATTTGCCGGAGATATAGCAGAACATTCATTTCTTCTTAATAGGAGATTCAACCTCAATTGCTTTCTTCATTGACCCGATATAATCGCTACAAGCGATTTTGCCATGGACTTTATTTTACGGATCCGGGTTCTCACAAGAGAAACATTCGCAATTAAAGAGGTAGTGTTGTCGACAACTATTTTTTCTCTTCTCCCAATACTCTCACAATGTGAGAATATTTTATCTCTGTCATTTCCCAAACAAGAGATGGTATATTGTTCTACATATCCAACACTAATGATGCGCGCGCTTAGTATGTTGGATTTCATCTTCATGATGATCCTCTTCATGAGGTGCTCAACCTTCTTCATGAGGTGTTCTCTTCATGAGAATGGAGGAGTTTCATTTTATTTCTATTCAACAAGTATACACAAAACTAGAACCTACAAAGGCCCCCGTAGATTTTAGCTTGATAGTATGCAATATTTAGTTTACTATTCGTAAACAAAACTTCTGGGTTATAACTTCAAGTTACTCCTCTCATTTATAAAAATATCTGGCATATGCTCCGCTTCATGCTTTCACAAGAGCATTAGTCAAACTATTAGTTGACTTAGTGCGTGATAGTATTCCCCTGCTTCAAGCTTTAGGAAAATTTTCTAGATTATTTTTCTTCTCACGGAAATAATGTTTGGCATTCAAAATAGGCTTTTCTCCCCTAATGCCAATATTAGATCTTTAATAGCATACTTCAATAGATATCCCCTATCATGGGCTTAAAACAATTCAAATTCATATATCTCCAACTACAAGTGGAGGCCCATTTATGTATGCTATGATTAGGTTTTATGGGAAATATTCACGCACATATTTAAACATGGGGGTTATTATTCATTATGCAAAGTTGAGCTAGAATACTTAAAGTGCACTTAAGAATGTTCATCATTCCTATGAACTCAGGGATGTTCTCCCCTGGTATGCACAAAACATAGTTTAGAAAAACTATTTCATTCTCTAGCTTCTTTATTATTTAGCCTAATAAATTGATCCAAGTACTCATTACAATTAAAAATATGGACCATATACTACAAAAATATAGATACGTTAACATACAAGTTCACATGGAATTTCTTCTAGAATTTTCTAATTGTCATTAATGTAAAAATCCCTTAATGCCTTTTCTTCATAAATCCCGAATCATCATAATTGTGTTATCCATCAACTTAGTTCCACAACTATTCATTCCATCAAATGGGTTAGTCTTCATTGAGCAAAATTTGATAAACTCACTCCCCCGATCTTAGGCTGCTCGGCCCTAGACCAATCTATTGCTTATGCATACGATGCATCGAAAGCAAATTATTCCTTTAGTTCAACAGGGAACCATATAGACATAGCATGCTAGCTAGCCAATTTGATTATGAGGGGGCGCAAAAATAGCTACTAGCTACAACTATAGCAGATTATGCTAATATTCATGCAAAAGTGGAGATAGTTGCAGCTCAATGAGATACACATACAGGTGTAATGTGGAATGTTAGTATTCATTCTAACACAATAGATAACAACAAAATGTAAAGCTACAAGCTTACATGCAATTAGTGCAAGAGAGAAAGTTAACTTTCGGTAGGAAGGGACGCGGGCGTAACTTCAAGTCGATACATGCACTTAAAGATTGATTTAGGACGGCTATACCTATTAAATATATATTATCCACATTTTCTTACGCTTTTATCTAAAAATTCCTCCCCTTTTTTCATGCCATAATTACTTAAGTCGTAATTGCTTCAAGAATTATCTATGAATAATCAATTCTAATACTTCCATAGAATCCAAATCATACTTCTAGTATTCATTGATTATGACATGAAATTCACATATCCAATGTACTATTTAGGTGTACACCATAGGACTCGGGGTAGAATATAACTTCTAGTTCTCAAGATAAAAAAATTAAATACTTAGGATTATACAATTTCTTGGCTAAATCGATCCTTCTAAAGACCGGTTAATATGCCAAGTATAGTCCAACTATTCATGTGCTTTTAGGAAATTCAGTTTTCCATCTACCTACGTGGTAGTGATGCACAAAGAACTATAACCTTCGTGGCTAATTAAGGCTTCTTTTGCGGATAAAAATAATATAAAATTTATTTTGATAAGCAATAGGCAATTTGTTTATATGTGAAAACATATAAATCTAATTTATTCCATGAGAAGTTCACACATATTACTTCACGTAAAAATTTCAACTAAGAATATTAAATGTTTCATATTAGTCTTCAAGCTAACAAATTAACCATTAACCACTTAATTCAACGGGAATTAAAAATTTTAATGCACCACCACCACTACTATCAATACTTTGGGATATAAAATTCAAATATAATGAGCACATGATTTAAGTTCTTCTTCAAGAGAAACTTGATATGTTCCAAATAATATACATTCTCGCATGTCTTAACTTCTATACTTGACAAGCGGTAGCTTCATGCTTTATATTCAAGAGTTATGATATATCATAATTTGGGATTTTACTCATGCAATGAGTCCCACAATGCATTTATTACTTCTATCGGCCATATACTCATTCTAGAGAGTAATTCAGAAATATATATACTGATGAGTTTACTACACTTCAATGGTAGCAAAATATCCTACATGGATTTAATAATGACCGTAACAAATACTTTTATTTTTGAGAGTAATTTCAGGATATTGCTTCTTCTTTTAAGGCATGCAAAATATCGTAACTTGGACCATGTGCATATAAGTTTACTACATGTAAACAAGTAGTAAAAAAGACAGTGGATGGTTACTCAAAATATTCTTAGAAACATCCTAGCATTTTTCGGGATTATAGTATATGCAAATTTTCAAAATTAGTACCAAGCATTCATTCATCCCAAAAATTCATATGCTAGGAAAAACAAATGTGAGACTCTCAAGGGTGACAAGTCTAAGGTCCGCAAGGTCTGCAGGATTTAGAGAGCTCATTGTGCTATTAACTACTGAGAAAAATAAAGCCGTGCAAAACAACAATTAAACTGCAGTTTTCATGTTGTATACAAGATCTCATATATATGCGGTATATATAAGAAATACAAAAAATATGCATAAATAGGAGGTCTAGGGTTAATTATTCAGAAAACTGGCTGTAAAAAACCGAAAACTTTCAAAGGGGTTGCTTACAAAAACACCCTGAATCCATGTTCATATCCGGTAGAAACACGTAGATTGTTACGTATAGGGAATTCATTATCGATGCTCAAATTCTTCAGAAATTCGGAGCTTGTTCATAAGATTTCAGATCTGTTAGCTAGTACTTTTTCTTAACCGACTAGATTTTCCTTCCCAAGCGGCAACCATGTTTTCTTTAGTCCCGATCCGTTAAGACCTTCTAGTCTATTTCCTCTTCAAGCCCGATTCGGTAGGGACGTGCTTGTCAAGACAAATGATGCTAGCTGTGGATGGCTCGTGACTTTTGCGACATACGAGTCACAACTATTGAACCAAAAATTGTGCGTGATAGATGACCACATGCGGACGGCGGCCGTACATACAAGCCACATACTGAGGGGATCAGGCCACAAAGGCATGCAAGCCATATGTGTGCCCGGGGAGAATTAAAGTCTAGATCAATCATGCATGCACCATAATTATTACGAGCTAGCACGGTCGGATATGCAAGTTACGCCATGCCGGACGAGGCTGCACAATTTGTTGGCTCGAAGTACATACCCGGACACTAACCGGTGCTGCGTGTGTGCCGAGATTGTTCGATGGGCGGCATACATGGCAAACTACGACTTTCGGTCGGGGCTAATCCTTGCATATACATGACTACCGGCAACGTATATTTTCATAATGGATTTATTTGCCCGCCACTCCATGCACATAATTATGAAAAGACATGTGATGGTTGCGTCAGCACTTGCTTTATTTGTGTTCGATGAACCCAATCTTACGTGTAGCATATATACTGTATTTTTTAATTTTAACCCTAGATGCAATCAGTAGAGTATGTACTTGCATGTACAGACTAATGTCTACTGAACTTTGGTTCTTGAATTCGAGAAGAAGCGAAGGCTGTCGCGGCGACGTTCGGCTAGGCCGTGGGGACTGGGCGGCGTGACGATGAGTCGATGCAAAGGCGGATTTGTAGCGCGGTAGAGGTAGCGAGATCCGTTCGCTAACAGCGTCGGGGATGTCGACGTCGTCGGGTTGCGGCGGCGTCGGCACGAGCATCGGTGCCGAAGATCGGCGGCGGCTTCAACGACGATGTCGACGAAGAGCTTGTCGGGCCGATAACGTGTTATGAAACTTGTCATCGGCGGTTAGGACCTTCCCCTCTCCGTCTCTCACGTAGATGAGAAGTAGAACAAGTAGACACAAGATAGGGAGACTATTCTTTATTCATCTAAATCTTCGTTGATTACAATGGAGGATCTCCCACGTATATATAGTCGAATAAGTCCTAGAGTATGGAAATCGCCCACACAATAAACGGACTAGGATTAGGATTCCTCTTTCTCCTCTTTCTATATTCCAGCCAAGGCCGGAGAGTTTTGGTAAGAGCCCACATACAAACGGACTAGGATTAGGATTCATCCTTCTCCTTTCCTTCTAGGAAAGAGTCCGTGTGTTTTACAACAGTATTAGCCAAATCAATTAACAAGGAACATATATTACATGGAAACGTATTAGAAATAAATGAGAACTATATCTATATCTATATCTATATCTATATCTATATCTATATCTATATCTATATCTATATCTATATCTATCCAAATCCTAGATCTACACCTCTATATCTATATTATCTATATCTATAGATATATTTATATTTATATCTATATCTATTATATATGTATCTGTACCTAATAATAAAGCACAAAAAAAATTTGTGCACTTTTATCATCCGGTCATTTTTTTCTGCCTCTCTTGTTGAGCACTTTTTTCATCCGCTCGTTTTTTTTTCTACCTCACTAGTAGAGAATAAACTTTCAGTCCAGAGATTTAGTCCCGACCATTTTTGGACAGCTAACTATGCATTTGAGTCAGGCTTTGGACCAACATTGCCGAGGGCAAACTACCCATACCCAAGCATAGTAAGTAAGTAATAGCTTTTAAAGAGATACTACCCATATCCAAGCATATTTTGTTATGATATATAATTGTTAAATGTAGGTCATTCAACCTATACCATGATTCAAAGAGACACTTCAACATTTTATAGGAGTGTCGCCCTTCTTCTACCCTTGGCATGCTCCCCCACCCCATCCCCCATGGCTTGTGCCCCAGTGCACAGCCGGTGGTGGAGCTCCGTTTGCACGCGTCAATGGCGGCCATTGTAGATCGGGAGGTAGGAGAAGGCCCCGACAGGTTGGGTCCATATGTTATCAGTGTGGCCCCGCAGATAGGGGCAAAAATACAAGGAACATAATAAAACAGGGGAGAAAACGCATAGGCAAAGTTGTCTATTTGCCTAAAAGTTAACACTGTTATATGGTCTTAATAGACCAAAAGTAAAGTCTTCCTTCATTTCAAAATTATAGGGATAAAATCACATAATTAAAAAAGGGAGAGGGCAAAATCACAAACGGGCATACGAACAAGCCCCAAATAAAAACGATGTTATCATTACCCGTACAGTGCAGCGGTCTCGATCAGGTCCGCCAAGTCGTAGAAATATCTGCAGGTCCTATTGCCCCTGCACGTAATGCTAGTTCTCTCGGGAAGCTTCAAGAGTGGCGCACGCGCGCGCGCGCGCGAGAGAGAGAGAGAGAGAGAGAGAGAGACCGATCTCGACGCCGGCGGCCGGCCCTCGATGCAGGACGGTCCATGTGCGGCACATGAAGGTGTGGTGTGCCGGAAAAAAATCAGGTAAAGACCATCCATATGATGTCGACTACTTTATTGATATGCGGCCGGGTCACCATAACATTTTAACTGCACATATTGTAAAACTTATTATGTCTCTATAGTTCACGCGTCTACACATCCATATTTTTTTTGAGCTTTCCTATTTGTGTGTCAACAGATTTTGTTGACCTTTCATCTGTCTAATTCTAGGATGTTTGATTTTTGCTTTAAGATGTGTGCTGCATTTTGTATTTGGTTGGCAACGCTAACGGGCTTGCAAGTGTGTTGACAGATATGTTGCTTATAAAATCTGTTGACAGTACGTAGACACCTTTTTTTGGAGTGGCTATAGACCTTGCGTACGGTGCTTCCATTTTGAGTAAACATGCAAATGTCCTTTTCCATTTTAGGTAATACTATATGCTATTCAACCTCTTACGGCTATTGTTTGGAGCGCCACGCTTCTTCCTATTCCCGCGCTCGCCAGTCGCGCGACCCAGGCCAGTCCACCGGCCCAGCCACATGTTTCGTTCCAGGCAAGTTGCTTGCTGCTTCCTTTTTTTAATTTTTACGCAACATGGTCACAAACCTACAGCACAATCTAGAGGCCTAAGCCCATGTACCGTCCGGGCAACTTCGGCTTCCATTGACTGCTTCGCCCTGGACAACTTCAGATCTGACATAAACTTTTTAGCAATTCGGTTATACTGCACAAACAATTCATTTGTAATCCATAGGCAATTAGACTTTTTTTTTTGTTTCTTCTAGGTTTGGAGGCAGCCTAGTGATACTGCCAGCCAATGAACCCAGATCAATCCTCATTTACCAATTTTTTGCATAAAAAGCAAGCCATTTAGTTTCACTTTGACAAAGTAAAAAGTACTACAGACATGCTGATTTCAAAACCCTGCCTACCCAAATTGTAAAATGTCGAGCCAGAGTTAGGGGTGGGAGAAGAAGGAAGGTGGAAGGATATTGGCCAAAGGCCCAAAATCTGATTGTTTGAAAGGTTAGAAACAACCGTGCATTGTATAGCATTCCTCATATTAAAAAATAAAAGAGAAGAAATACAAATTTTAACAGGTCTTTACTGTGAAATTCAAATAAAAAAATTAGCCATATTATTTCTATGGACGCCAAATTGGAAAATTTCAAAGCAAAACCAAATAAAACATAAAAAAAATTATAAAACATGTAACTATTCAAGTAACTATAAAACATGATAACCAAATAAAAAAATTATAAAACATTTAAGTATTTGAGCAAAAAAAAAAAAAAGGTAAGAGCAGCATGCAGTGCACATGCTGACACACTGCCAGGCATATATGTTGCATGCCGTGGTGGGCGGTGGTGCATGGTCGAGGGACGCCTGACTGGATTGCAACCCCGACCAGACCACCTGCCAGCCCCGCGCGCGCGACCACTTGGTGCTTGCCATCGTCACCCTTGCAGCTTAAGATTGGACGTCTCCGAAATCGAGTCACCGGTGGCCGAGAATTGCTCGAGTGACGTACAGAAGATTAATACTAAATTTTCCGCATGCGTGAGTGGATCATTGAGATTTATTAAAATTATTATTGTGGCCAACCTAAATCTTGTATTGTAATAGGTGGATTCGGGAAACCAATCATGCAATGCCCTATTAACTACTAGCAAACTTGCTCGTGCCTATGCGTTGCAACGGGAAAAAAAAAACTATCACATGTTCACGTGACACGACAAAGTAAATGTTACGTACTTATCTATTAATGTTTTACCATTTCTATAAAATTTCAAATCTATGGCCATATTACAAGTTAATATTGTCAATAATATGAGAATATCATATTAAGACTGCATCCATTAAAATACAATCTTGGTTGTTTTTTCCCTCTCGCTGCAAAGCACAGAAGTGTATAGAAAAATATATTATATCTTTATATTTCATAATATCATGGTCAAATATCATGCTCCATGACTTTCTTTCAGGACTCGAATAATATGCAAATCTAATCTCTCATTGAAGTTAGTTGTTGATATGTTAAAGTGGTTTGACTGCCTATGATTATTTTTTTTTTCCACGACGGCAAAACCGAATTTCATTACGGAGGTAACGAAATTACAGAGTTTGTGTCAGATACACGCACCACACAGGTTTGTTTAGGGCAGAAAGAGCATCCCCAGGCAACTGATCGCCCATGCAACAAGTTGCTGGGGGAAGTACTAGTGAACCAAAGAACTGGCCGCTAAAACACAAAAGAGCGCCAGAATAAAAGCTACTGAGCATAACTTCTAAAACTGCTAGAGGCTATTACAGAAACCAACGCCTGACAACGCCCCTTGAGCCTTGACCAAATATCATCCAGTGTAGGGGATCATCTGCTTCTCCTGTTCATCCGCTTGTTGTTGTTGCTTGTGGAAGCCAAGAGCCGTCGCCTTGATCACTTTGGCACCTTTGGTCACCTGGTTCTTCAAATCCTCCTGGAGTAACCCTGCCCAATATGTGATAAAGGAGCAGATTAGGCACACAATCTCTGTAGGAGATTGTACTCGTTTTTTCTCAAAGCACACCAAGTTTCTGGTGTGCCAAATTGCCCAGCACACTGCAGCTAGCCCAACTGCATGCATCATTTGTGCTTGAGGCAGAATGCCCAGGATCCAAACCCAATATTGTTCCATATTGGTAGGTCTGAAATTAACACCAAAAGAATGTGCAAGCAAGCTCCAGATGTACTTAGCCGAGGCACATTCAAAAAACAAATGGTTAATGCTCTCATTTCCATTACAAAACACACATTTGGGGTCCCCTTTCCATTTTCTTCTAATGAGGTTATCTCTAGTAAGAATGGCATTGTATTCAATCAGCCACATGAAAATAACCCAACTGCATGCATCATTTGACTGCCTATGATTATATATGTTCGGAAATCACTTGAGATTTGTTGCATGGCAATGCTCATCTAGGATAATTTATTTAGAGTCATAACAAACTATTCAAGATTCAGTTTCATAGCAACATGCCCTATTATTCGAATGCATTCTTATAGACCGGTTCGGACTTCTTCTCTCTCTAAGTCCTCGTTTAAAATCTTGGTTGCTGGAATATAGACCTCATCAAATGACGTGTTATTGATCTGTAATGAGAGGATGAGACTCATATTTTTTAATTAAAATAAAAATATTTATAATGTGTTTCAATGCGTTCAAATTTGAATATATTTTTCATATGTTTTCTTACCATCGTGGATGTACTATTTTGGCCATTGTTTTAGGCTTTTAGCAGATCCTTCACTTGAAGATGATGCTTGTGCTGATGATATGTTTTTAATAGACGTAATTTATAACATTATAGAAGAATAATTGATATATTTTTTTTTTGTCGTTTGTACAGGCTCAAGGCTTTCCACTACCACGGGTCCCCCTCCCTTCTCCTCAGGCATCACGCCGGGGATTGAAGGGAGTGGGGATCCATCGTTTTAATAAGTTTTCCCTAGTAGATCGAGTCTTCAAGGTTCAAGGTTTCTCCCAGATCCAATCGAAGAAATTGGCCACGGCGTAAGGCGTCGTCAAGATCATCGATGGAGGTCACGGCGTAAAGCGTCGTCAAGATCATCGATGGAGCAATGGAGCATGTCATTCCTCGGCGATGATGGTAAGATGAAGACATCATCATTGATAAAAAATAAGGTACTCCGACCCTTCCTTTGTCTCATTTGTGGTTCTATGCAGCCATGGCGGTGGGCTTGGGAGATTTAGTTTTCCAACGATATCTATCCGGATGTCGGGTGGACTTGTGTTCTCCCATGACGAATCCGGTGAAGGCGGCGGCGATGAGTTCGATGGCGTATTCGGGCGGCACCAAATTCATCATGTTTGCATGTGGAGTTTTAGCGGTTTACTCCTCGTTTGCAAAAGTGATGGATATGAGGATGACGGCGGTGGATGGTGAGATGGCCCTCGTTCGCTGTTTTTGCGCCCGTGGCATATCCGTTTGGGATGATGATCCTAGATGGTTGAATTTATGGTTTTTTTTCAAGGTTTCTTATCTCCCATCAATAGAGTTAGAGTAGTTTGGTTTACTTTTTGTAATGAGAGGATGTAACTTGCTTTTAGTATTAATGGAATTTTTCCTTATCGCAAAAAAAAAAAAAAAAAAAAAAGTTTGGTTTACTTTTTGTAATGAGAGGATGTAACTTGCTTTTAGTATCAATGGAATTTTTCCTTGTCGCAAAAAAAAAAAAAAAAAAAAAAAAAAAAAAAAAGCAAGTCTTTCTTAGGTTGGGAGCCTCTTCCAGCTTGATTTAATTATATGTGCTGTAGGGAGCCAGATTAGAATAGGCTTTGTATTGATAGAAGCCGGATTAGAATAGGCATCTCTAAATAGGAATCCTGCACCCAAACCGCGGGCGGTGGATTGGGCCCCGTCGCCCGTTTACCTGACAGCCGTCGGATCAAGCGAACAAGCGATTTAGTCCATTCGATCAGAGCCGTCGCGCGTCTCCCCTATTACGCCCCGAAACCAGGCCGTCGCGAATCCTCGCGAACCCGATAGTGGAAGAGACTCCCGCACTGCCGTCCTCCTCCCGGCGCGGGCGGCGGGACCAGCGGCCCCGGCGCGGGTGGGCTGCCGGCGCAGCGGGCGCGCGCGCCAAGCGCCTCCCCAGTCGCGACCGTGCTGCGCGCGTGGCCAGCAGACCACGGACCGCCTCCCGCGGAGCCGTGGCCGGCCCCGGAGCCACGCGGGCCTGGCGCAGCTCGCCGATCGGCCAGCGACCGCCGCCGTGTCCGTCCCTGACCAGATCAACGCCAGCGTCCGCAGACCGCCTCCTGAAGCTTTCATCCTCCGGCTCATCTTCCCCTTCCCTGAACTGGCGCAGCACGCCGGCCGGGCAGCACGACCCTCTCCTGCCGGCTGCCGCGCTCTGCGGTTCTGCCGTGGCCTGTTCCGGCTGTAGCTGCTAGAGATTGTTGGCTTCTGCAGATGCGCCGCCACCACTCAAGTTTCTGCCGTGGAAGGAGCTGTTGCCTTCCTCCAGAAGTGCAGCTAGATTAGTTTCAGAGATCTGCCCCCTTCCTGCTTGGTGCTGTTTTTTTTTTTTTTTTTTTTTTTTTTTTTTTGTTACGAGAAAACAAATTCATTCATATTAGCAGCATGTTGCTGCTATAGGAGTGTACAGATTACATGGATAGCTCGGCAGCGCGGCGCTAAGGAGACATAGCAGCTGCTGTCTTGGCGTTCATTAGTACAAACTAGATGAAAACCACTAGAAGAGGCAGCATCAGATCTAAAGGCTTTACTCAGGTTTTTTTTTTCTTACTTCTAGCAAGTTTAACGATGTGGCAGTCAATACCCTCCATACTGTTGGCAAAGGATTGAGTGTAGATTTTGATTCTCCAATCAGGTGGTTCTTGAGTCTTTGCACCTGGCAAGTAGTCTGCCAAGATCTAATTATCTGTAAAGAAGGTGATTCTAGCTGCCGTCGACAAATTGCAGAAGTAGTTTGCCAAGATCTGATATCTGTAAAGTAGTTTTACCTATTTTCTTTTTTAAGATCTTGTCATCGACAAATTGCAGGTCTCAATGAGGACTACACGATCAATCCAATAACTTGAGCAAGCACATGTGGTGTGAATTCAGTTTGGGAGATCAAGTTTGGAAAGAATATGATGCCATGGTTAGTATATTTCATCTTAATGAGTTGACGCTGAATCCATTCACAAAGACGAAGAAGAAAAATTCAGATTTACTTCTGAATCCAATATTACAGTCTCATACTTCAAAATATTACCTAAGATACTAGTCGGTATTTTACACAAAATTCAACAATAAAATGAGTGGTCAAACTTAGTGTAAAAAATCAAATGAACTAAAATTTTAAATAGAGTTAGTATCAAGTTATGTCATATATATGTGAACTAAACTCAGGCTACGTATTGCGAAATAGTACCACAATGCCACTCCTAGCATTGTTACCTCATCGTGTTACGTCATCAGATGACCATGCCACATATTTATTTCTGTACCGTCTAACAGTTTAAACTGACATCTCCAGTATGTACCGAATATTTGGCTTTAAGTAGAGGCTTTGCCTTTCTTTTTAAAAAAAATATCGTATGGAGAGAACTCCAGATCACTATAACAGATCACTATAACCTGCACCAAATTCTACACTGGCCTAAATCTGGTGTAGGCGTGGCAACGCCACGCCCACGTTTCTAGTTCGTATTGGAAAGTAATTTTTTCTTCGTATGGAGAGGACGATCCAAACGACATCTGAATTTTTCAAGGAAACAGGTGGAAGGAAAAAGGGTGAAAAGGAAAAAGGGTGAATTTTTTTTTATAATTAATTAAAATTTTCTTGCTTTATTAATAAGGTATCTTCTTTCATTATCGAATCTAGAGTCCAAGCTCGGGCCTATGAACGTGGCCACGTCATCCACATTTCTCTACCGTTGGATCATCCATCTACGGTCAAACAAGGCGCATGAGCGGGGTCTCGAGCCTCAACCAGATGCCAGCGTTTCCCGATGGCTCTTCGAGACGCAGCGGCCCTCCACGGCGCAGCGGCGCTCCAAAGTGTGGGACCCTTCCCCGCGGCCCTCCGGGGCGGTAGTGCTCCCGATTCTGCGGCTCCCGGAGCGGCGGCTCCCCAACAGCGGCCCTCCCCGCCGCTGTTCGGCGGGTTTCCTTCAAGCGGTGCTTGCATCGTAATCTAGAGTCCAAGCTCGGGCCTATGGCGTGGCCACGTCGTCCACATTTCTCTACCGTTGGATCATCCATCACGGTCAAACAAGGCGCATGAGCGGGGGTCTCGAGCCTCAACCAGATGCTTCAGCGTTTCGATGGCTCTTCCACGCAGCGGCCCTCCACGGCAGCGGCGCTCCAAAGTGTGGGACCCTTCCCCGGCGGCCCTCCCCGCGGTAGTGCTCCCGATTGCCAGCGGCTCCCGCGGCGGCGCTCCCCAGCGCAGCCCGGCCCTCCCCGCCCTGTTCGGTTGGTTTTCCTTCTCGCGAGTGCTTGCATCGTTCCCAGCCAGCTGCACGAGGCGGCCCTCCCGTGCTAGCGAGCAGAAGCGCTGGCCCATCTGCCGTGTGGAGCAGGACTACCACACCGCGCCGCCATCGCTGCAGTCCACCGTCGGCGCTGGCGCGCCTGGCGGCGATGGCCCTGTGGCGGCGCTCCTGGCCATTGTTGGTCTCCCCGCTCCTTCCATGTCAACCCCTTCTCCCCTTCCAACGGTGGCCGTCTGCACTACGGCAGGGCCGGGCGATGGCCATGTCTGCAGCCAAGGCCCACGCCGCATCAGGTGTGGGTCGCCACCAGCGCGCCGCCTCGCTGTCGCGCCACCGCGGGGCCGGCCGGTGCCACAGCATGCGCGCTGCCGGCTGCACCATGGACCGATAGAAAGCATCGCAGCAGTTAGCTATAAGCGCCCATACATGCTCCATCAAATGTCTACAAACATATACAAGCCTTATTATTTTTCTAATGCTCGTCATTTGTCCCTAATATTCTTATTATGCATATTCCATTCAGATCCAGATTACAGGTTACGGTCAAAAGGAAAGAAAGGAAAAGTGATGTTCCTGACTTCCTGCGGCAACACCACGTTGGGTTCTTCACTTCTCCATCAGCAGCTCCCCTAATCCCATTGGACTCAAGGTGAGGTCACCCGGAGCAATCCCCTGCACCTGTTTGTTGTTTTGCCCAGGTGAACTTTCAAAGTTGTTTTTTCACATTAAATTTGCTTTAGTGTACACACGAACAAGAAGATTTGGATTACATATTATATAATCCTATATATTATATAATCCACAACGATCTATGATTCTTCATTAAATTTTCAATTCCACTTTACTGTCATAAGATTTTTTTGACACATTTGCTTTGTTAACTGACGCTATGCTAATTTTTAGTAGAGTATGTTAATCCTGTAACAAAACTATGCATTATCCGTTTGCAAACTGATCTCCTATTAATCGCAGTACCTCATCCAGATGATTCCAAGTACCATGAAAACTGAGATAAGAGGTACTACAAGCAGAATGATGGCTGCTGATCAAACGAAAGGAACTGTCTTGATGACTTGATAGGTATATATGCCGAGGACCATAGTTACATACTCCATTAGCCATTGCTCATCATTATGATGTTATTTCTTCTCAAGATATAATGTATGTGTACATCTCTCTCTCTCTCACACACACACACACTTTACAATGATACTGACAAGGGTGCAGCATAGGATGTGTGTTCCATCTTGAGTACATTATTGCATTTACACTGAAAGGTTCTCTGATGTTCACTTATGAATAACAAAGCAGGCTACATATTATTTGGACACTTTTAGCACTAACCACTAGCCATAAAATAATTGGAAGATTTGCAATAAACTACATCAAATTTTGGAGATGTCTTGCTAAAGGAGAATAAAAGTCAAACAAATATATGAACTTTAGGAACAAATCCGAGATTTAAAGTGAACAAAGATATGCATATTTAACAACTTATGCCTCAACTTATATCAGCCATCAGTTAAGAATGGCGAGCAGACGATAGACTTTGGATAGCCGTCAAACAAGAGAACATCACCTCAACCTAAAACAAACAACGTCGTTACACATCACAGGTTCTTAGCTGCATTGATGAATTCAGTTACCGTGTATCTTGTAATACCATTTTACAAAAAAAAAAATACCGATGACAAAAACCTCTCAAACGACGACCGTAGAAAAAAGCTCCATACAACTCAAATTTTAAACCTCACAACCAACTGGTAAACAGGAAGCAATTGCCTAATCACCGTACAGGCGCGGCAAAGCCGCGCCAAGGTTTCTAGTAGATATAGATAAGTATGGAGCACCGTAATATAGAGTTCCCGTACGGCGATGCCACTTTTAGTAAAGTGCTATTATTATATCCATTTTTAGTAAACAAATAGTATTTCCTGCGTGCCAAGAAACATTGTCCCACCATACTAATCGCTAGCTAGCTTGTTGGCTCGCGCCGCCAGCTTCCCTGGACAGCACCTCTCCAACTCCAAAGCAGGCGCTAAAACAAGCCAAGAAATCCAAAACATTCAGTTACGAGGAGTTGATTTGCCTACTCCAAAAAGTATTCATAATGCTCCAATTTCACAAGAACACATTTACTTATGTTTTTTGCTACAATTTACAAAAGCAGAAATATGGTTTTAAGCACTCGCATGCATATGTTCAGAAAAGAAAACATGTAGTAAGCTTCTCATAAGACTCTGATTGGTTCTATGTCTAGCATCCCATCTCAAGAACACATTTGCATCAGTAGTTTTTCTAGAACACAATACTGCACATCTAGTCCCTAGGAAAAAGCACACATTGGTTTAGGTACTTGCTTCACAACCCCCATGCTGCAAGGTAAGGATAAGCTGTATATGGTCTGCATGTTAAAAAATGATAATGTGTTAGAAATTTGTTGCTAGATGAAAAAAATGTATATGGAAATTATGTTGCCTATTTGAGAAGACATTATTGTCTTAAAGAAGCAGTATTATTGCTTAATTGAGGTGCCAAAAAATGATAACGTGTCATAAAATTTACAAAACAAGACATAATAGTGTTCAAACTTCGCCAGCATAGTTGCATGCAACTGCTTGTGTTTGCAACGGTGGGCAGACCGCCTATGGCCTTAAGCCACTCACATTTTGCTGTTGTGAATCCTTATTGTTGCCTATCCAATGGTGTTTCTAGCAAAACAGATTGGGGAGATGTAGTAGTCTACCTTTCAAGACTTTTTTTTCATCTGTTAGGCAAAATACTGAAATAGTGTTAGGTGTTAAGCAATAACAATGTTATAAATTAGGTAAAACAGTGTGGTTGATAAAGCAATAATATTGAGATACCAAAAATTAAGGCCAATAGCTCGACCATGAAGACAAATGGGTGCACGTAGTTCTAAAATTTAAGCGAGCAAGGTTAGTTGTAAAGGTGAGATCCTTGAGTGCATATGTGACCCCACTCAGTCACTAGGAGGAGTACCCCACTCAGCTCGATACTGCCCAATTGTAGCTAGTAGCACCTATATTAGTAGCAGCTGCACTAGATGGTTACAACTTGTTCAGCAATGGAAAAAGCAGTTAGTCAGCAACAATACATCACCTGCATTAGCCAGCACCCCCTCCCAATCTCTGCTCTACTCGAGAAATGGAATATCAGACTTCCTCTTGCTGCATGCGCATGATTGAAGTCACTTAGAGCATAGAACAACGCTTCAAAGTTAAGGGGAAATATGGTAAAAAGTAGAGGAAAATATCATATGACGACTCACGCATGATGGTGTGCAAAAAAAGGACATGCAGGTCAAGATGCTTAAAAAGGTACACCATCATGAAAATGATTGAAACTAAAAAACAGCAGGCTGAGTTTCTACAGCTAGCTAGTGAAAAAAAATGATTAAATCTTAGTCGAGAGCAAGGAATGATCACATAAGACATCAATTTCGGTCGAACTGTTGCTGGTAACTAAAATCTGCATAGAGAAACATTACCTGGGTTCATCAAATGCTCGCATACAGACGCCAAGCAACTGCAAAGAAGCTAGGTAGAACATGGCTAGCCGTTGCTCAAACCTGAAGTGAACCCAACATAGACTTGACTGATAGTAGAGGGTAACTTTCTTTTGTTCTGCAGCACAAAAAAGGGGACCAAAGAATGTTACTGGCATGACATTTGGCGGGGGTGCAGCTAAAAGGAAAAAAAACTGATATTGTTGCCTATCAAATGATATATTATTGATAGTGTGAACCCTTATTGTTGCCAATCAAATAGTGTTAGGCATTAAGCAACATATTGTTATACATTAGGCAAAATAGTGTGGCAGGTAAAGCAAAAATGCAGCATCAGCTTAATGTGTGGTCATGCGTAGCATGAATGAACTTACAAACAAAGGAAAGTGCAAGGCAAATTATACTTTATATGATCCCAAAATGTGTAGCCTCAACATTGAATTTGAATGGGAGTACAAAAAGAGGACTCACGTTAAGGTGTAGGTGGTGAGTTGTTGTGTGCGCTGTGCTGCTTGACAAGGAAGCAAAATGGAGGCCACCTACATGAGACACATGAGACAAGTTCTATATAATAAGCCCTGAAGAACAATAATGCCCAATTTGTTACATGTATACTGTGGAATTTTCTAGTTTAACATCAACAACCATCACAATCCTAGCCATGAAATCCTAGTACTGACAATCCTAGACTAGCATGAACTATACTGAAGCAACATGCATGGCATGGCATGAAATGATGGTCGCTCGCCCATCATATAAAATAGCAGCAGGTGGATGCACGAAGCTGCATTTTCTTGGCAATTTAAGTGTCATTTATTAGGTAACATATCTTCTCAAATTGTCAATTTTTGTATTCTGAAAAAGCAAAAACAACAACAAAAAGCATTTTAGTCCTAACCTGCATCAGTTGCCACCCCCAGTTTGTTGATTTGGTCACTTGCCCATTGGACACAAAAAACATGGCCAGAAATATTGATTTGAGATATGCAAAGGTTCTATTAAAAAAGAAACAGTTTATGTTGCTGATAAAGACTTTGTTGTTTAATTTGTTCTTTTCCTTATGTTATAAGGAGTGGGTGATATGCAGTCGCTCGCTCCTAGTAGTGAGTACTGAGTAGTTACTCGTACACTGGGTCAGTTCCTCTCTTACTCGGCTTGGTCATTGAAGGGAGCCCTGTCTTGTGTTTGTGCTGTGATGTTTACAAGCATTATTTCTCTAGCTTGTAAATATTTTTGCCAGTGAGTAATGGCTGTGTGTACTACTATGTGCATGTTTCTGCCTTTTTAATTTTCCTGATCTTGATGGGCAGAGGACATGGATAGCAACAAAATTACTATGCATCTAGACAAGTATATCTGTTCTTGTGCTGGTTCACCTCATACCACACACCATACAGACAGTAGTATTGTATCAGACTATCAGTCAAAAGGCATGTGCCATTATATCCTTATCATGCCATTAAATTTACAAAACAAAATGAAGCATACTCATGAAATTGATAGGGTTACTTAAACTCCTTAAACATCTTGAGCTGAAGGAGAGTTGTTCGCTAAGAAACCTCAAGATACCATGAACCAATATGAATTCTCTTAACACTATGCTGCAGAAAAAATGTACTTACAATATTTCCAAACTACGTGTATCTACTAAATTTGGTAGAAGAGGCCAGATAAATTATTGTTATCAACAAGGCTGCAAAGTAATATTTACTGGGCCTGGAATAATTAAACAGTGCCATTTACCGTAGCATGGCAATTTGTAGCTTAACTAATCAAGAATGACATAGCAAGTAATCAGACATAACGGTTGCTGCCTCTAGTGTGAGCAGAATCTCAAATACACCTGCTAACTACTGAGTCCTTTAGTGTTAACAGTAATCAATGATCTTAAATCAAGTAATCGACAAGCAAACTTTTGCATGCATCTACAAAAAGGGGATGACCAAAGGCAAATTAACATTTCCATCATTCAGTCACGCACTTAATAATCACCAAACACATTGTGCCCTCTAAAAACCCAACATACAGATTACAGAACTACATATACAGCAACCACAGAAATTGTAAGGAAAATAAGAACTAAAATCACTCAATCACAAATCATTGAATATTCAAAAAAATAGAACATGATATGAATCTCGCATTCTCACCTCATTGTCAATTTGGCACTGAGGAAAAATTGGCAGTGGGAGCAGCCGGGCCGCCAAGGAGGCAGCCGACAACCGGCAAGCGAAGGGGCAGTGGAGGGCCAAAGACCTGCTGGCCGGCCGGCCGGCCTGGTCCGTGCCACAGCAGACGGTCCGGCCTGGACGCCTCTGCAGCGGCCGGTGGTGGAGGCCGGAGGCAGCAGACGGTCACGCGGACGCAGAGACAGGTTACGCCGTCACGGGGCATGGGTCGCAATGAAGCAGAACGGATGGAGGTGCAGATCTGAGGCACAGATAGCAGTTAGGGTTGGACAAGCTCGGTTCCACGTAGCAGGAAGGGGACGGAAAGCACGGGCGAACGAACCTGGTGGGTGCTCGTCGCCGGCGAGTGGCCAAGGGACCAACGAGCACCTGGCGTAGGGTGAGGGCGGCGGTTCCCAGTCGCCCATGCGTATCCCCTGTCGCCGGCGCGGGTGGGCACGGGGAGGAGGCGCGGGCACGGGGAGGCGGTGGCGCGCTCATGGAGGAGCACGCCGGTCGCGGGTGCCTGTCGCCGGTTGCCGGGGAGAAAGAGACGGGGAATGAAATGGTCGATGCAGTTGGTAGCTTGCTTGTCCCCACTGTAGGGGCTGAGTGCGGAGGTAAGCCGACAGTGCGACGGGACAAGCTTAGAGCAAAAGCCAATGGTCTCGCCTGCTTGCCGGCGAGAGCGATACGGCGGGCGTTTATTTGTTCAACCGCATGCATCATTTTATGTTTTTTTTATTCACCACCGCATGCATCATTTAATGTTGCGCTAAAATTGCTTCCGCCAGCGTTGGGCAGAGCGTTTAGTCTTTAACTTTATTTTACCTTCGAGAGTCGTCCGTTTTATAATATATAATATATGTAAACTAGTCTTTATCTTTATTTTTACCTATATAATATATAATATAAAGTACTACATCTTAGAGAGAATATATATATTTGACTAGCTTATAGTTTTTTTCACTCCTTCACGTGGCATTCTAATACTGAATTTTGAATACGCTCTTACATGACAAATTTTGAAAGCAACAAAATGGCACTCTTTTCGGATGGACTAAATGTTTTGTTGTCCTCCTAAAAGATACAATTCTGTATCTAGTCAAAGTTATCCTATCTTATATTTGACCAAATTTATAAAAAGTAATATCAACATGTGTGACTTCATGGCAAATCACGTGGTACCTATTTAATATAATAAATAGTTCTATCTTTTATGTAATTAATTTAGTCAAAGTTCAAACTGTTTTTTTTTGAAACTTGGGCTGACATTATTCTAAAATTGCATTGTTCCTGTTGTGAAATTTGTCATCGTGGTTAGGACCTTCCCTCTCCGTCTCTCACAATCAATGTAGTGGATGAAAGTAGAACAAGTAGGCACAAGATGTAGGGAGACTATTCTTTATTCATCCGAATCTAGGTTTCACTTACAATGGAGGATCTCCCATGTATATATAGTCCGAATAAGTCCTAGAGTATGGAAATCGCCCACACAATAAACGGACTAGGATTAGTATTCCTCCTTCTCCTCTTTCTATATTCACCCAAGGTAGGAGAGTTTTGATAAGAGCCCACATACAAACGGACTAGGATTAGGATTCATCCTTCTCCTTTCCTTCTAGGAAAGAGTCCGTGTGTTTTACAACACTCCCCTTGGGCGATTACCACGATATGCATATGCCTCGTCAAAAACTCCATCCGAAAAACCAAAGTGGGAAAAACGGTTCTTGGAGAAAAGAGTACATCACATTCGTTAATTGCATTGCACATGTTGTCTCATTAAAAAAAAAAAAAAAAAAAAAAAACTTGTGTGAGAAACCTTCGTAAAAACTCACATAGGAAAAAAGAGTACAACATTTAACCTTCTTGGTCATATATTCTTCAGGATACTATATTCTTCGTGAATAGAAATTGATCTTCATAATCTATGCATAAACTTTAATGTTTTAGCAAATATGATCTTTATAATTCTAATGGTTTCAATTACCTTCGAGGTAAATTCAATAAAATTGCTCCCCCTCACAAAACCATCATTTGAATTTGACTCAAAAGTATGGCTTATAATTCTTCCATGAATTATATGGGTATAACAAAGAGCAATATGCTTCATGCAAAAAGAACCACTTGTTGTGCAAAACAAATAAATTTTATCCTTCAAGATAATAAATCCTTTTCGGAGGATTACGGGGAAAAAATAAGTTCATATTCAACATTTTCTAGATAGTGTATCAAACTTATACAAGCTTGAATACTTTATAGTTCTTCCTTAGTGGATTTTAAAATGGTATATTCTACAAATCTTCAAGATTTTTATAGTACCACTCAATAATAAATTCAGTCTTGCATTTTGGCATTTAGGGGATAATTTAAATACCAAAGTCACCATTATTCTTTCTATTGCATTTAGAGGATGATAGATTCATTGCTAGCATTACACTTTCTCGAGTGTTTGTATGACACCTTCATGGTGTTTAGAATTCCTCATTCTTTTTCTCTCTCGGGTCTATATTCACTTCGGGGATGCATGGTGTTCATTCAAGAATTGACTGGTAAATCCTTCATGGATTAATTCCTTCAAGAATATACTTTCATTCTTAGTGAATTATTAATTCTCTTCTATGAGATATATTCTCTCTTGCATGAGAGATGAGTGATATACACAATAACATTGAGTTATTCACTATAAAATCATTCAATGATTGTAATCCTTCTAGGACATGCTTTTCTTGAGACTTGAATATTCATTCAGAATATATGTACCTTAGACTTCAATACTTAGTGTGAGATTTCTACAAGTTATGATTTATATTCTTGGGGAACTATATGGATTTTCATAATCCACTTATTAATCATATTTTCAATATTCATTTGTTTCATTTGCCGGAGATATAGCGAGAACATTCATTTCTTCTTAATAGGAGATTCAACCTCAATTGCTTTCTTCATTAACCCGATATAATCGCAACAAGCGATTTTGCCATGGACTTTATTTTCCGGATCCGGGTTCTCACAAGAGAAACATTCGCAATTAAAGAGGTAGTGTATTGTCGACAACTATTTTTTCTCTTCTCCCAATACTCTCACAATGTGAGAATATTTTATCTCTGTCATTTCCCAAACAAGAGATGGTATATTGTTCTACATATCCAACACTAATGATGCGCGCGCTTAGTATGTTGGATTTCATCTTCATGATGATCCTCTTCATGAGGTGCTCAACCTTCTTCATGAGGTGTTCTCTTCATGAGAATGGAGGAGTTTCATTTTTATTTCTATTCAACAAGTATACACAAAACTAGAACCCACAGGCCCCCCCGTAGATTTTAGCTTGATAGTATGCAATATTTAGTTTACTAATCGTAAACAAAACTTCGGGTTATAATTTCAAGTTACTCCTCTCATTTATAAAAATATCTAGTATATGCTCCGCTTCATGCTTTCACAAGAGCATTAGTCAAACTATTAGTTGACTTAGTGCATGATAGTATTCCCGCTTCAAGCTTCAAGAAAATTTTCTAGATCATTTTTCTTCTCTAGAAATAATATTTGGCATTCAAAATAGGCTTTCTCTCCCCTAATGCCAATACTAGATCTTTAATAGCATACTTCAATAGATATCCCCTATCATGGGCTTAAAACAATTCAAATTCATATATCTCCAACTACAAGTGGAGGCCCATTTATGTATGCTATGATTAGGTTTTATGGAAAATATTCACGCACATATTTAAACATGGGGGTTATTATTCATTATGCAAATTGAGCTAGAATACTTAAAGTGCACTTAAGAATGTTCATCATTCCTTATGAACTCGGGGATGTTCTCCCCCTGGTATGCACAAAACATAGTTTAGAAAAACTATTTTATTCTCTAGCTTCTTTACTATTTAGCCTAATAAATTGATCCAAGTACTCATACAATTAAAAATATGGACCATATACTACTTAAAATATAGATACGCAACATACAAGTTCACATGGAATTTCTTCTAGAATTTTCTAATTGCCATCAATACAAAAATCCCTTAATGTCTTTTCTTCATAAATCCCAAATCATCATAATTGTGTTATCCACTATCTTAGTTCCACAATAATTCATCCCATCAAATGGGTTAGTCTCCATTGAGAAAATTTCATAAACTCACTCCCCCTCGATCTTAGGTCGCTCGGCCCTAGATCAATCTAGTGCTTATGCATACAATGCATCGAAAGCAAAACATTCCTTAGTTCAACGGGAACCATATAGACATAGCATGCTAGCTAGCCAATTTGATTATGAGGGAAGCACAAAGATAGCTACTAGCCACAATTATATTTTGCTATGCTAATATTCATGCAAGAGTGGAGATACTTGTAGCTCAATGAGATACATATGCAGTTGTAATGTGAAACGTTAGAATTCAGTCTAACATAATAGATAACAACAAAATGCAAAGCTACAAGCTTACTTGTAATTAGTGCAGTAGAGAGAAAGTTAACTTCGATTCGGAAGGGACGAGGGGCGTAACTTCAAAGTCCTGATACATGCACTTTAAAATTGATTTAGGATGGCTATGCCTATTAAATATATATTATCCACATTTTCTTATACCTTTATCCAAAATTACTCCTCCTTTTCATGCCATAACTACTTCAAGTAGTAATTGCTTCAAGCATTATCTATGAATATCAATTCTAATGCATCCATAGAATCCAAATCATACTTCTAGTATTCAATGATTATGACATGAAATTCGCATATCCAATGTACTATTCGATTGTACACCATAGGACTCGGGGTAGAATATAATTTCTAGTTCTCAAGATAAAAATTAAATACTTAGAATTATACAATTTCTTGGCTAAATCGATCCTTCTAAGACCGGTTAATATGCGGTATAGTCCAACTATTCATGTGCTTTTTAGAAAATTTAGTTTTCCATCTACCTACATGGTAGTGATGCACAAAGAACTATAACATTCGTGGTTAATCAAGGCTTCTTTGTGGATAAAAATAATGCAAAAATTATTTTGATAGGCAATAGGCAATTGTTTATATGTGAAAACATATAAATCTAATTTATTTCATGAGAAGTTCACACATATTACTTCAAGTAATTGCAACTAAGAATATTAAAATGTTTCATATTAGTCTTCAAGCTAACAAATTAACCATTAACCACTTAATTCAACGGGGAATTAAAAATTTAATGCACCACCACCACTACTATCAATACTTGAGGATATGGAATTCAAAAGATAACAAATATATAAGCACATGATTTAAGTTCTTCTTTAAGAGAAACTTTATATGTTCCAAATAATATACATTCTTGCATGTCGTAATTGACAAGGGGTAGCTTCATGCTTTTATATTCAATATAGTTATGATATGTAGTCACAAGCTTTCAAGCAGTGTAATATATGCAAGCCACATATTCAAAATTATTGCAACTTAATAATATCCTGGTTCATAAAGCTCTCTAAAAATTCTAACTCAATTTTCATTTGAGTAATTTCGATGGTAAAATGTAACACCCGGCCCAATAAGGATGTGGCCCAAGTAGGGGCCTATGAGTCTTCAACTTGGCGCACATGTTTAGTACCACCTTCTTTGGTTAAAAAGCAAGGGTGGAGCCAACTTATAAGCCTTTGTCTTCCGGCCATATCACCGCCGGGTTAACCCTTTTACGAAGCGAGGACGAAAGTGTAAGCAAGGTGCTAAGGTGCGGCGTGTGGCGCCCTCGGAAGGGCTGTGCGGTGCGGCTTTGGAAGGTGGGGTGTTACAAGTGGTATCGAGCCGACCTTCATGACCCGCGGGCATGTGCGGGCGAGGCGCGGACATGGAGGTTTATTGGCGGCGTGTAGGCTCGCGGAGTGCACGGCGTGGCACATGTGCGGCCCCGGGCGCCGGCCGCGTGTGCCAAGAGGGGAGGTCCTGGTTAAGTTGGCGCCGGCGAGGACGCCGAGTCGCTTTGAGGGGGTGTATGTAACACCCGCCCAATAAGGATGTGGCCCAGTAGGGGCCACCTTGGCTGGTTAAGCAAGGGAGCAAGGGTGGAGCCAACTTATAAGCCTTTGTCTTCCGACCATATCACCTTCGGGTTAACCCTTTTACACGGGCGAGGGCGAAAGTGTAAGCAAGGTGCTATGCGTGACGTCTGGCGCCCTTCGAAAGGGCTGTGCGGTGCGGCTTTGGAAGGCGGGGTGTTACAAGAGCCCATATACAAACGGACTAGGATTAGGATTCATCTTCTTCTTTCCTTCTAAGAAAGAGTCCGTATCAGTTCCCAGACGAGAGTATATACTTACAGACCGAAGAACCTCGTGTGCGTGTATAAAAAGGTGACTAAAATGTTGCTGAGTACACGTTCGTTCCTGGAGCCACGTGATTGCTGACGCTCAACTGAATGATGATGGAACCACGTGCATGGAAGCAGCTGGATAAGGACTCTCTATCAAGGGTACTGTTGTGTTAGCCACAGAGAGAAGTAGCAATGATTAGCTGATCTTCTTGCAATTATTACTCTGATGAAATATGCTTAGCGCATGATGCTATGCGTTAAAATAATGGGAGAGGAAACATTGATGCACAACAGCAAGGTATGCCAGTCACATCATGTTGCCAACGGTTGATATTAATATATAGCAGCTGCTATCAACCTTGGCGCAGACCGGCCAGAGTATTCATTTGTTCACGCCAAGATGATGTCATGGGCACCACCAACCTGGCAAGGACAGCCCTGCAGCTCTGTCCGGCGGGCGCTCTGCCTCACCGCCAACAGCTCGGCGGCTCGATTGAGCGCGTCAATTCGCTTCAACCAACAGCCGCAACGACGAGCGCAAAGGTCAACCAGCAGTAGACCGGACGCTGATTCGGTAACTTTCCTGTGGAAGGCACGTGCACGTCGTAACTTTCGCATCTCCATCCATCGTTTAATACGGATCCAACGTCTCACATCCAAAATCAAGCATAAATTTTTTTACTTGGGCAAAGCAAGATCGGTCCAGCCCTCTAGCGCCGCCGCACCGCGCGGCCTTCCCCACGACGCCGCAGGCATCTCGCTACGCCCATGCCATCTACGTGCAGATGCTTGCCTGCAGAGCGCGGTCTCATCTCCAGCCAAGCTTGCACCATCACACGACGCCGGCAATGCCATCAGCCGGCGCCCATGCCATCTACGTGCAGATGCTTGCCTGCAGAGCGCGGTCTCGTCTCCAGCCAAGCTTGCACCATCACACGACGCCGGCAATGCCATCAGCCGGCCCGGGACGGCGTAGGAGCGTGTTCATCTACTCCATCAACTGATGACTCTGGCTGGCTCCGAATCTACACCCACACTCCCACAGCATGAGAGCATCCACGGGAAGGCAGACGCACACGTGTACGCGCCGCCGCCCAGAGTACTCTGTTTCTGTGTCATGGTCAGGCTGTGACAACTTGAAGCGCGCGCGTCTTCGCCATCCACCAGCACCAACATCTGGACGTCCTGATGAGGAGGCTGCACACGTTCGTTCCTGGAGCCGCAAGCCATGTGCGAAAGAGGAGATGATCTGCACGGCACATCGTTCTCCATGCATGGGTCAGTGTCAATCCCAGTTATTGTTTCTTCCCATCCTTGCACACATGCGCGTCAGCCGAGGTCATGGTTCCGGTCAAGAAGAAGATGACGCGGCAACCAGATGATCAAGACGGCGGCTGACTGCAAGAATCGCCGCGTCACGAATATACGAAGCATCGCTGGCGGGTTTCGGCTCGCCGGCGTCAGACATACCCGTACCGGGGAGCCGGAGGCTGAGACAGGGACGCGGCCGCCGCCGGGACAAGAAGAACTTGAATGTGTACCAGGATGCAAGCAAGGCCAAGACGCAAACCGGGCCAAGGGGAACCGTATAGGCAAGTCGAGTGCATCTACCACATTTGCTACGTACAGATCAACGAGAGGCTCGGCGGGGACGCAGCCGGCCCGCATCAACATGGCATTGAGCCTGTCGCCTGGTACGAAGAAGAAGACGATGAGACGGCGTGACCACGATGATGTACGGTCGTGCCATCAAGATTTCAACATCGTCCTAATAGCTGCCGGTTGATGGCCGTCGCCCACAAGCTCAAAGAAGGCAATACCCATGTCTTGCTTGGTCGCGTATGCATGTGTGAGTACGGGCACGTACGTACATGCACCGTATAGCCATTGTGCGCACCAAGCAAATAAGCAAGCCTCGAGCATGCATGCGCGCGCACGCTGTGCTGTTGCTGCATGCCAAAGTGCGGAGAGAGGAGTTGGCGACATCTCTACACGTCGGTCGACACAAACCTTCTCTGAGCCCTCCATGTCGTCAAGACGTCCGTCAAGCAGCGGCGGCTCGCGCGCGTCTCTTGGCCGACACTTGTGTAGTAGATCTGCGTGCTGGACGGAGAGCCAGAATCACGAGAACCATGCACGAGGAGCCTGTCCGCGTACCCGGAGGGCGGGAGGTATGCATCACTCGACGTTCAAAGTGATCGTACGTCTGAGGCACGGTTGCGGACGAGATGCAACATCTACACCGACGGGTCGGGATATATGGGTGCACCTTGGCGCACGTATCAAGGTCTCCATCGAAGCATCAAGGCTGCCCAACGCGTCCTCTGACGCTGAGCTAGCTAACGAAGACATCCGGCTGCTGAAGCAAGCTGGACGCACGAGCGAAATGCCCATGGCCAGGTCCGGTGGTACGCTTAGTCGCTCTCTTATCGCTCGCTCGCTGACTCACTCCCTAATCTAGATATACGATCCGCCGTCCAGTGTGCTAAGTACCGATCTCGTAATAGTGTACTTTCACTTGCAAGTGAGGCCGGAGGCGCTGGCGCCCACGGCCACGGTATACTAAATGGGCATGCTTAGGTACACTTTTTACTTATTAGGAGGTAATATCTCAAATGAATTGAGTCATTGAATTTTAAGATTTTTGATTTAGTTATCTAATTAATTAATATATAAGAAAATAAAAAATCACTAAATCCTCCTATCACGGAAGAGACAATGCAGCGCATGGCTCCTTCCTTTCACGTACAGTGCCCCTTCCTTTTGAGCTCAACGTTGAATGCACTGCTATTTTAGTTCAATGTATTTTACTTTTTTTTGCTAATATATATACGTGATACATGTCACGTACAAATTTTTGGACTGAATACTGTTAGTACTATTTTTAATTTACTGAGTTACCTTAAAGTTGTACACGCTCATATTATATACCCAGTAAAAAAAAAATATGTTACATGTGTGAATAATATCAACAACTTGAAGTTTTGTGTCCAACTTTAATAGTTGTCACATTATACATTGGACGCGCGTCATTTGGCATGTACATACACGTACACGCTGTAGAATGTGTAGTGGACATGTACGTACGTCCTTTATCACGTTCACCAGATCTTGTATGCATCAACTAGATTGAAAAAGAAGATCATTACATCCAAACCTTCCTTAATTATCCTACTTTCTAAAACTAAAAATTAATTAAATATTTATTTCACCTATTACCTCTTAGAAAGTAATATATAATGCTAGCCGTCCGATCTAATTAAATGGAAGGCTCACAATCAATTGTGAGTACCGTAGCAAATCTCCTATAAATCCAGAAAAGAGAATGTCGCCCACGGTGCTACTACTAGTATGAGTTTTATTTACTCGTCGACCTCTTCATTCCACAGCTGAGTGCACGGCGGCGAGCCGGCGAGCGACCTCGTGGGACGAGCACGAGCACGAGCACGGGCAGTGTTTTTTTCGGGTAAAGTTCTTCGTAATGTTCTTGCTCTGTTCTTGCCCTGTTCGTGGTTTGTGGCAGGAAGCGCCGGTGCACTGAGCCGGTGTTCTGTTGGGCTTTTTTTTGTAAAGATAGGAAATGGGGAATGTGCTCGTCGTCCACATGGGCCTTGGCTACTTTGCCCTGGGCCTGGCCGTGGCGTTCGTGTGTGGCTGCGCTTCAGTAGCGGCTTGCGTCTTCTGCAGTCGGCCCGCCGCACCCGCCGGCCCGCCGCCGGCCGCCGCACCCCCGCCCCGCCCATCCCCGAAGACGCCCCGCCGCCCGCCGCGCCCCCGCACCGGCTGAAGTCAAGATTTCCATCCCCGAAGACGCCGCGCCCCCGCACCGGCTGAAGCGAGGGTAGCCGTCCCCGACGCCCCCGAGATAGAAATTCATGAGGTTAGCCCAAATGATCCCGATCCACACAACTCTTTGTCGAACTGCAAAGGGCCACATCTGAATATTCCAGCTGAGGTTGTTTCTCTCCAGAAACAGTCAGATCACAAAGGTACATATGCCTTTTTATATCTCAAATATTCCATTCTTAATAATACTTCATTCACTATGAATCCTTGTCAATATACTTGCGAGTTTTATTCACTTCGATCATCAATCCAGGTGATGACAACTCTAACCCAGATTTACTGAGTGTGGAGGATGGATTAGTTACTGCTAATGCTCAGTCATCTGAACCTCAACCTCCTCTGGTAAATGAAGGAGTTGGGGACGTTACCAATAAAGTAGAAGCTGAAGTCCACCACAACCAGGTTAGTATCTAGATGCTCCTAGATGTGCTCATTTATGTTAGCCATAATGCTAAGGGAACATGGCAAGTGTATTTCAGGATTTCAGGAGCAGGCCAGCAGATTGGATTTCAGGATGTCCAGTTTCACATGGACGCCTTCAGGTTAGGATCATAGTATACCTTATTATTGAGCATGTTCATCTTTAATATTTTTTTTGAGTAAAAAGGGCCACGCCCCGTCTATTAGCATAGGCAAATAGACAAATATTCAGTTATTACAGCTCCGGCGATGGCATGCCAATCGCAAAATTTGTCCCAGATAGCGCAGCTGTCACCTCAACTGGCTAAAGAAAGTTCAGGTAAAAGAAGCTATTCAAGACTGCAACCCGGACACCTACTGAGCCTTAAAACAGAACAGAGCAAAGTACGAAGCACGCCCTTCCAGCCTCGGGCTGTACTCCCAGCATGATTCAAAAACCATCAAACCGCCAGCTGGTGGTGATCTTCTTCCTCGCGCTCCTCCCAGGTCGACCCTTCTGTCAGGTCCAAGGAAGCCAGAGCACTTGCAAAGCCTCCTGCTTGAGCATCTTGGTAATTTGGGTCAGCTTGGTCTTCTTGTCCTCCGGGCACAGAATACACCATCTTTGAGCAGTCATCTCTACTCTGTAGAGCAACATAGCCATGCCACTCCACTGACATCTCTGAAACAAAACATCGTTTCTCAACTTCCAGAGGCACCATAAAACCGCAGCAGAAACATGATTCAGAATACCATTCTTTTTGTTACTAAGCCAGAACTTCCCAATAGATTCAAAATCCCCTCTAACTGAATACCAAAACAGTTAGAAATAGATTTCAGAGTTGTTTAGCTACTACACACTCAAAGAAAAGATGTTTAACTGACTCTACTTCATTACAGAAAAGACAAGTCAAATCTTCAACTTTCCTCCTTTTCTCTAGATTATCTCTAGTTAACAGCTTATTTTTACTAAGAAACCACAAAAACATTGCACTCTAGGGGGTATTTTGAGATCCCAGATTGCGAAAAATAAATGGTCTGGATGCCTCTGAAATTGATAAGCTTGTAAAGAGATTGGACATTATAGATTCCATTAGAAGAGAACTGCCACACTAAAAGAGTCTTCCTCATTGCTAAAGGTGATAGTTGAAGCTAACTGGCAAATCTCATTCCAAAGTTCTAACATATGTAGATCACCAGTTCTACTAAAGGTACATTTCAGATTAGTACCATCCCAAAGACTAGCAACCGAGCAGTTCTTTTCATTGACCCATCTATATACTTTCCAGTATTGGATAGCTAAGCTGGAATTTCCCAACCAATTATCTTCCCAAAACCTGACTCTTTCCCCATTTCCTATTTTCCATCTATACCCCATCTTAGCAGCCTGGATAGCCCACATAAAGCCCTTGAAGAAGGGAGAAGCTCCTACAGTATTAGTCTGAAAGATGTTAACCTTCTTAGTATTGTATTTGAAATCTATGAGCTCTGTCCAGAGTTTGTTTTTATCTTGTTCATACCTTCTTAGCCAGGAGGCCAGTAGGCAAATATTTAGATCCCTGAGATTTAGTATACCCAAACCTCCAAACTCTTTGGCCATGGAAACTAGTTCCCAGTTGGCTAGGTGATATTTATGTGCATCCTCAGAATCATTCCAAAGGCAGTTCCCCATTTGGGAATTAAGGAGTTTAATTGCCCATTTTGGAAATTTAAGAAAAATATAGCAAGTAAATAGGTATGCTGGATAAGCAAGACTTGATCAATTGAACTCTAGCAGCCAGGGGAAAGGAGTTTGCCTCTCCACCCCGCAATCCTACTAAGGAGTTTATCTACTAAAGGTTGCAAATCTTCCCTGGTTAGATTTTCATAGTGCAAGGGTACTCCAAGATATTTCATAGGGAAGCTTCCTAGAGGGCAATTGAAAATCTCTTCTGCTAACTTAGCTTCTTGTTCCTCTAAGTTCATAGGTACTAGTTCACTTTTGTGGAAGTTCACTCTCATGCCTGAGATTTGTTCGAACCACATCAAGATGTGTTTCAGGTTGTAAAGATGAGTAGGTTGAGAGCTAGAGAATAACACTGTGTCATCTGCATACTGCAGTGACACAATCCCCCCTAATCTAAAATCCCTCAAAGCCCCCTGAATCAGCCCCTTCTTTGCACCTTTGGCCAGCATGTTAGTGAACACATCTCCTACTAGGTTGAATAAAAGAGGAGAGAGAGGATCTCCCTGCCTCAAACCTTTGCCAGGTTTGAAGGTAGTGCTCTCCTCTCCATTAACTAAGATGCTAAGGGATCCTCCAGTTACTAATCTCTTAATCCAATTGCACCATCTAGTAGAGAAACCCCTAGTTTCTAAAACTTCAAAGAGGAAATCCCAACTTACTCTATCATACGCTTTTTCATAGTCTAGCTTTAGCACTACTCCTTTCTCCCCACTTCTAGCCATGCTATGAACTATTTCATGGGCAGTCACTACGCTCTCTAAAATATACCTGCCTTTGATGAAAGCGTTTTGATTAGAAGCTACTAATCTTTGAGCTACAAGGCCTAGCCTATTAGTAAGGAGCTTAGAAAAGATCTTGAAACTGCAGTTAAGGAGACTGATTGGTCTAAAATGCTTCATGTTGCAGGCATTATCTATTTTTGGGATAAGAGTCACTAGGGCAAAGTTTAATCTATGTATATCCAGATTTCCATCATAAAAATCTCTAAACATAGCAAGAATGTCTCCCTTAACAATTGGTCTAAAATGCTTCATGTTGCAGGCATTATCTATTTTTGGGATAAGAGTCACTAGGGCAAATTTTAATCTATGTATATCCAGATTTCCATCATAAAAATCTCTAAACATAGCAAGAATGTCTCCCTTAACAATTTTCCAGAACTTTTGATAGAAGATGAAGGACAAACCATCAGGTCCAGGAGAACCTTCAGGATAACAGCCAAAAAACAGCTGCTTTAATCTCTTCCTCCTTAAATGGGGCTGTAAGAAACTCATTCTCCTCCTCAGAGACTTTTTGGTCAGCTTCCCAAAAAATTATTCTCTAATTTAACATTTCCTCTATCCTCTTTAGCAAAAGGGTTTTGTAGAAGTCAACAGCAACTCTCATCATCCCGGCTGGTCAGTGACATGACCAGAGGGAGTTTCTAGATGATCTATCCTTTTTTTGCCTACTTCTATAGTTAGCAACTGCATAAAAATATGCAGTGTTTCTGTCCCCTTCTTTGATTTCTCTATCTCTAGACCTTTGCCGAATTTTAATTTCCTCTATTCTCCAAAACTTATCTAGTTCTTCTTCTAACCACTTAAGCCTAGCCCATTCTGAACTATCTAAATCTCTCTCTTCAGTTAGCAGGTCTAGTTCATTATACTCTTGAGACAAGAGATTCTTTGTTTTATTAAGAAGTGCAATTTGGTTAGCAGCCCATCCCCTAACCAACCTTCTAAAGGTTCTTACTCTAAACTGCCAAATATCCACAGCCTTGGTGTAATTACAGGGAATTGACCAGGCTTTTTCTACCACTTTCTTAAAAGATTCTTCTTGCAACTACCACTTTTCAAATCTAAACCTCTTCTTACCAAAAACATATTGTCACCTAAATCTACAAGGAGAGGGTTATGATCACTAGGTCTTTTATCTAAAGCCTTAACCCTGGCTAGAGGAAAAGCAGCATCTAGATTAGTAGATAGAAATACTCTGTCAATTCTAGCCATAATAGGAATCTCTTGGTTATTAGTCCAAGTGTACTTCCTATTTTTCAGATCTACTTCTAGTAAACCCCATTTGTTAACCCAGTCATTGAAAGCATCTACCCATTTAAAGTTTACTATACCATTGCTCTTGTCAGCAATATTTCTAACTAAATTGAAGTCTCCACCTAAAATCATAGGACCAGACCAGGAACTCATAATGCTGTGAAGTTCATCTAGGAAACTTTGTTTAGTCTCCTCATATGGAGACCCATAGACAGTAACAACCTTGAAAGAAAAACCAGTTGCTTTGTTAGTAAGGATGACACTAAGAGAGAACTCTAGAGAATCACTAATAACCAAATTAAACACATCTGCATTAGCCCCAACTAGAATACCACCAGCTGAGCCTTTTTGCTTTTAGGGAAACCCAAGAAAACTTAGTATTACCTGAAAGAGCTCTAAGAAGACTAATTGAGTACTCATTTTTCTTAGTCTCCATAACTCCTACAAAGTCTACATGATTTTCTCTAATCCTACTAGCTAAAGCTTGGACTCTACCATCTAAGCCCAATCCTCTTATATTCCAGAAAAGGCCTCTCATTTTTTACCCTTTTTATTTTTTCTATCTCTCTAACCTTAGTCCATTCTTTAACATCCTCTACCTTATCAGAGGTGTGCTGTAAATCCCTAGTGGGAGTAGATGGATCTCCATCCATCCCCTGCCCAGAAACCAAAGCTATTTGACTACTGGAGACAACTAAGCTACCTGTTTCTTGATCTAAGTTACTCATAGCTGAAGCAGCCTTTTCCTTTTCTAAAGCCTTGTTGGCTTTAATAAAATTGGTGACCCTATCTGAGTCCAATTGAATCATCTTATCAATAATATCCCTATCTAAAAAGGATAGCCATCCTTAGAGGTCACACCTATCTCAGAAGCAATGAAAGTTAAGGTACTAGAATTAGTTTGGCAGATAGTTTTTTGAGTGCTCACCTTGCATTTCCAGATTATGGATTTTCTTGTTCGTTGTTGCCTTCTCTAGCAACGAACAATGTTTATCATGAAGAGTAACTTTAATATTTTAGTGTGTTTTGGATCTGTGACATCATAATTTTCTGAGTTTGGACTTCTGCCATTACAATTCGCGTATTACTGTGGTTATAACATTCTGCATCCACGGCCGTTGCAGATTATAAAGAACAATGACCTTGAAGAGCTCCAAGAGCTTGGTTCTGGTACTTCTGGCACTGTTTATCATGGGAAATGGAAGGGGACTGATGTTGCAATCAAGCGAATCAATGACAGATGCTTTGCTGGAAAACCATCTGAGCAAGAAAAGATGGTTTGTTCTCATGCTTCATATCTTTGTTTTTCGCTTAAGCTTGTCTGTATATTGATAATATGCCTTGAATATTTTCAGCGATCTGACTTCTGGGTGAAGCATCCAGACTTGCCGATCTGCACCACCCAAACGTCGTGGCTTTTTACGGTGTTGTTCCTGATGGACCTGGGGGATCCATTGCCACAGTTACAGAATATATGGTCAATGGCTCACTTAGGACTGCTTTCCTGAAGAATGCCAAGTCCGTTCCTTTTTCATTACATATACGTCACCTTCTATAATGATATATGCTGCTCAAAATTAGAAATTAATTGTGCTACATGGCACTGATGTTTTTTTTATTTTTTCTGGGCAGAACCCTCGATCCACGTAAGAGATTAATTATTGCCATGGATACTGCTTTTGGAATGGAATACTTGCACAGCAAAAACATTGTACACTTTGACCTGAAAAGTGACAATTTGCTTGTTAATTTGAGGGACCCTCAGCGTCCAATATGCAAGGTAAGCAGCACAGTCAATCCTATTATTCTATTCTTGCACTTAGTTGCTAGATCACTGTCTTGTCTAGTTGCTAGATTACTGTCTTCTCTTGTTTGCCATATTCACTTTGCTTGACATAGGGGAGACCATCCTGTATCAACTTTCCATGTTAGCAGTAAGTCATATTTTGTTGTTAAACAAAATGCTTTTATAGGACTGGACGCTTATCCACAGATAATACTTGTTACTAAAGCAAATTGTTATGTGTCTCTAAAATTATACACATTCGATGGGTGTCACAAGCTGAGGTCACTTGGATGAACATGTAACATGCTTCGATGTAGCAGTTTCTGTCATGGTCTTACATTAGTTTCTGTAGGTTGGTGATCTTGGGCTGTCTAAAGTCAAGTGCCACACCCTCATTTCTGGAGGTGTGCGTGGCACACTTCCATGGATGGCCCCTGAGCTACTGAATGGCAGTAGCAGCCTCGTCTCAGAAAAGGTTGGTTTCTATTCTTCAGTATATGATTTGGACAATTCATTAAATTCTCATAGAATTGACACGTACTGTCTCTTTCAGGTTGATGTATTCTCTTTTGGAATTGTTCTGTGGGAACTGCTAACTGGTGAAGAACCATATTCAAATCTGCATTATGGTTTCATAATAGGTAGGTGTGGCATAGTGTTTCTTACCCAGTAGATGTGGTCAATACTCAAAAATCCTTATTGATTAGATCAAAACCTAAAAGGTCCTTATGTATCAGGAGGTATCGTGACCAACACCTTACGGCCAGCAGTGCCTGACTCCTGTGACCCAGAGTGGAGGTCACTGATGGAGCAATGCTGGTCGACAGAACCATCTGAGCGGCCAACCTTTACAGAGATTGCAAACAGGCTGCGCTCCATGGAAGCTTCCCAGAAAATACAACACTGAATGCAGAAGTGCTAGTGGAGCAGCAGTTGTCAAACTTGCAGGTTATATCCTTGACCCCGTCGCCACCCGCCATATATTCCTAGGATCTGTTCATACCCTTCATTTGTTCGTATATGTAATCAAAAGTTACCCGCCAGTGTGTCTACAAAGTGTCGCAATGGATGCAGCAGATGCCTATTCATCCACCCATACCGTTTTGGTCTAGAGGTGCATTCAATAAGTTACTAGGTCTAGTGTCCGTTATAGGGGAGAGTCCGATATTATTATTCTTATTTTCATTTTCTTCTTCTTTGTCACCCTTTTTCTCTGGGTAATAATTGGGTTACTTGGAAACTGTCGGTCGGTCAGTTAGAATGTGAACTGGTAGTTGCTGGGTAAGTATGGTTTGTTGGTATATTACCAGTCTGGGAACAGAAAGTGAGGTCCTGCTTGTAACAAGATCTGTTTTGGTTTTGTGATTGATTTATGGTGCTATATACTGGAACCCAATTCCCCTGTTGCCATTGTAAATTCTGAGCTGCTGTTTGGTGCATGCCTTGGTGGAATTGAGTTGTTTCACTTGTCAGAAAAAAATACCATTTCCTAATATATTTCAATCAGATGATTAAGACATTAAGTGTAAAAATCTGTGTTGCAAACTTTGCAGTTGTTGTTTCTTGTGGCGTACCAAGCATATGTCGTAGTTTTTACCATTTTGCTAGAGCCCGGAATTACATTGCCTGACAGGAAGGAACGGACAGTAATTGTCTGACCGGAAGCAGTCTGAATTGTGCTATCAGTTTCAGAAAGCTACTATCTGCTGAGAGCATTATGTTGGAGTAATGGCTGAACGATGTATAGCGCAGTTACATTGATCTTCAATCTTCATCCCTGTTGCATGTACAACGTTGTTGGTCTGATAAATATACCTGTGTAACACTAGAACTAGTCATGTGTAAAGACAATAAAGATACTCTTTTAGTCTTTCTCTAATAGAAATTTTTGTATTTCAGGCTACTTCAAGATAACAGAGGAATTGTCGCAATGGACGCAGCAGATGCCTATTCCGTTTTGGTCGAGAGGTGCATTCAATAAGTTACTAGGTCTGGTGTCCGTTATAGGGGAGAGTCCGATATTATTATTCTGATTTTCATTTTCTTCTTCTTTGTCACCCTTTATCTCTGGGTAATAATTGGGTTACTTGGAAACTGTCGGTCAGTCGGTCGGTCAGTCAGTTAGAATGTGAACTGGTTGTTGCTGGGTAAGTATGGTTTGTTGGTATATTACAAGTCTGTGAACAGAGAGTGAGGTCCTGCTTGTAACAAGATCTGTTTTGGTTTTGTGATTGAGTTAGTGCTATATACTGAAACCCAATTCTCCTGTTGCCATTGTAAATTCTGAGCTGCTGGTTTGGTGCATGTCTTGGTGGGAGATCTGTGTTGTGTGTGCTTCCTTGCTTGCTGCAGATTTGCATCCCTTGTTGCTCACAATGCTCCTGACTGCCCCGGGGCTGTGAACAATGGCGAGGGCTCAGCAGCGTTGCGGCTTGAAGTTTGTCAGGTTGTGGGGCGAGGACCGCAGACCCAGAAAAAGGCAGGCAGCCATGGTGACGACGACACAGGTGGGCAGGGGAGCAGCTAATCGACGGCCGTGCACCCAAGCATGCAGTCTGTGATGGCAACGGCGGCGCACGCCAGTTCCGGGAGGCAAATTGTGAACCCTGCTTGCCAACTGACACGTGCACCTCAACAATCTTAAAGCACATGCCTGGACGCCATGAAGCCCGGCCACGCCCACCGTGTGCTCCCTGGCTGCAAGTGGCTCACCATCTAGCAGCGTTGCCCTGTCTACAACGTCTCGGCGGCACCCCCGTCTTCGCCCGTGGCTTCGTCGAGGCGGTGACCTGAAGCGTGTGGAACGGGGCGGCGTCGCTCCTCCAATTCCACGCTAGGTTCCAACGCCTCGTCGCCATGGCCCTGGCCGCCGCCACCTTGGATGCCGCGCTGGACGAGGTCGCGCGCCGCATCGTGGCTGGCTGTCGTGCTGCTTCTACTGTGGAGACGGCGGCACCGGTGCCAACAAGCGGGTGATCGACACCGGAGCAGAATGGGCAAGGACGTGGTGCGCTGCGCTCGCCAACTATTCGATGGAATGCCTGACCTGTATCTGAATGTGCCAGTCCGCTGGTGCTCACCAGCCACATCGATTCTGGAACAAGAACGATGGAGCGAGGACTTGTATTTTCATCTAATGTAATCAATTAGTCATTGTTTTTCATGTATCACTTTGTTAGCTTGCTTGGCTCTATATGGAACGATGGAGTTCGTGGGCGACCAGGTGTGGGTGGTGACTGACCATCGTCGCGCTGGTTGATGCCGTGTGTGCGTCCCCCTATATATATATGTTCTTGACAAAATGAGATGCTCGTGGCCTGCCTGCTCTGTGTGCGGATGTAGCCTGTCGGCAGTACTACGTTGCAGCGGAAGAGGAGGAGGACAGCTCAGGCGACGGAACAGCAACAGCAGCAAGACAAGGAGTGATGGACGGGACCAAGATCGATAACGATCGGCGATTGAATCAAGCGAGCGACGCGGCGGCGATGGCGGCGGCCGTGGCGCGCGCGACCGGGCTGGACGAGGCGCCGCCGCCAGGCGGGCTCGCCGAGGCACGCGCGGCCGCGGACGCCAACGCGCGGGCGGAGCGCGCGGCGGACAAGACCACGCTGCGCCACGTCCTCGCGGTATACGCCACGCGTCCTTCCTCATGTCACGTTTGCGTCAATTGTGCTGACGACCAACCGGGGTTGTCCACGCATGCAGGACGAGATGGTGAGGACGCGGCGTTCACGATGCAGATCATCCGCATCACCTCATCAGCGTCCGGGGCGAGCGCCGCCGTGCGGCACTTCCACAGCAGCCCCGTGAGGAGGTCGAACGTGGAGGCGCGCGAGCGGAGCCCCGGCGGGAGGCTGGCGCGGATGGCCGTCACATCCTGGCGCCTGAAGAAGAAGGACCGGCGCATCAGCATGTCGGCGTCCGGCGGGATCATGAGGGTGTCCGCCGCCGGCAACTCGTTGTACTCGTGGTGCGCGAAGGACGGCCGCGGCGGGTCGCGCGCCTCCAGCAGATGGCGGTACCACACCGGTCGGACCGTCGGCGCCGGCGCGCCCCGCGCCAGCTCCGCCACGGCGCCCAAGAACTGCATGAGGTCCTGCGCGCCCGCCATCGTGTGTGCAGCCGCACCCCGAGGACGAATCCGCCGCCAGCCGCGTCACCTGGAAGAGGAGGAGCGGCGAGCCGAGGACCTCGGACGAGCTGGGGACGTCGAAGATGAGTTCGTCGAGGCACGGGAACGGCGGGCCGGCGGCTGCAGCGAGCGACCAAGGCGAGGCGTTCAGATGCGGGCTCGGTCTCACGGAGGAAGCGGGACTTGAGGTCCGTATGTGTTGCTCTACGTATTCTTACCCTGACGGTGGGCCCTTATACACCGCATACGTAGAAAATGGCATAAACGAGGGAGCGATGAAATTGTGATGGCAGATCTTAAAATAGATGAATCGTAATGGTTTGTTTCCAACCTCGAAAAATTGCAATGGCATGGATCAAAATTACCCAAAAAAAAAAAATACGGCTTTGATGATAAAAAAAAAAGAAATCGGCTTCGCAGCCCTAAAACGCAAATAGACCCTCACGACCCGCGCCGCCCCCACTCGCCCCTGCCCTCTCGTCTCCCTGCTAGTGGCGGCCGCTTGCCCCCGCCCCCGCCGCCGCCGCGGCTGCTAATGGCACACCGCGAAGGCGGAGATGCCCCCGTCTCCCTCTTCCTTGACACCGACCTCGGAACCCATCTCGCCCTGCTCGTCGCCCCGGACACCGCCATCCGTGTGCTCAAGCGTACTGCCCTGGCGCCTCTTCTCGCCGTCTCTTCGCACCGCGAGTGCCCATCGGAACTGATTCGTGTGTTTTCTATGCGCAGCGCTGGTGGCCGCGGAGCACGCTGCCACCTTCCCCGACCTCGGCCCCGTCACCGTCAAGTCCTTCCAGGTGCTGTTTCGCAGCTCCGACCGGTGTTCGTTTTTCTAGGGAAGTTTTTGTGATTGCAATCAGCCCATGAACATCGCATAGACGCATTATTTTGCTGATAGAGTTAGTTATTATATTTTGATGTCAAGTAATTGTTTAAGGTTTTGTTGATTGCTTTCTTGGGTGATAAAGTGATTTCAGTCATTGGGGGTTGCACGCTGCAGAGGATTCTTGATGGACTCATCAGTTGGTGCTGAATTACTTGTCACGCCTAGAGGCTCTATGAGGCTGCAAATGTTATTTTCTCCATAAACATCAATAGTTATGTAGCTTTATAAGTAATGGATGACTGGTTCTTGCATGTAATTTGTCATCTGCTTTGTTGTATTTGGACCTCCATTAATGTGAATATTGAAATGCAAGAGATAGGAGCATCTTTTAGTACAATGCAGTGTAATTACTATCTACTGCACCACATGTGTGCAAGCTTTTTGTTTCATCTGCACATAATGTACTGCATGCTAAGGGCTAAAAATAATTTCTACTTAGCTAAAAATTAGACCAAATTAGGCCTAGCGCACCTAAACAGGATAGGTGGGCTAATTTTTTGGACAAGTCTTCAACTAGTTGTTAGCCAACAGCTAGGCAACCATAGCTATTTTGGAAAAGTTTTAGACCCAACTAGTAACTAGCCATGTGTATCCAAACAGGCCCTAAGTCAGTCAGTGTAACTTTGGAAGTCTGTAACGAAGTTAAAATGACGTCTGATCTTATTGCAGTCTCATACTCTGGCTCAGCTGTGCATGCAAATTTTGGAAGGTCATGTTCGGATGGACACGATTCTTAAGATATATGTAAAATATGTAAAAAATATTATGTAATCAAAGGCATGAGGTCGAAGTCACTTATTGATATTTGCGGGAATAACTAGGAATTTAGCATTTCTAGCTAATTGTACCAAAAGCTTGCGAAAGGGTATTGTTAGCTTATATAAGTGTTTATTATTCACCAGGTCCGCCGGAAGGGTGTACTGTATCACCTATCTGATTCAATGACAGTGATGAGTGTCTTCACCAAGATCAAAGGTGGGTGCTTCCTCCACGTCAATATGGCAGAGGCTACAGCAGCCACACACCGCTGCCAAGATGCTCCAGCAACTGATGATAGAAGAGTGAGCTGTCTTGGAATTCATGTAAAGAACCATGTTGAGGAGCTACCTGTGATGGCACCAGATGTTGCTTGTGATATGCTTTCTAGAGGCCTTGAAGGTAAAACCGTACACACTAGGAATTATTTCTGGCATACAAAACATATCAAATCAACATTCCTTCTTCCTAATTTGCTTGTTGTTTATATGCTTGTTTGACTGCATAATTCAGTTGAACTAGATGTTCAAGTTCTCATATTTTCAAAAAGAATTTTTTTTTTTGCATGTCTGTTGCATCAAGATCAATCTAAAGGTGTTTGTCACCCAGCAGTAAAACTACACAACCATCCTATTGGTTAAATGTCTCTTCGATGCATACACAACTTTTTTGTAGAAAACGTGTTAGTAGTTGTCCTAAGTCTTGACCTTTGACATGTGAGGTTGAAGCTGCTTTCTTTTTCATAGCTTATAATATCACTTCTTCTTTTGTCCTTTACCTCTAACTGTAGTTATCAAATTATCTCTTCTTTTTGAAGGTGGTAATGATGATGTCGCGTTGAACAATGTTCAAGCACATGATGCATTGCCAAATTGTACCTTGATGCCATCCTCATCACAGCTAAGTACTGAAATACTGAAGAACAAAGCAGTGGGTCTGGTTAGTGATACAGAAGCAGGTACTGATCAAGTTATTGACAAAGCAAAAGAGTTACAGTGGCCAGATAAAACATGCTAATCAAACTGAAGGTGCTTATATTAGTTCCACATAAATGGCATGTGCTGATAAATCTTCAAATGAGAGTAATATGTCACATGCTGTGGAGGAGCTACATGCAAGTCGAGACCACGGTGTGGGTGATGATGTTTCTGACAAAAAGCAAGTTAGGGTAGAGGAAAAACTGCTGGAAAAGATACAAGCAAAGGAGCACAAAAATCTAGGATCGGTTCTTTTGACACATCATGTACTGCCTTACTGGAAACGGGCACTACTTCTCTTGTGGAGTCTTTAAACACTTCTAATCATCAAGAAGCTGATGACACCTTCAATGAGGAGTCCATCCAGCTAGAAAATCCAAGCACTGTTGGAAAGAAGAAGAAAAGGAAAAGTTGTCAATTGTCCCCTTCAAAATCTGCTTCTGCTCAAGAGACAACAGAACCATCAGCTACAGCAGTAGATTTATTTAAACCCACAGGTGAAGTTCTGCCTCATAACAGCCTCAGTTCTGACACATCAAGTAGGCATCTACTGGAAACAGACCCTACTTCTCGTAGGGAACCATTAAACACTTCAAATCATCAAGTCCATGACACTTTACATCAGGAGTCCATCCAGCTAGAAAATCCAAGCACTGTTGCAAAGAAGAATAAAAGGAAAAGGCGTCAATTGTCCCCTTCAAAATCTGCTTCTGCTCAAGAGACAACAGAACCATCAGCCACAGCAGTAGATTTATTAAAACCCACAGGTGAAGTTCTGCCTCATAACAGCCTAAGTTCTCATGACACATCAAGTAGGCATCTATTGGAAACATACCCTACTTCTCTTAGGGAACCATTAAACACTTCAAATCATCAAGTCCATGACACTTTACATCAGGAGTCCATCCAGCTAGAAAACCCAAGTGCTGCTGGAAAGAAGAAGAAAAACAAAAAGCATCAATTGGCCCCTTCAAAATCTGCTTCTGCTCAAATAATGGCAGAACCATCGTCTGCAGGGCAGCCCCAGCCGGATTTATCAAAATCCACAGGTGAAGTTCTGCCTCATAACAGCCTAGGGCTACATAGAAATAATATTCTTATATTGTATTATGTTACTGAAATTTGTTTGTAGTCTAGCATGGGTACTTTAATGTACCATATGACATCCTTTATGCTTGAATTCAATTGCAAATATACTTATCATGGGCTCGATATATTTCATCATGCAACTTGGTGTCAACCGCATGGCTTTGGAGCTGAACAACTAACGGAATGTTTGTTTATACATTTTTTTCTGGCCAAAACTCCCAGCATGCTGTATAGTTGCCTTGATGTCATAAACAACACTTTATAAATCTACGTTATTTATATTGTTTATGACAAATTTTGAGGGTATTTTAATTTTAAAAGTAGGGGGTACTGATTTCCTTTTATTGTTCTTATCATCCAGATGACGAAGCATATAGTGCTGAATTGACTGTCAAAGAATCTGGTTTGCCTCTTTCATCATCAGAACTTAATGATGGAAACCAGGGGTCTAAAGATCTAATTGCTGAACAAGAGAAGTTTGATCATGCTCTCAAGGGATGTAGGGATCCTTCAATTGCAGATGCCATTTATTCTACAGGTGAAAATGTAGCTATTGAAGGAAAAACTGCAAAAAGGAAGCTGCACCCCTTTGGATGGAGGGGACAAGCATGGAGAAATAAAACAACACACTGAGGGATGTCATAATGAAGGTGCACCTGAAACAAGCAACATGGAGAAAGATGGCAAAAGTACAGATGTCTCTGACAAGAGGCAAACAAAACAAAATACTTCTCAAGTGAAGAAGCGCAAGAAATCAAAGGTTAGTTCTGTTGATATGCCTTCCGTGGATGCTACTGGTGAAAAGATCATGGGTATAGTGAAAATGCTGCCAAACAAGATACAGTTTCTACTAAAAGGGAGATCGTCCATGAACCTTCTATGCAACAGATGTCAAACATTGTGTATCAAGGGGATTCAAATGCAATGGAAAATCCAAGTGGTGATGGAAAGAAAAAGAAAAAAAGAAGACAGCACTTAGAATCCTTAAAGGGTATGGATCCTAGTCAAGATCTGACAAAATCTTCTGGTTTTGTAACAATTGAAAGCTTCGATACAATGCACAGATGCTGCTCCAATGGATGCAAAGCAAACAACCCAGGGCATTTTAGAAGGAGAAACGGCTACTGATCACAAGAAGCTTAGTAAAAGTATAGATGTAGCGGCAACAAATGTTATTGATGAGGTATTGGATGATCTAAGATCTAAAGACAGCTCAAGTAAGGATCTGGATGAAGATCTTTTACAGGACAAACTCATCTAGGCAGCAATCAGAATGGACTAGATGTTCCTAAATCTATTGCTGTTAAAGTTGGTAGCGTTACTGCAGCATTACCTCCGAAATATCCTGGAGAGGTTCACTCTGCTTCTGCTGTTAGCTCACCTGGACAAAAGAAGTCTAAGAGGAAAAAAATCGAAAAGGGCTATCAGCCATGACTGACTCTTCTCATCAATCAAGTGGTCTACCGAAGAAGATGCTAATATAGAATTAAAAGAGTCTGATTCTTTGAGGTTTTTGCGGATAAAACAAGTGATCCTGAGGATATAGTAACTGGAAATGTGGTTGCTCAAGCTGATGACAAGCGCAAAGCCGCTAAGCGTCAAAAGAAAGAAGGGTTCCTTAAAGCAGGTACTTGATACATTGGACTTGAAGGAAGCTAATGATACAGAAGAAAATTTGGTTCAGGGAGGTTCTGTACTTGACACTCCTTTAAGCACTGTTGGGGAAGTAGAGCAGAAAGACAGGTCTTCTGAGACTCTGTTTCCTAAAAATACGAGAAACTAATTGTTCTACTCATGGGCTGGATAGTCACGCAGCTAAGAATAGCCAGGATGAGTATGTAACTGACATCATTGGGACCCATGATAATGAAAATGTTGCAGGAACTCCAACCTTTCATGTAGTTCAGAATGACATGGCTCTAAAATCTGCCAACCCTAATTCTCAAAAAGGAAAGGAAAACCTCTTCAAACTCAGAACTTCAAAGTCAGGATTGTGCCCTGGAGCATGGTAGCAGTGCAGCTTTGGTGAGGACTGAAAAAGGAGTCAGCACTACAAGTTCTGCTACTGCTGTGCTTCGTCCTGGTAATAATGGAATCAATTTCCTTGATCATTTTAGCTGCAGCAATCTGAATGATGATCCATCCATTGCTGCAGAAAGTAAGCAAAACAATGAAGATGAATCTTTAAGGGAAGCGAAGAATAAAAAAAGAAGAAACGAAAGCAACGTACTGGTAGCATTAAACCAAATGATGTTGTAGAATCTCTTCCCTCAGAGAAAGCTAGCCCAAATGATACCAGCAAAGCTATTGTGCCATTTGTTGTAACAGAAAACATGAACAGAGAAAATGAGAATGTGAATAACGGTAAGAAGAAGAAGAGAAAGGGCAAAGCTAATATGGAAGTTGATGTACCTACTGCTGAAAAGGACAGACCTAATTGTGATAATCAAGGCATTGATATGACCCAAGAATCACTTGTTTCTATTGTACAAAAAGGACGGGTCAGGACAATGGAAAAAGAGCAACAATAAAGTTACTCAGAATGCCAGTATAATGCAATATGAACCAGAAGATGCCACTTGGAATCATACTCCTGAGAAGAATCTCCAACAGAGTGCTGATGATGACCAGAGCAAGTTGCTCACTGAAAATGATCATCCACATATAAGTAAAGAAGTGAGGAAATTATCTTCTCAGACAAAGCCCCATGCTAAGATAAGAAAGCCGGATGGGTCTACTATCAAAGGAAAGGTGGCTCCAAATCCTAACCCTGTAAGCAACATTGTGAAGGATTTTTCCATGAGCCCATAAGTGTCAAGTAACAGCATAGAGAGCACGCCACAAAAATGCTAACCGGTATAGAGTTGCAGTCCGGAAGGTCTCAAGCAAAAAGGTATGAAGAGACCAATGGAAACTCCAACAAAGCAAGTAGGAATGTAGGCTTTGGTGCAATATTCAATGGCTCTATCAGTGAAGGTTCTGGTGATGAATTGGACACCAAGACTGTCATGGAAAGATCACCTGATAGTTCATCTACATCTGCTGACTCAGGTGGGCACCTTAACGAGATAATATCACATGGAATAGGATTGCATTTGCACTTGGTCATGCGTTAATTTATTCCTTGGGATTTGTAATATCACTTCCCTCTGTCTGGTTGTTTATCTATCTATGCTTCATATATGGGGTCTTCATATGGGGGTGGATACCTTCCTGCAGTCAAAATTGGTGAAAAATTGCTTCCTCCTTTAGAATGCGTATCAGCCCACATCTAGTAGGGATGGTCATATTCACATGTTATTGGAAGATCCTGCACTGATAAGTTTCTTTTTCTTTTCCTCCATCAATGCCATGCTTGAAAATGCTATATTTACCATTCTGGAATGTTGCATTAATATCTCTGGTGCTGATGTACTCTAATTGGTAAAAGGTTCATCAGTTCTAGTTGACTTAGGACATGAATGTTGGTAGCAATCTACTAGCATGTTTAACAGGTTCATTATTCATGCCAATGGATTATTTTATTAGACGTGGCATCAGATATCCTGGTCCACATGTGTCTTAACCAATTTGCCTTTTGCAGGTGTTTCATCAGATGATGAAAGCGAGGTTTCTGATGATGATGGCACCATATCACTGTAAGTTCTCTGACCTGCTAACTGAGAATAGTTATTACAGAAATGCCTATTTCTTGTATGAGTGTGCGACAATGTGGACATGCAAGTATAAATGTCGTATGGTATGTAGTAACGTAAACCTAATACATACTGTGTCTAGGGGAAAAGGTGTTCTGATACAGATCTAATATGCAGTGTGGGTAAAGGTGGGTGTTTCACCAAATAGTATATAGCATAGTGCAATAGAGTAGCTACCTTTAGAATAACCTTAGCTGGTTGAAACAACCATACAGTGACTTGTTTGATAAAACTGTATGTCTACTAATCCCTGTTGTCCAGGTTCAGAGTCCCTTATTTTGGAACTGAATTAGTCATGATTGTTCCCTTCTCGTCAGCTGAAGCTTACTGACACCTTGTTGCTTTCCTCCCACTTGTTCAGATCTCAGAAGAGTCTCAAAGGTCGGGATATTGGCTCCGTCCTCCGTGGTTCCCAAAGCTATAAGAAGGCAAGAAAGAAGCAGGCGGAGCTATTAGATGATGACACCATTGTGCCTGATAGCCAGCCCATGGATTACCTTTGAAGATAAGCGCTGACAACTTTTTGCCATTGCCCACCTGATACCGTATAGGTTTCAGGCGAGCCCCAAAGTTGATGAGTTTTACAAGAGTTGTCTAAAACACATGCTCAACTGCGTGATGCTGCTGATGGCATTTTTGTCAGTTATATGGCCATACACCATACCCAGTTCCTTCTTTTGTCCGGCTTAAGAACTGTATTTTGCTTGAGGATAAATCGATGATGAATCGATAATGTTCAGTTGTTGTATTTTGCCTGAGGATGAATCGATGATGTTCAGTTGTGCAAGATACAGCCTATACTAGCTATATATATGTACGTATGCTTAGTTTCTCATCCTTTAGTGGAAGATGCCCTCTGGCACAGGGGGATCTTCACCATCTTTAACAAATCTGGGTCGACTTCCACCTTTGGCCTGCAGTGAATTTTGGCTTGTGGTGGACAACCTCCGGCGGAAGTATGAACATGCCGATCGGGGGGCGAACCCGATACGCCGGACCCTGATGCCCCAGTCGGGGCTGATTCCGCTGCTTCGGATACACTGATTTACAACATGAATTGACTTCAGAGCTAGGGAAAGAAAGGGAATGCAGATGCCGCCTCTCTTCGTATGCCACCAGCCTTCCTATCAAAAAAAAAAAGATTCATTCCTTGAACATAGGCCTCTCTCTTGGGTCCTTTTTCAATTTATGGTAATATAATGTTCCCCAACAAGTTTAAAATACTGTGGATTCCTGGCTGATCAGATCTTGTGTGACAAATAATTTCTCTGAAAGGGACTTGCAGCCTCCCACGGTTCTGTATTGTTTGGTTGAGGGATTTTTTTAGTCTCTAGGATTAAAAAGAAGTTGGAAGGGATTTTTTTTTAGTCTCTAGGATTAAAAAGAAGTTGGAAGGGATTTTTTTAGTCTTTAGGATTAAAAGAAGTTGGAAGAGATTTTTCCTCTGTTAGCCCTGAAAAAACTCTCTTGGAGGGACTTTTTTAAAAGTCTGGGACTGTGAACCAAAACCCCATCGACCACCTATTTGCCGAATGCAAGAACTGCGTATGGTGTTGTGGATTGTGCGTTTCTAGTTGCATTCAACGACTCAATGCGAGAATATATTTACTCTTTTTTTAAAAAAAAACATTGTATACACGATACATATAACACATACAAATCATACATGAGTATTTTTTTAGTCTATGGGATTAAAAGAAGTCGGAAGAGACTTTTTCTCTGAGTCCCTAAAAAATCTCTTGGAGAGACTTTTTAAAAGTCTGTGAACCAAAACCCCATCGACCACCTATTTGCCAAATGCAAGAACTGCGTATGGTGTTGTGGATTGTGCGTGTCCAGTTGCATTCAACGACTCCATGCGAGAATATATTTACTCTTTTTTAAAAAAAACATTGTATACACGATACATATAACACATACAAATCATACATGAGTTGAAGATAATGGTTAGAATCAGTTCAAGCCGCAGCATCTACTCATTTTGTACAAAACCTGGAACGGCATGTGAAAGCTACGTTCCAGTTCTAGGCACCCGCATCACGGGGTGCGAGACAATCTTGTCATCTGTGCTTCTGGGTCTTCATCCCTGATGTTGGCCGTCTTGCCCATAGATTTCTGGCTGAGCATCCGGGCTACTGAAATTCGTAGCCTCTGCGCTTGGGACTGGGATCCATTGGCAGATTGGCTGCCACCCATCGTCGTCTCGAGCTCTGACAAGAGTGCCTTCACAAGGACGTCGAAGCGGCGCTTTGCTGTAGGATATCTAGATATCGACTTTGTGATTCCTTGCAATCTGGCAACAGGAGCAGCAGAGTGAAAAGATGGGTTAGTAAACGTCCATGTTTGCATCCTCCATCAAAACAAAGGCTGAAGGGGAGGACAGAGGAGATACCTGCGAGCGAATGCGTCTATATCTGCCTTTTTACGCTCTGTCAAGGATGGAACATGAGGGAGAGAACCTTTTAGGCGACTGGGATCACCAGCCAACAATACTCGCATTTTCAGATATTCTTCCTCTTCTTCACTGAGATTCTCAGCTTTGATTTGTTCCTTTATAACCATAAGCGGGTCAAAGAACCAATCAAAGATGGTATTTTTAGGTCTATTGTCAGATGTAATCTCAGAGCCGTCACCTGCATATTTTTCCAAAGCAAGTCAAGCTAGAGCCATAACAACAGCTAAGGCTTGTTTGGATGTATTCCGTTTGCCATCAATCCACATGTGTTGGGGTGAATTGGAGTGTAACTTAAACTAAGTATGCATCCCAATCCACCCAAACACATGTGGACTGATGCTAAACCGAATATATTCAAACAAGGCCTAAAATGGAAGAAGATCTAGTTTTGTTATGCACGTACTTAAGATTAGCCCTGGAGAATCAGCTTTTGCGGACCGAAGGAGGGCATTAAGGATAACATATGCTGGTAGACCAACATTAAGAACACCGCTGCCAACTTTTCCAGACTTTGTTTCTTCAATGTCTTTCATTGTTATCACCCCTTTGTTAACCAAAGCCTCCCCTTGGTTCCTGCATTCGGCAAACAGGTGGTCCAGCAACTGCATAACGGTATCATTCAGTTACATAGTACCATGAATTGATATGTTTACATATTCCTAGCAGTACAAAAAATTTTATTGATTATTGAAGATTTGTTTGCATAGTGAATAATCTATTCTAAGCATGTACTATGCCTATTGGACTGTAGAGAAAGTGAAGGTCCACAAAATTTGAATTGCCAATAAGCAATGGTAATGCAGCATGACTGTTTTAGGACAAAAGAATCACCTTGAATGGATTGAACTCATCAATGCTGTTCTTAAATGAAGTAACACGAGATGGAGGTCTTTTCCCTTCTTGCTTCTCCCTGTTGAATGAGGATGGTCTGGATAACGGAGCACTGTGTCCGTGTGAAGACTCGCCTTTGCCCTTCCGATATTTAAATCTATAGATTTCAAAAGTCAGCACCAGTCATTTTGAATTGATTACCACAGCAACCAAAGGCATTCAGTATTAATTTACCTTGGAAAACAAGAACCAGGTGCCATGTCAAGAACATCGTTTGTGTATTCATCAAATATAGACACCGACGAGAACACATAGGCAAGTCCCAACGTAAAGGAGGATTCCTGAGACATGAAAAAGATCATTCTTCATGACTTCAACAGCAACAGGTTAAATGAGCTAATACTTCACCATAAGATGGCAGTGCTTGCTTAACAATCGTTGTTTGTCATCAGTGCACTGAAAAAGGGGGAATTTTACCATACCTGATAAGCTACAACTGCACCATAAGCACCTAAAGGGACACTGGAGAGTATGGATGCCAGAACGGCGCCTACTACAGCAAATGGCCAAAGAAGAATAGCTAGACCAGCAAATGGCACACAAGCCGTCTCCAGGAAAGGCCCTTCTCTCCCAATCATATCCTGGATCAGCCGTTTCCATCCTTTGAAAAGCATCACAGGGCACTTATACAAGGCAATTAATGTGAACATTATTCCATCAAGTAGAAGCCCACATGCAGCCGCTATTAGTGCACCAGGAATATCAAGCAATCTGGGAAAAAGAAAGTTATGTTGTCAGTTTATTTTACATTGTTCTTCAGGTGTAAAATAATCAGAAAAGTGTCATCTCAATGCAAAGCACTGGAATGGTGACACATCAAAAAAAAAAAAAAAAGCACTGGGAGGGACGGTGGACTATACTAATCAAAATGAATGTCTGAATGCATGCTTTCTTGTAAAATGATCTCAAGTCAAGCATGAAGAGTGATTCTTGCGCACTAAGCCTAACGCTAAAAGTAGAAAAGAGGGAAAGTAACAACAGAAGTCTATGGTCTTGAGGTGTAAAGGTCAAATATATAAACGGCAAACAGTGAACAGGATGCAAACCTTATCTCATATGGCTCCCCGTCAGGAGGTTTCTGAAGACGAAGGTCATCCATAATTGAAAAATAGGAGTGGAAAAGCAAATCTTTCACATCTCTGACTACTGTACAGCTTCCAGTAATAGTACTCCATGTTCCATCCTGAAGTTCAGAGTAGCAAAAGCAATGTGTAAAAGATATACTAACAACTGACCACAGAAATAAGCTCAAACAACAAATACAAAGAAAAACTTACCACAAAGCAATGAACAAATGGCTTTTCTTTGCCTTCTCCAACTGCATCAAATGTGGCCATTATGGGTGCTAGAAAACCATATACCAATCCAGCAAGTAAGCTTCCAGGGATGCCAATTATCAACCATACGATCAAGACCGCAGTAGCAGCAATAAGAAGCAGAAGCTTTACTACAGGCCCCACCAGCTTGGTTCTGCCCCCAAGAAAATGGAGGAAACAAAATGTGAGCAGACTTTCGGTTAGTAATTGAATGAAGTTTCCAAAAATGGAACAGCAGAACATGTACTGTACCTGATAATGCAGTAGTATGTCCAAATGAGATGCATAGGCCATAAGCCCAGGACTAGTGCAGATATTCCAATTGCCATAATGATACATGCCCAAGGGCACAGCAAAACACCTGGCAGATCCAAAATTGTGAAATGAGGATTGCATATCGTATACTATTTGTCATTCCATCATTGTTTTTGTAGGAATATGTCGTTTCAATCATTTCATCTCCAAAATTGCATTAACTTTTCGATTACAGATACTTGCAATTCTAACCGCAGTACATGAATAAATAACTGAATTTTCATTCATAAACAAGCAGTCAAGAGAGCAAAGACACTGGACAGAGTCACTGAAATCTAAGCATGAGGAATTCAATAATTCTTACACAAAAAAGGTAAAAGGACATTTTCAGAGACTACCTCCCATCAGATTCTTACTAGTCAAAGAAGATCCTAACTGAAATTAGGACAGCTCACCAATTATCTAATGGTCCTAAGTCCTTACTAATTTCTCCAAGTACAGGGAGGAAACTCTGAATCAAGCAGCCCTGTACGAGCAAGGCAACCTGTTCAAAGGCAGAGGTTGCTACGTTCAAAAAATGAAAGACAGAGGTTGCACGAGGGTTGCTCACAGGTCAAAAATGCGTGGATTTAAATGTGCAGAGAGAAAAAAAGAGACAGAAGAGCAAGTCACCTTTGATGAAGCCAAGGATGAGGAGACCGGCGAAGTAGGGCAAGAACTTGATGAAGCTCAACAGCGAGGCCCAGAACCCAGTCGGCGGCTCCATTGGCAACAACTTCCTCGGCTCGTCCCGAGACCAACCTAGTACTAGTCGTAGAGCCCTAAGACTCGAATTCTCCTCCAAAGCGCGCTCCCGATTCTTAATAACCACCGAAAGATTTTCTAGACAACCAAATTCCTCTCCATCATTCCTTCCTCCGAGCCGGTTCCTGTCAGAATTCTCGATTCCGCAGAGAGCTCACAGCAGGCGAGAACCCGGGGATACCGTGTTGGGAGGGGAAAGGGAAAGAAACTGCGCGCTCCTGCTCCTCTACCGTGTCTCCAGTTCCAGCCAAACTCAAAGGATCCGGAGATGGAACCGTAAGTGAGGAGGAGAAGCCCAAGCGGCGTGAGCAAGAAGACAGGTAGGGGAAGTTGGACCGACCGCCCGCCTCCGGTGAGCGGAGCGGTGATACACAGGCGTGCTGCCGTTGGCAGGAGGTCGAGCCTTGGAGGAGAGCGGACTCTTGATTTTTATGAGGGTGAAAATTGCAGAGAAGCTGCTCTGCTGGTGGTGGTGGTGGTGGGCGAGAGAGATACTCCAGTTGTTACCACAACAGCCGGCAAAACTGCAACTCCATCAAATCGATATCATCCACCGGTGCCGGTGGTGGTGGGGAAGAAAGGTGAACGGAACTGATTGGCTCCGGCCCCCGGCGGTCCGGCCACCGAGAGTACAGTGGAAAAATAATGCGAGTGATTATCTGGACTGGACAGAATAGAAACCGCAACAGGAGGGTTTAGTAGGGTGGGAATCTGATGCTGGCGGCCTGGCGCTGGCGGGGCTGATTCGTTGCCGTTGGGCGAGGGCAGGAGGGCGGGCGGCGATGGCGCGGCGCGCTGGGCAGGGCAGGGCAGGGCAGGTTTGCGTGGCTTTGCTTGCTTTGTTTATCGGCGGGATGCCGCCGGACTCACGTCACGCCGTTCGCCCGATGGACGGACAGCTTTGACTTGACGACGCTCTTGCGTTTTGCGCGGGCGGTTGCTTTGCTACGGATGGGGTGTGGGCCGCCGGCCGGAGGGGACTCAGGGGAGTATCCACGGCACGGCGACGCGTATCGGACGCTTTTAAACCAACGGCTGGGAAGGGGAAATGTGTGACCGGGAGAGGGTGACCCTACACCGCTAGTATAGTACTCCTAGCTGAAACGATTTTTGGCCAAATTTGGCAGAAGTGATTCTGGTAGCCTCGACGGCCTTTTTGTTTTGGGTTCTTCGATTCGACTGCGGCAGTGGCGGCTACATGTCCACCGGTTGTAGCTGTACTGTATCATGCGAGAAAGTCAAGCGGCGGGACCGCTGGTCCCTGGAGTATTTGTTCCCAAAGGTTGGTTTTTTTTTTTACAATAATCACATAAATTAGATTAAAGTAGCAAACTTACATTGGGCCCTTGGAAGAGGAGCCAATTACAGATCTAGATCCTAATGCACCGTCGGAAGGCAGGTCGCCGGTGAGCTGCAGCAGAGGTGTTGTCGACACATGGATGCAGTGATGCAGAAGGGCCTCGCCGGACGAAGGCTTGAAGTGGTTGAAGACGCTGTCGAGAAGACACATCACCGACGACCCAAGGATGCAGGTGAATCTGGCGTCGGCGGGTAGGAGGTCGTCGTCGGAGGCTCGTTGCCGAGACGGTGATGGAGGATCTTGCGGGGGCATGTTGCCGATTTGAAGAAGCACTGCTTGGTGGGTAATGTCAAGGGCGGAGGCGGATGGAGGGGTGGAGGACGGCGGAGGAGGAGGAGGCTGATCTCGAGCCAAAGGTTGGGTTGGGTGGGCATAGCCTCTCTTCTTTGAACGAGAATGTTTGTGTCACAAAATTGGTTCGTGTTCGGGAGGACTTAAGGTAGTCTATCTAAGGGAAAGAGATAGGTCGATGTGGTGTATATATTACCAATAAAATTCTACTCATCTGTTTCAAATTGTAAGTCATTATTACTTGGTCAAACGAGATGCTTTGACTCTCTAAGATTTTTGGAATGACTTATAGTTTGAGACAGAGGAAGTAGCTCGTCTTTAGCCGAACAAACTTTTATAGGTATATTGTGAAAATATATTTCATGACATATCTAATGACACTTATTTCTAATGCATGCATGTTTGTTTACATGTTATTCATACCATACAATTTTAGAAACATGTTTGGTTAGGTTTGTCAACATATAATATGTTCATGACATACATAGATACAACATACTCCCTCCGTATTAGAAGTCGTTTTGGACAAGGTTTGGGTCAAACATCGAAATATAAATCATCAATAACTTTTAAGTTGTTGAGTTTGTAAATGTAAAAATTATATGAGTAGATTTGTCTTAAAAATACTTTGATAAAAGCATACATATATCACATCTCCATAAATATTTTTATAATAATAAGATGTCAAAGTTGTGTTTTGGAGACCGTGTCGCTGTCCTAAACGACTTCTAATGCCATCGGGGAGGGAGTACGTTCTTGTCTAAATTTGACTGAATTCAAAATGATTTTATTCGGTACTATTCGACAATGGCATTCTTTTTTGAAGTATTTAGGTGTTGTTCATGAGCAAGCTGATTAAAAAAAGTCACTTTTTGTGACTAGACTGCGATACATTCCCTCACATAAACTAGGATGGATCTAATGTCATTGCTAACTCTTTTGTTTTAAAAAGAACTATACGTGCGTGTTCATATTCTTGAGAAATGCCATTGAAAACGGTACGGACATTTTCCGACCGTATTAGAGGCTGAATTCGTTAGAGGGGTTTTTATTCGCCCACTTCCTAGTCCGGATTCAACATCCGAAACTGTATATGTATCCGTATACTTTGCATATTTATGATGTCGATATCCAATCGTATCCTATCCAGCATGGTTGACATTATCCGTATTCAAATCTGAATCCGCACAAAAATATGAAATCAAATGTGTTATCAAATCCGATCCGTTTTCATCCCATAGTCGTTAATCGAACAACCATATGCGTAGATATATCTTGAAAAATACCTTCAACATATATACATATACCACTTTTTTATTATAAAAATAAGAATTTTTATTCTTTGAAGACCGTATCACTGTCCAAAATGATTTGGTTTGGAGACCGTTGCATCTATTATCAACATCTTGGATGGTGTAAATTTTGAGGATTTATTTTTTAAAAGATTTGGAGGCAGTTAATGTGCGACCCCTAGCCGGCCGTTACACGAAAAGAGCCATAGGTACACCAGTGTAGTCCTTCGCTCGTACTATGTGGTAGGCTAAGCATTCAGATTTAGGTGACCAATTTATAAGTGACCCTTACTTATAAGCAATAAGCTGGTTTACCCCTACTTAAAACTTTTAAGTCAGCTTTTTCCGCATGGAGCCTACACGTGTACCGAGCTTATAAGTCATATACAACGGATCATTGGTTTTCAGTTGCTTATTGAAATCAAACAGAATCTTAATCAGGAAACGTACACCAATTGTTTTCTCAGATAAGAAGAGGTGCAAACGCGGCCTATCCGCGTCGAGCGAGCGTGTCGTCGTCTCCTCCCGCCTTTTCCTATGCACGGTCCGCGTGCGTGTTCCGCACTTGTTACACCGTCGTTTTCGCATACAATGCAGTGTTCATCAGAGTTCAGAGAGGCAGCTGAACAACCGTAACGGCGTAACGTAGTCTAGATGTTGGTTCAGTCTCAGAGCCATCCAAATGGATCTCATGACCTCACGTCATTATCATATCGATCGACCGCGCCAGAGTTCAGGTACAGTATATTCCGGAGAAAGACAGCACACAACACACGTCAATCAGTGTAATACGTGGGTCTGCAGCGCTATCAGTTGCAGCGACCGAGAATAAAAATGTTGTAAAACACACGGACTCTATCCTAGAAGGAAAGGAGAAGGAGAAATCCTAATCCTAGTCCGTTTATATGTGGGCTCTTACCGAAACTCTTAGCCCCTGGCTGGACTATATATATGTGAGAGCTCTATGTTGTAATCACCAATATTCAGATTAATAAAGAATAGTCTCCCTATCTTGTGTCTACTTGTTCTACTTCTTTCATCTACTGCGTGATCATGAGAGACGGAGAGGGGAAGGTCCTAACCGCTGACGACATATTTTATAACACGTTATCAGCACGACAAGCTCTTCGTTGACATCGTCGTTGAAGCCGCCGCCGATCTTCGCACTTGTCGCCGTGCCGACGCCCCGACGCAACTACGCCGGCGGCGTCGACATCCACGACGTTGTTAGCGGAACGGATCCGCTACCTCGCTGCCTTTGCTACTAATCAGACTTTGCATCGACTCATCGTCACGCCCGGCAGGTCCCCATGGCCTAGCCGAACTGTCCCCACGCGACAGCCTTCGCTTCTTCTCAAATTCAAGAACAAAAGGTGCGAAAAAATCGCATCTCATGATTGCTTGTGTTCCCGCCATCGAGTTTGGGTATCAATTTCACCATCCGTAAAGCGTATTTAGGCTTGTACATGAAGTACACACGCATATACACATATTGTGTATTTAGCACCTACTTTTTGCATATATACGTGCTAAATCTAGAATTAATTAAACGGGGAAAGAACAACATGCCTGTGTGTCTCAAATCTCAAGCACGAGCGCGCGGCTGATCATGCAGCCTGCACGCATACAACCAGCAGCTATAGTAGCATAGTCTGATCTGCTGTCTCCGTCAGTATTCGGAGCACGCAAACGCGGTGAGACACGGAACAACAGCCTCCTCGTAGCGCCAGAACGCGCAAGGGATCGGCTCGCCGCCACCAATTTTGTTGCCTGAGATAGGATTGTGTCGATCAAAACCATGCCGCACGACTTCGAATCAGAACTAACTACACGTAGTAGATCACAATCATATGTACAAGCAGTACTAGATCGATGTATGGAACTTTTAATCTTGTATATAAGGATGATGGGACTTGCACATGAAGCCAATAGTAACGTGTCCTTGCAGGATACAAGTGCACATACATAAAAGGATATTTGTATTTGTATTTCGTATTGACCTGTAGTCGCCCTATGGCCCGTGACGCCGTGACGGCCTCATCGGGCTCGCATGTCTCGAGTTACCCCTTTGGTCCTATCGGATGGCCAGCATGCCGCAAAATATCCAAGTCGCGATGATCTGCATGCAGCTAGCATTGTGCACGCACTTTTCCTGCACGTTGAGATTCATGTTCCATCCATACGCATCGGCTCGCATATATTCGTAGCTCTGTTGAGAAAAATTCTGATTCTTACTCTCCCGTATTTGGATGCGTGAAATTCACCTGTATAGCTGTCGTACTCTATCAGCACTGGGTTTGCACATAGTATCGTTGTCACCCACATGCAGAGACCTTGTCGATTACTGTTTGTCGCGAGGTCGTTGCATGACTTGAAGTATATATATATTTATTTATTTATTGTTCATATATATATATGCTATATTGGTATTTTTATAGTACTCTTTTTTGAATGTTTTATACCATGTAATTATAAGAATAAAATCTTGAATGATTACACTAGAAACATGGTATAAGGTTTATGAGCTCTCTAAAATCTGTAGACCTTAGACTTGTCAAACTGGAGAGCCTCATATTTATTTTTCCTAGCATATGAATTTTTGAGATGAATGAATAATTGGTATAAATTCTGAAAAATTTACACATACCATAATCCTAAAAAATGCTAGGACGTTTCTAAGAATATTTTGAGTAACCATCCACTATATCTTTTTGCACCTTGCTCTTTGGTTCACATGTAGTAAACTTATATGCACATGATCCAAGTTATGTTAATATGCATGCCTTAAAAGAAGAAGTAATATCCTAAAATTACTCGAAAGTAAAAGTATTTGTTACGGTCATTATTAAATCCATATAGGATATTTTGCTACCATTGAAGTGTAGTAAACTCAACATAAATATTTCTTAGTTACTCTACGAATTGAGTATTTGGCGATAGAAGTAACAAATACATTATGGGACTCTTTGCATGAGTAAAATCCAAATTTATGATTACGGAATATCATATTGCATTGAAAGTTGAATTTTCAAGCTTGTATGTCTAATTTGCTCTATAAAAATAGCTCGAAGCTTTATATTAAATGTCTAGAAGACAAGATGGTAAATAGATTTTATTAATCTACATTCTCGAAGAAATGTCTCTTGTATATAGAATATCAAAGAGCAATGTAATACATGAAGTATTTAAATCTACCATTAGAAATTACTCATGGAAAATGAGTTACAATTTTTAGATAGCTTTATGAACCGAGGATATTATCAATTACAATAATTTTGAATGTATGGCTTTCATATATGTTACACACCTTGAAGGCTTGTGACGCGGTATATGATAACTCTTGAATATAAAGCATAAAGCTACCGCTTGTCAAGTATAGAAGTTAAGACATGCGAGAATGTATATTATTTGGAACATATAAAGTTTCTCTTGAAGAAAAACTTAAATCATGTGCTTATATATTGTTTGTCTTTGAAGTTCATATGAAGTATTGATAATAGTAGTGGTGGTGCATTAAGTTTTAATTCATGTTGAATTAAGTGGTTAATGGTTAATTTGTTAGCTTGAAGACTAATATGAAATATTTAATATTCTTAGTTGCAATTCTTGTTATTATTTGAAGTAAAATGTGCGAACTTCTCATGGAATAAATTAGTTTTATATGTTTCACATATAAACAATTGCCAATTGCCTATCAAAATAATTTTTGCATTAATTTATCCACAAAGAAGCCTCAATTAACCATGAAGGTTATAGTTCTTTGTACATCACTACCATGTAGGTAGATGGGAAACTGAATTTTCTAAAAAGCACATAACAATTGGACTAAACTGGCATATTAATTGATCTTGGAAGGATCGATTTAGCCAAATCCTAAGTATTTAATATTTTAGTCCATGAACTAAAAGTTGTATCCTATCCTAAGTCTATTGTTGTACTTCGAATAGTACATTGAATATGTGAATTTCATGCCATAATCAATGAATACTAGAAGTATGATTGAATTCTATGAAGTATTAAAAGTGACTATTCATAGATAATGCACGAAGCAAATCGCTACTTAAAAGAATTATGGCATGAAAAGGGGAGGAATTTTGGGTAAAGGCATAAAAAGATGTGGATAATATATAGGCATAGCCGTCCTAAGTCAATCTTTAAGTGCATGTATCGAGAGACTTGAAGTTTCGCAAGCGTCCCTTCCGGCCGAGAGTTAACTTTCTCTCTTTGCACTAATTGCATGTAAGCTCGTAGCGCTGCATTTTGTTGTTATCTATTATGTTAGACTGAATACTAACATTCCACATTACACCTACATGTGTATCTAGTTGAGCTTAGTTGAGGTGCAACTATCTCCATTGTTGCATGAATATTAGCATAACCGCTCTTGTGGTAGCTAGTAGCTACCTTTTGCGCTTCCCTCATAAGTAAATTGGCTAGCTAGCATGCTATGTCTATATGGTTCCCGTTGAACTAAGGAATGATTTGCTTTCGATGTATCGTATGCATAAGCAATAGATTGATCTAGGCCAAGCAGCCCTAAGATCGGGGGAGTGAGTTTATGAAATTTTGCTCAATGGAGACTAACCCATTTGATGGGATGAATAGTTGTGGAACTAAGATATTGGATAACACAATTATGATGATTTGGGAGTTATGAAGAAAAGGCATTAAGAGATTTTGCATTAATGGCAATTAGAAAATTCTAGAAGAAAATTCCATGTGAATTTGAATGTTGCATATTTAATACACTTGAAGTGTATGATCCATTTTTTATGAGTACTTGGATCAATTTTTAGGCTGATTAATAAAGAAGCTAGAGAATGAAATAGTTTTCTAAACTATATTTTATGCATATTAGGGGAGAACATCCTGATTTTGTAGGAATGCTGAACATTCTTAAATACATTTTAAGTATTCTAGCTCATTTGCATAATGAATAATAACCCCCATGTTGAAATATGTGTGTGAATATTTCCCATAAAATTTAATCATAGCATACATAAATGGGTCTCCACTTGTAGTTGGAGACATATGAATTTGAATTAAACCCATGATAGGGGATATATTTTGAAGTATGCTATTAATGATCTAATATTGGCATTAGGGAGAGAGCCTATATTTTGAATGCCAAATATTATTTCCATAGAAGGAAAATGATCTTAAGAGAAAATATTTCTTAGAGCTTGAAGCGAGGAATAGTATCACACACTAAGTCATACAATAGTTTGACTAATGCTCTTGTGAAGCCCTGAAGCGAGCATATGCGGATATTTTGAAATGAGAGGAGTAACTTGAAGTTATGAACAGAAGTTGTGTTTACTAGTAGTAAACTAAATGTTATATACTATCAATCTAAAATCTAGGGGACTTTGTGGGTTCTAGTTTTAGTCTATACACGTTAAATAGAAAAGAAATGGAACTCCTCCATTCTCGTGAAGAGAACGCCTCACGAAGAAGGTTAAACACCTCATGAAGAGGATCATCATGAAGATGACATCCAACACAATTAGCGCACCTCACTAGTGTTGGGTATGCGAGAACAATATATCATCTCTTGTTTGGAAAATGACAGAGATAGAATATTCTCACATTGTGAGAGTATTGGGAGAGAAAATAATTGTCGACAAACTACCGCTTTAATTGCAAATGTTTCTCTTATGGGAACCCGGATCCGGAAACAAAGTCCATGGCAAAATCGTCTGTAGCGATTATATCGGGTCAATGAAGAAAGCAATTGAGGTTGAATCTCCTATGAATAAAAAATGAATGTTACGCTATATCTCCGGCGAATGAAACAAATGAATATTGAATATGCAGTTATTGAGTGGATTATGAAAATCCATATAATTCTTGAAGAATATAAATCGCAACTTGTAGAAATCTCATACTAAGTATTAAAGTCTAAGGTATATATTCTGAATAAATATTCAAGTCTCAAGAAGAGCATTTCCTAGAAGGATTACAATCATTGAATGATTTTATAGTGAATAACGCTATGCAATTGTGTATATCACTTATCTCTCATGCAGTAGAGAATGTCTCATAGAAGAGAATTATCGATTCACTAAGAATGAAAGTACATCCTTGAAGAAATTAATCCATGAAGGATTTACCAGTCAATTCTTGAATAAACATCATTCATCCCTGAAGTGAATATAGACCCGAGAGAAATAAAATGAGGGATCTTAAACACCATAAAGGTGTCATCGAAACACTTAGAAAGTGTATGAAAAGCTAGCAGTGTAGTGTTGATAACCTCTATATACCATAGAAGGTATAAGAATAATGGTGGTTCTGGCAATTGAATTATCCCCTAAATGCCAAATGCAAGACTGGATTTGTACAATCAAAATCTTGAAGATTTATGGAATACAATTTGAAAATCCACTAAGGATTAATTATAAGTATCTAAACTCTAGTATAAGTTTGATACACTATCAAGAAGATATTGAATATTAATTTATTTACCCCCATAATCCTCTGAAAGGATTTATTACTCTGAAGGATAATATTTATTTGTTTTGCACAACTAATAGGTGGTCATTATGCATGAAGCATATTACTCCCATATAATTCAAAGAAGAATTATGAGCCAACTTTAGAAAGACATAGTATTATGGTACTGCATACCATTAGTTTGCACACATTTATGAAAAGTGTGGTTTGAACAATGAAATTCAAAAGTTTGGCTTTATGAGGGGGAGCATATTTTTACTGAATCTGCCTTGAAGGTAAACCACTAGAATTACAAAGATCATGTAGATCATATTTGCTAAAACAATGAAGTTTATGCAAAGATTATGAAGGTCAATATCTATTCATGAAGAATAGAACATCCTCGAAGAATAGAACATCCCGAAGAATATATGATCATGAAAGTTAAACGTTGTACTCTTTTTTTCCTATGTGAGTTTTTACTCGAAGGTTTCTCACAAGGTTTTTAATGAGACAACATGTGCAATGCAATTAACGAATGCGATGTACTCTTTTTTCTTCAAGAACCGTTTTTTTCCCACTTTGGGTTTTTGGATGGAGTTTTTGACGAGGCATATGCATATCGTGGTAATCGCCCAAGGGGGAGTGTTGTAAAACACACGGACTCTATCCTAGAAGGAAAGGAGAAGGAGGAATCCTAATCCTAGTCCGTTTATATGTGGGCTCTTACCGAAACTCTTAGCCCCTGGCTGGACTATATATATGTGAGAGTTCTATGTTGTAATCACCAATATTCAGATTAATAAAGAATAGTCTCCCTATCTTGTGTCTACTTGTTCTACTTCTTTCATCTATCTCTTGCGTGATCATGAGAGACGGAGAGGGGAAGGTCCTAACCACGACGACATATTTTATAACAAAAAACACCTACCGGTATCTTTCACTTACCCGCTCTCCAGACTTTCTTTTCCTTAAATATTTTCCAAGAGCAACCACTCATTTTGGCTTAGCTTTCTTTATCAGTTTCAAAAGTCACTCATAGTTTTTTTTTAACCAAGCAAGTTAAAATAAAATAAAATAAACTCATTAAACGAAGCTCTTAAATAAAATCTAATCTCACAAAAGGTGAATGCTAGATAGGCAGATGGAGCTGAAAACATTAGCCTTTTCTAGCTTTCTCTTATAGATCTATTTACTAAACATTTTTTTTTTTTTCAAAACGGTTTCAACTCTCCATTAGTTAGAGCTGCTCGTGATGCCGATAGTAAATGAAATAGGCCAGGTCAACTATGTTCCTTTTCATGTGTTCTTAGTTTTTTTTTTCTAGGCTTAATGCGGATGCTGGTCTCTAAAACTGGTTAGGACGAGTTTCCAGCAAGATGACCTTTGTGCGACCAGTGTTCTCTTTGAATGTAGAATTAGATTTGTGTCAACATCATTCTAATGGTGTTGACGGCCATGTGATATGGTACCTGTGTTGCTTCTTGATAACTCTGGATGCTCCGGTGATTGAGTAGTCTTTAATTCAACATGATATTAATTGAAATTAATTAAAAAGAAAAATATTGAGAAAATGGGACGGCAATAATGCATTTTTTTTGTAAGGATTATGAAGAAGATGATCTACATCACTCGTGTCGTGGATGCTTTGGTGAGGGTTGATTACCCTTCAATTCAACGTGGATACCTGCAAATTTAATTGAAAAGGAAAAGGTTGAGAAATGTACAACAATCAAACAATGTGTGAGATGATGATGAAGAGGATGATCTACATCATTGGTGTCGTCGATCAAAGTTACATGACTATAACTTATAAGCAGTCAAGGAGAAGATGGAACCAAGCTAGAGCTAATTGAAAAACATGGTTTAAAATTTGGGTAATTTTAGGGGTGGCCGAAAGATTTAAATCCAAAATACCATATTTGCACTAATACATGTGCTATATATATATATATAACTCTATAACACATACTATTTTCTATTGTTTATATTGTATTTTTTTCTACTCAATAAGTGGAGTCATAAATCAGGGATACTATATTAGTTGCATGGCTAGTATTCTTTCTCAGGGATACTAAATAAAACTTAAAAATTGAGGCGCATCATGTGTCGTGTTGTATGCTTGGGGTTGTCTTGCAATTTACTCAAAGGGGAAAAAAAAAATAGCACGACGTGGTGTGCACTTGTGCTAGCAGCTAGCGTTCCTGTAATGGAGAAACCAGCACGTGGCAGGCACGCGGTATCAGGTTTCTCTCCCTGCATAGTAAGCTGTACTAGGATTCCTAGGACTTCACGAGGAAGCGTGCGACGCAGCTTGCTTGTTGCGGTGGTATTGGCGTATTTCTAGCTGCCTGCAGTGGACACGAGCCAGAGGGGTACTGCAGGGGTGAATTTTTGGATGTTTTGCTCGAGAAACAACTGCAACTAAACACACGTGGTGGGGGCGAACGGCCGCACCAATCTGGTGCCTCCATGGTGTGATGATGTCGTTTTCTTCGTGTAACCTAGGCAGGCACAGTTGGACAGCACTCGGGTCTTACGTGTCCACATGCATCATTGTCGTCTGGACCATGGACCGTGCCCACCAGATTTTTATGTTCCTGCACTGCATCTAACGGATACGAGGAAAGACACACTAGCTATAGTGCAGGCCAGCGTAAACTAGAATACGACAAGGCCGAGGTTGAGAACTCGTGATGACGGAGAGAGCCGTGGCGTTGAGCCTGCAACGGTTAATTGATTGGTCACCCTGCACCCTAGTAGCCTGTAGCCATACATGATATATGCCACGCACGGCGATCGATCGAGCTCAAGCTCGATGCGGTTAAGTTGGCCGGGTGTGCTTTCGATCGGTTGGGTGGGTGCATCACGTTTCCGCGGCCTGCGGCTGGTTCCGCTAGGTTTCCGCGAAATTCCGATGGATTGATCGGGATCCAGAATTGAGGATCGGTCATGCGTGCCGACGTCCGGGAGGCCGAGTGCCGGAACGGCGCACGCGTACGCTAGGCAAAGCAGCCGGTGGCATGCCCAGTGCCGAGTGGAGTGGACACCACCAAAGCGACAAAGTACGTAGTGTACTGTACCCATCGTCGTCTCGCTCGTCATTCCATGATACATAGCACCGATCGATATCGCATCCGAGTACCGGCATTGCGAGTAGCGTGTTGCTTTGCCTCTCCTTTTTTATGCAACCTCCCTCTCAGCACGTACGCAACGCCGACGCGAGTGGAGGATGAGCTAGAAGGGGCACGCTCTTCTCTTTTTCTGCCCGTGCGTGGGTGGCTCGTGAGGAGCAGATCGAGCAGGTCGATCAACTCCTGCACTGCTGCAGCACAGGACAAGGCGATGTCGAAACGAGATGATGAGATGAGACATGTCACACGTAGGAGTACGCCGCCTTTTGTTTCCTTGCTTTTTGGCCTTTGGACACCGGATGACGATGATGCAACTTCGGGCCGGGCTAGCCTACCGCCCTAGCTCTTGTCAGTAGGACTAGTAGGAGTATTTGGATGACGCGATGTGAAGTTAGTAGTGCTTTACAGCTACTCTGCTCCCGTCAATGTCGGCAAAAGCAGCCGTAGAACTTTGTAAAAGCTAGGCTGCCAAACTCTGACCCGTACGTGTGCGGTATGAGGATAGTTTCCCCGGCTTGTACTCCTACGTGGAGGCTGCTCAGATGGTGCACCGCGGCGGGTTGGGAATGGTGGCAGTCGATGCATATGTGGATCGACAAAAAAAAAATGTGTTGATAGTAAGTTGGGAGAGTTGCCAATATTTATCCCATATTTATCCGTCCCAAAATAATCAGAACACTATTTGGTAGTTCATATCTCAATCCAAACATCTAATATTCAACTATATCTGAATTTAAGTACTAAAATAAATCAAATTTGTGATTTGTATATGAGACACATCAATATCTGAATGGTATGTATCTGATTCCAATATCCGTTAAACAAAAATATGGAATATGGGACATAATGCAGGATCAGTGGTATCATCTGATCCTGTCTCATCCCCTAGCTTTGCACATGAATTATCTGTCAACATGTAATGATTCTACTTCTAGCTAGCTAAAAGTATACGCTTCCTCCGTGATAGGGCCACAAGAATGTCGGCTCGTGAGTCATGAAAATAACATGATAGCGCTGTTGAATCTTTGATGCAATAGTATTCCATCTCCACCCACCTAAAATTAATAAGTCGCACGCACAATCTAGGCTTTGCATCTGTCCAAATCCAACCAAACCTAGCATGCGATGGGAATAACTATAGCCCAAACCCCACACTTGGCGCTTTTAAGTGCAAGTAGCTATACTACCACAGGGCTTTTGTCCCTCCCTTGGAGGTTATGGCTCCACTTGCTCCTGTATGCGGGTAGGTGTCCTTGGATCCCCTTCGTGGGATTGCTGCTTGTTGGCCGGAGTATGCCAGTGTTGCGACTGGCGTCTGATTCCGGTAAAAGTGGGTTTTGCCCGGGGCGTTCAATGGTTCAAGAGCACTATGTGCTGCTGATGGGCTTCAAATTTGAAGACTCTTTGTCGAATCAGGAATCGGCCGGAAGCTTCATTCTGAATCTTCTTCATTGCGGGAGATGGAGGAGGTCCAGCCTGTGGCAGCGAAGGTCGACGACGGCGAAGGGCACTGGATGCTCCTGTAATGGTCTTATGTATAATTTTATTTTCTTTCAGAGTACTCGGTCAGGGGTTTGGATGTAAGAGTTGTAAAAGTTCAGTATCAATAAAAACCAACCCTTTCAAAAAAAAAAAAAAAAGCTATACTACCACAGTCACACTCAACTGAAGAAGCTCGCAGGCGCAACAGCTAGTCAGCTAGTACTCTAAAATCTCTCACTGTCCCACATCAAGTGGGGACGTGGAGTCTGATCAGCTGATTCGGGTTTAATTGATTAGCTCTATCTAAGCACTAAGGGCCTGTTTTGCATGACTTCTTCTTGGCTCCGGCTCCGGCTCCTCCGGAGGAGCACTACCAAACGGTGCAGGGGAAGAGGAGCCGCCCCGGAGTCGTTTTTAGTGGAAAAAGGAGGAGCCGAAGCCGTTTTGGAGGAGCTCCAATTTCGAACTTCTCCAAAACGGCTCCGGTTTCTCTAGTGAAGCCCCTTCCGAGAAGCCCTGCCATACATCCCCTAAGGAAGCAGCCAGTTAGCGAGCGAGACAGGTGGTAGGCCGTGCCAGGCCGGCTTACACCTTGATGAAAAGGCCGGTATGGGCTCTGCGCAGTCTGGGCCTCGAGCGTGGCCCAGAGCTTCATGTCTTTGAGGGCAGTAACCCTCCACCCGGAATTTTTCCCTAATAATAATATACCCGTCGCCCCATACTGCAAACTCTACCCGTCTCTCTCTATTTTTTCTAAGAGACGTTGCCCATGCAAATCTGAACTCAATGCAAAACAAATGCACCCGTGTGCTATAATTTCATCGCTTGCTCTTGCGGATATACGAGACGCGACGGTGATTACAAGCTTCCGATTGCTAGGCTCTAGCCGATTCCCATCGGGAATCCCGACATAAGTTTAATATAGGTCTAGATTATATAGTAGCACTAATAATATAAATAAAGTGTTTTGGTTAACTGAATTTATATGTGTGTATACAGATGCATGTGTTGCTCTAAAAGCTAGCTAGGAGACTGGTCCTGGTCCGATGCATATTTTCACAGTGGCACGTCCTTTTCTCACGATGGAAGGTGTGACGGGTTGAGTAAACTTATAGATTAAACAAAAAAAAGCTGATCAAAGTATTTCTCATATCATCATCATGGAAAACATTTAGTTCATCCGTAGCAACAACGGGGAGAAAATTTCCGTTCACCAAAATTTATGTTCACCCTTTCACCTTTTTTCTTTACACCTCTTTCCTGTCTTTTCTAATCTTTGTCCGCCTGCCCTCTTCCCTCTTTTTAGGGCTATATATATCGAATACATGATTCTGTACACAATATACAATACATGATTCTGTATAGGAAAAATATTCCAACGTACTTGACTTCCTTGTCCAAGTAAGATTCCTCAAGACAACACCCTCCCCCCCTCTACATATGTATAAAATACATGATTCCTACATGACATGTTCCTTGTACAAGTAGGACTCCTAGAGACTAGACCCTCGTACTATAATTAAATGATACTAAAACAACTTCATTCATAAATTGGAGCTACTCGTGGAGCTGAAGTAAAAAAAACAAAGATGCTTCACCGGTGAATTTCATGTCTTTGAGGGTAGTAACCTCCTCCTCCCGGAATTTTTCCCTATAATAATGTTCGGAAATTCTAGCCTTGTGCTGTTTGGCCAACAGTAACGACCTCCATCGGCCTATTGTTTTGATAACTATAAACTCTAATCTGTATAACTGAGATGGATGTGACTAAAATATGATAGCTAGGTCATATTCAAACTAAATGTAAACACAAGAAAATGGATAAATCAAGTACTCCTAACAAAGGATAAAGAACCACTATAGCGCAGCCAGACTTGGCTGGAAAATCGTTTACCAAGTAGGGTAAAGCCGGATCACAAAGACAAGGTAGCTAAACGCTACAGGTACCCTAAATGACTGTACGATAACGGTCATAGTTCAGTTAGTTGGAGCTATCTTCTTGAGGTTTCGCAGGCACTAGGTTTTAGACATATTTTTTTTTAAAAAAAATTAACCCTTTCTAAACAATATTTTAAATATAACCCTGTCTAGAAAGTAATTCCACCGGGTATCCCTTTGGCGGCATTTCCACACTCGTCGCCACATTACGCGCTGGCGCGACGGTGCCCTCCACGCCGGCGGCAAAGTTTGGCCGGCCGGGCGTGGAGGCACGTGGGGCCTACGCATCGGCCGACGCATGTGGTGCGACAAGATGTCGCGCAAGACATGCTTGGGGCGCGACCGCCGCGCCATGGAGTTGGAATGTCCAAAGAAGTTTCGGATGGGGAGGTTGAGTGCCTCACCCGTTGGCGCGACGACTGTGGTGCCGCTGCGTGCTCGGTGCGACGTGCACTACATTAATCGTGGAAATGACCGCCGCGCCCGGATTGGCGCACGACGGACATTTTTGTTTTTAAAATTTTTCTCACTAAATCTGTCAGTATAGTTCATATGCATACAAAAATATCACATTTGCACAAATAGACATTCACATAGTCCTATAGTTCAAATCCATATTTTTCACATCACATAGGTTTCGCACATAGTCCATGTTGACGGTGAGTTATTGACCACTTTTATATATGTGGAAAGCTATCAAACATGGGATGAATGCTAAAGTATTATTATTTCTAATGACTTTGGGTTCGATATTAAAACCGGGAGTTTATCTTTGGTGAAATGCTATAACGTATTATTATTTGTGCGCTATGGATATCTTTATCTTTATTGTGTGCATATAATTAATACCAACAGTCCACACATAGTTTTCAAATTCATAGTTTTGACATCACATAGTTTTCACACATAATCCACACATACACATAGTTTTCCACATCCATTGCTCTTCTTCATGGGTTTGGTGAGAAGGGTTGTTTAGCACGACGTTGACGACCTGTATTTGTGGCTAGGAGATTCGGAGTGCCAACGTCGAAGCGGTCACGGGCATGGGCACATTGTTTTGGGTTTCGCCATGCCACTTGTGGAGAGCTTTGGGATTCGACCTACACAAGAAGGTCATCAAGACATAGAGCACATATATTGGATCTACACATGATGTCATTAAGGTTGCAAACATGTTTATATATGGGTTTGTGTGGGGTTAGGAGCACACCCGGAAGTTTGGGTGAGGTCGAGGAGCACCATACAATTACAAACCACCAAGAACCTCCTACTCATACGATGTATCATGGGTGTCGCCATGGCTTGTTTCCTCGAGATTTCTGAACAAATGCCGATTTCCGAACGAGGCGTGTCTTGAAAGGGAGCCCTCCGCTCTCTCACACGCCGGCCTTTGTACATCCTCAACTCTCATGCAGCCCAACTTGCGAGCCATGCGACGTGTGAATTTCATCACCTTCTACAAGCCAATTAAGTCAATTGCTAAGTATTGTTTCATTGTTGCGGGTAATTTTAGAGAAAATGGTGTTTCATGTAGTATCTCTCGCAAATTTTTGAAGGTCGCTACCTTCTTTTTCCCCCCGCACGCCAAATGAAAGGTGAGCTAGTGTGTGCTCTATATTTTTTCAAGAAATAGTGTTAGCATTAACTTTTTCGAGAAACAAGTGTTAGCATTTTTGAAGGTCACCGATTAAGTTCTTACCACGTAGTTATCAAAAGGAGGTCTCTCGGGCTGCACGCCTTGCCTTGTTTAATCATCCTAGCGGCCCGCTTTTGGTCGCTCTCTCCTTCATATATTGATTTACCGATGTCGGAGGTTTGATATGGACTCTAGTGGATCTCGCAGGCAACCACAAGAGGTACTCATAAGCATACTCGGTGGGCCACAGAATGAGGGCCACTTACATGATAGACCTTCTCAGCGTTGATCCATTGTTCCACATACGTGGCATGGATGTTGAGCCAGTCGTTGCCACCCTTCAACAGTCCATGCATTCCCCGACCAAAGCCACGGTCCATCCGGGGCGAGAGAGACACTTCACCCCCGAGCCTCGTAAAACGGATCCAGTTCCTCCCGAGCTTGTTCTACATTGGGTTGTTCGCCCACCGTGTCTTCCTCCGGATAAATAGGATATTTCTCCCTGACCCACTTTGGCAACAAAACAGTAACCATTTTAGAAGAAAACAAACCGATAGACATTACTTGAACATGTTTTTCTAAAACAACATAAACTAAAACTAGCATAGGCATAGCGGGCGGATAATTACACGGAATCACCCTTACTACAACTATTTGCTTCATATATTACAACTGGTATGCAAACTAAGTTAACATAATCGATATTTATGTGACACCTTTGCGCACCCACGACAAAGCATGTATATGACTTGTTATTCGCACTTTTGCTAAAATTATGCATATGTGGCTTTTGATCCCAAATTGTTGATTCAAAACATATATGACATATTTTTTCAACAAGAGGTTGTCCCCATTTCCATTTATAGAGAAACAGAAATACAAGAGTTGGATATGTTGAAATTTATGCTATATGGGCTTGGTCCAATAACCATTCGTAAATACCTAATAAATCTCAAAGGCCCATTCATACGAGTGCAAAGGAGAGAAGTGAGAAATCCTTTAGTACTGCCTTGCTAGTTGAAAGTGGAGAGAATCTACTTAAATACAAATGTCCTCTCTATCTTCTAAGTCTAGTGTGAGAAGGATAAAATCTCAGTTTGGTTTTGGAAATTGATGATTTTAGTTTGCTAATCCTCTACTCTAAGTGTGCTTGAGAGATAGGATGGCATGGATGATGTGGAGCAACATGATCATGGACATGGACGTTGATGATGGACATGGTAGATCATCGACCTCATGTGTTGGAAAGGAAAGAACCCAGAGTGGCAAAGGTATAACTTGATAGGGTTTGCTTTCGGTGATCAAAACACTATAGAGAGTGTGATCATGTTTTGGATAGATAGCCGACTATCAAGAGGGGAATGCAACGGCTAATCCGAAATTGAAGTGCCTCTAGCTAGGTTCAACTTGACTTGCATATGCATTTAGAATCTAGTGCACTAAATTTGCTCTTGCCAAATCGCTTGGCGTAAAATGCTAAACACATGTGCTATCGAGATGTACTTGACGTGTTGGCAACCTAAGGCAAGTGGCTAAACTTGGAAAGAAGTAAAAGCATTTAACGACGCTGGCGACAAAGTGTGCTTCAAAGGCCGCGTCGAATCGCCGAGATCGCTGAAATCTCATGTTTGGTTTTGGAAATTGATGACACACTTGTCGTGCTAATCCTTTGCTCTAAGTGTGACTTGAGAGATAGGATTACGTGGATGACGTGGAGCATGATGATCATGAACATGGACGATGATGATGGACATGATGGATCGTCAAGCTCGGTGATCGGTTTGAGAGGAACCCGGGAGATCAAGGCAAAGGTATACTTGATAGGGTTTTCTTTCGGTGATCAAGACACGATAGAGCGTGTGATCACATTATAGGATAGATGGCCGACTATCAAGAGGGGATGCCGTGACAATCCTTTGGTGAAGTGCTTCTAGGTCCAATTGACTTGCATATTGCATTTAGGACATGAGAGCACTAACTTCGTTCTTGCCTAATCGATTGACATGCTAACATAAGTGATAACGTGATCATCTTGATGTGTGGGCAACTTGAGGCAAGAAGCGAAGCAAGGTTGAAGCAAAGGGCGACAACAAAATGATGAACTCGCTTTGTTTTCACCGACCGGATATTTGGGACCGAAGGGGGGGTCGGCCGAAGCATCGACCGGACTGGTCCCGGCCATGGAGTCCGATCGGACTTCTAGTAAGCATGTTTTGGGTTCGACCTCGACGATCGACCGGACGCGGTGACCGAAAGCATGCACCGGAAGCACGAAGGTGTTGTCAGCTGTGGGGCCATTGGGTCTGTCGTTTGTGACCGGAAGCTCGAAATGGAGCGACCGGACTCTCGACCAGACTCACTGGTCAGCGCGCTGGATGCCCATTTCGAAGCCCAACGGCTCTATCTCGTGGGAGGCTCTATATATACACGCTTTGGCAGTATTTGAGCCTCTCTTGCACATTTGAATACTCTAACTTGCTAGTGAGCTTGTGAGACTCCTCTCCACTCATCTCTCCATCCATAATTCGAATTCTTGGTGAGATTGAGAGTGATAGAAGTGCATTGCTTGATAGTCTTGCATCTAGAGGCACTTCATCCTTGGAGAAGCCGCGGATTCTTGTTTTCTTGGGAATTTGCCCTTGTTCCCTAGCGCTTGGAGCAAGAGGCGGTGTTGAGCTCGATTGGAGCTTGTTCGAGGCCACACCCCAGATTTGATGAGGGGTCGTTTCCATCAGCGCTGGGAGGTTCGCGAAAGGAGCACTAGTGGATTGTTTTCGTGGCTTGTTTGACCCTCTCTTGTGATCGATTTGCTTGAGCTCCCACCGATTTGGCACCGCCATTAAGCTTAGCAATCGCCAAGTGAGTGTGTCGCCACAACGGGGACTAGCGTGCCGGCAAGCACGTGAACCTCGGTGAAAAATCATCGTGTCACTTGTTCTTGCTCGTTGGAGATTTCTTGTACACGGTGATTGGCCACAACCTCTACTCGACAACGGTGGTATTGTATTCTAGCCTCTTTGCAGTATCTTCTCTAGTATATTTGTGTAGAATTGTTAGGTTGCTTAGTTGGCTAGTGTAGTTTAGCTCCTAGTGGTTGAATTAGTTAGAATTGCTTGATCACCTAGGAGTAAACTAGTGACATAGCCCTTGTGTGGACATAGAGATATTAGATATATCTTGTTTGACTTGTGGCTTGCATAAATAGCTTGTAGCACCGCTTTATTTAGCATTCGCCATCTTATTTACTAATCGGTGTGTTTAGTGTTGTTGCAAGAAATTTTAATAGGCTATTCACCCCTCCTCTAGCCATTAGGACCTTACAACTCCGCAAATGGTCGACAAAGTGTGCTTCAAAGGCTGCGCGGATGCCGGAAGGCCCCGGCGTCGGACGCTAACCTGCGGCCCGACGATGGTGGCGTCTTGGTGCGCTAGAAGAAGTTTTGTCTTGGAGCGTCGTAGAAGGACCACTTAGGGGCGCTAGGGTTTGGACCCTACGTGTCCGCGCATGTGGGGACCTCTCGGGATGAGCGATCGGCGATGTACGTATGATCTAGAGAGCCCCTGTCGGGCGATCAGCCGGGACGCCGGGCGCTGACGCTGAATCCTACTCGCAGACGCCGTCGGACACTAACGACTTAGTGACAAAATTTAAAAAGTTTACAAGGCGCCGTACGCTGGCGTCGGTGCTCTGATCGGCGCATCCGGCGTGCGGCTTTGTTTTTGCCCCATACGACTCCTTTTCTTTGGGGGCTTATAAATAGGAGTGTGGCCAGTCCTAGACCTCTCTTGCACATTTGAACACTCTAACATCCTCTTGAGCAAAAGAAACTCCCCTCCACTCATCTCTCTTGCCTAACCCGATTCTTTGGTGAGATTGAGTGAGATTCAAGTGCATTTGCTTGTTGATTGCATCTAGAGGCACTTGTTCTTCGGATGAGCTGCGGGATTCTTGTTTCTCTTGGGAATTTGCTTGGTTCCCTAGCGGCTTGGAGTTGGTTGAGGTGTTCAAATTTCGACCGAGTTTGTTCGAGGCCACGCCGGTGGACTTGTGAGGGGTTTGATCCTTCCCCGCGGGAGTTTCACGAAAGGAATCATTAGTGGATTGCTCGTGGCTTGTGGATCCCCTCTTATGTGTGATTCATTGAGCTCCCTTTGAGGGATTTTGCATCAGCCATTAAGCTTGTGAATCATCAAGTGGGTGTATCGCCATAACGAGGACTAGCGTGCCGACAAGCACGTGAACCTCGGGTAAATCACCGTGTCTATTATGTTGAGCTCGTTGGAGATTTCTTATTGACATCGGTGTATTCTAGCATCTCTTTACATTACTTACATTGTTTAGCTTGTCTAGCTTGTTTAGCTTGATTAGCTTGTTATCTCCTAGAGTTAGAATTAGTTAGTATACCTTTCTCACCTCGGAGTGACTTAGCAACCTAGCTCTTGTGTGTGATTAGAGATATTAGAATTACTAGAATTGCTAGGGAGGCTTGCATAGCTAGAGAGGAGCTCCGCTTATTTTGCTACGCCATCTTATTGTCTACCCATTTGCTTTAAGTGTTGTTGTAGAATTTTTTATAGGCTATTCAACCCCCCTCTAGCCATTTAGGACCTTTCAAAGGAGAAAGGGAAGTCCACACGCACTCGCCTTGCAGGACGGGGCGAAGGGTGCGGGTGCGCGACACCTACGTGAATGGTCCGCCAAAATCTGGCTCCTCGCCTTGTGTGAGTGCAGTCTCCTTTTGCAGTTTTAGTTTTTGGTCTTTTGGTTTGTAGAATTCTAAACGGATGTAATTTGTAAAGTCATGAACAATTTAGATCGTGATTGTCACGAGGTCGGTTGACTAGGACTATATAAGCGGACCACCGCCACGCCAAAACGCATCTAATCAAAAAGCTAGGGTTTTGCCTCTTCTCCATTTGTTGCACCAGCCGGCCGCTATTTCTCTAGCCCGATCGTTCGCGTGCACCGTTTGCTATGATCATGTTTTTATGTTGATTTGCCTCGTGTGCGAGCCATGTTTACAACGTTTGTTATGATCATGTTTTACTATATGCTATTGAATCATGCTAGTTTGCCTAATACTTCAACAGGATATAGGTTCGGACGGTCCAGCAGGCCATCCCAAATAAACTAAATCTCTCACGGATGGTGACCATCCCAAATAGGCTAAATCTCTCACATGGAGTAGAGTGGTACATAGCACTTGTTCATGGCAGTCGGTCAGCGATTAGGAGCAGTAAATCACATCACACCATATATTGTATACTCCTATATCTAAAACTCCTATATAGGAGCTCCCCACTATCCACGCTTAGGGAATTCTCAGGCCTCTGATTGGTCCTGGAATTGATAACTGAAATTGAAACTGAAATCTAAAACTCTTATCGTAGGTTTGTGCGTCGTCGCCGTCCTGGGCCTTTTCCCCCGTAGCTTTGCGCGTCGTGGGCTTGGTTTTTTCTCCGTAAGCGTTAGAACGTGGTGGGCTGGGCCTGTTCCCCGTTTTCGTTTCTTCCCCGGACCCCGTTGGTCTCCTCGCCCTTATCTCCATCGACGCCGGCGGCGGCTGAGCGTACGTTTGTTCCTCTTTCCTTGGCTCCGCCTGCTCCCCTCCCACCTTCACACCGTGCACCTCGCCTCTGGTAACTGAAACATACAACACGTCATCCACTTGCTGTACCAAAATTAACTAGCGTTACCAAGTCATCTCCTCAAAACTAGAAGAGACACTGACGGGCTCCTCGCACAATTGATGCATCCGTTCAGTTCCTCAGAACTTGAAGAGGCCGATTGATGAGAAACTGTCGCCAAGCAACCGAGCGGTCGGCTGACTCTATTATTTATGCCGTCTCCGTCCCCGTCCCCGGCGGCCAAGCCTCTCTAGACAACGCAACGACAAACTGACGTTCCTGGAGTGGAGGGGAAGAGGAGTGGGAGGTGGTGGTGGAGGAGGCGAGGCAGATGAGGATGAGGCTGGCCCGGCCCCGGCGTGGCGCTCCCGCATGGCGCCCCGACGCGGCAACAGCAGACCCGGCCCTGGCCCCGGCTTCAGCTCCACCGGTGCAACGGCGCCCCCTCCCCCACCCCCTGTCCGGCCGTGGCTGGCGGCAGCTCGGGACCAGCCTCCTCCTCGACACCGGCTTCTCCCAGCAGGACCCAACACGTACGCCCGCCCCTTTTCTTCTCTATACATAGATTTGATTCTGTTTTTAAAAAAATGAAATAAAATAAAAATTCGTCCATGCCTCCCGACATCGTCTGCATCTTATGCGTCAAATGTTTTCTTCGGATCCGTTTTTTTGCCTGCGTTTATAGTTCCTCAGATTTGATGTGAATACAGGTATGCTCTGACATTTTCCTCTTTTTTTTTCCCACAGTTGTAGGTACGGACGTGAGTGCATATGCAGTTTGATGTGGATGTGTGAATGTCGATTCTATTTTCATCAGGTGGAATGCTGGAAACTATACTAAAAAAGGGGGTCATGGAGTGTTGTACTAAAGGGTTTGACTGAATGTTGATTCTATTATTCTTTCCATTGTTTGCCGCTACCGTTTGCTCCCTGTATTTGTGGTTGTAGAGTTACAGTCATGCTTTCAGATGAAGACACGAAGCCAGATTGATGGAACTGGGACCTACCATCCATATGTATACGAGGTTAGTTTTTTTTTCCCCATATTAGATATCTAGCCTCGAAAAATACTCTCACTAACTGAAATAGTCTGTGACTGATTGTCAATTATTTCTGTCAAAATTTTCCCTACTTCTATTGTTGCTGAATCTCAGACTGTGAACCTAACTGCAGCCTTTGTCAAATTGATGTCCATACCAAGGGTTATTGAAGATTCAAATGATCTCACTGAGACCTGCCAACTGCTATCCATATCAACTCAGTATTCTCATCCTAGGCAAGTATACCCACTGCATAATATTTTTATTCTTTAACATCTGCCAATAATTGATAATTATGAAGCCTTTTCAGATAACTGTTTATGTTGTGCAATCCACAGCGGCACAGTGGCGACTCCTTTATCCGTAGGTGATGACTCCATTTTGAGGTCCTTCAGCTTTAACGATGACATGCAACGCCTCTCTACCCGGTGACGGTGCCTTCCATCCCAATGGCCAGATTCCCACCCGGTGACGTGGGGCGGATTGGGTTGTGCGAAGCAGCAGCGTGGGGCTGAGGAGAAGGCAGATGGCATTGAAGTGTACTTTTGACGGAAGAATGAATTTTCGTGTCAGAGATTGTACCAATCCTTCAGGCAAGACACATCGTGTATCTGTGAAAAATTCTACATATCACATTGCAATCTGTGAACGTACGCAAAGTGTAACGCCATGAAGCTATCAAGAGGCGTCATATTGTTCTTTTACTTGATTCCTTTAATACACTAGCCCACTCCCTTCGATGACTTCTCCAGCATCAAATTAAACACTCATGTCCATTCAACTCTTCTATTTCACTTCTATAATAAATTTATCATCTAATCAAAATCCATTCGTATTTTCTCTTGCATACCCACCTTTCTATAATAAGCTACACTATCGTGGAGAGATGCTATCATGAAATTTTCTCTTATGATCATTGCATTGTTTCTTAATTCCTCAAAAAAGCAACGCCGCTGGGGAGATTCCCTAGTTTAACTAAGCCACCGCCCACCAGCATAAGGCTTTTAGCAATATTAGTAGAACTAATCAGCTGATTTGTATCTGTTATTAAGAGAAGCCTGACCAGTTGATGGCGCGATTGATTAATTGATTAGCTCTATAAGCACTATGGACGCAATTAGCGAGACAGACGCCACAGGCCAGGCCAGGCCGGCCTACACCTTGATGAAAGGCCGGTATGGGCTCTGTGCGGTCTCGGCCGCAAGCGTGGCCCGGAGCTTCATGTCCTTGAGGGCAGGGTCCTCGAGGAGGAGCACCTTGTCCCTGTCCCTCACGCCGATCATGTGGAGGTGGTCGCCGTCCTCCCTCTCCTTGCCCCTGAACAACAGCCTCTGCTCCCGTGGCTCAAGCCCTGTCACCATGGACAGCACCGCCTTCAGCTCCTCTGCAAACATTTCGCAAAGACACGCGTTAGATCTTCAGCACAACACCATATTTGGTCTTTTCTTTTATGAAGTGTATAAATGAAATAGTTGTTTTTTTGCAACGGGGAACATAATACCATGGTAACATATATCTATGAGCGTGTGTTGTATTATTAATTAAAAATACATTGCAATCGTGTTGTTTGCAACAACAATATTACATAAGTCTTCTAGAAAGATAATTGAAATATAAATCTAAATTCTGTGTCCAAGATGTGTCATCTGACTCGCTCCTTGCAGCTCAAGTATGCAGACGGTTGAAAAATAGCAAATGCAGTTGTCCACAAATTATGAAGGTTTGTTCCACTCATCGTCGGTAGGACGATAATGGATACATGCCAATGGGCAGAAGAAGTGCAAGTGCCTGGATGGCAGGATCTGCCTGTGTCAACTGGCATTGGCGGCGTGTTTAGTGCTTGTCAAAAGTTTGATTCTTGCTACTTTCAGTTTCAGTATTATTACTAATATCCATCAGGGGGCAAACTGCAGATGAACAACTTTTCTCAATGTGTTTTGGATACTCGTATCTAGAACTAAACAAATTAACTAGTACTCTGCAACTGCAACCAGCTTATTGTACCCAAACCTATGCATCAAGTAAATTATAACTTTATAAGCATGCTTGCATTGCATGCTAACCGTCCCAAAGCCTTCACGGTTGTTACAAAGTGAGCTTTATGGAATATTTATATTTTTTTATTAGCACAAAAATGTGTGCTAATAAACTCTTTATTCAAGCTTGGGAGAAACAACAAAAAAGCCCCCAAAATATCATGCACGATCAAAACAAGTTTCTAGGGGAGACACACAACACAACCAAACTCAGACAGAGCAGAGCTAGCTCAGAACCGAAAAACCGATGAGCAAATGAGCAGTCAAAAAAAAAGTTCAGGATACTATACACTCACCAAAAGTGCAGGTAGCCCCGATGGAGACGTCATGCCAGGAGAAGCCGGTGGCGACCCTGACGGTGATCACCTCCACGCCGGGTCTCCCCTCCCTCTTCTGCACCAGCATCCCTCCGGGCCTCACCTCCCACTCGATCTCCCCACCACGACCACCGCTGCCGACATCCCCGCCGTCGCTGCAGCTGCCGGCGGTGCTGCCCTTGGAGGAGCTCCTCCTGAACAGCTTCTTGGAGCACCTGAGCTTGATCATTGTGGCAAACTCGGCCAAGAGGCTGCTCACTCTAGTTGTCCAGCAGCAATGGAGAGAGCGAGGATAGGAGGAGCAGTGAGTCACGCTGAAATGGTGGTGTGCTTGTACAACAACACTCAAGAGGTCACCGTGTATATATAGGGACACGATCGAAGAGAGGGCCAGGCCGAGAGGCCATGGCAGTGCGTGCACAGGACAAGCTTTAGAAGCGTGCGTTCGTTACTTCGTTGAAGAAATAAAAAAAGGTGCTGGTGAGTGGTGAGAGACCGAGAGGGGACAATAGGACGGGCGATCTTCGCAAAGTCCAAAAAAGGAGCGTTCTTCACAAATCTGGAGCGGCTCTGCTTCAATTTGCAATCCGCGGGCTTTCCACGAAACGGGGCTGACATCTGGAGCCAACCGCCCAGCCTGTGTTTCCTTTCCGTGTCTGCTCCAACACAATCACAATCAAGAATATCTATTTGATAACCGACATTATTCAAGCACAAATACAGCATACAGGCACAAGCACACATAAACTTCTGAACCGATTTTGTAAACTGCTTAACGATTGCGCCATGCTCGAATATGGGCCTGGTAACGTAGGTACTACCATTTGTTCCGTTAAATACAGCATAAATGCAGTCGTCATTGTTCTCAGGAAAATTGAATGGAACATTTGTTGTTTTAGAGACCACACCGTTACGCGTTTTTCATTAAGCAGTTGAATGGAACATTTGTTGGCCTGTTGAACCCTGGTAAGTCTTATGATTATGATACGACCTGTTAGAGATTGTATTTCCTCAATTAGGGCTAACCCTAGAAGGGTAGCAATATAGTGCATACATGGGCCTCTTGGGCCAACACTACTCATACTCTAACATCCCCCCGCAGTCTGAACTACCGTCGCAGCGGAGTTTGCAGACTGGACACGAAAAGAAGTACAACACAGGAGCCCCCCCACAGACGCAACTAGCCACTGGTGATGTTGAGGCTGGAGCGGAACTCGGTGAAGGTCGAGGATGGGAGACCCTTAGTGAAGATGTCGGCGAACTGAGAGGTGGTCGGGACGTGGAGGACCCGAACCTCGCCGATGGCGACCGATCACGTGTACGAAGTGCAGACGATCTCCACATGCTTGGTCCTCCCGGTGCTGCACGGGGTTGGTGGAGAGGTAGACGGCGCCGACGTTGTCGCAAAGAGACCAGCGCGGGTCCTGAAGAGAGGGCTGTGGAGCTCGGCGAGGAGCTGCCGGAGCCAGGACGCCTCTGCCACGCCGTTAGCAACAGCGCGGTACTCCGCCTCAGCACTGGAGCGGGAGACGACCGGCTGACGCTTGGACGACCAGGACACCAAGTTGCCGCCTAGGAAGACGGCGTAGCCGGAGGTGGAGCGCCGAGTGTCTGGACACCCGGCCCAGTCAGCGTCAGTGTAGACGACCAGCTCGGTGCAGGGAGACCGGTGAAGTAGCAACCCGTAGTCAACGGTGCCTCGGAGGTAGCGAAGAAGGCGCTTGAGAGCAGTCCGGTGGGGCTCTCGGGGATCATGCATGTGGAGACAAATCTGCTGCACGGCGTAGGTGATGTCCGGCCTGGTGAAAGTGAGGTACTGAAGTGCACCAGCGAGACTCCGGTACTCAGTAGGGTCTGCCACTGGACTGCCCTCCGCCTCTGACAGCTTGCCCTGTGTGTCAACTGGAGTGGGGCAAGGCTTGCAGCTCGTCATCCCTGCGCGCTCCAGGATATCAAGAGTGTACTGCCGCTGGTGAAGAAGAAGTCCAGTGGGACGAGGCTCAACAGTGACCCCGAGGAAGTGGTGGAGCAGACCCAGATCCTTCACAGGAAACTCCTGCTGAAGAGCGCTGATGATGCGGCGCAGTAGTGAAGGACTGGAAGCTGTGAGGACAATGTCATCAACATAGAGCAGCAGATACGCAGTCTCAGCTCCATGGTGGTAGATAAACAGGGATGTATCTGACTTGGCCTCCACAAAACCCAGTGACACCAAGAAGGCTGCAATCCGAGAGTGCCACGCCCGAGGGGCCTGCTTGAGGCCGTAAAGAGACTTGTTGAGCCGGCAGACCATGTCAGGACGAGAAGAGTCAACGAACCCTGCCGGCTGACTGCAATAGACTGTCTCAGTAAGGCTCCCGTGCAGGAAGGCGTTCTTGACATCCAGCTGATGCACCGGCCAGGAGCGAGCAAGAGCCAGTGAGAGCACCGTGCGGACGGTGGCCGGCTTCACCACCGGGCTGAAGGTCTCATCATAGTCCACCCCCGGGCGCTGAGTGAAACCGCGAAGAACCCAGCGAGCCTTGTACCGCTCCAGGGAACCATCCGCCCGCCGCTTGTGTGTCCAGATCCACTTGCCGGTGACGATGTTGGCGCTGGAGGGCGGGGCACCAGATCCCAAGATGGTTGGCGAGGAGAGCCGTGTACTCCTCTTCCATTGCACGGCGCCAGTGAGGGTCCGACAAGGCCGCGCGTACGGAAGAGGGTACCGGAGAGACCGGCGAGTCCCCGGGCATTGCCGCAAGGGCCCGGGAGCAGAGAGTTCCCGCCGCGTGCCGCGTCACCATCGGGTGAACATGACGCGGGTCGCGGTGAAGGAGTGGCGGGTGGTACACCGGAGACACAACACGGGCCGCCGGTGGACGCGGCGGTGGAGTAGGCGTAGCCGGAGGAGAGGAGGCCACCGGTGGTGTCGGTGTCGTCGGTGAAGAAGGCACCACCGGTGGTGACCACGGAGCCGCTGGCGAAGGAGAGGCCACCCCTGGTGGCGGAGGTGGCGGGACCACCGGAGCCCGGCGCTGGTAGACACGCATCGGCTCGGCGAAACGCCCCCGAGGTGCAACGGGCACCTGCTGGGCGCCACGATCCGGGGGAACGTACACCGGCGTCCCTGGGCCCGCGGCAGGCCGCCGGAGGGGTGAGGCCACGGGACCCGCACAAGGGGCCGAGTCAGGTGCGGCACCGGGTGGCGGCGAGCCGGGACCCGGTGAAGCAGGACCTGCAGGAAACAGTAAAGGTGGCTGGGCCACCGGGTCAGCGGGACACATCTCAAAGAGGTCGAGGTCCGGAGGGGAAGTCGGGGAGGTGGTGGTGGTGGAGAAGGGGAAGACTGACTCATCAAACACCACATGGCGAGAGATGAGGACCCGACGAGAGGTGAGGTCATAGCACCGGTAACCCTTGTGGTCTGGAGAGTACCCGAGGAAGACACACAGGGTCGAGCGGGGAGCCAGCTTGTGAGGAGCAGTGGCAGCGGTGTTGGGGTAGCACGCACACCCAAAGACACGGAGGTGCTCGTAGCGAGGAGGTGTGCCGAAGAGGGCATGGTGTGGCGTGGGAGCTGGGCAGGCAGCGGAAGGAAGGCGGTTAAGGAGGTAGGTGGAGGTGTGCAGGCTCTCAGCCCAGAAGCGAGCAGGGAGGCACGCCTGGAGCAGAAGGGTGCGCATGATGTCGTTGGTGGTGCGAATCATGCGCTCAGCCTTGCCGTTCTGGGAGGAGGTATACGGACAAGACATGCGCAACTGGACACCGTGGGAGAGGAAGAAGGCTCGGGAGGTGGAGTTGTCGAACTCCCGGCCATTGTCACACTGGACGGCCTTGATGGTGAGGCCGAACTGAGTAGACACCCAGGCGAAAAAGTGGTGAAGAGTGGGGAAAGCATCAGACTTGGCACGGAGGGGAAAAGTCCACGAGTAATGAGAAAAATCATCGACCACCACGAGATAGTATTTGTAGCCAGAAATGCTGAGGACAGGAGAAGTCCATACATCGCAGTGAACAAGATCGAACACGCGAGAGGCATGGGAAGAAGAGGACTGAAAAGGAAGACGAACATGACGGCCCAGCTGGCACGCATGACACAAGGGCTCATCGGGAGCCCGAGGACACCGAATGTCGGAGCTCCGACCGAAGCCGCATCGAGCGGCCACGACCGGGATGGCCAAGACGACGATGCCAAGTAGTGGAGGAAGGTGTGGTGGCGAAAGCAGCTGACAAAAAAGAAGGCGAGGTGGAGGGAGGAAAACGAAGGGTGTAAAGGGGCCCCGAGCTATCGCAGCGGAGAAGAGGACGTCGGGTAGCCAAATCCTTCACGGTAAGACCGTAAGAGTCAAACTCAACGGAACAGGAGTTGTCAGCTGTAAACGACGAATAGAAAGAAGGTTGTGAACCATAGAGGGGGCAACAAGAACGTCGGGAAGACGAAAGGAGCCATGAGCGCCGGCTGCACCCACGGACGTGACAGGAATACACGAGCCATTGGCAACCATGATAGACGAAGGATGAGAAGAAGAAGGAGGGTGAACGGAGGAGAGTATACTCGGGTTGGAAGTGGTGTGGTAAGTGGCCCCGAGTCGGCAATCCAAGCCGGACCGACAGGAGGTGTCGAGGCCGCCAAGGCCGCCGGGTCCCACCGACAAGCCCGGGCGAGCCAGGGAGGTGTAGCCCACGGAGGCGGGTTGTGCGATCCCTGGGTGGAGCACAAGCGAGCATGGCTGCTGCCGGGCCAGGTGCACCGCCGAGAGCCCGGAAGGGCCACACGGTCCCCGACCACGGTGGTGAGGGGGCAGGCCGCCGGTGAAGCCCCCGTGAGAGTCCGACCGCCAGCCTGGTAGTGGAGCCGAGGCACCGGGGCGGTCAGCCGGGTCGTGCGGGGACCACCGTGGTGGACGACGTCCGGTGCGGCCGCCCCCGCCGCCGCTCCGGCCGCGGACAGGAGGTAGCTCCGCCATCGGGAGCGGCAGGGGAGGTGAGAAGGTGCTCCGCGCCGGCTATCTGGGCAACCAGGGCATCACCCGCCGCGCACTCGCGTTCCAGGGCGATGGCGGCCTCTGCGCAGACGAGCCCGCCCCGCCGCTGCCGCCGCCCGGCAGCAGCCGAGGGTGTTGGTGAGAGCAGACGCTGGCGATGTGAAGCCGGGACGGCGGAGGAGGCGGTGCGGGGAAAGGGTTGGTGCTGGTCCCCGCACTCACAGCAGCCCCAGCGCCGGTCGCGACCAAGGTTGGAGTCCACACCGGCATCCCATAAGGCCAGTGGAGCGGTGAGGGCACCGGTGAGAGTATGCAGAGAGGAGATCCAGGCACCGTCGGTTGGCCGGGAGGCAGTCAACACTAGCCCCTGCAGTGGAGGCGGGCTGGGAGGCTTCCGTAGGGGATGGGAGGCAGGAGGTCGTCGCCAACGTCCCCTCGCACTCCCCGTCCCCTGCTCCAGGTGCGGGAGGCTCACCCACCACGGCCAAGACGACGCCGGGAGCGAGGAGGCCGTCGGGTGGGCAGAGCCGCAGGGCTGGGCGCCGGTCGTGGAGAGGAGAGGATGGCGCGCGTCCCTCCCGCGCCCCCGCCGCAGATCCGCCGGCCCATAGGGAGGTGCTCCGGCGTGGAGGCCGCCGGCGGGAAGCCACGCGCGCCGCGCAGAGGGGCCGGCGATTCTCAGTAGGATCGCCGACGCCTAGAGGGGTGAATAGGCCTGTTTTAAAAATCAACTCGAAACCTGATCAGATCAGCGAGCGGCACCGCCGCTCGGGCCAAGCGGCACCTGGCCGCTCCAAGCGGCACCGCCGCTATCACAAGCGGCACCGCCTCCCCCGCAGAGATAGTTATGCCCACAGTTCAAAATCTACTCAACGAAATTTAGATCGGTTAAGTTCCTTAGCCTCTGGATGAGTAGAGATCACAGATCAGTACTAGAACAAGTAGATCGTGCTTCACAAAGTAGATCGGGCTCCAACCCTAGAAATACCACAACAACACAAATATGGATGCAAGGTAGAGTAAAGCAATCACACGGTGACACAAGTATTTATCCCGTGGTTCAGCCTTGCCACCAAGGCTTGCCTAAGTCCACGTTGTTGAGGTTCCACAAAGGAATGAGCTCACCACAAAGGTTTGCCTCTTTGCCTCGGTCACAAGTCTAGGAACCGAATCCTAGAGATGTGGGGTGATGTATTAGATGCAAGAGGGTGTTACAAACCTCCCTAGGCTGCCACACAAGTTGGCAAGCTCAAGGGGCGACGCACTAGCCGGCTAGGAGCAAGCTCCAAGAGTAAAGAACCAAAACCGCCGGCCAAAGTGCGAACCAAGTGCCTCTAGAACGATGAAGATTAGTGGAGCTCACTTCCAATCGAAGTTTGCAGCCCTCACACTCAAGAATCGATGGTGGAATCGATGGATTTGCTTGAGGGAGTGAGGAGCTTCAATGGAGGAGAAAGAGCTATGCACTCGGGAACTTTCGTCGAAAGTGGGAGAGAAGAGTGGAAAGTTACCGTTGAGGGTAAAAGGGAAAGTATAAATACTTCCCTTCCCAACGGTCAGAACATGAGACCAAGCGGACCGCCGCTGACCTTAGCCGACAAAGAATTGGACAGAAATTTGAATATCCGGCTAAGTTTAGAGTCGGAGGTTATGTGGAATGAATATGAGCACTTGGTTGCACCTTTGGCACAGTGATTCTAATCCCTCTTAATAGTACGGCGTGTCCTATACTCAAATTCAAAATGTAAAATGAATATAAACCTCCTTTCATGAAGTACCATCAGTAAATCGAATCGGGGTACTCCTCCTTTAGGTTTGCAATGTCCTCTTAGCGTATTTCCTGCTTGTCATCTCAATAAATCTCATTAGTCCCCTATTTAGATTGTCATCAACACCAAAACCCACTTTAGAGGTTGATTGCACTTACAATCTCCCCCTTTTTGGTGATTAGTGACAACCTAATTAGAGCTACAAAAGATAATCAAGTAATAGAGATTTTTGAATCATGGATGTAGAAACCTCCCCCTAAATATGTGAATGAGCCTTGAATGCTCAAAATGATCTCTCATTGTCAAGTGTCACATATTTAGGCAGTGAGACCTCCCCCTAAGTGAGTGAATGAGATTTGAATTCTCAATTTTGATATCAATATCAAGTTTCATTCATTTAGGTGAAGTAAGGGCCTCCCCTACATCCATGCCTGCTGTGGGGTGTCAAGTGCCAACAGAGGTGTCACAAATATATACGTGATGCAATATGACAGTTCAAGCACCCAGAGCAACAGGTTTGTTTTGACCTGAGCGGCACCGCCGCTTGGAGAAGCGGCACTGCCGCTTGTGTCAAAACAGAGCTGCTGCCAACACAAAAATCACAGCATGAAATAGATATAAGACTAAGTATAAAACATGAATATGACAGGCTAAATCACACAGAACCAACACATGTCCATAAACCATACGAAGAGAGTCAAATAAGTCGTATTATTACAATTTCACAAATAGTTTTGAGGCCTACTCTCAAGTTCTAACTCTCTAGGACATGCTAAACATCGATAAACAGCAGCTGGAAAGTTTGAAAAGTGTTGAAAAGTGTTGACCCCTCTAATTTTCTCCCCCTTTGGCACAAAGCACCAAAAAGGAGAAAAGAAAAGAGAGATCAAGTCACTCTGAAGTGCTGCCCTCATCCTCGTCCTCGTCCTCCTCGTCGTCACCCTGCTCCTCCTCCTCTGAAGTGGACGAAATGACAGCCCTCCCGGCTACGTGAGTAGTAGAGGTGAAGCGTGTCGAGCGGCGAGGTGGTGGATCGTCTGGAGACTGTGGCTGCTGCTGTCTACGAACAAAGTCACCGAGCGTCTCATCCCAGTCAAGCTGCTGCTCTGAGGTGGTGTCCTCTGACTCTGAAGACTCTGAGAAACTGGGAAGCTCAAAGCGAGGTGGAGAAGGGACAGGTGAAAGTGGTGCAACTCCCGCACGCTCTCTGTCCTCTCTCTGCCTACGCTCAACTCTGTGAGCCGAAGCTGCTGAGTAGGTGCATGTCTCAAACATAGCCTTCATCCATGTAGACATCTTCTTCTTGAAGCTGCTCTTGCCCCTCCTAGCTCTAGCATGTGAGCTCTCTGGAACCTCTGTGGGAGACGGTGGGGTGTCCTCTCTAGCACGTGCCTCTGAAGCTGCTGCTGCTGGTAAGACCCGCTCGAGGGTGTAGACCTTATGCTCATCTGTCTTGTTGAACCTCAAGCCGGACACTCTCTCAATCACAAACATGATGTAGGGAGCATAGGGCAAGCTCTTCCTACCATCATCCATAGCATCAGCCAACTCCATCCACAGATATGCAGGCACATTGAATTTCTCACCTCCTGGAGCAAGTCTGGCTAGCAAGTTTTTCACCCAACCATGCAAGTTTGAGGCTGCACCATCCTTGGGATCAATGGTGTTACGGAGAAGGTTGTTGAGAACATAGTAGAAGCTGCTCAACCCTCTCACAAGCCCATCTGCCTCCTTGGGATTTCTCCACATGTATCTGACAGCTGAAGGCTCTAGCTTCTTCTCAGCATGGATAGGAGAGTACTTCCTGTGCTCACTGCCAAAACCCAGAATCCTGGAGAAGGTGACAAAGTCAACTGAGTAGTGAACACCCTCAGTCATCCAATGCATAGTGTCCTCATTCTCCAGGAAGTAGGTAGCATGGAACTGACCAAGAATCTCAGCATTCCAATCATACCTAAACTCCATCAAATCCTTGATCTCATGCTTCTCACAGGCCCTAATGGCCCTAGTGATCTCAGGCTCTCTCTTGGCCTTCAATAGAGCCCAATCAATATAGTGCATCTCCCTAATGCTAGGCTTCCTCTTCTTGAGAACAGAGGAGGCATAGAAGTCTGAGTGAAATGCATTCCAGAACCTGTAGTCAACCCCTAGATCCTTGGGGCTGGTGTAAGGGTTCTTCCTCCTAGCCTCTGTACTCAACCTACTCCCTGTGGAGTAGTCAACTCTCTGACGAGCCACACTGTCGTCTGGAGGTCTTCTGACATCAAACCTTTCTTCATAGTCCACCATGTATGTGTCATCATATGTCCAGATGTCCACTGGAGTAGCTGGACATCCAATAGCTGGAATCTTCCTTCCATACCTCAGCTCATTCCTGTACTGCCTCTGTCTTTCTTGCTGCTCTTCAGCTGTTGGTCTTTCAGAAGGACCAGATCCTCTGCCCCTGCCTCTCTTTGGCATCTTCTTGGCCAAAGCCTTTCTTTTGTGTCGACTGCCTTGTCCTTGCTCCATCTATGCATGCAAAAGTTCCAAATCAGTCACTGATATGCTGGGTTGATAGATATATATACATATGTGTTAAATATTGTAAAAGAAAGGTGATTGAAGCAGATGGAGGGCTGACTGTTTGAATCAGCCTCCGAGCGGCACCGCCGCTCAGGTTGCCCTGCCTTCTTTTCAGCACCCGTCTTGTACAATAGTTAAAGCACGTGTATATCCATCTAACATTCCAAATGAGAATTTCAGGAACTTGACCAAGATGAAAAAGGTGATGAAAGTTGCCATGGATTTAGAATTAATGTGAAATTTCTTTGACGATGGGATTCAACATTCTTTTATCTATTGATTTGTTCAATGTAATACGCGAGGATGAACAGCGAGATACTTTGCTTAAGCCATAGCCGGCAGTGCCGCTTAGGCTTCCCATGCATGTCATGGGTGGATTTCATCTCAACTCATCAAACGAAATCAATCTAACAATTTTCCCACCATCTAGAACCTTCACTTAACCACTAATTGCAGGAATCCATGATAAATTTCAACCCTAGGCATAGATGGGCGGTTAGGTTTTCTCACCGTGGAATAGAGAGGGAAGAGGAGAGGAGCTGCAGGTCCCTTGCAGCGGTGGGTGCTGGTGTCGAGGGGAGGCGGGCAAAGACGGGCGCGCGAGCGGCACCGCCGAGAAGCGGCGGTGCCGGGCGGCGCGGCGAGGGAGGGAGCGGCGGCGGTGGCGTCGCCTCCTCGCCGCCTTCGCACGGAGAGAAGGACCGGGGTGGAGAGTGAACGAAGGAGGAGAGGAAAAGATGCTGTGGGCCCTGGAAATAGGTCCCACTGCTGACTGGACAGGGTCGGTTTTCACACGGAAGACACCGAAGCGGCACCCGCCGCTCGGGCCGAAGGCACCGCAGCTCCCCCGAACAGAGCGAGATTACTTTGCTTCCTATGTGACTCTCCTCATATACTAGATGGACATATGTGATTCAAATGCCATGGCCGGATCGGATCATCATACAAACATTGACCACACCATTTGAATCCTAGCTTTGAAAATCATTTGAAAGACATAAAGTAACTTTTCAAAGCATTTCCCTACTCATACTAGTTCTCACAAACAGAGGCATGCAGATTTCAAGATAGATTACGAGAATCAAGTATATTTAGTTCACTCCTCAAAGCACAAAACCTTGTCTCATCGAGAGGCTTAGTGAAGATATCGGCTAGTTGTTTTTCGGTGCTCACATGTCGAAGTGCGATATCTCCTTTTGATTCGTGGTCTCTCAAGAAGTGATGACGGATGTCTATGTGTTTTGTTCTAGAGTGTGCAACCGGGTTATTTGCAAGTTTGATGGCACTCTCGTTGTCACAAAGAAGGGGTATCTTTGTGAATTGACATCCGAAATCTTTTAAGGTTTGCTTCATCCAAAGTAGTTGAGCACAACAAGCACCGGCTGCAACATACTCGGCCTCGGCGGTGGATAGAGCTACACAATTTTGCTTCTTAGAGCTCCAAGACACCAAGGACCGTCCAAGGAATTGACACGTCCCCCGAGGTGCTTTTTTTCTATCTACTTTACAACCGGCATAATCGGAATCGAATAGCCAAGTAGATTGAACTTAGAGCCCTTGGGATACCACAAGCCAAGGTTTGGAGTGTGAACTAGATATCTCAAGATTCTCTTAACCACCACATTATGACATTCCTTAGGATTAGCTTGAAATCTAGCACACATGCACACACTAAGCATAATATCGGGCCTAGATGCACAAAGATAAAGAAGAGAGCCGATCATGGAGCGATATACCTTTATGTCGATAAAGCAGCCCCTTCTTCATCAAGATCAAGATGTCCATTGCTTGGCATTGGAGTTTTGATTGGCTTAGCCTTTACCATATCAAACTTCTTCAACATATCTTGGGTGTACTTGGTTTGGCTAATGAAAGTCCCTTCCTTCATTTGCTTGACTTGAAATCCAAGGAAGAACTTGAGCTCACCCATCATGGACATCTCGAACCTCTTTGTCATAGTCCTACTAAATTGCTCAACATACACATGATTAGAACTACCAAATATTATGTCATCGACATATATTTGGCACACAAAGATATCACCATTAACTTTATGTGTAAAGAGAGTAGGATCGGCCTTCCCTATGACAAAACCTTGTTTGAGCAAGAACTCCTTAAGGCATTCATACCATGCTCTTGGTGCTTGCTTTAGCCCATAGAGCGCCTTACGAAGCTTGTAGACATGGTTAGGATACTTGGGGTCTTCAAAACCCGGTGGTTGCTCAACATAGACTTCCTCTTGCAAGGGGCCATTAAGGAATGCACTCTTCACATCCATTTGATATAGCTTGAAATCATGATGAGCAGCAAAGGCTAGAAGAATGCGGATTGCTTCTAGTCTTGCCACCGGTGCATAGGTCTCATCGAAGTCCAACCCCTCCACTTGAGTGAAGCCTTGAGCCACCAATCTTGCCTTGTTTCTTGTAACCTGACCATCTTCATCTTGCTTGTTGCGAAAGACCCATTTGGTACCGATGATGTTGGTCTTTGGTCTTTCTACCAAGTCCCAAACTTCATTTCTCTTGAAGTTGTTGAGTTCTTCTTGCATGGCTAGCAACCAATCGGCATCCTTGAGAGCATCTTCTACCTTGGTAGGTTCCAAAGAAGAGACAAAAGAGTAATGTTCACAAAATGCAGCAAGATGTGATCGAGTAGTTACTCCTTTTCGAAGACTCCCAAGAATGTTTTCAACGGGGTGATCCGTTGAATGGTTTGTAAATAGCCGTGGGTGATCAACTCCATCATCCTCAACTTTTTTCTTCATAATGATCTTCGCTTCAAGTATGGGAGCAAGATCAAGTGCTCTAACCGGTGATGTAGGTGTTGGAGTAGACGCTGGCGAGGTAGTGGGGCGGCACCGCCGCTTCCCGGGAGCGGCACCGCCGCTTTGCTGAATTCCAGCGGGCATTGGCTGCCGCGTCATCGAGTACGTCAGCGGAAATTGGTGCGGCAGGTGTCTTGGTGATCCTCTTGATCCTCGGCTTCATCTTCTTGTGGTCGAATATCGCCAATCGCCAATTGCTTGATTGCCTCACAAGGTGGATCCTCCTTTCCTACAACACTTTGATCAACTTTCTCTACTTGAGAGCCATCAGATTCATCAAATGTCACGTCTATAGTGACTTCAACCCTACCGGTGGTTTTGTTGAAGACACGATAGGCATGCTCATTTGATCCATACCCAAGAAGAATACCTTCATCAACCTTGGGTGCAAATTTAGAGGTTCGGGGCCTTTTGTTTAGAATGAAACACTTGCACCCAAACACTCTAAAGTATGACACCTTAGGCTTGTTACCGGTTAATAGCTCATATGAAGTCTTCTTGAGCTTCTTGTGGAGGTAGAGACGGTTGATTGCATGACAAGCGGTGTTGATGGCTTCACACCAAAAGATGTCCGAAGTCTTGTATTCATCTAGCATTGTTCTTGCCATGTCGATGAGTGTTCTATTCTTCCTCTCTACTACTCCATTTTGTTGAGGGGTGTATGGAACCGAAAACTCATGTTTGATGCCCTCTTCATCAAGCAATTCTTCAACTTGAGTGTTCTTGAACTCACTTCCATTGTCACTTCTTACTTTCTTGATTGGAAGCTCGAATTCTCGTTGTGCCCTTCTAATGAATGTTTTCACCTTTTCTTGTACCTGGCACTTATCAAAGACAAAGAACACCCAAGTGAAGCGGGAATAATCATCAACAATGACAAGTCCATACTTATTACCCCCGATGCTAAGGTAGGCAACCGGTCCAAAGAGATCCATGTGAATCAACTCCAAGGGTTGTGTAGTGGTCATGATGCTCTTTGGTGGGTGTGGTACACCTACTTGCTTTCCGGCTTGGCAAGCGCTACAAATCCTGTCTTTGTCAAAATCAATATTTGTTAGTCCAATGATGTGGTTATCTTTCTGCAGTTTGGCCAAGTTCCTCATGCCAACATGTGCTAGACGGCGATGCCATAACCAGCCCATGCTAGATTTTGCCATTAGACAGGTGTCAAGCTTAGCTTCACTTTTGTTGAAATCAACTAGGTAAAGCTTATTCTTGAGTTTTCCTGTAAAGACAACAGAGGAATCCTCCCTGCGAAAGACTTCCACACCAACATCCGTAAAGAGACAATTGTAGCCTTTCCCACACAATTGTGAGACCGACAACAAATTGTATCCTAACGAATCAACATGCAAAACATCGGAAATATTATGCTCGGTTGTGATTGCAACGTTACCAAGTCCCATCACACCTCCCTTGGAGTCATCTCCAAACCGTATGTTGTCACTTGTATCGGCATTGGGAGAGTATGATGCAAACATACTCCTTTCTCCGGTCATATGATTTGTACATCCGCTATCAAGCACCCAACTTGATCCACCGGAGGAGTATGCCTGCAAAACAGATTAGTTCACAAGTTTAGGCCCCCCAAGCTCCTTGGGACCTTTCATGTTAGTCACAAGAATTTTGGGAACCCAAATTGAAGTGTGCAAGTAAATGTTCCTGTCTTTGCCAACATATTTTGCATAAACCTCCCCCTTGCTGTTGTTCTTCAATACAAAGCAAGAACTCAGATTTTGTCTTGTTGATTTAGCCTTGGGATGGTATGCAAACCTATTTGGGTTGGCCCAAATTGTTTTCTGCTGCTTCTGCACAACCTGTTTTGATTGAGTGACCTTCTTGATGGGTTGTTTCTGGACAGGGGATCGATGAGTTGCCTTCCCTTTCTTAGGGGCAGCGGCACTGCCGCTCCTCATAGCGACCGCCGCTGGTCATAGGTACTGGGCCGATGTAAAGTCTTGGTCGCTGTGCGTGCAGTGCATATCGTACTCATCTTCCCTTTGCTCCAGAACTGAACACATTCATAGCCATTTACCATTTTTCTGCCATTTGTCTTGTCTCCTCTTGTGTGACCTAACCCATCCTTGATTCTAGGATTTCTCCCATCAATATATTGTGGCTTCTTTGGTTGAGTCTCTTTGCCACTTTCTGTTTTCTTGACATTTTGTTTCTCTTTTCCAACCAAAGTATTGAGCCTTGCAATTTCTTTCTTCATTGCTTCCATATTTGCAAGATTTGTGGCATGACTCTTCAAGTCTAGATTGAAACATTTATCACATCCATTGCTTGTGGAGGGAATAGAGTTGTTCTTTGTGGATGAAAGATGTGAGTTGCTTTCCCAAAGAAGACTATATTGACTCTCAAGTTTTGTGCTTTTCTTGTAAGTCACAATACTTTTCATTGAGAGTAATAGTAGCTTTCTTTGTGAGAGCATGGTCCTCCTTTTCTTTTACAAGTTTCTTTTGTAAAGAGGCCACCTCACTTCTTTCAAACACAAGAGCGTCTTTGTTGTCAACATAGAGTTTCTCAAGTCTAGAGAGCTCACTTTCTCTAGTTTCCAACTCGGCTTGGACACTCTCTAAATCCTCCAACATCTTAGTGATAAATATTTTGGTCTTGGGATCTAGGTTCTTGGTTAACTTGTCATACTCTTCATCACTAGACCCATCATCACTTGAGCTATCACTAAGTTCACTAGATTCATCACTAAGGGTTGAGAGGCTTTAGTTTTGGAAAGTACCTTCTCACGCTTTGCCATGAGACAAATGTGAGGGGAGCCATCTTCATCATCATCGGTCATGTTGGAGAAGAGTCTTGGTGTGGAAGTTGACTCTTGTCTAGCAAATGTTGCCATTTTCACATCTTCCTCACTTGACTCTTTGGTTGAGTCCCACTCATGTCCAATGTGTGCTTCTCCCATGTTCTTTCCTCTTCTCTTGTATTCTTGCCTCTTGTCATTGTTGGGGTTGTCCTTCTTGTACTTGTTGTTCTTATTCTCATGTGGACAATCCGTAACAAAATGCTCGGTGCTTCCACAATTGTAGCATGTTCTTTTCTTTTTTATTTGGAAACTTCCTTTGCACCAACTTGTACCCATTCTTCTTCATGGACTTGCGGTAGTTTTTGATGAATAGAGCCATGTCATTGATCTCAACACCTCCTCATCATTATCATCACTTGAGGATGAGGTATAGTCGATGTTCTCTTGCATTCTCTTCATTTCATTGGCTTGATTTGAAATTGATTGCTTGCTGCCCTTGTTCTTGTTGGAGGTGCTTGGCTTGCTTGACTTGCTTGCTTTGAGAGCAACATCCTTAATCTTGATGCCATCCAACTTGGCTTGCAACTCACCAAGTTTCTTCCTCTCATTTGCTTCTTCCATTTGCATATCATGGGTAAGCAACCTTCCAAGCACATCATTGGGAGTGAAGTGCTCAAACTTCTTCTTATCTCTAATCAAGGTCACCACGGTAGGATTTCTTGGTGTGTAGGCCTCTAGCATGACTTTGACAACCGTGTGGTCATCAAGATCCACATCTCCAAACCCTCTAATCTTGCCTACTAGAACCATCAACCTATCAAACATTTCTTGAGCACCTTCACCCTCAACTATCACAAACCGGTTGAGCTTTGCCTTCAACAAATCAATCTTTGCCTTTCTCACTTTGTCAACACCTTCATGTGCAAGGACCAAGGTATGCCAAATCTTCTTTGCCACATTCACATTCATCACCCTATTGTACTCATTTCCATCAAGAGCACTTAGGAGGATGCTTGTGGCTTGGCCATTGAGATGGGCTGCTATCATCTCTTCATTTGTTGGGGACTTGGGGTTCACTTAGGAGGCTCATATCCACTGCACACAATTTCCCAAAGACCGGGGTGAATGCCATTAAGATAGGCACTCATCACATGCTTCCACTTGGCATAGTTTGTCCCATCGAAATGAGGCAACTTCCCCAAGGAACATTGATGAATGACTTTCTTTCACGGTTAGAGAAAAGAGAGTTATAGTTAAAGGATATGGCGGCAAATTTGTTGTTGGTGCTGCTGGCCTCTTCCTTCTTCCTCTCTTTCTTCTTGTTCTTTGGCATGTATGACTCATCATCATCCCCGTCATCGGAACTACTTGATAGTTCACTTGATTGGGAATCAAGTTCTACCACTTTCTTGCTTCTTTCTTCTCTTCTCTTGAGCCTTTCTATGAGTTTCATGCTTGCATCTTCCTCTTGCTTCTTGGCTTTCTCACGCTCGGCCCTTCTTGCTTCTTTGGCGGCTTTCTTTTCTTTTCTTTGTCTCCTTGCTTCTCTTCTCTCCGGATCAGTTCCGGAGGAGGATGAAGACGACCTTCGCTACTTTTGGAAGCCGTGGGCTTGGCGTGGATGCCTTCCACTTCGCCTTGATGCGAAGCACCTCCGGTATCCATACTTCACGCGGTGAAGCGCCATGAAGTAAACAAGCTCCGATACCACTTGTAGGATCGCTGGACGCCTAGAGGGGGTGAATAGGCCTGTTTCAAAAATCAACTCGAAACCTGATCAGATCAGCGAGCGGCACCGCCGCTCCGGCCAAGCGCACCGCCGCTCAAAAGCGGCACCGCCTCTCCCGCAGAGATAGTTATGCCCACGTTCAAAAAATCTACTCAACGAAATTTAGATCGGTTAAGTTCCTTAGCCTCCCGGATGAGTAGAGATCGCAGTCGAGTACTAGAACAAGTAGATCGTGCTTCACAAAGTAGATCGGGCTCCAACCCTAGAAATACCACAACAACACAAATATGGATGCAAGGTAGAGTAAAGCAATCACACGGTGACACAAGTATTTATCCCGTGGTTCGCCTTTGCCACCAAGGCTTGCCTAAGTCCACGTTGTTGAGGTTCCACAAAGGAATGAGCTCACCACAAAGGTTTGCCTCTTTGCCTCGGTCACAAGTCTAGGAACCGAATCCTAGAGATGTGGGGTGATGTATTAGATGCAAGAGGGTGTTACAAACCTCCCTAGGCTGCCACACAAGTTGGCAAGCTCAAGGGGCGACGCGACTAGCCGGCTAGGAGCAAGCTCCAAGAGTAAAGAACCAAAACCGCCCGGCCAAAGTGCGAACCAAGTGCCTCTAGAACGATGAAGATCAATGGAGCTCACTTCCAATCGAAGTTTGCAGCCCTCACACTCAAGAATCGATGGTGGAATCGATGGATTTGCTTGAGGGAGTGAGGAGCTTCAATGGAGGAGAAAGAGCTATGCACTGGGAACTTTTCGTCGAAAGTGGGAGAGAAGAGTGGAAAGTTACCGTTGAGGGTAAAAAGGAAAGTATAAATACTTCCCTTCCCAACGGTCGAGAACATGAGCGCACCGCCGCTCATGACCAAGCCGGCACTGCCGCTTGACCTTAGCCAACAAAGAATTGGATGTAATTTGAATATCCCGGCTAAGTTTAGAGCTGGAGGTTATGTGGAATGAATATGAGCACTTGGTTGCACGCTTTGGCACAGTGATTCTAATCCCTCTTAATAGTACGGCGTGTCCTATACTCAAATTCAAAATGTAAAATGAATATAAACCTCCTTTCATGAAGTACCATCGATAAATCGAATCGGGTACTCCTCCTTTAGGTTTGCAATGTCCTCTTAGCGTATTTCCTGCTTGTCATCTCAATAAATCTCATTAGTCCCCTATTTAGATTGTCATCAATACCAAAACCCACTTTAGAGGTTGATTGCACTTACAGATTCAGAGCCGCAAGCAAGCAGCCCGAGCCCACGCCGGTGGGTGGGGAGCGGGGAAACCGCAGGAAGTAGTGGGGGGAGGGGGGAGGAGGCTGCTTTCGCCGGCCATGGGAGCCCGGCGGCGGCAGCGGCGCGCCCCGAGCTCGGCGGCGGCGGCTTACAAGAACGAGGAGGGAACGGGAGGGGAAGAACCAGGCTCGATACCATGTTAGAGATTGTATTTCCTCAATTAGGGCTAACCCTAGAAGGGTAGCAATATAGTGCATACATGGGCCTCTTGGACCAACACTACTCATACTCTAACACGACCTCCTCTTGATAATCATCGTTAATTACATGGTTTTTTTTCTGGCTCCGCTAACAAAAATACCTCATCCTTCTAAATTATATGTCGCTTTGAGTACATGTTTTTTAGTACACTACTAAAAACAAAGTGACTTATAGTTTGGAACGGGGATGAGTATATTTTGCATTTGGCTTGTCAGGTAAACACGGAGAAACAGCCTGATAGAATAGGGCAGTACAGTAGTAGAACGTGCGCAATGCGAGCACAATGAGAAAAAAAAAACTGAGCCGCAACAATGCAAGAGACCGAGGGTTGCCGGTTAGGTCGTAAACCTACCGTGATTATTGTAGTTGCTGGCGGTTGTGGGCGCAAGTTTTCCGGCTTGTGTCCCGTGCCTTCTGCTCGCCACTGATGAGCGCATAAACTGGCCGGTCCGGGAAAAGGATCGATGATGACACATGATGATTGTTCAGACCTGCTCCTACGTGTGCAAACAAGCTGCTTAGCTGTAGGGAAATTATAAGGTGTGATGTGTCATGTGTGTCGCAGCATTGCTAATCTGCGTTTGGTTTAGGAGCAGCGGTTTATTATTGGGTTGATGAGCCTTTAGGGGAGACTGTTTAATATTTTTTCCCCTTTAGGACTAGACCAAAACATTAAAAATCCCAAGTAGATTAAGCTTATGCTTTTGCAATACAGTTGTGATGCTTTGTATGACGACAAGCCTGTACTGTCTACACTGTAATATATAGGCTGGCACTCAACAGAAAGTATAGAAGCAAATTTCTATTTGCAGATCGATCAAACTTTTGGTTTCTTTGTGAATCGGAATCTAGCATATATATAACACGACATAATAAAAGAAATATCAGAAATGCAATAGTATGATGAGGATCATGCCGCGATGTATGGAGTCCATGTCATCGTTGAGGTGGAGCAGGATATGGGGCGCTAGCTGTGGGGCAAACCTGAAAAGAGTAGAAATATTGGAGTGTAATACGATGTCAAAATAACCCCCACAAAATCATATAGGATTCATTTGAATATCATTAGATGTTTTACGAGCTATAATATCGAATTTTGTGAATGAGGGGGTTATGTAGTACGGAAACCTTGATATATGATAGAGTTATTGGGAGTTTTTGTACTGTCTGCTGGCTGATTCACCCCTAGTCAGCACTCGCATAACGTACACATTAGCAAAACTGCCTTAGGATGTTATTGAAACAGTTTTTGATAAATTAAGGGTATAATATCTGATTTTTATATTATAAGCGATGGGGTGAAGCAGACAACAACAAATAACTATATGGGTTAAGTACACCTTTTCCGATCGATCTTTATTAAGAAAAAATTGATTCTCATGAGTTGATCAACCTGAATCCTCCATAGAAAACAACTAACTGATCATCATCGACACAAGGCGTCCAATTGCCCAGCGCGCGTCTGAACTGCAATTGGCTTCCAAGAACTCACCAGCCAGCGGCTCATCCATGTGGTTAGTACAACAGGCTAATTGCTGAACGTGTGCAGGACATACTAGTTGACAAAGGAAGCTCTTTGTTTGTCATATTACGCCTCGGAATCCCCGTTTTCTTTCGGGCCAAAGCATCCCTCATCTGTCGCCGTGGCACGCGAGGGCGGAGACCCACATGCGGCTTGCGTGCGTGGATCGATCGGGATTCCCCGGCGTATACAGTGCGACGATCTTCCCATAATCCCATGCATGGAAATGGCGTACGTTCCGACTGTCACGCCAGGCCACATTAGGGCAGTCCCAACGGCAATTAATACGTCGTTTCTATCGGCATTAAAGAGGCATCCACGTAAGAAAAACCGACGTGGCAAGAAAGTTAATGAAGAAAGAGAGTGATCGGTGAAGAAACCGTTTCGCCTGCAAGGAAACGACGTCGGACGCCAGCAACGAGGCTCGATGAAACGACGGAAGCACCACTGGGGAGAAACGACTCGTTTCTATCCGCATTATGGGGATCGGTGCGCCGCACCTCCGTGTCGTATTTCGCCCGCCGTTACGCCGTGCTTGCTCATCCGCGCCGTCGTGCTTTCGCCAGAGCAGCGACCTCGCTCGCCGTGCTGCTTCGTCCGCGCCGCCGCGCACGCTCGTCGGAGGACACGTGCTCGCCGTCCGCGCCGTTGCGTGCGTCAGCCGGAGCAGCAATCTGGCTCGTCATGCTCGCTTCGTATCGCGCCGTTGCGTGGCGTCCGCGGGAGTTTAATTTTCGCTAGATCGTCTGGCGGACGTCTTGTCAGCGCCGCCGGCGTGCGCTCGCCGGAGATGGTTTCTAGTAATCATTTTTGCTGACGTGGTTGTCTTGGACTTCGCGCCTGGTGTCTACCGTTGGTCCCAATGGTGAATTAATTGGTGTAGAATCCAAGAATAATTAATGTCTATAGAAATCATTCTTCCCAACCCATAGTTTCTATAGCATTGATCATTCAAATGATAACTTAAATACAACATTTAAATAGGATGGATCAACCGTGGCTACTAGCTCTGTACGTCAAATGCAAAGTGCAATCATACACACACGCTCAGAACCAAATAGGCTGCAAACATTTTCATGAACCATTCCAATACTGATAGCATTCCAGAAATAATATAATAGATACCACATAGTTAAAGGAATCCACAGATAAAGATAACAGATGGCATCATCCAACGTCCCAACAATATTTCATATAGTAGGCAACAAAATGACTAAAGTTCATGATATATTATAATATATAAAACAATAAGGTAGCTTGATCAGGTTGCACGCCATCATCTCAGGTAGCTCCAAAAGTCCAACAGAAGCCATCAGGTAGGTCCAAAAGTCCTCCACAACATCATCTACAATACAAGTGAAAAACAATAATCAATGAATGGAAAAAAAAAATTAACAGACATAAACATAGTACTGATAAAAAAACATAAACATGTATGTCTCTACAAACTGTTGTACTATTAGATATATGTACCTAATTATTTTGTCTATCTGTATTCCCAAAATTTTGCCAAATATGATCAATCAAATCAGATTGAAGTTGTCTATATGCTTTGCGATCATGCATGGTAGTATTTCTTGTTAAGTACATCTTCCAACTCGGGATTTTCTCCATGAGAGATTGTAGCTTCTTCAACTGTATATGTGCTGGCTTCCTCATTCAGATCAAGTGGAACCTGCTCTATATCCTTCTCATCTTCAATTATCATGTTATGGAGAATTATACAAGCAAGCATGACATTCTCAAGTTCCCTTGGTCATATAGACGTCTTTGGTCGACGCAAAATACAAAAGCGTGACGCAAAATGCCAAATGCGCATTCAACATCCTTCCTTGCCCCTTCTTGCTTCTCAAAAAAAGCTTATGTTTATCAGATTGTGGCTCACGTATAGACTTCACGAAAAACAGGCCACTACGGATATATGCCATCTGCTAGGTAATAACCAATATTATATTCTCTACCATTGATGGTGTAGTGCACCTGAGGAGCTTCTCCTCTCACCTGCTGGACAAACAAATCTGATTGGTTAAGAACGTTGATATCATTGTTCGATCAAAGCAACACCAAAGAAGGCATGCCATATCCGGCGGTCATGCGAAGCAGCGCCTCTAGAATGACCGTAGGAACACCGTGATCACCGCGGGTATACATACCCTTCCATGCATAAGGACATTTTTCGGTGCCAATGCATACAAAGTCAACACTCCCTAGCATACCAGGGAACCCACGACGCCACCAATCTCCGATGGCGCTCAACATCTTGTACTTGTTGGTCGCCTCAAATACTCCTCCCCAAATTTTGCAATCACTCCCTCCACAAAGTACTTCAAACACTCTACTACACGATTGCTTTCACCAATCTTGATGTACTCATCAACCTGGTCTGCAGGGCTTCCATATGCTAAGCGCCTTATTGCAGCAGGTGCACTTACGAATCGGAGATAGCCAGGGCGATTAGCAGCATCAACTCTTAATGTAAAATATTCATCCCACTCACCGAGGGCATGGACAATGCGTAGAAACAAGGGCCTTCTCATCCTAAACCTTCTACGAAAGATAGTAGAATTATATATAGGATTCTCCGTAAAATAGTCAGCCATAAGCCGCCTATTAGCTTCTTCTCGATCCCTTGCCACATACCTCCTTGGACCACTATTGCGTCTACTCCCTTCTTCTAGTGCTTCAATGTCATTCTTCAATTCTGCAACCATTCCATGTTGCAGATCTTCTAATACTTCTTGCTCGGCTTCAAATTCTTCAAAGGAGTATAAATCTTCTGGATCTATGATGCCATCCTCGTCATGAGGTTCAGCATCGGATGGTGGGTGTTGAGACATTAGGAATACTAGGTAGGAGAACTATAGAGAGGGTACTGCTGGACGTGTGGTCCAAATATAAATACTAGATAGGGTAGTGCTCGGTGTGTTTTCAGTTTCACACCAAGTAGTGCTTTCACACAGATAAATTTTCAGTTTCACACCAAGTAGTGCTTTCACACAAATAAATTTTCAGTTTCACACCAAGTAGTGCTTTTACACAAATATTCAGTAGACTATTCAGTTTCCACACCAATAAATATTCAGTAGACTATTCAGTTTTCACACCTAGTAGACTATTCAGTTTCGACACCAATAAATATTCAGCACGAAATAAATTATTCAGTAGTTCATACCTTAATTGTCTGTAGCAAATAAGGCCAGCCTCATACTCTCTAGTGCTTTTTCTCCCTCTCAGCCAACGCATGAGCATTCATATTAGCTGTTGGTGCTAACAGGAGCTCTCTGTAAGTGTCCAGCATTTTGCACTTGAGTTGCTTCTCTGCTGTCTTATCACTCAATCTAGCAGCTTCGACCTTACTTTTTGCCATAATTTGCTGCGTCTCCGCCATCTTCTCACGGTCCTTCCTAGCCAATGTGCTAACTTCAATGAACTTGTCTAGCTTGTCACTAATAGCAGAAAAACCTTCAGGTGTCTTTTTTTTCCCATGGAGCTCAGCCTTAGCCTTCTTATGTCCAATAGGGACGAATGTTAGGATTATCTCTCAAATCCACCACTTCGACGGCGAATTAGCTGCACCCTTGTTCTTCTCTTTTTCCTTCTCCTTCTTCACATATGCAGACCACTTCTTACTAGTACCAGGCTAGCAGTACAGTCTTGTGTAGGTGCAGCTGCAGCGATCGACATGAATGAGAGGGAAGCTTTTTGGTTGTACGGTGTATGATAGGAGTATACTCCTCCCAAAATAAACGACGTGGGAAGCGTGCCGGTCAAGCATTCTCAACTTTGACTAAGTTTGTAGAAAATATGTGCAATATTTAAATCTTCAAATAAATTTGTTAAAAAAAACTAGACTTAAAGATCTTAACGATGATACTAATTACTTAACATAAATATTTATATATTTTAATATATAATTGTCGGCATTTTGAAAACGTTGACTTTTCGGGAAGCGAGAAGGTCTTTTATTTTGGGACAGAGGAGTATGCATACACACAGTATACTCCTATGCCACCGAGACAACAGTATTGTTCTCTGATCATGCTGCCATTTGATCTACAGAGATACGAGCCTTTATTGAAAGAAAAATATGCATCTAGAAGACTATAATTGTGTGCTTTGTTCTAACAACACCGAACAAGATCTTATTCATATGCTTTTTCGCTGTCCTTTTGCCATGGCCTGTTTGTATAGTCTAAACTTAATTGTCCCAGAATCTGATGACATTTTTGTGATTCTAGAAGGCTTTCGAATACAGCTGAATGTCCCTTTCTTCATGGAGATCATAGTAACCATGGCATGGGCTATCTGGATTATGAGGAATGATTTGATTTTTAAGCACCTTGCTCACTCTGCGCTGCAAGGAAGTTTTCAAGATTAAGTTTGCCTTAGTTAAAATAAGAGCAAAGGCTAGATATCATCCGCACATTGATCAATGGATAGAGCTTTATGTGTAATAGTAGCTATTTTCTCCCTCACCTTTTTTGTATCGTGAAGACGCATTGTACAGAACTTTGTTATTAAAATTTATTTAAAATTCAATAAAATTTTCAGTAGGGCTTTGCCCTGTTGGGACATAGCCCCAGTAGTAGGTGGAGGTTTCCCCATAGCGCGAGGACTAACAGAGCTGCTTTGATTGTGAGACTATAAAGTAGCATTGTCTAATCGAGGACTGAATAAGATGCCTTAGTTAAAATAAGACGCCCTTGGCCGATTACAAGGGACGTCCGGGGAAAAGCCTGAATATTCAACTTTTCCCTAAGGCAAACTTAGCCTGAATATTCTTAGGGAAAAGTTGTAAAGTAGCATTGTCTGTAATCGAGGACTATAAATGGGGAGCATTGACTCCCATGTAACTTGGTTGGTGAATACTTTAATACAAGACTTTGTGTTGAAGGGTTCTTAGACTTAGCCAACTCCCAACTTCTCTCTGGCACCGACCGGGCGGAGGTTTCCTCATCCTGCTGAACCCTTGATTCAACATGCCCCTCATGGTTCATCAAAAAAAAAAGTGTCTGTTAGGATGTTGTTCAGTAAATTCAAAGATGTCAATTATGTGGAAAATGTAATTTTGGCAGCCTCTTGTCATCAGCGTACTTATAGCCAGGCACCCAATTTTCGTGGATTGATTGGTATTGGTTTCGTAGGAAATGACGCCTTAAATTTTGAAGCAGGATCTGACGACTAATCTGTCAGTGCCGACAAAACTGTACAACCCAAGAGGTGAAGTTGTAATAAGAGGCATCACCCAAAACGAAAGAATGTATGTCTCCAAATCATCATCAGTTGTATCTTTGCAGGCCATTCAAGTGTGGAACTTGCTAGACCAGAGTAGACCTTTGTCATCTAGTTTGCATTTTCTTGACAGCAAAATCTCAGCATGCATATTGGATAACAACCACACTTAGCAGTTATAAGTGCATTTCTACCAACAAATGAGAGAACACACGACTAACAAGCAGTGGTACTCTAACTCTCACATGAAGGGGGCGTTTCCTTTGCCCATACCATACATGGAGTGGTACTCAGCACTGATTAGTAGATAATCACCAACCAAGAGCACAACAACCGAATGATACTGGTTTACTCTATCAGTTAGGGTGGCCGTAGGCCAAGCCAAGCGGGTCGGGCCGAGCCAGCCTACACCTTGATAAAAGTATGATACGGGCTCTGCACGGCCTGCGCCACGAGCCCGGCCCGGAGCTTCATGTCCTTGAGGGCAGGGTCCTCGAGGAGCAGCACCTTGTCCATGTTCCTCACCCCGATCATGTGGAGGTGGTCACTGTCCTCCCTCTCCTTGCCCCTGAAAAGCAACCTTTGCTCCCGAGGCTCCAGCCCTGTCACCATAGATAGCACCAACTTCAGCTCACCTGCAATCATTTTATTTGCACGGACACGAGTTATTAGGTTGTTGCATAGTAGTATATTTGATTTATTCTGGAGTTTGTAACGACAAATATTTCTTATATTTATTAGAAAACGGAAACACACACTACCAGACTACGGACAAGTCCTGTCGGTTTCGTACGTTCCTGTCGGTTCGTCGAAAACCGTCAGGAATCTTGAACAACTCCTGTCGGTCGATAGATCCCGTCAGGAATGACACAATAATTCCCTGTCGGTTTCTTTAAAACCGTCAGGAAACAACCAAACCGTCGGGGAATCTATGAAATTATTCCTGTCGGGTCCTCGATACCGATGGGTAACAATATTTGCCGCCTCACCCGGCCCAGGAAACAATATTCGTGGCGTGTGGACCTTCGCGCCAAGAAGCCCGCCAAAACGCCGAACGACCCACAAAGAGAAGTCCCCAAAACCCTACCATTTTCCCCCAATTCCCATTCCGCCGCCGCTGCCCGCGCGGACTCATCCGCCCGCCGCTGCCATCCCACACTCCGGGATCCCGCGGCGCGAATCCTCCGATCCGCGCCTCCGGTCCCGCGAATCCCACGCGCAGCTCTCCACCTCTCGGTCGTCGCGGCATCCCTCGCGTCGCCTCCCATCTCTCGGTCGCGCGGCATCCCGCGCCGCAGCTCTCCACGCGCGACTCCCATCCCGCAGCGGCGTCCGTCCACTGCCGCCGCCCGGCCGACGCGTCGGCAGTCTTGGCCCCGCCCCACACTCTCGCCGACGCGCGTCATCCGGGCCGCAGCTCATCCAGCGCGCCAGCCCGCCTCCCGTCCGCCCGCCTCCCATCTGCCCGCCGCCGCCCGGTCCACACGCGCCTCCACCCCACCCCTCGCATCAGCGCCCCTGCCGCCGACGCCCTCAACTCGCACGCCACCACCGCAAGTTCCACAAGGAGTGAAATCAAAAGGAGGAGGGGTTCCAGCAAGATTCGAGTTTCAGAAGGAGGACCGTGCAGCAAGAAGGAGGGGATCCGAAGGAGGACCGTGCAGCAAGGACGGGTTCCAGAAGGAGTGAAAGGAGATCCACAAGTGGAGGAGAGGGGTTCCGCTTCAACAGCAACTACATCACACCACAGGTAATATTAATTTTGCCTTATAAGTTTTGAGCTGCAATATTTGTCTATCTGTGATGAGCTCGAATCGGATTGGAAAATAGAAGTAGTTATAACTGAGAACACAAGAGTTTGATGGCGCTAATAAAAAAGAAAGCTGGAAGAATGTCTATGTTGCTCATACGAGGCTATTACATTTCTAATTACTATATGTATATGTTTGTTTCATGTGTACTGGCTTATATTTTTGTCATTTGCTAGGAGGTATAGCTTTTACGAAAAGAGCAAATAAGATTCTTAAAAACATTACATCTTTCTTATCTTCATCAGCTTGAAATCCAAATGGTAGCATTGTAGCTGCCACAAAAAATGATTGACTGATCCTGTCAACGAATTCATGCATTGCATGGATCACACTCAGCCCTCCAGCACCATGCCCGACTAGAATAACCTGGAATTGGACTTAAATGAGTTAGCATGGCACACCAATTTTCAACATTGTTCTGAAATAGCTCCTTAGCCATCTGCCTCATAATTTCTACATTTTGTTTCTACAGCACTGTTGTAAGGAGGTATATCCTCGGGTGCATGTTTCCAGTTTAGTCTTTTTTGCTAATTGTAGCCCTCTGTCTATGTCAACAGAAAAAAAAAATAAGTTATGGCACAACGAGAATGGATGTATAGTGGTTGGAAGCGTGGTGAAGAGTGAGTATATCTTCTCATGTACTAATTTATTGTCAGATGTCACTTGTGATTTATTGTTACAAGCTATGTGATTTATTAGTGACAATTTAATAGTGAGACATCGTACAACCTACTTATTATTGCTGATTTATCCCCTGTAAGCATGGTTTCACCTTGAGTTACTGCTGATTTTACAATATTATGGTTGTTATGACTGCAACTTGTGATTGTAGGCAATTTGAATTCGTAAATTACTCACCTAAGAAGGACATGGGGATTGGCGGTCAAGTCACAGCTCTGTTAAAGCGTGAGTACCCTTCTATGATTGAAGAGAGTCGTTCAAAGAAGTATTATGCAAAGACATGGGCTCACTATGATATTATTTAAGACGAAGATGAGATGACTGCTGCTGATCGTTTTAAAGAAGAATTCTGGGTAATTCAATAAGTGCAAAATGTCATTGTGTTAAAGTTCTAAATATGATTTCCCCGCTACTAACATCGGAGTTGGTTTATCTAAATATGAAAGATAATATGCCTCTGTTTTGTTAATGCAGAGCATCTACTCAGTGGAAGATGATTTAATGCCACATGCAGAATATGTTCTTGATAGGCTTGCAGCTAAACAATGTAGAAATATGATGTATGAGCTTCGTGTGGATGCTGTGAAGGCATACTATGACAAGTACCTTAATCAGAGGATAAAGGATTCAGAGGCATGCAAGAAATTACTTCGTCAAGCCCAGTATGCAAAAGTTAAGCCAGACTGGATTTCTGAAGCTGCATGGTGTGCCATTTGTGCTTACTGGTGCTCACCAGAATATTTAAAGAAGCGCCGCCTTGGTCAAGAGTCACGGAACCAAACGGATTTTGCAAAAAAGGGGGGTGGATCTCGACCATATGCTCAAACCAAACAATATCTGGTAAGTTGAGATGAGCTGAACTCTACAAGTCCATATATTAATGTCGTGTTCTACAACTGTCTAATTAGATCGTCATATCCAGGAAAAGACATATGGTCCAGAGGCAGCAACTGACATGAATACATTTTGCTCCATGAAGGCCGGTGTCAAAAATTGTGATGAGAATGGAATTAGTGGTCCAATTCCAAGCCAAAAGGCCCAACAGCGTGTTGTATGTTCTACCTCATTTTTAAATATCTACAATTCTACACCATGATATGAATTAAGGTTAACATGGATTTTTTTATTTCATAGGAAGATTACTATGCTACTCTTGAGGTTGAACATCCAGATGATTTTGAGCAGCGTAGAAGTGATGCACAGCTTGATCCTGTAGTGCTATACAAAAGTAGTGGCCGTGGCTTAGCTCATGGCCGTGTGCCAATAGCAAATGGTGCTATAAGGAAAACTGAGATGAAAGGATCTGGTAGGACAACAAGCCAAGCAAATTCAAGGTCTTATCAATATCTTCTAAGGAGGAATGCACAATTGGAGAAGAATGCTCAGGAATCCTCTCATATTGGACTTGTACTAACCAAATATATGAAGGTATTTGATCTAATCTAACATACTGTATGTACCTAATCAATTGCTTCCAAATGTTCTCTAACCATCATGTATTTTAGGATGTTTTTGAGAAGCTGAACATGGAGTTACCACCAGAAATTGCAAAGATTCTAAAGTCAGCAGATGCAAATGCTTCTATGCCACCAGTTGAACAGGTCTCTCTTACCATGCATTTATAATATTCATTGCAGCTTATGAGTTCCCAGCTTATTTAAATTAGGCCACAAAACAGGAAGTCACCAACTCCCAAGTAACAAAGGATAAGGACCCATTAGCATACAGTTAGTTAGATGTTCATAAGAGGTAAAGGCAATATACTGCAGGGCCCTTCTTTACTGGACTGCTGCAGTTTAGAGGGAGTTTATGCTAGTGTTGGCAACTATACTTATTTTCTAATTATGATCAGAATAGATTTTTTTCTATTAGAATATATTTCTTTTGCATACACCATCTAGTAGAGCAACCATGAATATATCAGACAGGTTATTAAAGGAAGCTTCTTTTTTTGGGGGGGAGAAACAAGTATAGAATATACTGCAGCTTGTCTCTTTTGCTAAAATTGCTTAGCTTATTCAAACTAGTTATCTTATTCAAACTGCTTAGCTTATTCAAAATTGCTTAGCTTATTCACATACTAGCTAGCTTTTATCTCACTCATCAATTTAAGTTCCATCACTTTGTAGGGTACAGAGTCATCCCATGCTAGTGGTTTTGATGGCAATGACGTCGAAGAGAATGAAGGCGATGCTAACATAAACTGAAAGTGTTTGGACAGTGCAAGCCTCTTTTGTGCAGTTGGAGTGTATATGGTGAAGCTCCAAGTCGACTTGCTTTTGTTGAAGTAAGCTGACCTCTTTTGTGCAAACCTAGCTAGTATGTAGATGTAGAGAGTGAAAAGGCCTCTCAGTTATGTAGTTGGCATGTAAGCAGCTAGACTTGCTGAAGTCTTTGCCTCTTGAACTATTACTTAGTTGGCATGTCATGGAAGCAGCCAGTCTTGGTCGGAGACTGATCTCTAACCAATCAAGGTAGCCTGTAGAACTTAGTTTGCATACACTTTCAGTCATGATTCTGAAATGTGATGCATTTGAACTTGTGAACCACTTTTAAATGTAATGTGCAATTTGGATTTAGAATGTGTGAAATGTGATGCATTTGGCCTTGTGAACCGGTTTTAAATGTAACTCTTGTCCCTGTTAAATGTGTGTAAATTTGTCCCCTGTGATGCCAAATGCATGTTTTTTTTTTCATTTTTAGAATCAACTCCCTGTCGGTTTCTAATTCCCCGACGGAATTCCTGTCGGTTAAGCTGTCAGCCACAGAGGATTCGTCGGCCGAATGGGTGCCGTCAGGAGCTGCCGTCGAGAGTACATTCCTGTCGGCTGTTCGTCAGGAATAATGCACCTTTCTGTCGACTCGTTCTGACGGCTGATCCTCGACGGTTGCCCGTCGGGAATGCTATTCCTGTCGGTTTTCCTAACATTCCGGACGGTTTTAAGCCGTAAGGAAAGGTGTCCAGCCTGGTAGTGACAATTGTGACAGTTCATCTCTTGCTACCTACTCGTAGGTGGCAAACTAACAAAGAACACGAAGGTTCCGCTCAGGATCTTCATCGTGCACTTGCAGGTGCAGAGTTGCAGACATTAATCGTTGTGCAGATTCCAGACATGCCCATGTCATTGTTTGTGTTTTCTATTACTACTGCACGAACAAACAACCCAGTGATATCGTGCCATACTTGTGGAGTTGTTGAGGGTGACACACTCGTCAGTCATTTTTTTACTCATTTTATTGCTGAAGTAGGTGACCCCGCTCGTGGAGTGAAGAAGGACTTCAGAAGGGGCAACAATGCCGATACATTGCGTGGATCTGGCTGTGTGTGAACAAAACTATAGGTTTTGTAAATTTGTAGTATGACCTGTTTAGTTCTTGTCACAGCCGATTCTTACTTTCAGTATTCAGTATCCATGAAGGACCAAGCTACAACTGAACAATCGAGGCAGGGCCTCTTCTAGTGGACTCGACACAGTATCATAGCAATGCCGCTCGATCGATACACAACTTTAACGATGTACGAAAATATGCCCTTTTTTCCAATTCCTTATGACGAACATGAGAGATTTAGCGAGCAAATGAACTGAATACAGTAACAGCAGAAAAAATGCAGAGCACGAGGACTCACCAAAAGTGGAGGTAGCCACAAGGGGAGACGTCGTGCCAGGAGAAGCCGGTGGCGACCCTGACGGTGATGACCTCCACGTCCGCTCTGCAATCCCTCTTCTGCACCAGCATGCCGCCCGGCCGAACCTCCCACTCGATCTCCCCGCCGCGGACGCTGCCGGCGTCGCCATCGCTGCTGCTGCTGCTGCTGCTGGTAGTGCTGCCCTTGGAGGAGCTCCTCCTGAACAGCTTCTTGGGGTACCTCAGCTTGATCATCTTCGAACAAAACTAGCTCTTGTTGCTCAGCAACTAACCTAGCTAGCTCTTGCAGTTGCAGCAATGGAGCGCAGAGCAGAGGGCACCAAGTGCGTGTGGTGTGGTGTCGTGTGGTGTGGTGCTGGAGCGCCGGCCGGTGTGGCCGTAGAAAGAAGAGTTGGCTTTGCTTATATAGGGCCGGGGGGAGAATTAAGTAGAAGAAGGAGGTGGGGTGCTGTCCATGGCCATGGCCTGCAAAGGACAAGCTTTACAAGCGTGCGTTTGTTTAAAAGAAAAAGGGCGCGATCCTCGCAAAGTGCCAAAGTCCAAAGCGGCTAGCTCACAAAGGCGCAAACAACTTGGGTCCGATCGATTTGCACAGGTCTCTTCCATGTCCTTGCTCCAACGTAGTAGTATGGAGACAGATCAAAGCTAAAACAATCGAATGCATCAGTGTGAATCTCAACGAACCAGCATGTACTTTTACTGACAGCATTGCAAGCAGCATGCTCGCGGAACACCAGCAGCTTTACCCCAGTTCAGAGTTCAGACAGAGATGGTGGCTCCGTTCGTGGATTCCTCAAGCGATTTCACATTTTGTTCATGCTTGGTAGTACACAGGTGATGTGCTTGGCATTTCACATTTGGCAGGATGGAATATTGCTCTGCATGCGTGCGCAACGCGACGAGCGCATGCACATGGGAGTTGGCAAAGCGCATGGGGTCGCCCGCAATGCATGGCATGGCATGCAAGAGCACGATGATTAGAGCGGTCGGCCGGGTTAGGCCCGGCGAACCTACCGGGGTTATTATTCTAATGGCCGGCGGTTGGCCGGGCGCAAGTTTTCCGGCCGGTGTTCCGCGCCCGCTGCTCGCCACTGATAGAGCAAGCACACACGTTTGCATGATTGTGCCTTGCATTGGACAGGGGACTAGAAAAAGATGATGCCGTGATGATTGTTCAGGGCTCGTACGTACGTACGTGCGCTTCCTACCTGTAGCTAGAATCTACTACCCCCTCCCTCCAGTTTGCAAATACTCTGGTTTGGACAAAGGATAGTCCTCAAAACATAGTTTTGGCCAATATTTTCTATTAGAAACAAATGAAGATCCAAACAATTCATGTTTCATGAAGAATCAACAACCTTGATTAAAGGGGCCGGACAAATATGATGATAGTGTAAATTTCAACACTTTTTTTAGTGCTTTTGCATGTGTACTTAGTATTGATAACAAAAAAAAAGAAAAAGATGAATTGTTGCATTTTCACAAATATTATGATAAAATAGCTGATTTTGTGTTTTTTTGTTTTACAATTAACTAACTTTACAAGGGTAGTTAAGAAATGTCCGCTGTGTTTTTTTTTTTTTTTTTTTTTGGGAGGGGGGGCACAGGCCCTGCTTACACCGCCTGCTTTACAGTCATGTCTTCACCCGCACAGTGTGTGAAGAGTTGTGGAAACCTTTCAACCATTGAATCATGTTCATGCCATATGTCATGCCAAAATGAAGTTGATTGGTCTAGTCATTTAGAGCCACACATTGGCGACTGTGGTAAGTTGGCAGCAGCGACCTAAGCTAGTTGAACTCACAACCATAGTTGAGCAAGTCAACTTACAACAGGTGTGAGATATATAAACGCCTAAGCCCAATGTTTAAGAAGAATGGAGATCTGGAAACGTCGATGCTATACAAAGCGCTCAAAATGAATGAAGACGGAAAAGATGCTTGGGCCAAGTTCATTTGGGGGAGCAAGGCACCGTCTCGGGTCAAGTTCTTCGCGTGGTTTCTATCTCAGGGGAGGATCCAGTGCAGAGCCAACCTAGCCAAGAAGAGGATTGTCGACACTGCTGGGGGTTTGGTTGGTGAACGTGCTACGCTGTCCTGTCCTGTGGTGCCACTTGGTCGTTCACCGATCATCAGCTAGAATTAACAGTATATATAGTACTCCTTCATCTCTTTCAAGTACAAGCTTTTATTAAGGAAGTATTTATTTCTAGACAAGTTTTAATTAAAACCTCAAGACAATCACATATAGCTAGCTAGGACACAAACATGTTTTTTTTTTAATAATAGAATTAAATTCCGGCCTCTGCTAGGACACAAACATGTGACCCCTTTACCATGTGTAGTCACTTTTAACCACCACCACAAAACTCATTTTGTAAGTGAGTATAGTGTGGTGTGTATATATCCCTTTGTATTAACATTTCATAATCTTAAGGGATAGTTCGACCTTGGACCTTTGTATTAACATTTCATAAAGTACCCAATCTTAAGTGAGCAGGAGGTGGCGCCGGGTCAGCAGGAGGTGGCGCCATATTGGTATGGTACTCAACAGAAATCCTTTCTTGGCCTGGAGGTTGGGTACTTTATAGAAAAGATCAACCAAATCCTTTCCTATGCTATGGTACTTTGTCCACTCAAGCTAAAATTGATGCCCGTGCCTGTATCGATGAGAACAGATTGTGGTACATTCTCGATAACCAGTCCAAACTTCGCGTTGAGAGTATGCAAGGTATAGTGGATGCTATTGGGCGAGGCTGCACTGATGGAAATGCTGTTGGCAAAAGAACCGTGCTTCCGGCTTCCCATGTTGGTGGAAGACGGTACATGATTCAAAACTACCACGATGCTATCGCTATTTGTAGAGTTTTTGGTCCCCCAGACTTCTTCATAACGTTCACATGTAATCCAAAATGGCGAGAAATCACAGAAGCCATAGCTTCAGAACCTGGCCAAAAACCAACTGACCGATCGGACATGGTGGTCCGTGTTTACCATATGAAACTGGAGGAGCTTCTTTCTGACATTAGAAGCGGTAGTGTTTTCGGGCGGTTTGTGCAGGTATAGTTGCCCCTTAATTTTAGGCTTCTTTAGTCCATTTTGCTATGCTTGTTCTGATTTCTTTTTTGGTTATATGCTCCTCTTTGTGTAGCACTCCACACTGTTGAGTTCCAAAAGCGTGGTCTTCCCCATGCTCACATCATCATTTGGCTTACTCAAGATACTTCGAGACCAACTCCAGCGCTTATTGACAAGTTCATAAGCGCAGAGATTCCTGACCCCACCATCGATCCTCTGGCATATGCGCTTGTTGCTGAACACATGGTTCATGGTCCGTGTGGTCCAGCTTTTGAGACCTGCCCTTGCATGAAAAAAAAACCGATGCTCCAAAAATTTCCCAAAAGAATACCAGCCAGAAACACATGTTGATAATTGTGGCTTTGCTCTCTACAAAAGATCAGACAATAGTAGATACGTTCAGAAAGGGGCGCAAAAAATGGATAGCCGTTGGGTTGTCCCATACAATACTCAATTGCTAAAAAAATTCCAAGCTCATATAAACGTAGAGTGGTGCAGCAAAACTATATTTGTGAAATACCTATTCAAATATGTTACAAAAGGTCCTGACTGCAGTAAAGTTTACATACAGAGGATGAAAACTGGCCAGACCACGCCATATGACAACCGAACACAGACTATAAATGAGGTCAAAGAGTACCTAGATTGTAGATACATATGCGAACAAGATGCATGTTGGCGGGTTTTGGGATTTGATATTCATAGGCACTATCCAGTGGTTGAAAGGCTAACTTTACATCTCCCAGATGACAATTGTGTTGTGTATGATGAGAACACAGACATAACTGATATCGCTGACAAGGATTTCTTTCGTAGAACTATGTTAACCCAGTGGTTTGTCGCCAACAAAGATCACATTGCTGCAAGAGAACTCACATATTGTGAGTTTCCTTCACAGTGGAAGTGGGATGGTGGTTCTAGGCGCTGGGAGCCTAAACGGCGAGATAACGGTAAGGTTGGTAGGCTATACTATGTACATCCATCTGCTGGCGAGAGGTATTTCCTTAGAATGTTGCTGCTTGTTGTTAAGGGTGCTCAGAGCTTTGAAGATCTTAGAACATTTGGTGGGATCATATATCCTACGTTCAGGCTAGCTTGCTGTGCTCGTGGCCTTCTTGGTGATGATCGAGAATGGTACGATGCTTTTGACGAGGCCGCTTCTTGGGCCACGGCTCCACAGCTTAGAAGGTTGTTTGTTACTATGCTCCTCTTTTGCGAGGTCAATGATGAGTACGCTTTCTTTGAAAAGGTATGGAGGCCGATGGCCGATGACATCTGATACACGTTCGAGAAAGGCCACAGGTAACCCACATATACGAAATGCCGGATAATGAACTTAGAGACCACCTACTAGATGATATTTTTTTTTTTTTCGAGACCACGACTTCACGCGTTTTCATTAAGAAGAAGAGCCGAAAGAACGGGCGAGTAACCGGTACAATGGATTCGCAAGTAATCCATAGATTACCAACGAAATCCATAACACGCAGACACAAAGCAAGAAAAAAGAGGGGGGCACCCTCCACCTAACAACCCCAAGAACTCGAGCCTAATACAAGAGATAACTCAACACCTAGGTAGCCCAGTAGTGAAGGAGCCGCAGACGACACGGTGAGACACGGCGGCAAAGCATCCGCCCAACCACCCGACGGCCAAGCATCCGTCCCCACCTCAGCGACCTCAACGGCGAACCCGCCGGAGACGCGTCCTCGGTGGCAAAGAGACTCGACGGCCATGCATCCGTCCCCACCTCAGCGCCCTCAACGGCCAAACTGCCGGAGACGCTATCTTGGTGGCAAAGCGACAAAGAACACGGCTGCCAAGCATCCGCCCCACCTCGGCGACCTCAACGGCCAAACCGCCGGATCTGGCGCCCCTCGGTGGCCAAGTACCACGGCGGCAAAGCATCCACGGAAGAACGACACGATGGCCATGCATCCATCCCCACCTCAGCGATCTCAACGACCAAACGGCCAGAGATGCCTCCTCGATGGCAAAAGCGACACAACAGCTACAACAAACACTAGCCGGCATACCAAGTGGAGAGCGGGCCCAGCGCAATCGCACAAAGACGGCGAACACGGGCCAGCGGCAGATCGGGCCAACGGCAGAATCCCACGAACCCACGAACACCAGCAGGCACAGGACGACGAATGGCAGGGCAGGCGGCAGGCCACCGAGATTCTTCAACAACGCCTTCATGAAGGGGGTGACGCCGAGGACGCCATCGTTGCTGGCCCTAGCGAGCTAAGGCGAGGCCTTCTCGCCCGAAATCCGGCGGCGGTGGCGGGATCGGGAGGCTCGAAGATGGCGCCTTCAACAAGGGTGCGGTGCCAAACGGCGTCGCCGTCATCCGCCCGACGTCGTCGGGCTAGGCTTTCGCCCGGAGCTCCATAAATCGAAGTCACCCAATGGGGGGCGAGACGCCGCCATCCACACCACCACGGTGTCGATGACGAAACGCCAGAGCAGCCGTCCACACCACCAAGATGCGAGGCGGCGTACACTCATCGCCCACGCCACCCACGTTCTTGCAAGCCCGCCCGTCGGCCACCATGAGCCAACGCACAAGGCGACGGTCGCCGCAAGGGACCACCGTCCGAGGGAGGCCCATGACCGCCAAGGGACCACCACCGCCGCCCGCCGTGGTGAGGAGGCGGCCGCGCCGGCGGGGAGGAGGCGGGGCGGAGCGGCTCGAGGACGAAGATCCGGGGCCCCGGCGCCCGCAACCCGACGCCCGCCGGGCGGCAGCGAGCCGGCCACGGGCGAGGGCGCCGACGGAGAGGGAGAAATGCGCCGCCGAGGTGGTCCCACCGTAGGTCGCCGGGGAGGGGAGAGGGGCGGCCGGAGGGCGTGAGATCCCGGGTCCCATGGCCGGATCCGGCCACTGCGCCCGAACGCCCGTGCCGCGGTGCGCGCCAGCGCCGGCGGTCCAGACGGCGCCACGCCATGAAACCCCAGGCGGTCGCCGCCGCCGCCAAAGCCAGCCCCGGATCCGCTGCGGGGCGGGATCCGGATCCGGGCGGGCGGGGGCGGGCCGGGGGCGCCGGAGCTGGCGCCTGCCGGCGCCGTCGCCGCCACGGGGCCGTGGTGGAGAGGTGGAGAGGGGGAGGGGGCAGGGAGAGGAGGAGGTAGGGGGAGGGGAGGAGAGGCCGCCGCCGGCCCTGGGCGAGGAGGGAGGCGGCGGCGGCCGGGCCGGGCGGGCGGTGTGGGAGCCGGCGCGGGCGGGGTGCCCTCGGGTCGCCTCCCGGGAGACGACGCGAGGGGAGCGTCCCGTTTAAAAGCATACCTACTAGATGATATTGAAGGCCTCATCCTCGATAATGGCGCTACAATGAAAGATCGAAACCTACCGCACAAGGCCCGATGCTTCCTATTATAGATCTGGTAACAGACTTATTGAGGAGGAAACTTCGTACGACTGTGAACAGCTGATACATGAAGCAGATATAATGATCGGTCAGCTAAACGAAGATCAGCTATCTGCTTTTAAAACAATCACAGAATGCGTGCTCGAAAACAGGCCAGGCTTTTTCTTTGTTTCAGGTTTTGGGGGAACTGGAAAAACTTTTCTTTGGAATGCTATAGTTGCTTGGCTACGCCGCCCGGAAAAAGGTTGTGCTAACTGTCGCTTCTTCTGGCGTAGCTTCCCTCTTGTTGCACCGCAGGCGAACCGCTCATTCTCGCTTTAAAATACCCGTGAATTACATGAAACCCTGTCTATGTGATGTCAAACGAGGTTCAAAGCTCTCTCGAACTAATCGAAGCCCGACATCGTTGGTCATTTGGGATGAGGCTCTAATGACACATCGCCATGCACTAGAAGCTATGGGACGAAGCTTTAGAGATGTCTTGTCACGTGAGGTAGAAACTAATCGTGATTTGTTGTTTGGCGGTAAGATTGTGGTCTTGGGTGGTGATCTTCGTCGGATCTTGCACATCGTTGAGGGTGGTCGTAGACCCGCATTATAAACGCTGCCATTCCAAACTCTCCACTTTGTGGAAACATGTTAAGGTTCTATCTCTAACAAAGAACATGAGGCTCTATCAACCAAGTCTAGATACAAACACACAAAAAGAGGTCTCCGAGTTCAGCATTTGGGTATTAGATATTGGAGAGGGCAAGATTGACGCTATTCGCGAGGGAAGGTGAGAATGAGCCAACATGGATAAAAATCCCAAAAGAACTCTGTTGATGCCTTCATCGAGGATAACATTCTGCGATTATCGGTCTTTGTTTATCGAGCTAGGCGCAAGATACCGTGACTCCGTCTATCCGAAAAGTCGTGCTATTTTGACCCCTACTAACGAGGTTGCTTGATCTTTGTTAACTCATACATAGTCTCTTTAGTTCCCGGTGACGAAAGAGAGTACTTAAGCTGCGACGGTATAGCGGAGCCTGAAAAGGCACACGCTTCTTATGATCTTCTATATCCGGTTGAGCTATTAAATTCTTTGGGTGGTAATAATTTCCCTTCGCATCGCTTGTTACTTAAGAAAGGTATTCCAATAATGATCTTTGAGAAATCTAGACCGATGCGGGGGTTATGCAATGGGACGCGCTTGCTTGTTACCGATTTTGGTGACATGCTCATAGAAGCACAGATAATGACAGTACACATATCGGAGAGACGGTACTCATACCGCGCATTTGTCTTACTTTAAAAACTTCTAGACGCCATTTGAGTTAAAAGATGACAATTTCCTGTTAGAGTGTGTTATGCAATGACAATTAATAAGAGTCAAGGTCGGACCCTTTCTTGTGTTGGTCTTTACTTGAAGACACCTGTTTTCGACCACGGTCAGCTCTATGTTGCGGTTTCTAGAGTTACATCAAAAAATGGCCTCAAGATTCTTATAGAAGATGCGGATGGTAAGTGTGTTGATGAAACCCGGAATATTGTTTTTCCCGAGATCCTTTTCGGCGGTGCCTTGAGGGGCCCGTCTCTTCATAGCTTGCAGGCCATGGCTTGCAATTGTAATTTTGTTCTGCGGTGCGAGAAACTTTTGGTGAATGATTTGCAATTGTATTGCACCGTACATGTTTTTATGTGGGCTATTTTTGTACAGTTCCCTTCACGGCTAGATCTCTACTCTACTACTGTTGTTTAAGATTCCGCTATTATTTTGTTTCAAACACATATATAGTTTCTATTCTATGTCCAGATAACTCCTTCCTAGAGGTGCAAATGTCTAAACTCTTCTTGCCTATTTTTACGTTTTAGGTTCCAATTTACTCTCACACTAACATTTACATTTGTTTTTTTTCTTACATTGGTCAACGGCACCCTCCATGGCTTTTGATCTCCATCCTTGGATGTGTGTGTGTGTGTCGTAAGTAAATGGGAGTACCGTGGAGGAACCGATGATGGTGCCATTCAAAGCATGTCGACCTGGTGTTTGATGAAGAGGTATCTTCGGTGCTGTCCTATGCCTACATGTCTGGGTGCTTGCTCCCTATGTTTACTTTATGATGCTACTGCTGCAGGCAAACAACATGTATGCTGAGATTCCTAGGTCCGATGTTGCAGGAGGGAAACATCTATGTGATCAAGCGTTTTAGAGTTTTGAACGCGAAGTCCGCCCTACTGACTGTTGAGTGTCCCTTTATGTTTGAATTCACACTTCACACAGCGGTGTCCGAGGCAAGAACAGATCTACCTAGCTTTACAAAGTATGCATACAACATAACGCCCATCCATGAGCTTTTATCACGTGTTGGTGACACGAGAACATTCATTGGTAATACTATATACTTTTGGACCCTTCCTTGACATGTACTGTGATTATGTATTAACATAGATGATCCTATAGACATTATTGGGCTGCTGGTGGAGGTTTCTGATACTCACACGGTTCGCCTGCCAAACAAGGCTGCACCTACACTTTCTAGGCATGTTATCTTAAGGGACACAAGGTGTTTTTCCATTCCAGATCTTATATTTTCTCTATAGCATCACTTTTCACTTATATCTGCATGGGGTCTCTGAATCCTTTCCTGTTCCATGTAGCTACTCTAAGGTTAAAGATACTCTATGGGGACAGATAGCTGCTGATTTCAACATTGATGCTGTTTACAATCGTGCTGAGGCAAACCCGATTATTGTGATGTTTGTTGGCGGCCTCATGAAGTCTTATCGGTGTATGTTCCTGTCATGTTTTCCAGATCTACCCTGTGCATTAAATGGCTTTTCTACATGTCTGTTCTATGGCTTTTGTATTGACCTTGCTCATGTTTTATAGATAACTACTATCTGAGTGCAAATGCCGCTTAGCGCTGGTACTTCAATCCTGCGATTCCTGAAGCGAGCCTCTTTTCTGATAGGTATGCTACTATTCAGCTTTCTCCTGCTTATTATAGTCTTATACAGATTAACACATGTACTAAATTCTGTTTTATACCATCCTCTTCCACTTTAGCTTCAGGGACCAATGTATTGAGATGAGGTTTACTGATGCTCCTGCCGATCAGCTTGCTCACACACGCAGTCCAGCCCACTTGAGAACAAGATACTGCAGCAGCTAAACAGCACAAATCCATATGACATCTCCGTAAGACCGATAAAAGAAACACTTCTTGCATATCCATGACAACATGGTTTAATTCTGGTTCTTTTTTTTGTGCAAAAAATTCTGGTTCTTTTTTTAGGACAATGGATACCGTTGCACTGTCACTGTTGACTGCCTTGTTCCATCAGCATCCTGGTAGTTCCCCTCATGCACTATGTGCAGCAGGTCCTGCGCTCCTGATGGTGCTGGCTACAAGTGCGACAACTGTGACAACACTTCATTAAAATTCAAGTATGTGTTCAGCACTCTATACCTAGCCTTCTCGGTTTAGTTCCAGAGTGCACATTGTGTTGTTCGCAGTGCAGTGTCATTTATCTTAACATATACCCATTTTGTTTCTCTCGCAAATTAGTTACAAGATTTCTTTCATCGCTCTTGATGGTACTGACGAGGCGGAGCCGCTGTATCATTGGCAAGCCAGTGCAACAAGTTCTTAGGACAGCCACATCATCCATTATGTATCCAGCAGATATTTCAAAGATAGTTCCTCTGAAGTTCACGACTGCTGTGACACTGACCCAACAGAGCTTCTATCGCGACCGCAAGGTTTACTAGGTTTCATTTATCATCACATTGTATGGCCAGCACGCTCCTGCTGCCCCTGCTCCTGCCGCTGCAGATGGTGTCAACCTCCAGTGCTCCTCAGCTCCAGCTTTCACCCTCAGAGCCTACCTCTCCAGTTCATGTGGTAGAGACTACTGTGCAGTCATGGGCGGATCCAGGGTATTCCCCAATTTTCCGGGAATACCCAACTATTTGGGTACATGTTCATGTATATATGTGTATATACTTGTATATATAAATGTATAATCCTATAATTTGCAGTATTTTCATGTATTTCAACCCAAAAAATATAAAAACTGGCCTTTCAATTAGAAGTCCAGAATATAGAAAGCAAATATTGGTTTGAAGCCTATGAATTCGATTTTTTTTTGCGGTGCTATTTGGCCATATTTTAAGCCTATGAATTCAATTTTTTCTTGATGTAGAAATAGGAATACCCAAGTTTCAATTCCTGGATCCGCCACTGTGTGCAGTCACCAGTGCTCCAGACTGTAAGATCCATCTCTATCTCAGTTTCTGAGATACATAATGTCACTATCTATTTACACGGTATTCAACTAGATCAGCCACTTTCCATGTTTTAAATAGCGAGCTAAGGCCAAGGCGTTTAGCGTTTCATAAACCGTAATTAGCGGACATTAGCGGCAAAATAGCGGCAAAATTGTGCATGAACGCAAATAGCGGCACAATCTTTTTCAAGCTATTTCGGCTATAGCGGCAAAAATAGCGAGCTATTTTTTCATGGGCCACTTTTACAGCATCACTAACAATACACTAACCTGTTCACAAACAGGTGTTGTTGCTGAAAATTGCTGCTCCTGTCGTCGATAGCGGATGCCACCGTCATGACCACCTCCTTCCATGATTTCCTTATGATGATCAAGTACTGTCGTTTGTAAATTAGTATTGATGTACCTCGATAATGACCGGACTTATTCTTAGTGTGCCTGTACCTCGATGGTGACAAAACTTATTACCTAGGTATTGTATTCCAGACAGGTTATTGAACCGCCATATTAGGCGTCTTGCCATATTTATATTGTTGGAATGAGTGTGAACAAATACCATATTAAATTGTCATATTTATGACACGGCCATGACCTCGCGCGCATGGGCGCGCGCAAATTACTAGTATAGCACTCACAGTAGAAGGCTGCAGCGACCAACAATAACACAGGCACTATGATGAGCAAAGTGTAGTGGAGCACCATTGCTCGTCCCCTGCTCGCAGCCTGCTTGGCATCATGGCATGTCCAGAAACTGAATTTGCTGCATGCGTGCGAAAATTCAAAGCTCCTTGCTCCGATCCTGAACTTTTTGTTCTGAATGTTTCTTCAGAGCGAGCTCCTTGTTCTGAACATTCAGTATTCGGGAAACGTAAGCAATTTCTGTCGGCATCAGTGCTCTGCTAAACACACTGACGTATTTTTTTCACAAAGCTTGCATTGCCGAAGGGATCTATCTTCGTATAGTTTGTTGCCTTTTTCTTATACATTATTATTATCTGAACCTCTCTACTCATCTGCACTGTCACACAAGTTATCACTGCAACTACTGCTGGTTCCTGTTTCGCAAAAAAAAAAAAAAAAAAAAACTACTGCTGGTTCCTAACTAATGCCAAACGGTGTTGTTGTTCTTGGTTGTACATGTGGATGGATGGCGACGGACGGACTACGGCAAGCAGAACATCCACTGCGGCGAGAGCGTGACAATCGAGGGGCAGGCGTACACGGTGTCGGCGGTGACGCATCGGTACCAGCTGCGCAAGGGTCGGTACGAGCCGAGCGAGAAGCGCCTCGACGTCCTCTCCACCGGCAGATACATCCTCAACCTCTACCTCCAAAACCTGCTCGACCAGTCCTAGCTACATACTGTCTGTATCTGTACATCAGCATCACTTCAGTCTGTATGTATACACACCACCACGCTACTGAAGAACAATCCATCGGCTCGGCTGCTGCGCTTCCATGTCCATCGAACACTTGTCCCATTAGGTGGGTGGTGGACGATGATCGATGGCCGATCATGCGTCAGGGATAGTGTGTTCCCTGCGTGCTGCTCTGTGCAACTGAAAAAGGCGAAACGAGTCATGAGACATATACTAAAGTTCAGCAAAAGGTTGCATACGTTTTCTGAAAACAACAAAAAGTTCAGTAAACGTGTTTGCTGAAGAAACTGCTCTGTCCGGACATATCTTGCCAAGAACCCAAGATGTAGTGCGATGATGCCACTCGTGCGTGCGTGCTTAGTTTAATCCAGCTTATCTGATCCCAAAGGAATTCCTTAACCTCATGTCCCTATCATCATCAGTTCATCATCGCCACGCCTCGGCGCCGTAAGCTAGTTTTTTTTTTTTTTTTTTTTTCTGAAGAAGCCATGAATGGATGACGACAAGCATCACGGTCACACAACAACGTTCAGAAACGGACCGGAGCCTGTTAAATTTAGCTCGCACGGCCTGATCTTTGTGAGTAAAATACTACCGACCCATTTTTACCGATAAGTCGTCGAGCGGGGCCCGTTGGCGTGAACGGCGACCGACCGGTCTTTCTGGCGGGTTTTTTCTTGCCTCCGGCGGCCATCTAGAGCGTCGTCCACCGCCGGCGTTCGCGTTGCCTTCCGGTGTCGGTCTCGTGCTCGCCACGTGGCCGCGCCTTAGCCCCTGACGTGGCGGTGCCAATCCCCACGCCGCCGCCCATCCCCCGATCCGTCGGGCGTTGGCGCTTGTCTGGGGGTGCCGCGCTCTGCATGGACGCCGTCCATACACCGCTTCGCCGCGGGCGGTGACGTCCGATCACAAGCCGGTGTATACACCCGTTCTACCTAACGTGCTGCCGCCGCCTCCACAGCCGAGACAACAACCGCGCAGCTCAGCAGCCTTGCGCCACTGACAAGTGGGGTCCGAGTGCTAGTCTCGTGGGCATGGCGGTGCTTTTGCCTGCTTGGGAGGTAAGAAAAGAAAACAAGATGGAAAATGGAGCTATTTGGAATTTTACCATTTAACCCCCAAATGGAGGGAGGATTAACTTAACACACCTGGGGGGAAATGGTAATTAGAGGGGGTAATAAATGATTAACCGTCTCAACGGGGGTGAGGCTGATAAATAAAACGAGAAACTCCCTCTCGCCCCCTCTGCGCTGCGCCCCCGTCGCGTCCCTTCTCGCTCGCGCGGTGGAAACGCCACGCCCGGGGGTGAGATCCGCGCCGGCCTCCGCCGTCCTCGTCGCCGCCTCGCCGCCTCCGATCTCCACAGGTGCGACCCCGCACCCGCTCATCCGGATCGATCGTTCCTGTGCTCGCGGCTCGGATTCGATTTCTCGTGATTTTGATTTCTAACTTTCTGTGTGGCGCTGTGATGTGCGTGGGTGCGGAGTAGGACGTGCGGCGGAGGAGGGGGCGCAGAGAGATGGCGGCGGAGGAGGGGGCGATGTCGCCGACGAGGATGCTTTGCGGAGGGGCACCTCCGGGTGGCCACCGGCGGGGCGCGCCGGCGGACGGTGGGATCGCCGTCAGGCACCTCCTGCATCACCCTACTAAAAAGGTGAACGCTTTTCATCCGTCTCCTCAACACCGATTGTGTGGTGAAATACTACTGTATGGCCAGATTAATGTTTAATGTTTAGAGTTAAGTCTTGTGATCTTTTGTTGCGTTAGTTGTTGGCCTGTAGAGGCTGCTCTCTCCTATGGTAAGCACTGGTTATAATAGATGATGGATCTATTGGCCTTACGGTTGCTCAATTCATGTTGCTATGCGTGCAAATAGCTAATCTTCAATTAAGTTCAGTGACGTGTTTGATGCTGGTGGATATATTTCGGCATAGCATGAACACTAGTAACCTTAGTTTGTGTATTTTTGTTTTGTTTTGTTGTATCAGTTTAACATTGTTGTTTGTGTGGCGGAAAAATGACCTGTGTTTTGTGTTTTTTGTTTTCTGTGTTTGATTCTTGTTAGGTTCATGACACTAGAGTTTCCTAAGGGCCTGTTCGGTTCCGGTGGTTTGAGCACCTGGAATTCTTTCGGGCTGGAATCACTATTTAATTTGTATAAGAATTTCATTAGCCGGAACTGTTCCTGGTGCGATACTCAGGCCTAACTATGGTTTTCTAGTGATTCTAGGCTCTCATGCACTTGCCCGAAATAATCGGATCCTTGATTTCATTATAAAGCAAAATTCTTGCTCAGAAATCCAATAGAGTTAAAGGGGGCTGCTAATACACAGCCTAGGTGAGACGCACGGCTGGCTGCGACGGCCCCGCACGGAACTGCTATTCCTCACGCCCGCATATGGACTGTTCTCCCCCCTGCGGTCCCACCGTCGAAACCCTAGAGCGCCCATGGCACCACCTTCCCCGCACGCCCGCCATTGCCACGACATCCTGCCCCAACCTGGAACTGTCGCCGCTAGAGCCCCTAAACGCCCTCTCACCGTCCCCACCACATGGCTGGCCTTCCTCTCCGAAACCCCTTCTCTTCTAAGCCTGCCGGAGTTGGGGAAGATGAGAGGGGGGGAGAGAGACTGAGAGAGAGTAGAAGCTCGCTGGAACCCTAACCCTTGAGCGCTGGAGGAGGAGACACCTGGCCGGAACCCACGTGCATGTGTGTGTGTGTGGGGGGGGTGGCGACACATTTGCATGGGGAAAGAGATCACGTGCGTGTGGCCATGTCGCATGCAGTGGTATAAATAGAACGCCGGCTGACTTAAAGTCGTTCCCTTAAGTTAAAACACCCCTGTTTCTTTTGGGAAATATTCCGTGCATTCGGTAACTCATCGGTCAGGTTTTTAATGCTGCCCAAATACTTAATGATTGATTGCTATATGTCATCAGGACTTTGGAGTGGCTTAAGCTTCAGCTTGAAGCCGACCAAGCTTTTGTCGGTACTGATGACATTTTTTTAGTTGGCAGATAGGGTCAAAACATTGTGTAGTTACTGTAGTATCAATTTCCTTTTTCTAGTTGGCAGTTGCATCGTAATGATGTGCTGTCGGCCAACAATTATCATGCATCCGTCAGTTTCGAATTTCTGTATATGTTGAAGTTTCTGTTCTTTCGTTTCACAATCAATAGATATTTATGGCTAAGTGTTTGGAGATGCTTAAGATTGAGCAAAAAGCTGCCATAGGTATAAACACCAAGAATGTGGCCTTCTGATCTTTTTTTCTGTAAAAGATTATATCTGGTTTCTTTGTGTACCTCAAGTTATATGTAGATTGTTTATAGGGTAGTTTTTTGTGTTCGCAAGCAGAACCCTAGTGGTATTTGAATGAAATTTATGTGATGTGCTCCCTTAAAATTTTGATTGGTGATTATTTCAGTGGCATGTTTGTATGATCCATTTCTTAAATATCATGTTCAGTTTGTGGCTGTCTAGGCAATACTTAACTGTTCATTATGAATGCCTAACTTTAGGCTCCTAGCAAGCCATGTTCTAACTTGGCGTTTCAATGCCCTGTTTTGGAATGTTTTATTTGTAGTCATCTGCAGTTTATTTATTACATGTTTGTGACATTAGAAGTGCTTTTGCAGTATGAATTTGTGAACATGGCAACTGAGAATCATTTATTTGCTATCGCAATACAAATTGCAATGACCAGTAAGGCTCGATACTTGTATTTAAACTGCGGCATGTCTTGCCAGAAAATAAGTAGAGCAAGTTGTTACTAAAAATTATAGTCCTGAGCACATAAAACCTGGCTATCTATATATAGAACAATAGAAGTGATGTTGATGAACTGGTTCTGTATGAGGTACATTTGATGTGGTGGTGATGAACTGGTAGTCTGGTAATGTAATTTTTTAATGGGGATTGACTATATATGCAATGCTTTTGTAGGAGATGGTTTCTTGTTATTCGCTTTTAGTTCAATCAATGATTCTTGCTGGTGTCACCTAACTCCATGGTTTTATTTCAGATGGTGTTGGTGGGAAAAACTGAACAAGACAATCATGAAGGTGTAGATTCTTTACCATCTCAAGAGTTGAAAAAACTAGCTATTGGGAATAGCAAGGTTCGATATACACTCCATGATGCTGTTTTTATTTATTCTTTGTTTATATGGTACACTTATTTAACAATGCTCTGTATCACTGTAAATGCAGATTCCTGGTACACTAGATGACTATAGAAAGCTTGTAGTTCCAATAATTGAGGAGTATTTTAGTACAGGAGATGTGGAATTGGCAGCTTCCGAGCTAAGGGTTCTTGGGTCTGATCAATTTCATCATTACTTTGTCAAGAAGCTTATATCTATGGCAATGGATCGCCATGACAAAGAAAAAGAAATGGCATCAGTTCTGTTATCTTCTTTATATGTTGATCTACTAAGCTCCAACACAATCAGTGAAGGCTTTATTGTGCTTCTGGAGTCTACAGAAGATCTGACTGTTGATATACCAGATGCCACTGATGTCTTGGCTGTGTTTATTGCACGGGCTGTTGTTGATGAAATTTTGCCTCCTGTTTTCCTCACCCGAGCTAGAGCACTACTTCCAGAGTTTTGCAAGGGCATTCAAGTTCTGCAGGTTGTTGAAAAGAGCTATTTGTCAGCTCCCCACCATGCAGGGTTAGTCGAACGCAAATGGGGTGGAAGCACATACTTTACTGTAGAAGAAGCAAAAAGGAGGATTCAGAATATCCTGAGAGAGTATGTTGAGAGTGGAGACATAGATGAAGCCTTTAGATGTATAAGAGAGCTTAGCCTTCCATTTTTCCATCATGAGGTTGTGAAGCGTGCTCTCACCTTTGGTATGGAGAACATATCCTCACAGCCATTAATCCTCAAGTTATTGAAGGAGGCAGCTGCAGGTTGCCTGATCAGTTCTAATCAAATCTCAAAGGGGTTTTCTCGACTAGCTGATGTTGTTGATGACCTGAGTCTTGATATTCCTTCTGCTAAAGCCCTTTTTTGACAAGTTGGTTTCAACAGCTATATCTGAAGGATGGCTCGATGCTTCTTTTGGTAAATCTGCTGCCCCTGCCGAAGAGATGCAAAATACAAGTGCTGAAAAGGTGAAGCGTTTTAAAGAAGAATCTGGCCACATAATTCATGAGTATTTTCTCTCAGATGACGTCCCAGAACTTATTCGAAGCCTTGAAGAGCTTTCTGCTCCAGAATTCAATCCCATCTTCCTCAAGAAGCTTGTCACACTTGCTATGGACAGAGAGTAGAGAGAAGGAGATGGCCTCTGTACTCCTGTCTTCACTGAGATTAGAATTATTTTCGACTGAAGACATCATGAAGGGTTTCGTAATGCTCTTGCAGTCAGCAGAAGACACTGCCCTTGACATTGTGGATGCTCCAAGTGAACTTGCCCTCTTCCTAGCTAGGGCAGTTATTGATGAAGTATTAATTCCACTGAATTTGGATGAAATTAGCATTAAGCTTCGCCCAAACAGCAGTGGTAGCCAAACTGTCCAGATGGCCCCGTGCCCTACTGTCAGCTCGCCACTCTGGTGAGCGGATACTGCGGTGCTGGGGTGGTGGCACTGGATGGGCTGTGGAAGACGCCAAGGACAAGATCACCAAGCTCCTGGAGGAATACAACACGGGTGGTGACCTGGGAGAAGCCTGCAGATGCATCCGTGATCTTGGGATGCCGTTCATCAACCATGAGGTGGTAAAGAAGGCACTAGTCATGGCGATGGAGAAGCAGAATGACACCAGCATCTTGGCCCTGCTGCAGGAGTGTTTCGGCGAGGGACTGATAACCATCAACCAGATGACCAAAGGTTTTTCCCGTGTCAAGGAAGGCCTTGATGATCTGATCCTCGACATCCCGAATGCCCGGGAGAAGTTTAGAGAGTATGTGGAGCTCGCAACAGAGCGTGGCTGGCTTCTGCCAACCTTCACCTCCATTCCCTGAGCTTCCACCACCGGCAATACCTTCCCTATGTGTACATTTGTACCCATCATGTCATTAGCTCCATACCAAAGTTTTCCTGTTCCTAGTTTTACTTATGTTACCGTATACTGGAGGATTGTAGGATGGATGTGGTGTCCCTTGTTGAGATAGTGTTTTATTGGTCTGGTCTGGGAGGGTACTTTTGAGAGTTAAAAGAATAAAACCATTTCGTTTCAGGTTATGGGATCCATGTATGCCGTAAACCTCGGTATTTTTGTAACTAGCTTTGGTTTCTGCTTTCCGTGTATCTGGGCATCTGCCTTTTCGGCAAGCTGCTCATTTTCTCCTACTCGGTTTCGTGTACAAGATGTATGTGTCCATGGATTCTGACGAGGCTGTCAATGATGTCGATATTATCTAAGGGTGAAAATGGCGAAAATGATGTGCCTCTCGTACGCGGATAGTAGCAAATACGAATACAGCCAGTGCTACGGATCAAAGTATGAGACAGGTTGTCGTGACTACAAGTTGGAGAAATTTGCTAAAACATTTTACATTGTGTAACAGGTGCGTGAGGCCCACCTGTCGGCGCCGAGCAGAGGACACGGAATGGAAGGGCTCGGAGCCGGGGCAACAGGATTTTTTTTTATTGTTATTAAACGTAATATAGGTGCTATATATATAACGGAGAATCCAAACGAACAACAGCGCATCCAGTCCCGGCCCTCCACCGGCCTCTCCCTTTATTTCCTGGCGGCGAGGGCCTCATCGTGCACTTCGATCGATCGCCGGCGGCTAGTGATCCACCACATGCACCAGGTGTCTCCAGTCCTGTTCATCATATCTGCTAATAACTTGATGATCGATCAGGCACGCAGTCCCTTTGTTTTGCAGCCATCTGTTTACTCGCTCGTTACGTGTCTTGTACAACAGTACGTCTCGCTTCAGTTGTTGTGTTGACGATGGTAAACTGTGCTACATGGATCAGGGTTTTGGGTGTGATTATTTAGGAAAAGAACCATATTATTATTAGTAGTAGTATTAGATTAGATGATCTTCTTAATCATCATCTTCTTATAGTTGATAATGATGGTACAACTTTGGTGGTTTGTCTTTTTGGATATTGATCTTGTGTGGAGATCATTGCCACTTTGTTCGTTGATCAATATAGATGGTGATGCCTTTCCTTCTTTTGAAGCATGCATGTACGCTTATTTAGGGAAAAAGATAGCATATACTTGGTTGCAGTTTGTGTTGATAATTAATGGTCGCCGTCGTAGTAGTATATTGACGTATTTTGCACGAGTACTTCACTTGATTTGCTTGATTTTTGTTGGGGTTCTTGAACACCGATGTTGATTAATGATCTTGTGCTTCAGCTAATTCCATCGTCAGAATTGCTGACTATGATCGGACCTCAATGTCATTTATTAGTAATTGTTATCTTACTCATTGACGGCTACTCATTTGTAACTTGTATAAACTATAACTACTGCGTGATCAAGTGGCAATAGTTATAATTAGTATAGAAAAAACACATTTGGCTAGACTGTTTGAAATCCATGAGTATAAACATGACACTACCTCATTGGTACATTATTATATTATTTAGTCCAGTCCAGATGTACATCCAGATTAAGATTCTGTGATGAGATTTGTTTCTTTTTTTCCCTCAGCAGCTCTCGTACTTTAAGAAGTGCAGGCTCCGCCTCAAGGCCATGAAGTGCAGGTTCACAATGGATGCCACGGACAGCAAAGCCTCCGTGGTTATAAAAGCACCACAAAATTGTGAATAAGACCACCTCCCAATCTTGTCAATCACTGCAACAAATCCCCCATCCATTCTCCTCCATGTGCTCTCATACTACGGGCTGGAACCCAAGGATCTGGCTGCTTTGGAGGCAAGTTTAATTTGTACAACCATATATAAAATGTGTTCTGTATTTTGATTGAAAATGCTTCTTAGATCATATCTATATGAAGATATAATGCAATGTTGTTCAGGCTGCATGTACGTTCTTCAGTAGTCGGGCGGGCATTGAGCCAGATGGCACGTTGTCTCTCCCAGAAGTTGCAGCGTATGATACTTGCTCTCAAAAGGCCATCTTTAAGTCAATGAAGCAAGATGAAAAAGACAGGTTGAAGCAGCGTTGCGGCGGCTCTTGGAAGCTCGTCCTTATGTACCTGTTGATCGGCGAGAAGAATTACCACCGTGGGAAATCTCAGGTTGTAGCTGGACCAGGGCACACTATTGCTGTCACATCCAAGGGGGATGTATACTCATTCGGCGCAAATTCTTCGGGGCAGCTTGGGCTTGGGAATACAGAAGAACACTTCGAACCATGCCTTATTAGGTAATAACATAGTGTATGCTTATTTTTGCCTATAACTATACTAGAAGTACATATTACATATCCAGAATGTCAGATCACAAGTGTCAAACCATGCTGCCTTGTAGGTCTCTGCAGGGCATCAGAATCACACAAGCCACAGTCGGCTCAAGGCGAACAATGCTCGTGAGCGACACAGGAAGCGTGTACGCATTTGGACAGGATAGTTTTGCGGGTTTGGAATCAGCAGGTGCTTATACCAGCAGCCCTAAGGTTGTGGAATCACTGAAAGGCATATTTGTAGTCCAAGCATCTATTGGGGGCCACTTCTCTGCAGTTCTATCTAGAGAGGGTCAGGTTTACACTTTCTGTTGGGGGCGTGAAGATAGGCTTGGTCATTCTTCAGAACCAACAGATCTCGTGCCTCGCCGTCTCTCTGGACCGCTTGAAGATGCTCTAGTTGTGCAGATTGCTGCGGGCAATTGCTATCTCCTTGTGTTGGTCTACAAACCGACTGGAATGTAAGTGACATTCCTTTATTTGTTACCCAGTTTTCATTCATGCTGATCTCTTCTTCCTTTTTGTTAAACAAGCATCTATCACCGTTCATATATACATTAACAAAACTCTCTTTTTACGAGAATTTGTTAATAAGTTTGATTTTTTTTGTATCAATTTGCAGGTCAGTCTACTCATTAGGGTGCGGTCAGGGAGGCAAGCTTGGGCATGGATACAAGATAGACCTGAGGACCCCAAAGATGATCGAATATTTCCAGCAACTGAATGTAAAACCGCTGTCGATTTCAGGAGGCGCTTTCCATTGTGCAGTTCTGGCAAGTGACGGACGTGTGTTCACCTGGGGGTGGGCCACCTATGGTTGCCTGGGACACGGTGATGAACAACAACAACCTGCTGTCCTCCCCACGGCAGTGGCGGGCTTGGGGTCGGTGAAGGCTAGGTATATCTCAGTTGGCTATAACTCCACCATCGTCGTCGTAGACAATGGCGATGTCTACTCCTTCGGGAACAATGATTCGCGTAATCTGGGTGTTGAGGTTTGATCATCATCATCTTCCTCATACTTTGAGTCTCGGACAAATAATCTAGTATTCCCTCCATTCCAAAATATAAGACTTTCTGGTTTTTCTAGATGCATTTTCTTTACTATGCATCTAGTTATACACTATGTTCAGATATACAAAGTAAAGAAAATGTATCTAGAAATGCCAGAAAGTCTTATAATTTGGAATGGAGGTAGTAGATAATATAGCAGCGATCAGTAACTGACTTGCCGTTTCATCACTTGTGGTTTCAGGCGGACGATGAGGAAGTCTGGATTCCCAAGCTCGCTACTCGGATTGTTGCGCTGAATGAAAAGGTAATGCAGATTAGCACGACCAACACCTGGGACTGGCCTAGTGCTGCATATAGCTATCACCGTCATACATGCGTGGCCACCGAATCCGGCAAGCTCTACTCCCTTGGTAGAGGTAGCAAGGGGCAGCTTGGTGTGAAGCTTGCTGAGGGACTGAAAACTATGGCGGTCCCAGATCGAGTCGCCATTGATCTCGCCTAGTTTCAGCATCGACCTCAGCCATCTCCTATAAATGCTCCCATGGTGGTGGAAGCTAGCTGCTGGTGTTGGGACTAAGTACGTCCTGAAATGGTTTGGAGTTTATGGATATTTATTTGCAAACATTTAGCTCGTTTTAATTACTTGGACTTTATATGACGTCCTGAAATGGTTTGGAGTGTATGGATATTTATTTGCAAACATTTAGCTCGTTTTAGATACTTGGACTTTATATGAGGTTGGCTTCTTTTCTAGCTTGACAATGGACACAGATCATATACCATGGCTTCTGGTTGGTTTCAGTTTGTCTGACCCTTTTTTTTTATGAAATGTCTGACCTTTATTGAGATGGCCATTAGCTACTTCGCCGTCTTTCCTCCCATCTCTGATCTCTCTGTCAAAGCGGATGCTAGGGTCACACTGCAGATGAAAACGAAAACCTAGCAGATGAAGAAGATGGATGCCAAAAGAAATCAGCCATGATTCATTTTCCCGAAAATTTGCAGGGGTTTCAGGAAAATGATTCGATTTCAACTACACTGCTTGTATGCTTATCATTATGAAGAGACAGAAAAACAAGTACAGAAACTTCAAATTTTGTTCTCTTTCATGGTATGCTATATATGGAGTATTGATATTTTTTTCTTCATTTAATGGGAACAAATGGTACAGCTATATATTAGTCCGGCTTACATTTGTGATTCCCTCATAAACTCCATTTGTTCCTTTTTCTATTTGATGAAAATCAATTAGAACCCTTAACTGATTGACTCGTTGGTAATTAAGAGAGATGGCATATATATATATAACAACTTTGAGGTTAACTTATTATACAGATGATACTACTGACTTATCTAATAAACCAGAGCAGAAGTAGTAGTAGAAAGTAGAAACATGGACGAGAAAGGTTCAGAAACTCCATATCTATGACCAGTTCCAAACTCATTTTGTGTAGTCAAGGAAAGGCAAGGTGAAAAGTATAAACTGAACGTTGTCAAACCATTATAATTGCCATCGCCACTTTCCTGCAAAGTATTTTTGGTGAATTTCGCTTGGGCATCTGGGCATTTCGTTAATCGTTTCAAAGAAAAATATCCCGTTACAGGACTGGGTTACCCAGTCTGGGTAGCGCTCAAATGTATGCACAAGTACAGTTAAGCTAATGAGTATAAAAGAACACTTTTGTTCTTTCTCTTGAATTTGTTCTTGTTGCAATCAGGTGAAAGATAAAATATCGCAGTCAAAACGCACAATTTATAGGTATAAGAAAGCAATATGCCACAAATCCATCCACTCTATTAAAGCAAGCGGCTCTGAATGATAGTATTCAAACTTCAAAGCATTTCTCTATAGGCATCGTTATGCATAACTCAGTCATTACTTTCCTAAATACTGAGTGGAAATGCTTCGCAACTGAAAATAAGGAGAATCCAAATAGACAGAGCCACTTTTCACAGTTCAACCCACACCAAACTAGCTAAGACTAGTCACCAGCAGCCATTGATCTCAGCACTGTGCAAACAATGCTCTTGAACTCGCAAAAAAAACCCCAACAACCAAGCAAAGCTTCACCAGCATATAGCCTGCTGAGTGCTCCCTGCTACCGAGTATCCATCATGGATGCATCAGGTACGCATTTGTAGAATTATGCACATAAAAATATAAATCTCAAGCCTTAAACCCAAATAATTAACTGAACAAAGCTTAACTTAAGGTGGATCTTGCAGACATAAAATCAAGATCAAAGCTTCAATTTTAAGATGGGGAATGTAACTAGTAGCACATTAGAACTCTTTCCTTTTAGCAACTTCTCAGGGTCCAAATGCAAGTGGCAGCAACATAACAAACTTAGGTTTGGATTGCCTAGAAATAGAAAAGACCATACGTTCTTCAACTACATGATATATTTTGCCCGTCTTCAACTACATACTAATAGGAGTCCAATACTGACAAGTAACAGAGTACTAGGGTGAATGAAGGAACATTTAGAGGCGAATCATATCAATTTCAAACAAGCTTCAGTTGGCCGAAGGTCCTCCATGTGATGATGACCTCTACAGGAACAGGTGCTTGAACTTGTCACTTGCCAGCTTGCACAAGCCATCAAAGGGCTTGGGATCTACCAGATAAACAAGGTGAAAAAAATCAAAGGTGTCATGGATATAGGGGAAAATAAGTATGGATGCTGTGTACTTAAAGCTATTGCTGCAAGGTATGGCATAGAATAAAGGACTAAGTACAAGAAATTTATCTACATCTCAAGTATAAAAAGAATATATCTACACAACTTTAAGCCATAATAAGCTCCTCGATCTCGTTGTCAATGGAGGATAGCATGATTAAAGTCCCTGCCAGATAACATGTTTCTCATCCTGAAACGCATTCTAAGATCATGGTTGATCTCAGGGGCATACTTAGTGCTATCTGGGGATAGAACAAAACCGTGTAAATGTGACTAAGAGACATGAAAAAATAAATAAGATGCACATTCCTTGTAACAAAGGGAGTCAATTTTCTGTAGTTCAAGGAGCACCCAACATATAACTTTAAATCTAATTCCTAAATTTCCAGATACTAACAGCAGTTTAAAAAATTGGCTCTCTCTCGGCCTCTCCCTCCCTCCCCCTCCTTCCCGGGTGTCTTAATCTGTAATTTGTGTAAACAGGAAAATCATCAGGCTGCTTTGATGTTCTAAGAAAATAAGATCAATACCAAACAGAAAACAGATATTTGCTCACCCGATTAACCCAGGCACTACCTGACAGGTTGACAAGTTCAGAAAAGAAAGGGACAAAGATTATTTCTTGTTTACTTGCTTGGTTGCTCCTTAATGTTCATAGGTTCAGGTCAGGGGCCAAACAGAATAACACAATACGGGAGGGGCTAAATAGTAGCTGATGACTCGTTAGGAGGGTGAAACTCAAAATTTTCACTAATTTTGCAAGTTTAAATTGGTGTACATCAAGGGCGTGGGTATGCTACGATCTTTTTTTATGACATGGGTTGAAATAAGAGCTGGCAAGCTTGGATGTGGAAAAGTTTAAACCATGGTATGGTAGCACCTCAGAATATACTAACAGTTCATACTATTGCAATCAAAGGGCCAGTGGCATTTGAAATCTCACCAAAGTTGGGACCAAAATCAGTGCAAACTTCAGCACGGATGGTCTGGTTGTTTTCAGCAATTCCATAAACCTCCATAAAGTGTGATGCAGGGATGTCCATGGCACTTTTGACACTCAACTGATGCCCATCAGTGGACTGCCCAACAATCACTCCACCTTCATTGCGTTGGACCTGAACAACTGTGCGCACTCTTCGCCCAACAAACATGCTCAGAATCTCTGCATTGACAAGTGCCGCGGGGCTTGATGTGTCCATCTCTGCAAAGAGACGGCTCAGAATTTCAGATCAATCATTCAGTGCAATTCAGTGCAATCATCTAGCAAATCAATCATTCAATGCAATTCAGTACAATCATCTAGCAAATGGTGAAGCAAACAAATTCCGCACATCTTCTAGTCACTATCACAAAAAAACACCATATCAAATATTGCAGTATGATGAACAAGTACTTGAAAGGATCTCGACTGCAAAACATGTACCAGAGTTTTGGTTGGCAGTGTGACTTGTGAGTGGGTTACACGTTACAGTATACATTCAACCTGAGATAATTATTTTTGCATTATTGATGACACGGGCGGATCCAGTAAAGGGGCATGGGTTTACACATGTACACACAATAATTTTTTCCAAAAACTTGAAAGGTAGGAGGCTTTCAATCAAATGGCTAAATAGCTTTAGGTTAGGGTTTCGGTGCTCAGCTTGAAGGGGAAGGAAGAGAAGGGGGGTAGGAGTACCTTGTGGGTGCTCGTCGCCGGCGAGGAGACAACTAAAGCCTCAGCACCTGGCTTAGAGCGGCGGCGGCGGTGGCGGTGGCGGTGGCCCTCAAGTCGTCGGAGAGCTACTGGAGAGAGGCGCGCTAGGAGGCAACGCAAAAGGAATGCGAGGTTTATGCAGCGGCGGCGTAAAACAATTAATAAAGGAAGAGCGCACGCACATGGGCCTTCCTCTGGGCCGTTTTTCTTCCTCAACTTCTTTCGAAATTTTGGTTTACTATATTGGAAAAAGTATATTTTTCCTCCTCTAACATTTACGAAAGTCCGGTTTCCTACTTAAACCGCAAAACCGAGCAAAACACAAAGTTTGATGAAGCTTTCAAGCAAGAGATAGAACACCTCTTCGGATCCTCAAATTAAAAGAGAGATTGAGAGGGATCGAGAATCCTAATTCTCGCTATTTAGAATGATCCAATTCTATTGAGTCTGACCCATATTGATCATTTCTCTTTAGCGAAGAATGACCATGGGCTGGCGCATGGGGCTTTATCATCCGAAATCATGAGGGCGAGGCTGTCCTTGCGGGTGCAGGGAACCTAGGGCCAGACGCCTTGTTGCTGAGACGATGGCGAACTGATTTTGCATTGTTGAAGGAAGCGATCACAATATCATCTAGTGAATCATTTGTTGGTGGTGGACTCTTTTGGGAAATCCGTAGCCTTATTCATGAGAGCTTTAGTTGTTTTAATATTTATAAAATTCCAAAAACTTGTAACTTGTCTGCACATGAGCTTGCTTGTGGGTATGAGTCGGGATCCGGGTAAGTTTTGTATATGGACCCCCTCTCTCGATTTTGTAACACATTTAGCTACTCGTGTTAGTACCCGCCCATTAATGTAAGGCCACAGTGCCATGTGAAGGATAACAAAAAGTTCACTCAACTTTTTAAACTGTTTTATCTCCTTAGAGCGGTTTTTGAAGGTGTTTTTATCTTCTTTTTATTTATTTCAGCTAAATCTTTGAAATATCATAGTTTCACAGAAAAAAAAAACATAAAACATGAAATCCAATTTTGTTGGACTCCGTATATGTAGATCTACAAAGTAAATATATAATATGTTATGTTTTATTATATTTTTTTAATAGATTTAGATCTATGCTTTTCTATAATTAATTAGAATAATTCATAATTGTAGTTTCTATGTTCTAATTGTGGTGAAATTTTCATTGTGGCCTAATTATTATATGCTTGAACTATAGTTAAAAAAGATTCATACTAATTAGATGTAAAACTTAGTTATAGATTTATTTAGGGGTTTTTGTTTGTTATATATCTAAATAAATCTAAAATTTTAAATAACTAAGTTAAGCTATATATATGAAATTTTTACTACAATTCAAACATGCAAAGGTACTGTAGTAACTAAGTTATATAACGCAACGCCTCTTTTTGACGAAAAATTGAAAAAATGGGTCACCTTCCAAAACCTCTTTTTGACTTGGTTCAAATTAAACTTTAGTCTTGAGTTCAATCAACACCATTTTCATCACCATCACCCATGTGCTGATGTGCTCCAGCTTATCGCTGTGTGAAGTGCTACTAGGCATCATCGGCATCCTTGATCTGTCGAACGGCCCTCTTGGTCCCATCGACCATTTGTGTAGGAGATGCAGTAGGCGGGAGCAGCAGCTTCCGGATGTGCTAGATGATCAACCTGGCTGACCTGTTATTTTGCCACTGCCATCCACAGCGGAGAGACGGCTCACGGATCGATCGGCGATCCCCTGATTCGTCCGGACTCCAGAGGCGGCCGGGCCGAGGGAGGAGAGGACGCGGCGTGCGACGCGATAGGGCCGGCCGGCATCACGAGGCGACGAGGCGAGGGAAGATCGCTATGGCGCGCGACGATCGGGTCGTCGTCACACCGGCCGGAGAACGTGGCGCGAGGCTGGGTGGCCGCCAATCCAACCGGCCGCCGGCGAAATGCGCGACGTGCATACCACCGGTGCGGAAGAGGGCGCGAGGCCCACCTGTCAGCGCCGAGCAGAGTCCACCGATTGGAAGGGAACCGAGGGAAAGAGATCGTTTAACAGTTAAGAGAATCCAAATAACCAATCACGTATTCCCTATTCCTCTCTCTCTTTCCTGGCGCTGGCGGCGACGTCCTCATCGTCCCTTCGCCGGCGGCGGCCAGTGATCTGATCCACCAGGCAGGTGTCTCCGCACTTTTATTTTGCAGTCAGTTTACACGTACTGTGCCACGTGTTTTCAATTTACAGTCAATCTCTTCAGTCTTCAGATGTTGATCGATCAGTCGTGGACAATGGTAAACTATGTTACGTTAATATAGGGTTTGGGGTGATTACAGTAAAAGGACAACATTAATAGTATTGGATTAGATTATCTTCTTAATCTTCTTATCTAGTGATCATGATTAGCAGTAGTTTTGATGGTTTTGGTCTATTCATCTTGTGAAGGTCATGTTGTCACTTGGTCGTTGTTCAATAGATGGTGGTGCCTTCTCTTCTTTTTTAAGAATTTCACATGATTTGTTTAGTATGCAATACATTTGTTTAGTAAAAAAGAATCATATATACTTGATCAGTTGCACTTTGTGTTGATTATGATCGGTAGTGGTATTTGCTTATTTTGCACAAGTCTTTCACATGATTTGCTTGATGTTTTTCGGCAGAGAGGGGGTCGGGCTCTTGAATTTTGGTATATTCTTTCTTACATAATTTTCGCTAAACTTTGATAGACTTGCATAACTACCTTCATTAGTGATCTTGCTGCTTCAGCCAAATTCATTGTCAGAATTGCTGACTTTAGGATCTCAACTCAATGTCATTTATTACTAAATGTTCTCTTACCCATAAACAATTAAAGATCTACTGAATTTGTATCTTTGTATAAACTAGAATACTCTAGGCTAATACTGGTATGGAAAGACGCATTTGATTAGTCTGTTTGAATCCCATTACTAGTATGGAAACATGACACCTCTCGTTGGTATACATTGGTCCGGATGGCTATCCAGATTTGTAATGATTTGTTTCTCTTTTTTTCTTTCTTTTTTTTGAGGAAATCTCTTTTCCTCGGTAGCTCTAGTCCTTGAAGGTTTTGAACTCACAATTAATTAGGCACCTCACCAAGTTCAGGTCCCCGATGGATGCCATGGACAACAAAGCCTCCGTGGTTAAAAAGGTCCACAACATTTTGAATGAGACCACCCCACAATCTTGTCCATCAATGCAGCAAATCCCCTCACTGAATTCCCGTCGTCCATTCTCCTCCATATGCTCTCATCCTATGGGCTGGAACCTAAGGATCTGGCTGCTTTGGAGGCAAGTATAATTTGTACAACCATATATAAAATGCTTTCAGTATTTGAAATGCTATACTTAATTATCATGTCTATGACCATAATAATGTTGTTTAGGCTACATGTGAGTTCTTTGGAAGACCTGCAAAACTCGAGCCAGATGCCACCTTGTCTCTCTCTGAACTTGCAGCATATGATACTTGCTGTCAAAAGGCCGTCCTTAAATCACTGGAACTTGAGGAAAAAAAGAGAGGCTGAAGCAGCGGTGTGGAGGCTCCTGGAAGCTCGTCCTTGAGTACCTGTTGATCGGTGAGAAGAATTATCACCGTGGGAAATCCCAGGTTGTTGCTGGACCAGGGCACAGCATTGCCGTCACGACAAAGGGGCATGTCTACTCATTCGGTGCAAATTCTTCTGGACAGCTTGGGCTTGGGAATACAGAAGACCAGAGCAAACCATGCCTTATTAGGTAACAAAACGCATGCTTGTTTTGCCGATAACTAGTAAAACTATATACTATATGCACTATGTCACAGCTCTCTAACTCTGCCTTGTAGGTCTTTGCAGGGCATCAGAATAACACAAGCCGCAGTCGGCTCGAGGCGAACAATGCTCGTGAGCGACACAGGAAGCGTGTACGCGTTTGGACAGGATAGTTTCGCGGGTTTGTATTCAGTAGGTGATGCTTATACCAGCAGCCCTAAGGTCGTGGAATCACTGAAAGGCATATTTGTAGTCCAAGCATCTATTGGGGGCTACTTCTCTGCAGTTCTGTCTAGAGAGGGTCAGGTTTACACTTTCTGTTGGGGGCGTGGATCAGTGATGCTTGGTCATCGTTCAGATCCGACTGATCTCGAGCCTCGCCTTCTCTCTGGACTGCTTAAGGATGCTCTTGTTGTGCAAATTGCTGCTGGCAATTGCTATCTTCTTATGTTGGCTTACCAACCTACTGGTGGAATGTAAGTGTCATTCCTTTGTTGCCCAGTTGTCATTCTTGATCATCTTCTTCTTAATACGTTGGAAAAAAAAAATTATCACTTTGCAGGTTGGTCTACTCGGTGGGGTGCGGTTGTGGAGGCAAGCTTGGGCATGGATCCCAAACAAACCTGGGGATCCCAATGCTGATCAAACATTTCCAGATACTGAGTGTAAAACCAGTGTCGGTTTCAGCAGGCGCTTTCCATTGTGCAGTTCTGGCAAGTGATGGACGTGTGTTCACCTGGGGGCGGAACCCGTATGGTTGTTTGGGACACGATGGTCGACAGCATTGTACTATCCTCCCCACGGCAGTGGCTAGCTTGGCGCGGGTGAAGGCTAGGCATGTCTCAGCTGGCTATAGCTCCACCTTCGTCGTCGCCGATAATGGCGATGTCTACTCTTTTGGGTGCGATCATTCGGATAATCTGGGTGTTAAGGTTTGATCACCATCTCGTTCCTTGTATTCGAGTCTCGACAAATTCAGATAATTGAAGCCATAGCAACGATCAGTAATTGGTCTTAGTTTCGAATTCCTGACTTTGCCGTTTCATCTCTAGTGGTTTCAGGAGGACAAGGACGGCGTGGACGCAGGGATTCCCAAGCTAGCCACTCGGAATATTGCTCTGGATGAAGAGGTTGTTCAGATTAGCGCCACCAACACCTGGGACTAGGTTGGCCCTTATAAAAGTACAGATGGCTCTCATACGCTCGTCCTCACTGAAACCGGTAGGCTCTATGCACTTGGCGCAGGTGGCAAGGGGCAGCTTGGTGTGAAGCTTGCTGAGGGACAGAAAACTAGGCCTGTCCCACATCGTGTCGCCATTGATCTCGCCTAGCTTCATTTCACCAGCATCGATTTCAAACCATCTACCATGGCCCTGGTGGTGTGCAGTGGTAGCTTCTTAGCTCGTTTGAAAACCAGCTGCTGGTGTTGGGACTGGAACTGAATCCTGAAATGGTTTGGAGTGTTTGGATATCTATTTGCAAACATCTTAGCTCGTTTTAGATTGGGTTCTGGACTATTAGGTTTCGTGGTGGCTTCTTTTCTGGACAGTGGACAGATCATGCTAGGTTTCAGTTTTGACTGATCTTTATGTTCGGTTGCGATCATGCGGTGGCAAGTACAACCGGTCGCACACTCACACTAAAACTTCAGGTGTATTCGCACTTCACAGGCTGACGCTGATGCTTTTGCACGCTTGCCATATGCGACCCAAATGCTGATCGATTTGTCTTTTGATTGAAAGGAAGATCAATTTATATGAGTCTTTAGTCGATGCTAACCATTCAGCTAATAGAAAGATCATGTAAATGGGGAGAGCTTCAAATCGTCCTGTAAAATTCAGAATAACAGAACTATTCAGTATACACAGGGTTTCATCATTGAGCGCTGTACAAAATGCCCACTAGTAGCATTATAACGGACCTGCATTTCCAAGAAAATATCACTAAATTGTTTCTCAGCTGCCTACCAAGAACAAGAATAACACAGACCCCTCCTGGACTGTCCTTCAAAAATTGTACCCGTAGGTGGTGTCCATGTCTCCAGCTTCGGGCAAAATTGGTAAATGAACTAGCAGAATTGCTGTCTTCCATCTAGTATGCTCATCTTTTCCTGCAAATTCACAGAGAAATGCAAAAGGTAAGCTGAATGATTTGACACTGTTTTTTTTTTTTTCGAGCAATCATTTGACACTGTTTTTCAGCATGTCAATGTTTTGCTATCATGATTCACTTTTCCCCAGCTTTCAGCATGTCAATGTTCTGCTATCATGATTCACTTTTCCCCAGCAGCAATGCTTGTGCTGGTTGTTGCAGTTACGCTGTAAGAAAGCAACTTGCTGGTGTGGGGGTGCTCTGGGAGAACTGGGGTCAGCACGTCACATGAACACTAGTCCCTCCGTTCTAAATTATAAGTCGCTTTGACTTTTTTTTTGGTACGTCAATTTTGCTATGCATCTAGATATAATAACATGTCCACATACATAGCAAAATGGATGAACCAAAAAGTTAAAGTTTAATTTATAATTTGAAACGAAGGAAGTAGCAAATAGCAACCGAGCAGGCCAAAACACTGAATCCACATGGCTAGTCAAACAAAGTAATGTCAAAATACAGTCATGTACCTCTGTTACATGGATTGTTTTGGGGCCCTCCAGCAGAGTAGATTCGAACCAAAGCGCGAATTCTTGCTCCACCTGTAGAAGAAACAAAATAGTTCAGCACTCGTTCGTCACATGGCAATAAAGTGACTGAATATATCGTTGCATGAGATTGTATGGCTAAATAGCTGCCTGTGAAGAAGCATTAATGAGGCTATCAATCAAAGTACAGTGGAAAAGTGACAAGTTCAGACTGCTTACAAGTCATCATCTCTTGAACTGTAAGTAGCTCTTGAATTTGATCTTGGACACTGCTCGTAAGGTTCATATGCGCAGAAGTATGTATCGAATTCTTTCTTAGGCAGGAAGTCCATCTTGTTATGTGGCTGGATCCTCAAACAGATTGTATGTGCTGCACCAGAAGACAATAGCTTCTTTTGAAGCTTGAGTGTTCGTGAGAAGCAATTCGGCTGTAGGTCAGGCTCCTGGATGCTATCGAAGTGACCCTGCTCACTTACACCCTTTGAGTAGTTAGTCTCTGACCTGCACGTCCTTGTCAGGTCATCTGTCATGGATCTGTTTGACGTCAAGGTACTCCGAGCATCATCCTCACAACCATGGACTGTTGGTTTTGAATCAACACGTTTCATGGTATATGGTGATTCCTGCTGACTAGAGGTGTAGCCTTTAAGGGGTGTCTCCCTTGCTCCAGGCCTTACAGCTTCATCTTCATCAGTCACAACTGAATCTGACAGCTCTTGCTTCCTGCCAGAACAGTTGAGAAAAACTGAACGACTGTCTCTTCAACCTAGCATCTTTTCTCACTGGACAAGTTACAAGTTTGAATCTGATCTCAACATTGCACCCAAGAACATGTTGTAAAGAGCATTCTATTAAGCTTTGCATTTTCTCTGCTCTTGATAGGTGATCTGGGTGTCCAAAACCAACTTCTGCTATGGCCAGCTCTGAGAATTTTTACATATAGTGTATCATTTTCAGCACAATCCATATATGAGAAAATAAAAATCAATTGAGATGGCATGTTTGTTTTTACCTTCAGTAACGTGAACCGATGATAAGAAGCCTTCTTTCCTGAGGAAACTTTTGGCTGACCTTGATCGACACTTTCCAATGGCTCTCCTCCATATGTTCTCAAGCTTAAGCCGCCTACAGTGTCTCTCAGAACAGTTGGACTTGCTGCTGTTACATGCCTGACAAAAATTGGCACTTGAATGCACCTTGGAAACCCAGTCATCTACACAATGGGATATAAAAAATGGTTATCACTCCATTCTGTATGGAAATATGAATTACATGGCATACTGAGAATTAATATGTTTACCTGTATATCCAGTTACTGAATGTGCATGCATATCATTCGGTTCAGCAACAGGGTCAGGTTCATTGGCGCTAAACTGCAAAAGCGCAACTGTAACCCAAGTAGCCTGATTCCTTGATGTCCTCAATTGTTTTTCAGTTTCTGATAGTATCTTCAGTGCATGTCTTAATTTCTTTATCCCAACCTCTGATACTGCATAATCATGACAAAAAAAGATCAGACATGAGATGAAAACCTTTGTGGAACAAACAGGGATGTAGATAGATGATGTTCAGAATTCAAGATAAAAGTAAGATTATGGCAATTTTCCAACAATGAATGTATGATCCTGTAGTTGGTTCAATTCAAGCATCTTAAAAGATAATAGCACACAGTTTTGAACAATAGGAGAATGCTCATGTGGCAAATAAGAAATAACATATCAAGGAAAGGACACATACATGCATATCTACCCAAGAAACTTTTGCTGACTTCAGTGACTGCAGATTGACATCGTCCTGAGAGAATGTCCATAATAAGGTTGGCCAACTGAGACACCAGCTGCAGAGGATCAATTGCTGACCCCATAAGTTCTCGAGCTCGTCTTACAGTGTTGGTTGTGTCGGATGACAATGCTAGATCAAGCAATTCAATCAACTCGTCATCAGACACAGATCCTACCTGCAAATAACAGATATATAAACATGAAAATACTGAGTTTATGATAACATGGAGCATGACAGATGACAGTAGACAACTCACAAGCTCATGCACAAGAGAAATTGTGATCTTCTTCCCAAGCAAACTGAGTTGATCAAGCATTATTTCTGAATCTCTAATAGAACCGTTAGACTTTGCAGCAATGAAGTACAACCCATCATGGTCAAACTCCAATCCTTCTTCTATACAGATTGTCTCCAGCCTGTAGACAATATCTGCCACCTTTATCTTCGGAAAATGGAACTTCTGGCAGTGTGTGATGGAAGTGCGAGGCATGCTTTCTATGTCAGAAGTAATCATAATGTATACTGTATGCCGGTATGGCTCATCAAGACTCTTCAGTATTGCTGACCATGCATCTTCTTGCAAGAGATGGCATTCATCTATTATGAAAACCTTGAAGCGCGAAGAGTATGGTACCAGAGATGCACTCTTGAGAAGTGCCTTTACTCGACCTAAACGATCCATTTTCGCCGCGTCAAGTTCTTTCACATCTCTACTCTTCCCAGAGAAAAGAATGACACACTCTTTACAGAACCCACATGGCCTTTGCTCTTCAAGAGATACACAATTTAGAGCCGCAGCAAAAATCCTTGCTGTGGATGTCTTGCCTGTACCCCGGGGGCCATGAAACAAGTACATTGGAGCAACTTTTCCTTTGCAGCATGAATATAAGAGGGACTGGGCAACAACATTTAAGCCAATCAATTCACTGAAGGAACGAGGGCGAAATTTCTGGCTTAAACACCTTGGTGTCTCGGTGTATGGTACATTGCCTTGGAATGCTGCCTCAGTTCCATCTGTAGATAAGAGAGGTTGATCTGGACCATCACTATCAGAATAAAGTTCTCTGTACTTTGATGCTCCTGACCAGCAGTAACTTATACCACAGCCACTAAAATTCGATCCTACGACATCATTTGACCTCAATCGTGTATCCTCTGTTCCATGCCCTAAAGCGCTTCTTCTTGACCCAACAGAGCGTGCCTCACTGACTGACATACAGGGGCTCCCAACACGGCTCATTGCAGCAGAAGACTTGCTCCTGAATTTGGAGTAGTCTGGCATTTTCACTTCTTCATCAGCCTTATCCGGCATTGCAAATTTTGGTCTTTCATAAGAATTCACTTCCTCCTCTTCCTTATCTGCATCCACATTGTTGACCATATTGTTTGCCAATTGACGGATAGAACTGTGATTTGAGTGATGACTTGCGGTGACCATCTTGGCGGACACGATGAACCTGCTTGTTTCTTGGTGGGTTCAAGCCTCTGATCCTGACAGCAGAAGATTTCCTATATGATGCAGTCCTTGCGTTTGGTCCCCGAAAACTCCGCTCTGACCCCATTGCAGGCTCAGCTCCCACATCTTCGTCTTCTTCAACCAGCTGATGATGTGCTGACCTGCCAAGGTCCAGAGTCACCCCATTGCTAGAAGCAGTCTCCCAGATCATGTGATCGGAAGGAGACGCGTACTTGCTCATCGAGTTTGTCGCTGGATCCCGCAGCGATCTCACTCGCTTGAGCTGCACCAAGGTTCTTGACAGTGGGACATCCACAGACACAGAGTGACGCCTCATGTCCATCATCTTGAATATGCACTTCTCCCTTCCAACTTATCCAGCAATAATGAAAGATAGTATCTTCAATGCTGACATGAAAATGTGGTCCTTCTCTTGATTAGGACATGACCCATTGTAGCGAAGTCACTGCAGAAAATCAGACACAAGAACTATAAGAACACATGTTTCCGTACTTGCCTTGATTCTTCTCCCCTTGCACAGGCAACAAGGGGCTTCAACTCAGATGAGAGATCAGGTCAAGATGGGTTTTTTGGGGGAACAGAAAAAGGTATTAAAGTGAACCATTTGCATGGCTTTTGAACTCCAACAGAAAATGCTGCATTGTTCGGGATCTCCAATATACTAAATCCAGGCCAGAATTTGAGACAGATATATAAGCATAAAACAGGAGGAAAAAAAAACAAAAGAAGTCTGTTATAAGCTATCTTAATGCAGTATTGAAGCAATCATTTGTACGACAGGCCCATAGAGACGAAGTATGAAATCTCGAGGTCCCAGGTCATTCAGTAAGCACAGATCAAGATAGTAAAATGAATTTTTGCTTGTACAGGAATCAGGCGTGACTTGTCCCTTTTTCTGACCGAAATGAAAGGTAAAACAGTGCAGATAATCCACAAATTCTCTCCTTTTCTAAACGAACGTGGGGGCACCCAAGAAAAACAAACAGCAAGTGTGGAGAAAACAATCAAAAAGTCAAATCCCACCATAGCATCAGCCCTAGTAGACCACCAGTAGCCCTGCACTTAAAAACAGAGGAGATTTGCACGGTTGCAAGGACCAATCACCACCAACCTCTCGCAGAAATATGACATGGCGCATTGGCACAGCAAACCCCCAAAAGAAAATCCAAATAAAAACTACTCAAAGGACAGCAGTGAAGAACACCTCGCAGAACCTCAAATGAAATCACTGAAGATTGCAAAATCTTTGGGTCCATATCATCTCCCCCACATCTCCCAACTAGCAATGGTCCTGTTCCTGCTACCGCATCATCATACAGATGCAGTAACGGGTGCATTCCTTGTCGTTTTAGCTCCTCGCAAGAACACGGATCAGAAGCACAACTCGAAACCCCCAACAAAATCAGTGCCGCGGCATTGCGAAAGAGCCACGAGATCCAGCTGCGGGGGCAAGGTTAAGCAAACAACGAGACACGCAGAAGCGAGTAAAGCAAGAGACCCCGGGGGAAGTGAACCCGCCGTCGAGATTAAAGCAAAGAATGCGCGAGGAACAATGGAGGACGCCTTCTCACCACTCACCAGAAAGAAGCCTGCCTGGGCGGCCGGAGGTGGTGGTGGCGGCGGCGGCACGGGACGAGGGGAACGGCCAGGGCTTTTGCCTCGACGGGGTCGGGACAGTGCGGCGTGAGGTGAGGCCCTGCTTGACTCTGGTACGGTGCGGCGTGGTAATGGCAGCGGCGGGTACAGTCAGCCCAGGCCAGCGACCTCACCAGTCACCTCTCCTCACTCATGAGCTGAGCTGAGCTCTGGAGAGGGAGGGAGAGCGGGGAGCGTGCTGAGCAATCGGCTGAGCATCACCAGGCAGGCACCAGCCAGCGAGCGGCAGCGTGCGGTGTGGTGTGGGCATGTGCTCAGTGGCAGAACGGCACGGGAAAGGGCAGGTTTAGGGGTGATTATGATTAAACAAGTGCTGCAGCGGTCATGGCGGCACGGCTGCAGGCGGCAGGCGGCAGAGCACACCCACCCCACAGTCCTGAGCGCCTGCGCGGTGGGGCCGCGGCAGCTAGCCTCGGCGACCGTGCCGGAGCGATGGCGTTTCTGTAGTTTTGCCGGAGGCTGGAGGGTGGTGGTGCGGGGGCGCTGGCGCTCAGTTTGGTTTCGGACTGGTTGAACTTGCCTGAGCGCGCGTCACACCCCAGGCGTCCGATTTCCCATGCCGGGGGACAGGATGAGTTGCCTGGCAGGCAAATGCCTGCGAGGGCTCAATCCAAACAGGCCACTTCGTTGTGGTGGCTGGCTGCGCTGGGGAATCGGATCATCTAACTTCACGCCAAGTGACTGTCACGATCCCGGCATCCGCGCCCGTCGCTCCGCATCCGGCGTTGGCCAGCGATTTCTGCCGATCCAGCTGCCACACGCCTTGGCTATCTGGGCCTGGCCCAAAACGACCATGCCGCCCCCGGTTTGGGTGCTTTGCAAGGCGACGAGGGCAAGGCAACAGTGGCTGGCGATCTTTGCTCAAAAAAAAAACAAAAAACAGTGGGTGGCGATCGATCTCGAATCTCGATTGGCTGGTGCTTGTGGCAAGAACATGCATGTTCGCAGGTCTGTACTTCTCTATTCATGTGTGTTTAGATTGCATCAAACTTCTCTATTCATGTGTGTTTAGATTGCATCAATTTTTCTCCCGATTTGGTTGTCATACTCTACTAACTGTCAGCTCCCGTTGGAGTTGATTAAAGAAATCAGCTTGCGATGCGTTCATTGATAAAGATTCAGGATATATGAGATGGACGAAAAGAGGTATATAATCCATGCTTGTTTCTTGCTCCCACCTCTGAACTTGCATCTCTGAACAACAGAACATTTTGTGTATATCTGAACTTGCAAATGCATTACGATTTATAAGACAATGGCAATCTGTACAATCTCATCATTTTGCTACTTACAATCACAAGTTACAGACTCGCTAGCTCTTGTACAAATTGCACTTTACAAGCAAGATCTGCAATTAGAAGATCAGAAATGGGAAAACTTCCTGGACAGCTAGCTTGCCAGTTCGAACTCAACTCTGTAGGAGAAAACGTGCAGGTGGGCGAGGTGGAAACTCTGCACGCTGACTGCTTCCAGCACGGAGATGGCACTGCGTTTGGCAAGGGACAGCGACGACGCAGGGCTCGGTGAGGACGGCCGCTCAGTGAGGACGGCGACGACGGCCGCTCGGCGGGGAAGACGACGGCGCGGCGCTTGGCGAGGACGACGATGACGGTCGCTCGGGGAGGAAGACGACAGAGCAGCGCTTGGCGAGGACGACGACGTAGCGGCGCTCGGCGAGGACGGCGACAGAGCGATGCTTGGCACGACGGGCACTCGACGGCGACGGGACGGGACGGCACAGCGCACCGCATCCGAAGACGGCGGCGTCGATTTTGACCATTCACGGGAGCTCTGGGCACCGGTAGGAGCTGTGTGGGCTATGATGGGTCTTGCCACTGTGCAGCCCATGTAAGTTTGGCAGACCTGTCGTCCGATCGAGCATCGACAGCTGAGATTGCGTGACAGCAGGATGCAGTCGTTTTTTTTTTTTTTTTTTAAAAACCCTCTACAGCTGTAAAGATCCGTTCACGTGTCTTCACACACCCACACCACCACAACGCACACCTACACACACCCGCACACTCACGCACCTACAACTACACACGTCGAAGACTCAAGGCCCATCCGAAGATCACCGAAGCCACCGGGCTCTAGCACGCGATGAGGGAGCACCGCACTCCCGTTGTGGCACCACGCACGGAGAGGCGTACCTGAAATTTATTTGGGATAAACCCAGTGAGAACCCCAGGCCGATCAAGGATCGAACCTGGGTCGGTAGGCTGCCCACCGGCAAGCACTACCACTGAGCCACAGGCTCGTTCTCGGATGCAGTCGTTTTGAGTGGCAGAGCCGAGCACACCAGAGTGGTCACGCCCGTGTCTCCTCTCCGTGTGTTTTCATGTGCACACAGCACCTCCGTCTTGCTTCAAATTACACAAAGGTCCGGTCAGCGCCGGCCCTGGGTGCGGGCAAGTGGGGCGGCCGCCCCGGGCCCCCAACCCAAGGGGCCCCACCCTAGCTATGTATACAACACAGGTGATACTCCGTATGTATGCTGTATTTTGTTTATTTACGTATGATCGCCCAGCAGCGCGTTAAGGTTCAGCACGTCTGTGGCAGGCTTTAAGCCGTGCGTTTCCTAGGCCCGAGTGTGGCCCCTGTTTAGCTTGTGCATCTCATTGTTCCATCATGCCGTTCAGGCTAGCAAGTTAGTGGTCCATGGATCACAAGCCAAGCTAGCGCTTTCTCTATTTTTGTGTTCAGTCATTTCTGACATGAATTTCCACTGAGTTGTTTCATCTGAGTTTGAGTTTTTGAAATCCGTTTTGACAACGGTTTTTGCATTGCTTTTCTATCGATCTAAGGAATCCGTCTAAGTGCTCTTGTCACATTCGGGAACGAACTTTTTCTCTATAGAAATCGAGTATCTTGTTTTCTATCCCTTGGTTCAAAAATCTTTCTCCCGGTCGTGTGCGATTTTTGAAGTGCCCTACCAATCATGGCCTAGCAGCGTTGTCGGCATGCGGCCTGCCCAAGGGCGTAGTTGGTGAGTCTGCAGGTGACAGGAACACACAGATACACGCTCTCAAAATAGGTTTGTATGTCCTCCGACCTACTATATGCTCTAGAGAATTGAACGTAATGGCTGTGCTCAATTAAAATTAGGTGCAACCATAAAAAATGATTTAATTTCAGATTTAAGTGAATGTGAATGTTAATTATTAGAGATAATTCATTCTCTAAATTTTAACAAGCTTCCATAAGAAAGGTAAAAAGAAAACACAAGTAGATGGGTTCATACAATCACAAAGAGGGTCTATCCATAAGTTTTTAAATTAATTTATATGTACGATGATTTATGTCATATGAATATTATTTTACATATAAGATTATGTGTTTATCATTAACAAAGTGTTAAAAAAATTGAGTAATAAGTATTGTCACTCGCCGGCGTACCTAAAGGGCCCCCAATTTGGTTTCGCCCAGGGCCCCAAAAATCCTAGGGCCGGGCGCTAGTCCGGTTTAATAAGGTTTGGACCATGGTCTGCGGGCGACCCGTGGCTCTCCTCTCGCTTCTCGCGTTTTTGGCCGCTCCAAGTTCATTTGCCCGCTTATCACGTTGAGTGCGGTTGTCCAACACGCGTTCACCGCAATTTTTCGCTTTTCAAACTGAAACACGTCGCAAACACCGTCCCAAACATAGCATATGACAAGCTAGTTGTGCGATGACCATGATCTCAGAACACAAAGCCTTCCTAAAAAATTGTACCTCTTAAAGCTTAAAATAAGAGATCTAAGGGTTCATATAGAAAGTAATAGAGAAGTTTTTTTTCCTTAACTTTTTAATCCTAGCCTTAGAACTCTTTTTAATTACACAGTGCAATGTAGACGCTCACACACGTACGCACACTCACCCCTAACCCTCTCAAAAAAAAGAACACACGTCGCGCAAACCCTATCTCTATGGGCACCTCTCGAAGGACTACGCACTCTGGGCAGATCCGAGATTCCCGAAGTCACCATTGACGCTTTGTTGTCCGACAAGAACGCCGCTAACCACTTAACGGATAACGCCGGTAAATCCTGAAAAATTTCAGACGAGCAATGGAGCATGTCTTTCCTCGGCGGTGATGGCAAGACGAAGACATCACCATTGATGGAGAATAAGGTACTCCGGCCCTCCCTTTGTTTATTTGTGGTTCTATGCAGCCATGGCGATGGGCTAGTGAGATTTAGTTTTCCAACGATACTTATTTGGATGTCGGTTGGACTTGTGTTCGATCTCTCATGACGAATCTGGTGAAGGCAACGACGATGAGTTCGACGACGTAATCGGCGGTGTCAATTTCATTATGTTTGCATGTGGAGTTTTAACAGTTTACTCCTCTTTTTGCAAAAGTGATGGGTACGAGGATGACGGCGGTGGATGGTGAGATGACCCTGTTTATTCAGATCGGAGCTTGCGTCTTTGGCATATCCGTTTAGGATGATGATTCTAGATGGTGAAATTTATGGCTTTTTCAAGGTTTTTTGTCTCCCATCAATGGAGGTGGAGTAGTTTGGTTTACTTTTATAATGAGAGAATGTAACTTGCTTTAGTATCAATGGAATTTTTCTATCACAAAATAGAGAAAAAATGTACGAGCAAAAGAATCTGAACCTAGTAGGTGGGTACCATCTCACTAGACTGGACTGTCATACTATTGGATAAAGATCCAATTCTCCCAAACCTCCAGAACTAGCTCAAAAGAACTCTTTGGCTGATTCCCAAAATAATATCTTCTATTGTAAGGTTGGGAGTGCAAATATGCCAGTCAGACATGAATGGCATGAAAAACACACACGTTCGCGTCATGTCAATACCCATGCCCGATGTCCCAGAAATACAGAAAAGACGTGCCGTAAAATATACAGGAAATTTTCTTCGAGACTCGAGAAGGACGAAAGCGAGAGAAAAATTTCCGTCGGACGTGTGCCGTGGTCGTCCGACGTGCGAGGACGAGGAGAGAGGAGCATCCCCATCACCCATGGGTATCATCGCCAGAAACCTAGCGTTACAGGACGTGAAAGGCTATGCGATAGGGGCAAGCATCTGTGAATGCCAGCCTCGTTGCGCCGTGCACTACGGAGAATCATCGCACGTCCAATCGAAATCCGCCTTACGTAGCGCAAAAAGCTGGTGCACGTACGTACCCTTTGACCGGTATCAACGTTCTGTTATTCCTCCGGGCTCCGGCCTGTTCGGTTTTTAGTAGTACCCAGTTATAAATAGTTTTAATTTTAACCATATCTATAAATTAATCGTAAAACATTATGTTTTACAGTGTATTTTGATATAGATATGATACTGTTTTTCTACTAGTTTAGTTAAACTTATAAGTTATAAATAAATCGACTTGCATCGAATCTAGAATTGTACCCCAATCTAACTACTGACTTATAAGTCTGTAGCGGCCTGTTCATTGGCTTATCGTACCAACCGTCCAATATTTTTCTCTCACAAAGATCAGTGCCAGATTTCTTTCTCTCACAAAGATCACCAAACAGGGGCCAAATGTATGAGGTCTTGCTGGATTGACGTTTGTGTATCATTAGTTAGCTAAAAAGGCCTGATAATAATTACAAGAAGCTACTCCCAACAGTAACCTTCAACATGTGCAATCAAATCTCTGTTCCCGGCCTATATCTTCATGCATTTGTGTGTGTGCTTGCTGCCTTGTTGCTGGTTTTAGCTAGCTAGGTTTTTGTACATATACAGGCACTAAACCCTGTGTAGAACAGTAGAAGCAGAATTTAGGCCTAGCAGGCCGCTGGCCGTGTAGTATATAAATAAATAAATATATACGACGCCTAACCTGAAAACTAAACTAGCTGCTGTGATAAGGGGGTATATGGCCTCTTGACATTGCAGACTTGCAAAGTACTCCCTCCGTTTCACAATCTTTAATAGTTTTTGACTAATTTGTGTGTTTGACTCGCCGCCTTATTCAAAATTTTTATGTAAATTATAAAACAAATAAATCGTCATTATAATATCTTTAGTGATGTAATAAGTCATAATAAAAATGGTAATATTTATTAAAAAAAGTTAAATAAGACGAAAAGATCAAACACGCTTTTATATGAGTTAAAGAATTGCAAGTATTATGGGGGAGGAGGGAGTATTATATAGCAGGTGCAGCTGGACTACTGGTGAGTGCAGGAGACATCCCGTGGTCTTCCAACCATGATGCGCCATCATTAACCATGGCCAGCTTTATTTTACTTTGCTCTCTAAACCGAGCGCTTAATACAGTTTTAAGCGATGGACACAGGACTAGAGGAGAGGGCCAAAACGAACAAGTAGTACTGTACTGTACTCCCACATGCAATCACTGATGCCGGCTGCCGCCTGTGCCCTGTAGAGAGCATCGATGATTGGGTCCTGGGCACGTGCCGAAAGCCTCGCTCCCAAAAGATTCTCAGCTCCTAGCTAGCCGGTAGTACGTGCCTGCGAGTGGCGATCGATAGTACTCCATCGGTGTGTGTTATCAGTACAGTACAGTACACTGATGTTGTTCTACTGGTGTTTGTTCCCTGCATGCATTATTATTCTCTAGTAAAAGTACTTCTATGCTGTACTTCTATGCTGTACGTACACAGCATATATGCATCGACGATGCTCCAGTAAAAAAAAAAAAAATTGGAGGGGCGCCGCCGCCGGCTCCCGTCGTCCACCATCGCTGGTCCCCCTCCCTTCTCCTCCCGCATCACGCCGGGGGCTGAAGGGAGTGGGGATCCATCGTTTTAATAAGTTTTTTTAGTGGGATCGAGTCTTCAAGATTTAAAGTTTCTCCGGAGATCCAATCGAAGAAATTGGCGGCGTAAGGCGTCGTCAAGATCATCGATGGAGCAATGGAAAGATGTCGTTCTCGGCGGTGATGGCAAGGCGAAGACATCACCATTGATGGATAAGGTACTCCGGCCCTTCCTTTGTCTCGTTGTGGTTCTTTGCGGCCATGACGATGGGCTAGTGAGATTTAGTTTTCCAACGATATCTACACGGATGTCGGTTGGACTTGTGTTCTCTCACGACGAATCCGGTGAAGGCAACAACGATGAGTTCGACAACGAATCGGCGGCGCCAATTTCATCATGTTTGCATGTGGAGTTTTAGAGTTTATTCCTCTTTTACAAAAGTGATGGGTATGAGGATGACGGTAGTGGATGGTGAGATGGCCCCGTTTCGTTCGGATCGGAGCTTGCGTCCGTGGCATATCCGTTTGGGATGATGATCCTAGATGGTGGAATTTATGGCTTTTCAATGTTTCTTGTCTCCAATCAATGAAGGTAGAATAGTTTGGTTTTCTTTTGTAATGAGAGGATGTAACTTGCTTTTAGTATTAATGGAATTTTTCCTTGTCGCAAAAAAAAAAAGAAATGAGAGAGAAAATGTTAAGCAAGCTTCTGGTCATTTACGTTGTAGAGTACGTGGAAGATCTATAGCTACGCATACACAGCTGCATGTGGTGGATCAGTTAATTCCTGCGGAAATGCTGAAATTTCCTGCTGCCACTCGATCTGATAAAAACACCCAGCCATCCTTGTTCTCCGGCCCGTCACTGGGCGTACTGCAATGTCATACGCTGCGTCCCGGCCGTGGTCCAAAAAAAAAAAAAAAAAACTTGCTTGCATTGAGACTAAGTGCTGATCATCAGATCGGACGACGGAGGGTCCAAAGAAGCAATGCCTTGTCAACCAAAAAAAAAAAAAAAAAAAAACAAGCAAATGTACTGTACTACTCCGTAGAGTGTAGCGACAGAGTCTCGTGCGCCGCACTGGCGTCGACGCCGGACGGGAACCCGGTGGCCTCACTGGCCTTGGCCTGAAGCATACTCCTACATGCTGGTCTTTTGCACGGCCTCCCTTGGATTCTTGAGCGACGAGACTGCCTGGATTCGCGTCTGTTTGGCGCCACGTGCAAGCTCGCATGCGCCAGGCCACCATCGTCGTGCGTGTGCATGCTGTGGCACTGTGTGGCGCACACTGCACGCCGTCCGGTTCCGTTCCGCCCGGCGGTGTTCCAGATCAAAGACGACGCACATAAACAAAGGTGCTTCTGCTACGAGGACGAGGGTGCCCCGCCCGATAGGTTTATTTGTCCCGGTGCGGCTTGTCATCCGGTCTCCCTCGTCGCCGCCTACCTGTCACCTCTCTCTGCTTCGATCGTGCATCGGCGTTCGCGAAAACAAGTGCAAGCTGCTCCTCACCTTCATTATATCACAACTGATCCTTTTCACGAGGTTGTTTGCTAACCCAACAAAAAAAAAAAAAAAAAAAAAGAATATGTCTAGTCAACAATAGATTGTTTTTAACTCCTCCTAATAACCGGATTTTTTTTCCATACACTTAAATTGTCTTCTATATATATATTTTTAGATTACACGGTACAAACACGGACGTTCAACACGCACGCACACTCACCCTACGAACACACGCGACGCGCAAACCCTACCCCTATGAAAGCACTTTCGAAGGACTGAGCCGGCAAATCTTGAAGTTCGAAGTCAACATTTGGCGGCGCCGCTATCGACGGGGGCGTCGCTTACTACTTTAATGCGCGAAAAATCCTAAAATAAATCCGGGATAAAGTGACGCACCTAGGATTATTTACGCACATCTTATTTATTACTATACTTATAATGGTTTCTTTAGTAATTTATTGGGCAGAGTGATGCAACTTGAGGAGGATAACACGATATCCCAAACACATATATACCAATTTTTTTCAAGAAATTTCGTTGGACAGAGTGATGTAGTTTGAGGATAACACGATATCTCGAACATAGTGATGTAATTTATTGGTTCTTCGTTCCTCGTTTTTTATTTTTTGAATAATCTCGTTGGAGTTTTAGTTTGTGATAAAAAAAATAAATTTACGTACTTTTTAGCAAAAAAAAACAAAAATTGCTTTGCTGCCTGATCAAACTATATCATCCAGTGTTGCAAGTTGCAGGGTTGGGCCTGGCAGCCCGTTGTATTCCGTTAAGTTTTTGGCCCAACCACTTTCCAGCCCATCAAGGTCTGCGCGCTACAGTCTTCTTCCTCCCTTCCCAACAAGGCGGCGGCGCGACGGGCCGACGCCCTCCAAACCTAAACCCTCGACGCAGCCGCCGGCGGAGGGACCGAGATGGCGGAGGGGAACGGCGGCGGCGGCGGGGACAGCAGCGCTACGGCAGGCGTCCGCGTGGAGGCGGCCTCCTCGCCGGAGACGCCCGACTTCACCGGCCGCACCATGCAGAAGATGACGTTCGAACAATGCACTGAGGGCATCCTTCGCGCGCTCAAAGGTACGCGCCCGGCACCGCCACGGCCGCTGCTGTTGGTTCTTCCGTGCGCTGTGACCTCCGTGTGCTGACTGACCCCGTGCTGTCAATCTGGTGGTACAGATCCGACGGTAAAGTTCATGGTGGAGAAGATGGAGAAGGCAGGATGCCAGGTGTGGCCGCGCTTCATCCAGGCGGCACACTGCAACGTCTCCGGCGCCTTCACCCGCGGGTTTGGGGTATCCTCTTCTTTGCTTCGCTCTCCCGTTCTTTTGCTTCCAAAGGGTCGTCGCCATTGCCGATTGGTAGGGTGCAAGTAGAAGGCTACAAGCTTTTCTTGACCACTAGCGCTGGCGCTGCTGTATAATCTGCTTGGAATCTACTCCTATCAGTCTGGAATGATTCAGTGCAACATGCTACAAACAGTATGTTCCTCATTTTGCAAATGACAGTCCTTTAGCTGTTTTTGATATGACTACTACATGCTAATTTAGCTCATGATTGGCTACCATAGTGCTCAAGATTTGCCATCTCAGGGCACCTGAAACCGTGATACGCCAAAAGTTTTATATCTCCTGTCAAAATAAAAGGGTGTCAGAGCTAGTGATGAAGTATGTTGGACTGGCTTACAAGCTTGATTGCATGTTCTCTTTAGGTAGATGTAGTTCATCTTCGATACCTTTGTTCATTTTATATCAATTGGTAATTCATTGCATATAATTATTAGAAACTAAAGATCCTTTCACCTTTTGTCTTGGATGGGGCTGCAAGTTAGCAGTGTAGATTGCTATGCTATTCATTCCTGGGACACTGCTTTGATGAACACTGGGGTATTTGGACAGCATAACGTTACTGTGGAATCATGTATGGGTCTCCTACTTGCAGCACATCATCTAATCTCATGGTTCACGAGGGTTTAGGGTATTTGGACAGCATAAAGTTACTGTAGAGTCAATGTGCTTATGTGTTGGTCAAAAAAACACGGAATTCTTTTAATGCGTTGATTCATTTGTCATTTAGTACTGTATTTCCCTAGTCGACTACTAATGGCAGAATTACTTTTGCAATGATTGTGTCCAGATACGCATTTGCTGCAACAACATGTTTTTTCAAGATCATATTACTCAGACCCTTGTTCATGAACTGGTACACGCCTATGATGACTGTGTTGGCAAAAATATGGACTGGAACAATTGTGCTCACCATGCTTGCTCTGAGGCAAGAAAGCTATATTCTTTTACAATGTCATGTATTGTTGCATGAAAACTTATACTTGGTTTAATGCCTGCACATTTACTCTATTCTTAGATTCGAGCCAATCGCCTTGCTAGTAATTGCCATTACAAATATGAATTGATGCGTGGTTTCATGAAGATAAAGGGTCATGAACCAGTAAGTCTCTTTTCCAACCTTGTGACCCATATTCGAGCTACAAAGTACAAACCATATTTGCCTCTATTACCTAGCTGTTTTTCTCTGTTCTCTACATCCATAACATTATTGTATATCTAACTTGCTTCCTCGGTTCCAAATTATGGTTCATTTTAGCTTTGTTTAAGTCAAACTTCTTTAACTTCGACCACGTTTATAGAAAAAATACTGAGCATCTAGAATATCAGATGAGTTTCATTAGATTCTTTCTGCAATATATTTTGATATAGGGTTTGTTTGAACTTGTAAATGTCAGTATATGTATTTTCTAAAAAAGCATGGTCAAAGTTAGAGAAGTTTGACTTAGGACAAACACAGAATAAACTATAATTTGTAATGGAGGGAATATGAACTATCAAAATTTAATTTATATGTGTTAGCAATAAAATACTCAGTTACTATTTCAAATATAAAATGTGACTGAGGATACTGAGATTTTTCTTGTGCTTCCGATGGCTCTCTTGAGTTCCCAAAGTTAGAGAAGATTGACTTAGGACAAACACAAAATAAACTATAATTTGTAATGGAAGGAATATGAACTATCAAAATTTAATTTATATGTGTTAGAAATAAAATACCCAGTTACTATTGTCAAATATAAAATGGACTGAGGATACTGAGATTTTTCTTGTGCTTCCATGGCTCTCGAGTTCATTTTTTTTTTTAGTTTCAACTAATGTCCTCTAATTGTAAGTTTTGCCTAATTGAATTTTAACTACTCTATCATTTCTTTTTATTTCTAAAAGGAATGTGTCAAAAGGCGTGCTCTGGAGTCTGTGGAAGTGAACCCAAACTGCTCAAAGACTGCTGCAAAAGATGCACTTGAAGCTGTATGGGATATATCATATATGCTACAATGACACACGCCCATTTGATAGAGCTCCATGAAATCTTTTCAGAACTGGAAGACCTTAGCTGTTTTGTGCAACCTGCTTTGAAAACTGCATTTCAGCAAACTGTGACATCAAAGTACAGGTTCTTTTTCTGCTGTTGACAAGCCGTGCTGCATCTCGGGACGAGTTTGCGCATATTGTAACGACTTAGTTTGTGTGATTCAATTCTTTTGCGCTGACATCCCGACAACTCAATAAGTTATAAATTAAACATAAAGTTCCTCGGTGGCGTGCATACTCTTAAGGAGATTGCTGGTGCCATTGCCGTTGGTGTGTTATGCCATTATATTTGTTAGCATCAACACGTGGAAATGCATCCACAGCGAGTGTCTGCTCACCCTGGGCGTTCGGGTTACCCGATCGGGTCGGTAATCGGGTTTTGAAAAGTTCGGGTAATAGAAACTGGAATCAAATCAGACCGAAAATCCATTACCGAAACTTTGGGTACCCGCAAATTTGGGTTCGGGTTCGGTATACCCAATTTACCCGAAATAAATAAAATCATAGCAAACCCTCAAACAATATATAATTTTGCATAGAATTAGAACTGGAAAAATAAATGACACATTGCCCAGGATACTTAATCGCCATATTTTAGTTGCAAGTCCTCCATACTCCAGTCCACTCTCCGCCGTCTCCGGTGATCTCCAGCAGCACTATGGCAGCACCAGAACGTCACGGTGCTTGGTCCAGAATCCAGACAAGAACAAAAGTCCATACTGTGCCAAAAAAAAAAGATGGTTCAAACTTCAAAACAGGAACATGAACGCTGTAGTTGTATTTTATTTTATAACTGACAAGACACAATCATACATGAGCAGGTTCTTGGGTTGTTCAAGTCAAGTGCATTTGATATCTGTAGTAGAGATCTTTCTTTCTAAAATCATTAGAGATTGAACCTTATATTTATATTGTCACATGCGGGTTCGGGTCTTCGGTGCGGAGAACTAAACCCGAATTACCCATAAAAAATTCGGGTTTTATGATTCGTTACCCGAATTACCCACAAAAACCGCGGGTTCGGGTTTTTCGGGTTCGGGTTCGGGTTTTTCGGGTGCGGGTAATGGGTAGCGGGTTTTATGCCCAGGGTGAGTGTCTGCTGAAGTTCTCAACGCAACAACAAACTCGAAGTCATTAAATACAGACCAGGAATTAGGAGAATAAGTTCGAAGCCTCTTGAGAATGAGTGGCAATGTAGAATGGTTGGTCAACTAGCTATTTGGATTTCAAGGTGCTTATCAGACTACTACTTTTTCAGGTGGTTGGTTTAAGCAAATGTACAGGTGGGATATGGGAATGATCTGGCCAGCCCTACGATATACTAGAGCTTTACTTATTATTAGTTTAAACATGTCTGAAATGTCAAGAGTCCCAAAAACTGCATGGTGGAACTTTTTTTTTTGTAAAAAAAATGTTGTTTTAAGAGCGTTGCTAAGTTTGATGTTATTTCTTTGTTATAAAGACAGAGATAGATGCAAACTCTCGCCTGTACACTTTTTTTTTTTTTAGAATTACATGGTACTATCTCCATCCCAAATTATAAGTCGTTTGACTTTTTTTGACAATAAGTTTGACCACTCGTTTTATTCAAAAATTTGTGCAAAATATCACTTTTTTGCCGTGGTTTTCTTTTATTAACATAAGTTCTTAAAGAATGACTTGAATTTGACAATATTTGCGCATTAAACTTGGAGCAAAAAAGTCAAACGACTTATAATTTGGGATGGAGATAGTACCATGTAATTCTAAAAAAAAAAGCTACACTGTAGACAAAGACATCACAAAGCTATTAATTCCTGAAATAAATCTAGAAAAATATAAACATGGAACTTAACCAACTGATATAGGTACACTTAATTTGAACACCCATATGACCGCACATGTGACTTACCTCTAAGCACCATTGATGGATTGAATTAATAGATCTTAAAAATGGTAAAGTCACTACGTGGCTGACTATGAGAGGCACATCAACTATTACTGAAACAATGCGTCATTTCATCTTCAGTATATTAACTATTTAATTGTAACAAAATAAAAATTAATACACGGGCAAAATCCAGAAAAAGATCACGAGCTATCAAAAATAGTGTTTTCCTCTGTTGGACGCTATTGGCGCTATAGCCGCGCTTATAGTAGTTGAACGCAAAGATAGCGTTAGGCTTACTACTGTTCACACTATAGCGTGCTATTTATATGACATATCATAAGTTCATAAATTATAACTTATAACTCATAACTGATAATGTGATAACAATATAACATCCACATCCTGTGTTCGATTTGCCTCCTTTTGGGCCAGCCAGCAATAGTGTCAGGTTAGCATAATAGCGCCAATTGCGTTGCGTGAGTTCATTTGGGCTGCTATAGCGCACTATTTTTTTCGTGGGGTAAAACTGATTCAACAATAAATGCAAATTAACACTTGCTACTTAGTTTGTCTCATGCTGAAATTTCATTAACCAATTCTTCTTTTTGCATAAATAAATCAAGGTGAGCACATGGTCACTCGATAGATCCCTGAAATTTTGTCATCGTCGCCCACAGCTCGATCCCTACGGAGCTGGGGCGGCTTTTCACCGGTGCTTTGGCACACAGGACTAACGAGGGATTTTTTTTTTTTAACAACAGCCTGAAATTCACTCCCCACGGGAGTCGAACTCAGAAACCGTGGAGTACCGCCGAGTATCCTAACCATTAGCTAGGACCCGTTTGGCACATTATGTTCACACATGTTTCTTCTTATGAATATTTCATATTTCCTGTTCTATCTAGCCTTTGTCACCACTAGAATAGACATGATTGCAATGGTCAAGCGTAGAGAAGCACTAATGTTATTGGAATTTCTAGCTTTAGGAGCATGCATGCCTTTTCTAGTTTTTTCTCGGACGTACATTGCACGGAATTTATTAATATGAAAAAAATGTTTGAGTTACAAAACAACCAAATAAAACGGATTACTGCACCATGGCAAACTAATTGGCAACTCAAGCTAGAAGAACCTCCAGACTATTGCAGTAGGAGCGCGAGCAGGTGTTTGTATCCTGCTAGGCACCACTCAGCGGCTTCATCCTGAATCTGCGCTGCTAGCTGTAGAGGCGTGCTGGTAATTCCATCAAAAAATTCTTGAGTTCCTTTCTTTCCAAAGCTAAGATATATTGTTGTATGTTCCCGCTAAAGGTAACTCAATATAGCACGGTACTACGTACATATGAAGCTACGTACATGTACACTAGTCAGTAGCTACAAAATGAATGCTACTACATTCATCTCTATGTATGCAGGTTGCAGGCTGATCTCGACGAGCTCCAAAATATTGTGTACATACTTCAAAAGCGATCCTGGTTTGTTTGTTCTGACACAAAAAGAGCACCAACAAAGATTCAAAGTATGATCATCCCGACGATCACTATCAGGCTATCTACTTTCACAAACTATCAGGGTACTTAAAGTGGCAGTAGGACTGCCGCTCTAGCGCTGCTGCCTCCTTTTTTTTCAGCTTAAAATTAAAACGGTGTGTGAGTCCTGAGGACAACTAATCTTCTACCAATGGAACCGCAAATTGTTCAGTATTCTAGCACTTTTTGCACAACAATAGCATGTGAATATTACTACTAGTAATAAGCAAATCCAGGCTACGCTCAGAGACCATGAGCCTACTGAAGAACCTAGAAACAATTTAACAAAAACCATATGCTTAGTGGCACTTTCGTTGCGGCACCTTTTGTGAATTCAAAACCACACTGTTTTACTACTAATATCGGCCTCGGTATTCGCGTGCGTGGTTGGCTCGCTCGGGCGAGTGGAGCTCACATGAGCCGCCATTAAACTAGCTCATCAGCTCTCGGCCCCAAAAAGCCATGGCAGGGCCGCGGGGTTCAACAAAAGGCGCGAGCTCCAGAAACTATAGATTCTTCTCATGGGATGCGTCCCTCTTCCGAAGGCCGAGGCCGGGGAGGGGGAGGGGGACAGGACGGAGGTATTAAAACTCGGAACCCTGCCACTTCCTAGAGCCAAATCTCCTGTGTCTTTGACTTGCGAGCTGCGTGCCCAACTGTCTTTGACGAGCCTCTTGTCTTGCCTCTATATATGGCTGCACACACTCTCGCAGATGCAAGGAGGTAGTAGGTGAGAGTAGCGAGACCGTGAGAACGAAACCAACACAACAGGGGAGGTGGTGAGAGAGCTGCAGCAGCATGGTGTCGCTTGGGATTGTGAGGCTCGTCGCTTTTTTTTTTTTTCTCGATCGGGCCATTCACCCGTATTTTATTAAGAGGAGGAAAACCAAATCCAAAGTACAAACTAAGTAGGGATGCCGAGCGGACATCGGTGGGGAAGAGAAACAAAACAAAACACAACAAAGCAAAACAACTCAACGCAAAGCAACCTAACTACTGGATGCAACACGGAAGACGATTACAAGATAACCAAATGTCACAACTAGACCAGGAAGCATCCTCGAGGCCGGACCGGCTGCACCGACACGCCCGCGCTTCCCCCCAAAAAGGAAGACCTCCATGGCCTCCAAGTTGGCCTCGGCGTCGGGGCCCGTGAGGGCGGGCGCAACTCATCGAAGGAGACCGCATCCTCATGCTCGGCCTCAACCTCGATCCCCATCTTCTTGAGCAACACTCTCCTTGCACGGTCCTGCGGCTTGAGATGCCTAGCCCACTCTTTGCGGCCCGAGCCGTGCGCTGCGTTTGGGCAATACAGGGCATCTGGCGCGAGGCGCATTTTCCTCAAGACCGGCGTGGAGAGAATGGATGGCTCCCGTGGCCGTGAAAGCGGCTAAGAACTTCGTCGGCCGACGGGCGCGATCATGGGGATCGAAGAGGTGTGTGGTGCACCCATCTTCGTCACCACGAGCATCGGTGCCACCAGCGTCAACGTCGGGAGGTCGACCCCGACCTCGATTGCGGCCGCGAGCTCGCTGCGCTCCCGAGCCCCGGCGGCGGCGGGGCGGGGGGAGGTTGCCGAGTGCGAAAGATTCGACACGGCGGCTAGTGGGACGGCGAGCTCGGTCTCAACCAAGCTGGCCCACCGGTCGCCCACACGGCCCTGGAGTGGAAGTTGGTGGAGGGGCACCCATTTGCATGGCCTCATCCTCCCGGAAGTCGGGGCGCACGGCAAAAGGAGGCCGCGAGCTCAGCGATCATGGGGTCAACCCATGGGAGAGGCTCCCCACCGCCGCCCGCCCGGCACAAGCGGGTCAACGGCAAAGATCATGACGTCGGGCGGGCCGTCCTCGAAGGTATGCGCGGCTGGGGCCGGCGACGCCACGGGCGCGGGCCGGCACCGACCACGCATGTATCGGCAACGACGAGGAAGAGTCCCCCCAGCGGCGTCGTCGTCGATCGAGGAGGCGGATCACCGACACGGATCAGCGGGCGGATGCTTGACGCCCGTGCCGTGGCCGGCGGCCCCGCATCAGCAAAGACGACGGTGAGTGACATTGCGCCCGGCGACATGATCGCGTGCAAAGGCGATTGAAGCGAGGCCCTCCGGCTCGGGCGCGCGGTGCCCGCGGCGCTGGGTTTCCATGGTCCCGTGACGGCAACGGCGACGCCGTGGCCGTCCGGAAACCATCGGCGTCGACGATAGGGTCACGACGAGGCTGCCGAGCCGGCGGCCCCCGCCGCCGATTGTTTGCCAAGTCTTTGGCCCACCGGAGGCCTCGTCGCTGGCGAGGACCGAGGCGACGATGTGCGGGCACCACCGCCGTCGGCGCGTTAGCGCGGGATTGGAGCGTCGTGGCGACGTCGCCGCCCTGCGCCCGGCTGCGCACCCACCACCACATCGGCCAGGGGCCGGCGTGGGTGTAATAGCCCGACGGCGACATCAAGATACGAACGACGCGTCTGCGGCGGCGAGGCGAGTCGCCGGTCGAGGCTCGGCGTCCCCCCACCGTTGTGCCTTGGGCGCCAGCGGCTTCCGGGGTGGAAGGGGGCAGCGTGGGGAGAGCGAACCCATGGACTTCGGGACTCGGCGGTCGGCGGTGGCCGGAAACGGGCGGTGGCGGCCGTGCCTCGCCGCGGCACACGACCGGCGGATGTCGGCGGCGTAGCCGCAATCTCGCCGTCTTCCACCTCCTCGTCGGCCGTCGTCGTCGTCGTCGAGGGCGTCGTCGTCAACCCGACCGGGGACCGTGTTTGGAAAGGCGGGATGGCGGCGCCTGGCGTGGCGGCGTCCAGTCGGCATGGCCCCGGCCGCGGCGGCACCACGGTTCCCGCTCGGTCGGTGGGCGCGGCCCTCGCCGAGGAGGCGGCGACAGCGCACGCCTGCGTCCGCGACGAGCGGCGCCGCGCCGCCACGTGGAGGAGAGGGTAGCCACGGTGGCGGAGATGTCGAGTGGCCTCCGTCGAGGGCACGGGGGCACGGGCTTTTGTCAGTGAAGAAGGGCAAGGAGCGGCAGAATCCGGCGTTGGGGAGCCCGGATCCGTGTGAGAGGGGGGAGGTGGAGGCGGAAGGATGGGCGGCGCGAGAGGGAGGCGGCGGAGCGCCATCGCCCGTGGTCGGGGAGGACGAGGCTCCAACGGAAACATTTTTCCAACGGAACGAGATGAATTAATCCTCTCGGCTCGCCGCTTTGCGTGCTTCGGTAGTCTTCGGTTCGTCCTTTGCATCAACAAGCGGCGTTGGTGAGTCATCTAGTTGTGACATGGCTTTGTTCATATATATATTTGCACCAAATCCGCCGCTACTAAGTTAGTCTTTCATCTTCCACCGCCGCAACCTCCTCTTCCTTCGAATGCTCTTTGTTTAGTGATGATCGAGTCCTTTTTTTTTTTTTTTTGAATGCCTCCTATTCGGGATGGTTTGTAGCATCTGTTCATACACACGCACACGTACATGCGCTCACCATGCACATGTACATACGCACACCCGAATACAAACAGACCTACAACTAGACACGCACAACAAAGACCGCGTCCTTCCCGAAGTCACCGAAATCCATGGACTCGTGAGGCGGCAGACGCGTCGCAATCCCCTTGTGGCAACACGCGGAAAGAGGCAATTGCTCGGAAACAATCCGGCGAAGATCAAAAGCCATCGGCAACCGACGGCGTAGAAGCGGCGCCCCGCGCGAAGAGGCGCGCGGGGAGCACAACCGCGGCCCAAAGAAGAAGCCAAGAGCGGGTGGCTTGTAGTCAATGGTAGGGCGGTCGGTGGGGACGCCACCCACCGGGGTTCAAATCCCGGTGCTCGCACCTTTCCAGGATTTTCCCAAGGATTTTCTGGCGTTATGCATTAAGTGGTAGCGGCGTTCCGTCGGCGACGAGGCGCGCTATGGTGACCGAGAATCTCAGAATCTGCCCGGCCGCCTTGATCTTCTGGAGGTCTTCATAGGGGTAGGGTTTCGCGTACGTGTGTTCATAGGGGTGAGTGTGCGTGCGTGTTGTGGTCAATGCTGCGTTGTCTTGTGTAATTCTCAAAAAAAAAAAAAAGCAAAAGCCAAGAGCCCGGTACAAAATCCCAGCCAAAGGGGAAAACAGAAATCCCCAAACCAGACGCAATTTTTGGGGATAAACTAACCTCACAGCCTTTCCAATGAAGAAGCCGTCGAATTCGCCGAGCCGACGAACCATCGGAGAAGACTGAAGGAAGACCAAAGCCTCATGCGGGAACACCGCCATGAGGAACCCTAGACGAAGCATGAACTCTTTATTCGCCGGCGAGGAACTCCCAGCAAGAAGCAGCACCGTCGAACGGCGAGCACGGCCGCCACGCCGCCCACACCGGAGCTACGCGCCGACCGCTCACCCATCAGTGGCTCCCATCGGAGTCCTCGGCCCGCAGACACCTTCACCATCCGCCATGGACGCAGCCCCAGCGAGTTAGCAAGCCCCCGTCCAGGACACGCGCGCCCCAGGCCGAGACTGCCTTCCACCATGGCTGCGCGGAGACGAAGCCGCGCTCGCCTGAGGCCAAAGCAACCGCCACGGCCATGCCCGACGAGCACACGAAGGAGCCTGAGCTCAGACCTAAAACCTACTCCTATACAAGAGACCGGATGTCGATTCACCAAATCCCCACCCTCGCCGGCGCCGGAGCGGCCGCCGGAGGCGGAGATCCGGCGAAATCGACACCGGATCGACGAAATTGCCTTTTCCGCCTCGGGCTACTGTAGCTGGAAGGGGAAAAAAGCCGAGCTAGTGGCAATGTCCAGTGATGACTGAGTCCTGAAAGTTCTGTTTCTCCGTTTCTGAAGGTGCTATTAGGCTGCATGACAGAAGGCAACACGCGCAGCAGTGGGCGGAGGAGAGGAACCAGCTGAGATCGTACATGACCATGGACTATGCCCCATGGCACCGCCGCGTGCCCAAGCACAACTGATTCAGCTAGCATAGGGCGCCCCAGGCAGATTTCAGAAAGCAGCCAGATGCTGCTTGCTTTGAGCTCGAAGTCCATTCTTCAGGCTCCAAGCACGGCAGCACGCACCAACATCAACACCACCAGCAGAGCATCCATCGAAGCATCAAGACATTGAGAGACCGAGCTTTCTGATGCTCTTAGCTCACTGTCCGTTCTTCAGGCTCCAGCATTAGCAGCATCAGCGTCTGCCGAAGCATGGTGACCGGCAGGGAGAAGTTGATAGTAGGTGCGATTCTTTTCGTTTTATTAGCTGTATGTGTATCTACGTGTCCACAGCGTGCACATATATGCACGCAAATTTTGCCCCCTGACCTAATCTTTCACCTACGATTTTAGCACCAAAAAGCGGGCCAACCATCGTGGCCACGTCACCGGATTTTCACGGCCGTCCGATCGGCTGGACTGACGGCTCAGATCGTGCGAGTCCCGGTCTTTTTGCAAAAGGCCCTTCAATTTCAGCATAATCAACCCGCAGTCCAGGCCTCCTCTCCTCCCATCCTCTTCGCTGCCTCTCTCCGAGGCGGGCAAGGCGACGGCGGCGGTGCACGCCCTCCTCCTCCTGACCCCTCCCTCGCCTGCCCCGCAGTGCTCCGGTTGTGTTGGCGGACGGCGCACCGCGGCGGCGCAGCGGCCCCGGCGTACCGGCCTCACCTAGGGCGGGCCCCACGCGGAGGTGACGTGCGCTGCGAGCGCGCGGCGGCCCCAGCAGCGACGGCCGCGCCGTGGCTTGCCGTGCCTCGCTGTCCGCCCCTGCCCGCGCCGCCGCCCCGGTTTACCTCTGAGCCGGCATGGATGCCAGCCTCCCGCGCTTTCCCGCAACGGAGGCATGATACACCGGCGCATGCGGCCCTCGACGCGGCTGCCAGGTTCCTGCTACGCAGGCACAGAGACAAGTCAAGCAGCAATAGCTCTACCAATCACAGTACTCAACACACAATAACTCGCTGACCAACATCCCGTCAAGCAACGGACGGCCCGGCGACCGCGCGTGCCCGCCGCAGATCGCCAGCCAGCCACGGCCGCCGTGGCCGTTCCTCCAGGCGCCGCCGCCGCCGGCCAACCCGCAGCTAACCGGCTGTTTGCGACTGCTGCAAGTGACAAGGGGTTGTGCTGCAGCAGCTTCCATGTGCAGGTCGACGTCCTCCTCCGCTGCACTGCCCCTCGCACGGCTGCAGTCTTCATCTGGTTTGAGGCCACCAGTCGTGCTCTCACGCTGACCATGCATGCCGATGCCGTGGTGGAGTGCTGTGTTGGTCCCCTTCACAGGCAAGAGTTTCCCTTGCTCATGCATGTAAGTTTGCCTCCCACCTGCTACTTGCTCGATAAAATGTCTGAACCAAATGGAGTCAACTTATCTACACAAATCCTATCACTTGTGTTGTGATGTTCTAACACAAAAAAATACTTACAAAGATATAAGCACGTCCTCAAGCATCTGTACCAAAGATTATTTTTAATGTCCTGGCTAACTTTTGTTCTCATTGGGCTGCCTTCATTTGCTTATCAACTGAAATACTCACCCTTGTGACATTATACTGAACTTGTAACATGCTAATCCTTGGTCAATTTATGATAGAAATTTATTTGCATAATTGCCTTCAACACTACTCAAGTGTTAAAACTCCTTCCGTATCATCAGATTCCAGAAGCTGACAAAATTCTACTCTAGCAGTCCTTTGAAAAAATACTTGAGAATGTTCCGTTGTCGACAATTACATTTAAGTTTTATACTTTCAAAGAAATTCTGGACATCTTTATTGTTTCTTACAATAGTTTCATAGGCAACAGTATCGAATTATCATGATGGGGTCAGTGCAAGTGCAAGGTAGAAGCTGTCAACAACATTAAGTTTTATAGAGTCTGCCTCTGTCTTTGATGTACAGGTATTGAGTTCTTGGTCTCTGTATGTCAATATTTTTGCTTAGAATAATTTAAACTTCTGGAATATTCTGCTCCTTAATTTTCTGCCATAAGAAAACTATTTATCTAAGTAAATGATATTTCTAATGATGTCTCCTATATATCTTATCTTTCTCATAGGCAACAGTATCGAATTATCATGATGGGGTCGGTGGTGTAATGATAATTACTGCATTTGTGTTCCTGAATCCGTTGATCACATTTTTTTTTTTTCCCAGTGTGCCTTGGCCAAGATAATCTGGAAATTTTGAAAGAACCTCTTGATTTGGATTATGTCCCATGGCCACTTAAGGAGCTTTCTGAAGTTTGGTGACGAGGCAAGCGAACTTACCGATCCGGTTAATCATGTTCCTTTTTGTAGGTTGGTCTCCTTGGACCAATAGCGACAGGGCGGCTATTGAATTCTGATGTTCTTTATGTTGCTCTATCCCTGTTTCAGAAATGGAGTGTCTCACTCAAAGAAAGAAACAAGCCAATAATTCTCCAAGTGTAGGACAAGGTGGCCTTCTGGATGAGGAGCTTCAGCCCTTGTAAGCTTTGGCTCCACCAAGTTCCTCCCTTTTTTTGAACTTTAAATCCGTAATAGGGCTAGGTCTCCACCGACAATGTTGCCATAGGTCGCAGCATAGAGCCCGCTGCCTGGCCAGCTTGCCGGTGGCCTTCCACGCAAGGAACCTGGGCGGTGTCTTGCATCCTGGTGACCAGCGGCCGGCGCACTCACGCCTTGGCCGAGACCTTTACTCAAGGTCGATGATTAGTGGGTTACATTGCTTTCACTGATATAGGACGTCCTACCGTTTTTCGAATTGGTGCTTACAATATTACTGATATATTGATTAGAAAGGGATCATTCCATTGGAATGGACAAGGGAGTGCTCATTACCTCAGTTGAAGTCTTTTTTTGTTGTTCAAAACACGAGCGGGTCTATCCATTAGTTAATATGCTTATAGGTGTACAGAATTTAGTTGGCTCGCTTGATCAACAAGTGAGCCTGCAATTATGTTCTTATTGTCCATAGTTTGTTTCCATGCATGTTAACATCCATTTGCTGAAACTGGAAGCAGACACTAGAGAGAAGCCCTGCTCAAAGTGGATTTTTATTTTGAACTCAAGGTTTCTAGACCTTGCAGATTCATGAATAACCACTTATTACTGGAGCAGTTAATCTACTGTCTACTCATATGTCAACAACACTTCCAAATTGTATAAGTGAACAAACTATATAAATGGAGGACAGGTCCTACTTTGAGGCCAGTTACCTTTGCTAGCACCCCTGTTCCTTCAGTTTACTCCATGGCCAAAATTATACCTGCCCAATTAGTGTTATCTATTTTTCTGTCTCCTAGCATGTGAGGCTACAAAAGTATTTTCCACCGATTCAGTCACCACCTAGGAATTTGAAACGATCTGCTGTTTTGGTGACAACATTTTTTATTTCACATTCTCATTCGTGGATCCCTGACCTGACATTTAGTTCTGCTCATGAGGATCTTGTTTTGCTTATTAAAAATCTAGCTTACCATTTCTGAAAGACAAAGTTCTATTGGTTATTGGTTTATCTCCTGCCGTTCTGCCAACCATAGGACACCAAACATGTAAAACCAAATATTTTCCTACCATGTTTAATCATGTTGATTTAGCAAACTTGATAAGCTATAACACATTATCTGACATGACTGTACAATGTCTGGTACCTGTTCATTCTACAATATAGCTGAGGTTCAACTGAGTCTCCTCAACATGATATATGACATGACAATATAGTAATATCGTTGCTTGAAAAAATTTCATTTCTGAATTTATAATATTATTATTGAGGTTGTATATGCTGAGCCCTTTTCGACTAAAAAAATAGGCACGAAACATGGAGAAAAAGATTATTGCAAATTGATCTGTCTAAATTTGAGTCCAAGTATTGGGAGTATGCAGTTCCCTTTAGCATATCTTATTTATCCAAGCTCCATACACGGTGCTCTGCAGGATAGCCTCACTTATGAGATCTTAATTTGTGTAAACAGGTCATAAATGTCTAATTCCACGGATGGTCAGCAGCTGCATAACGCAGATGGTTATCTTGGAATCCTTCTTCGTCAGATATTGTTTACTCTTATGATGTTGCTTTGCAGCAAAAGTTTAAGCGTTTGACTCATCTGGCTTTCGGAGAGGTTAAGCATTTTCATTTGTGATATGTCCAGATTTAACATCTTATATTATCTATCCTGCTGTTGTCTCCAAATAATTATTTTGGCTTATATGCTTAGGTTTAACTGAATGCATGTCTGAATTGGTTACCTGCACCTTTCTACAAATATATCAAAACACATGTATAGGAACAAATGATGTGGCATCTACGCTGTATAATGTTTCTTGCTTCTATTTTCCCTCAAAATTTTTTAAAAAGAAGTGGCCACTCCAATTTCCCTAATGTAAATAAATGTACTACTTTTGTAGAAGGGTCTGATCCCTTTCCAGATTATAGTTCTTAGGTTCTAGCCTTTTAGGTAAGCTCATTTCTACCTTACTGATATTTTGTTACAACCAATTTAGCAAATACATAATTGGGTGTTCTATTTTATCCATGTAGAGAAAAGGAAATGTAACAGAAACGATCCTTTGTGCAGCTTGACTCCACGTTCCAAAAGGGCTTTGAGACAGTGGAAACTGTACAAACTTAACATAATGATGGCAAGTTTATTGCTTATTGTGGGCACCGTGCTTTACTTTGACCAAATTATTCTCTTCATAAAAATGGATAACAACTCTTCAGTATATTTACATTGCATTGCATCATTAGCTTAGTTTAAGGAAATGATTTTGCCTTCTTGTTTGAGGTCTTACTATCTCAGGTTTACTCTATATATAGTGCATGATATCCTCATGTAACAATTTGCCAGTCTCTATGCTAACTCGAGATCACCCTTTCTGCTAGAACAGATGCTATTAAACGATTTGCTACTTACTATAAGGTATCAATTCCCTACTTTTGCTGCAATATATACACTATAAATAATACTAAACATGCTTTGTCGTTTCTTCTTGATACGAAGGTTTTATGTCACTACAAGTTCCACTACGATATAAAACCTTATTTTTTTCCGCACAACCTTTGTACACAAAAATCTCTCAAGATATATTCCTCTTCATTCTTATATTGGAGCTCAAACATATTTTTGGTTCCATAGAACGGTCTTATACTTTATAGGCCCAATAATCACAACAATTATTCTGTCCAATACCAAATATATTATACTGGAAATTACAGCTTACTAAAAATTCAGGTTGATACAGTATTGGCATGTTAAATTTATTCCCTGTTTTCGATTATATAGCCTAGAAACATTGGTGTTTCTTCACACATGCACAGGGCTGCACGGTTCGTCTAAATAAACCACTCACAAGTCTCAGAACTTAGCAGACTGTTCCTTTAATTATTGTATCATGTTTCATTTTTTTCAGATCATTTAGCTGATATAATATAGAGGCACTACCACCATAACATAACACTAAAGGCATACCTTCCCTACAGCTAGCCTATGCAACTGCACCTATTTACTCGATCATGAATTTCTTTATGCTCAAAACAGGTTTCCACAGTTAACAAAGTAATGGATTGGCATTGCCCCTTTGCAACATCCGCAGGAAACATATGTGCCGTGAAACTGTAATGGATTAGTCCCTTTGCAACACCTGTGCTACTAATATTGCCATAATATGTATCCAAGGCAATGTGTCGTATCCAACATATTTCATAATTTGATGTAACCATTAGACTGTGCAATGTAATCACCTTGTCCAGAACATCATGCTTCTTATCACTGCCATCTCCACACTAAGCATGTTTTCTTTCCTTTTCCTTCTCAATTTTCAATTTTCCTTGTTACATTGGCTCTTTCTTCAAAGGAGTAACTAATTCTTTTCTAGGTTTAGATTTTCAGTATGTCTCAATTAGGTGGCAATATGTAATCAACTGCAGTTTACCATTCACTCTTTTTAACCTTAGCCTTCCTTTTATGATAGACAATGGTTTCAAGTATGAAAAAATTATCTTTGGCTGAAGTCACCATCAACTTCAATAATACAATGGGCACTTCCACTGGCTATAAGCGGCAACGCCGCGATTTTTCTAGTCTCTCTTATACGATACCTGCACCAAAAGAGGGCCAGCCAGCGTGGCCACGTCGCTGGCTACTCTCGGCCGTCCGATCGGCTGGATGGACGCCCGAGTTAAGGCGAGTCCTGGTCATTTTACAAAAAAGCCCTCGAATTTATATGAAATCAACCTGCAGTCCAGGCCTTCTCACGAGAAAATTTAACGGGCAAGCCCTCGAAGTTTTTTCAAATCGCACCACAGCCAAGGCCGACCTCCCTCCCCACTCGGGCCTGCTTGGGCCTTAATGGGCCAAAATTGGCCCAACTCTGTTTTTGTCTTGTCTATTCTTTTTCTTACACGAATAAATTTGGTAACACTACAAAAATGCATACTAAATTAAAGAAAAATCATAAAAAAAAAAAAAAAAAAACAAATTGTGTTGAAATCCTCATAAATAATTCTATGCAAGTGGATCCAAAATAGAACATATTTTAATTGGAAGTTTTCTTTGTACAGCTACTCCTATGTTTTTTTGGGGTACATATGAAAATCAAATTAAAAAAACATAAAATAGGAAATCCAATTATTCGTAACTCTTCATGATAAAATATCATCACATTAAACTTTCGACTACTTAATAAATACTTTTAGCCTCTTTCCTCAAAAAAAAAAAATGTGATAGCTCCATTCCAATAATAAATATAAAATAAAACATAGCGACAATTACAACGACACATAACTAACCACCATACTCATCCAATCACCCTTAACTCTGAATGCAAAGTAAGACAAAAAAAATAATGACACAAATATATAAAAAAATATCTTATCTAACCACATTAATCTTATACAATTAATTTAACTACATATATGAAACAAAGCCTACATAGTTAACGAAAAACATTTCACAATAAATAATAACTTTCAAATAAAAATACCATGGGTCATATTGGCCATAAGCGGCAACGCCCGCGTAATTTCTAGTGGTATTTCTAGGATAAATATATACGCAGTTATAGTACTACTAGTTACTGATCAGTGTGTACTCAGTTCTTGTAATAAGGTGTCGTCCTGAGGTCTTGTAGTATGGTAGTGGTAGGTAAAGTTTCTGCTTCTTCTGTAAGTGCAATAGGAGGTACTAGAGGGGAAAGTTGAGACTCCCAAATTCAAATGTACTGAACTTGTTGGCCATAATGGAATAAGTACAATGAAGGAGCATTTGGAACACTGTCACTCTGCATTTCTTTATTTTCCTTCAATTGGAGGAAGTTCGTCAGCTTGTTTTTCTTGCCCTTTTTTCCCCCTCATGGTAGACTCTACTAGCTAGTAGTATTATTCACCAACTATTCATTTTTCCCACGTTCTGTCTCCTCTCTAACAACATCATCATATTTCATGAACGAAGCCATGTAATATATAGTTGCTGCTTAAATTTGTTAGATATTCAGAATTAATGCTAGAAGATGATGGATTCAGAGAAAGAGAAATGAGATGCCATGGGAACCGTTGCACCAGTGCCCTCTGCCCATATGAGTATATGACTAGCATGCACTTCAGTCTAAGTTTTACCCGACAACTAAAAACAAAACTGAAAGGATTTTCTGAGTTTATCTTTAGTTACTACAAGAGTCATGAAACTGATTTCAACCGTTACAAGCCATGGACGCATTGCTATTCTAGTACTCTCTCGCAGGGTACTAAAATACAATGATTATTTCTGAGTTTATCTATCCGACGTTTAACCCGGTTTTCAGAACAGAGCAATATTATTTTACGATATAATCTAAGTATAGTCAACAAGTACTCTATCGCACCCTTGTTTTCAATATCAAATATGCTAGCAGTGCCTAGTTATTTGGCACAGAAACTGAACTTTTGGGAGCAGTAACTCATATCATACGGATGTGCAACAGTGCAAGTCCAAGAGCACAGGACCAGAAGAGAAGAGCTTGCTTAGAATATTCAGAGCTTGAGCCTGGGCAGATATGGTGATCTCCCATTTAGGGCTCTAGCAGGAAGGATGAGGATATGGCACGCTCCAACCCAACTTTTGCTGAACGCACCGCGAAATCGCCCGGCAAATACAAATGCCGCGTCGTTACAGTTACCGCGCCCGCTCGTCCTCCTGTTCACATCGGCGGTGTGCGCGGCAGCCGTAGTACCACCAGTCACCACTCACCAGACCAAAAAGGGTTGCCCTGATCGAACGGGAAAGCGAGCCCGATCACATGGATCGCCTGGGGCGCAGCGGAGGCAAGAGGCAGAACGGCGATTAGGCTTTTGACCGGCCACCGGTTTCGCCGGCCCGCGCTTTGACCCGGCCGCCACCCCGCGCGCCCGCGGCGTGGGTGGCATGGTCTGGCATGGCGTGGCGCGGCCGCGGCTTCGGAACGGAAACGTTGCCTTTTCCGGAGCCGTTCCAGTTTCAGACGTGTCGTCGTACGGAGTAGAGCGATGAATGCCCGTCTGTACGTACGTGAGGTGAGCGCGTGCCGGATCGCTGCCGGGCAGTGGACCGCGAATGCCAGGGGCAGCTCGGCGTGCTGGGCATCGTGATTGGCCGGGGCGTGAAAGCGGGGGCAAAAGTAGCAGGCAAATGATAGATCGCACTGAAAAATGGCACGACGCCGCCACCGAGCGGCACCAAAGCGGTGATCTACACCGCCGCGCGCGGATGTCCATCCGGCGCCGGTGGATCCGTCCGCGGAAGCTCCAGCTCGGTCGGACTCGGAGGTAGGACGAGGAACAAACAAGCAAGTGAAAACAGAAGACTTACCCCACCCCCATGTCAGCCTGGGCATTCGGTAGAAACCGAAAATTGGTTCGGTTCGGTTCGGTAGAAAAATAGTTCGGTTCCCAGCAAACCACAACCGATCGGTTAGTCAAAATCTCAAAAACCGACCAATTCGGTTTCGGGGTTTTTAATTTCGGTTTTGGTTTTCATCGGAAAAACCGAAAGCAAAGACAACAGACCAACCTCCGCCGGGGACGAAAATTGTTCTTTGGACTCTGCCGCGGCCGGACCGTTCTTTGCTCCGCTGCTCGATGGGGGGCTCTCATTTGCTCTGCCTCTGCTCCCGCCCGTCGCCGGCCCTCTTCAACACGTCGCGCCGCCCACCCTCTGCTCCTCGTCGCGCCACCGTGCGGGCCGGTAGTCTGCGCCGCCCCTCTGCTCCTACGTCGCGCCGCCGGCCCGGGGAGTAGTGCCACCGCGCCGCCGCCATCTGCGCGCTAGGGTTACGGGGGCCGGGGAGTTGCGGCGACGGAGTGAGAGCGAGTGTGCGTGGATTGGGTCGGGGTCGGCGAGGATGGGATCGGTGTGGGACTGGACCGCTGGTGCACGGTGGGCTCTTTGGATCTTGGGCTCGTTTCGTTTATGCGACTTTCACCGTGTTCGGTTATTACGGTATTTCGGTTCGGTTTGAGGTAGAAACCGACGCCCACACCGAACACCGAACGTGAAAAAAAACGAAAACCGATACCGAACGAAATACCGAAAAACCGAAATTTCGGTTCGGTTTCGGTTCAGTTCGGTTCGGTTTTCGGTGAAAAAATGCCCAGGCTGACCCCCATGGTACCATCGCCCGAGGGCTCCACGAGCGGCCGTTCATCGCGCGGTTAAACAAACGCAACCGAGACGTCGGGTCCCGGCCGCCGGCCGGCGCCATATGAACCAGCCGAAGAAATGCACCGAACCCGCGAGCCGGACACTGGCGGTGGCGGCCTCGCCGAGGCTGGGACAGGCGAGACGGACGTGGTGTGCCGTGGCACGTACTACGGTGGGAGCAGCGTCGCCGATCGAGGAAGGGAGCCAGCCAGACCAGGGAGGGACGTGTGCGGTTGGTCGCACGGGCGCCGTGGAGACCGAGGTGGCGCACGGGCGCGGGCTGGGATCGAGGCCGGCCGGCGTCCGTGTCCGGACCACGGAGCCGGACGGCAGAGCCCTCGACACGAGGTCTGGTGCGCCGCGCCAGCCAATGCAGAATACGGCAACTCTCGCTCCCCTCCCCTCGCCCCAAGAGATGCCCACCGCTGTTGCTTTGCTCGTACTAGTCGACTAGTCGTTCGTTCCTCGGTCGTAGAGTACACACGTTCAGTGAACAGTACACTTGTGTGCGTGGTAGTTCGCGAAATGAAAATTTTTTGAAGGTCACATCGGATGTTTTCGGACGTCGGAAGAGGTTTTTGGGGCTAATTAAAAAACTAATTTGTTTTAACTTAGATAGAATTAAACCATGAGAGATACTGAGAAACTACCAGAATGCTTTGAGCCTGAGGCTTCTATCAAATTTTTCTTTATAGTAGTAATAGTTTTTTTTTTTTTTTTTTTTTTTTTTTTGAGAATTACACAAAGACAACGCAGACGCTCACAACACGCACGCACACTCACCCCCCTATAAAACACACGCACGCAAACCCTACCCCTATGAGCACCTCCAAGGGGGCTGGGCGGCCCGGCAGATCTGGAGATTCTCGAAGTCACCGTGGCGCCTCGTCGTCGACGGGAACGTCGCTACCACTTAATGCATAACGCCGGTAAAATCCTTGGGAAAATCCAGGGAAAAGATCGAGCACCACTTAATGCATAACGCCGGTAAATCCTTGGGAAAATCCCGGGGAAAAGATCGAAGTTAGGGATTTGAACGCGGTGGGTAGCGTCCATTTGGACCGCCCTACCATTGGACTACAAGCCAATTCGCTATAGTAGTAATAGTTACAATGCACAAAAGGGCAATATGATAAAAATATGGAACAACGGGTTGTACAGTTACATTCTAGGTTTCCGAAGTTGGGGCCTATTGAGTATCAGATCCTTTGCAAACAATATCCCCGGATCACATTCATCTATAGCCCAGGTAAATTAGATGTTCAGTAATCCGAAAACTCTCTGCCAGACTTGGAAGATTCGTAGACCATAATGGTTGAAATTCAGGCAAACTTTCCTGAATCTCATGCCAACTCCTCGCTTACCTTAATATCTGAGCATTCATGCAACAACAACACAAGATCCTTTGATAGGCTTTCCATCCTATTTGATTCCGTAGCTCCATCTAAGGTTGATTTTACATGTGATCCTGATCCCTCTAAAGGACGTTTGCTCCGGCGAATACTCTCATGGAACATCTGAAGAGCATCATCAGCTGAGATCTCTTGCACAGAGTTCTGGAGGTCCTGTAATTTCCCTCTGCACTGAACATACGGCACCAGTTTTTCTTTCAAGCTGTCAGGAAGACCAGCTAGTGCACTGCTTGAAAAAAATTAAAATCAAAGGGAAGACAAGAAGAGAATGACAATACAAGAAATCTATTATCAGAAGGATATAAATAAACCTAGAAACTCCGCGAACAAGGCCCCACTTGTAGCCAACGTTTACAGATTGCCTGAACCCAACATTGAAGCCTTCCTGGGCAGAGTCCTTCTGCCCTTCTGTTATACCATCACGATAGCCCATCTAGAGTGAGATCAAAAGCAAAAGATTTTAAACATTTCTGCTATCAGTAAGAACTGCACAACATTAGTTAGCATTATTAAGCCATTAACAACTGAGCTCCGGATAAACTCTAGGGTAACTCATACTACCTTTTGAAACTGGCTCTGCCTGAGGATCCATTCTCTGTCTAAGGTAGACGCATGCCCATGATAATCTGAAGCATCTTCGCATGCATCAGCTTCGTCGACAGAGGCAACATCACCGCCGTTAGCTGGGGCAAAGTTTTGCATAAATATAAATAAATCAACTAAGTTCAAACACGAGATAAAACTACTGCAATTTCGTTCTCACTTGACGGAGGCGTTGCTTCTATGCTCGGCTCCCCATGGAGGCGGTGACGCCCTCCGCATCCCCGGGGCTAGCCATTCAGAAACTCCGACCTGCTGTGCGGCCGGGGCTGCGGGCGGAACGCCGCACGCTGGGACGTCGAACGTGGATCTGTAGCACCAGCGAGCAGAACCGGAGGCGAAACGGCAGGAGAGCCGGGGGAGAACTACGACGCAGAGGAGAACAGAGGTGCCGGGAGCAGAGGCGGAGCCGCCGCCGGTCTGGGCTGCGACACGGGAGTCGGGACGGGGCACCGTCGCGGGGATGCGAGGGCGTGCGGAGACGGACGGGAGAGATGCACAGGTACGGCTGAAGCTCTGGGCTCCCTCCTCATGGGCTGTTATTGGGCTAAATCGAAGACCTGTTCTTAGTGTAGCTTCAGATTAATGAATCAACTTCAGTTCCACGTAGCTTATCGTAGAAATGAAGCCATATACAAGTTTAATTACTCATAGTGGTAATTGATGCTTGTTGAATTGGTGGCTGGCCTCAACACGACTCCTGCCCTGTGACAAGTCCGAAGCAGTGGAGGAGTGATCTACAAAGATTGGCAATCAGGGTCAAGTTAGACTAACATAAATAACAGTAGAATCACCCAATTATTTACTACCTCGATTGACTGGATAATAAACCATTCACATGTACAATCATCCATTTTATTTTCATTGTATTAAAGGATTGACCGGGATGATTAGGGCACTCACAGTCCTTGAAACTATTATGGTTTCTATAATCTTGGACATTATATCAAAAACTATCTTCCACAATGCAATTTTCTATTATAATGTTACATGGCCCACTTATCACTCTCACAAATTATTTTGGATTGCGTAAAGACTTGGTTTCTTGTGTTTTCTCTCTCTTTAATAAATATAGTGTCACATCAGAAAAAGCAATAAATAGAGAGATAATAAATAAGGATAGAAACTATGATAGAGTGCATTATGAGTCTTTCTAAGTATAAATCAGATATGGAGGATTGACTGGGATGTATTGCTTAATCTAGTGATGAGAGGTACAATTAATGCACTGACGGACTGGCATACAATATCAGCTCCGATGAAAAGCTATCGACACAATTGCTCAAACTTTTTCAGTCCTTTTATCCGGTGGGTTTCATCATTGGTTAATGGACACGTTTGGATCCACGGACAAAAAAAAATAATCCACTATGGCAGAATTAATTATAGATCAAGATGTTGTGACATGGGACCACCCGTGGTGAATGTGCGCGCTGACTTAACCAAACACTTAAGTAATTGTAATGGTAATAGCGGATGTCCAGGCTAGACAACATGACCTCCACAGCTTCGGATCTCCTCTGAAACCCTAAACCCTAAATCCTAAACTCTAAACCCTAAACAACCTCTATAGGAAGCATGTTCAAGTCGGAACGTGTGAAGATGCTCAAGGTGGAGGTCGACAAGTGTCGGCGCCTACTCCTTCCACAGCAGGCTCGACAAACCTCTCATGCCTCATGGAGACGAGGCACAGGCAGCGGTGTGAGGGTGCAGTGAAGGTCTATGCACATACGTAGGGGAGTTAATACTACCAAAATCGAATTTGTGATGATTGTCTACTCTTATATTTATGATCAAATTGCTTGGACAAACATGAGAAGTCCAAATTCTTTATTATAAAATCTTTATGAAGGGCTATCATCAATTACTAAAAAGGGAGAGATTGAATATTTCTAGTTTGGTTTTGGCTCATTGATGAAACCCTAGGACTAATCTCTTTGCTTAAGTGTGAAATTAGATTGATATTGTTCTAGCCAAGTGGTGAGCATGGTGTTCATGGTGGATGCATAGAGATGATTCAAAAGTGCTTGGACTTGGAAAACAAGAAGAGAAAAACAAAAAAAATGAGCTTAAGGAAAAGGTATAACCATAGGGCCATTTTTGGTTTGCACTCAAGACACCATAGAGGGTGTGAGTGATTTGGGATCGTTAATCCAACTATTAAGAGGAGAAATACTTGGAAACTTCGATCAAGTGCCACTAGGTGTTACATTCATATCAATGCATTTATGATCTATTGTGCTAACTTTTAACCCTTAAAAATACTTTGGAAAACATTAACACACGTGTACATGAAGTGCAAATTGTGGATGTGGTTGGCTAATTAGAAGTATGGGTGAAGTGAAACGGAGACGAACAACGTTGGAGGTGCACATTTGCCGGCGGACACATAGGTCCAAGCATTCGATGCAGCTGCCGCCGAGCTGCGTTGTGTGCGCGTCGTCGGTGCTTATCACTACTAAATTAAAATGATATGCATGACGGGTGATTTTTAATTTTGCGTGGCGGGCATTTGAGCCCGTCACCCTTGAAAGGTCACGGTAAATGGTGGATTTTCCATGACGGGCTACGCGATGGCCGCCACGGTTAATCGATTTCCCGTGGCGGGCGAAGTTACATGTGCCCGTCACGGTTAATGATTTCAAAAAAGGAAGAAACCCTAAACAGGCCCGCCGAGCCCATCCATGGGCCCGTCGAGCCCATCTAGGGCGGCAAGCGTGGCCGCGCCGCCCGATCCGGTGGAGGAGGAGGCGCCACCAATGCTACCGCCCGGAGCAGGCGGATCCGCCGCCCGCCGCCTCGAACCACTAGCTCCGCCCGGATCTACTAAGGGAGAGATAGAAGAGTGATAGACATGGAGAGGGAAAAAGTGATGAAGATGGGGAAATGCATGCCCGTACGCGCAGATGACGTGCCGCCGCATTCGATCCAACGAGAACCCGTCGGATCAACGGTCCTCGTGGTCGAATCCATCGGATCCGCGGGCCCGAGGTCGGATCCGCCGGAGGACGCTCCACCGGTCGCCAAAGACTTCCTCCTGCACGTCGGGGGTCGAAGGACGCGCCCTTGGGCTGGATCTGCCATTGTGTGAGAGGAGACCCGTCGGGAGGGGAGGTTCGCCGGCTACTGCATGCGTGAGGGAGGGAGTGTAGAGAGAGAGGGAACGAAAGTGAAGGGAGTCTTTGCATGCGTGAGGGAGTGTCGAGATAGAGGGAGAGAGAGAGAGAGAGAGAGAGAGAGTGAGGCGGAGAGCCACGGGAGTTGTGCCGCCGTTGAGCGTGTGGGTTGCGGCCGCCGCTTCGGTGACGGAGAATGAAAACCCTATCTTCTCGTTTTTATATCAGCGGATGGCTATCGAGCTTGTATGCAGGTTATTGGGACTTGGCCTTTTTTTCCATGGCGGGCAAGTTAAATTTCCGCCACGGAAAATTGATTTTTCGTCGCGGGCATTTAACACGCCCGCCCACGGAAAATACGCTATTTTTCATGGTGGGGTGTGTTAAGGTGCCCGCCACGCAAAAATCAATTTTCTATGGCGGGTAAAAATACGTCCGCCACGCAAAATAAAATCGGACGTGGCGGGGCATTAACCGTGATGGGCAAAATGAGTGCCCGCCACGGAAAAGATTTTACAAAGTATCACGCAAAATCATTTCGTTAGTAGTGCATGTTTCCTCATCATAATGATGTATTGCAACTTTAATACATTGCGCATGTCATTGAGCTACCTCACTTGCGAAAGTGGTGTCTTTGCGGTGCCTTGTGGGGAGTTTGGCTTTGCGGTTCGGGGTGTTGGTCGACACAACAAAGACATACTCACTCCGTTGCGAAAAACATGCAACTATGGGTTCCGTACCAAAAAAAAGTAGTGTATGTTTGATCAAATTTCTACTAAATACTATTCACATTTATGACTTCAAATTTATTTATTAAAAATATACATCTCGTATTGAATCGATGATATTTATTTGATAGCATAAGTGTTGATTGTTTTTATCAATAATTAATCAAACTTAAGATACTAAACTATGACACTATGCTAGAAATGCATGTTTTTGGAACGGAGGGAGTAGTTTGTTGATGCACAAGTGAATAAATTCATTGTGATTGGCTATATCCATCTTGGTGATTGGATCATTAACTCTTCACGTTGGTATAACAAGCGATCCCCTCTTACATTTACAACGGCTATATTTATTGTACTTGTGTAGTTGCTAGCTTGTAGCTATCTAGTTGTGTAGTGTAATTTAGTGGTAAATTAGCTTGTTCATCTACTTGGTAAAGTAGTGACATAGTTCTTATGTGATTTAGTGACTTTAACTACTAGAATTGCAAATAGGTAGCTTGCCTAGTGGTTTTGTAGAATTTTTAATAGGCTATTCCCTGCCTCTAGCTATATAGGACCTTTTACGTGGTATTGGAGCCGTGGTCACCGAATTTGTAAGGAGTAACACCCTTTGGTGCAAGTGGCTCAAGATTTGTTCAACCATGTCGGGGCCAAACCACCTCACCTTGTGGTTGTTAAAGTTAGTTATCGTCAACTTTTACCATAAAATAATAGATCATATGTGAACAAGAACACCAAAAAGATAGGGTTTATACTAATGATTTCCATGAGTTTTGGTGCACACTCAGTTTTGCGGGTGAACTCGAAAAAACAAAGTGTAAAGTTTTGAAAAAGAGCTAAAATAGAGACACCAAAGAAAAAGGACCAAATCGAGGACATTAATATAAATTCCAAGGGTCTAAAAGACAAAATAAGACAGCTCACAAAGGTGGGACCCGGACTCCACTTGGTGGGCGGCGGCACCTAGTGGGTCCGGCGGCACACCCTGTGGGTCCACGTGTCCGCTTTCTGGAAGCTTCCTCCACCGACCTATGGGAACCCTAGAATCATATCTAGCCATTGATTTAAGTCGGTTTGATCCAATGGTGAGATTCATCCCTCGGGGCTATAAATAAAGGGGTAGGGTCCCCCTGAAACCCTAATTCATTAGCTAGAATTCATTATTCTCTTTTTGGATCAGAGGTGTCTCTTGTATGGATCTACCTCTTAGTTATCTATCAACAAAAGATTAGTTCTCATTAGATCTAATCTAGAAAATAGAGAGAGAGGAGAGGTGAGAGATCGGAAGGAGCTTTGGATTTGTCGGATTCTCCTCGAGCTTTGTACTTCTATAGATCTACTTCTTCATTGAATTCAAGTTCTTTATTTAATATTCTAAGTTCTCTATTTACTTTACTTTAGTGTTTACTTTCAGTTTATTTATTTGATTCTCGCTTGCATCAAGTGCTTTAGTCTTTATAACACTAGAGTAGTAATTATTAGATTAGGCGTGGTGCTTAGTCTAGTGGTTGCCTAGAAATACACTCAATCCCACAGATAGTTTGTTGTAGCCCCAGGTGGTGACAGCCCTGACGGCCGACGTATTCTACCACGTCTGGGTTGGTGTTTGTAGGACTATAGTTAGAGCTTCATAGCCCCTTTCTCACCCCTTTACGTAGCTAGTGTTCGACGTCCCAAAATAAGTAAATCTAGGAGTATCTTTAATTCTTAGATTAATCAGAGACTTAGAACCTTATTCTCTCTCCACAAAAACATTTAGTTATCCTTAGACGGCTTAGACTCTTGATTAGTACATGTTGACACTTGTTATAGCATAATATTACTAGTCAACTAAACATGAATAAGGGCTTAAAATGAATATCAACATAAGTCTAGGGGTCTAACTAACATAATTCCATGAGCTTTGGTGATTTATATCTTTTCGGGGACTTAAAAGATAAAATGCGAGAGAAGAATGGAGAAAGTTACGGAATATACATCACATATGATGACAAGACTTGACCGTAAAGTAACTCAACCTAAAATGTGGACTAAAACACTCTAGAAGGTACCGAGAGAACACCGGAAGAAAGCAGGGAAGACCCGGAACCATCTCGGACCATGGCGGCCGCTTGAGCCACTTAGGCCGGCCGCCGGGTGGGTCCCACATGTCAGCCTCACATTTCTTTGTCGGTTTACCACCGACCTTGAGGTTGTATCTACACCGTTATTGAAGGTCGGTTTGATCCAATGGTCATCGTTCATCGCCAAGGCCTATATAAGAAGACCCCCTGACCCCAGGGCAAAACCCTAACTCATTCTATCTCATTATCTCTCAGTTGTAGAGGGGTCCCATGTAAGGATCATCTCTCTCTGAGAGATTAGTGAAGTAGAATTAGATTATACATGTAATTAGAAGTAGATTAGATCTAATTAGATCTAATTAAGAGTAAGAGTCAAGATTCCAAGAGTTAAAGTGTTGGTGATGGGAAGAGCTGCTGAGGAAGCACCGGACCTGTCGGTGACTCCTCTACATCTTGTACCTTCAGAATCAAGTTCCATTAACACTGGTATTTGATCCCGAGACCTCTATGGTGGATCAACTTCTCATTTGAGTAAGTGAATGTTCTTATTGTTCTTACTGTTCACAACTCTTGTTTGAGTACTTTAATCTGTAGGACCCTATAGATTAGAGGGGTAGCTTTGGTTTAGGCGTGGTGCCTAGGCGAGGTTGCTTGTGATGACACCTTATATTCCGGAGGGTCGTGTGGTAGATCGCGGGAGTGGTGTGATCTGTTGAGTCCTTTGGAATCCACCCTCCGCCTATAAGACTAGTTGGGCGTATAAGTGTCGGGAGGATTGCATGTTTTGTCCTTGTTTTCCTTTGGGTGCTTCCACAGTAAGACAATACCAACATAGCTTACAAGGATAAGAATTAGACAACTATAGAAATCTCCTTATCCCTTTATCTTCTTCAGTTCCTTGACTCTTTGCTTTCGGGGGATTAGTTATATTCCTCAGTTATCCTCACACCATCCTCCCTGTGGATTTGATATTAAAACCCTCTCCCGGGTGAAATACTCACCAGTATCCGTTCGCTTGCGGATTATTATAAATATTTCTGTAGGCTTAACAAATACCAACAAGTACACTTCACGTTTCTCGTGGAAATCGATACCTTGGTATACTCTTAGGTGAAGGCTGCATCGGTACCCGTGCGCTTGTGAATTTTCTGTGTACGTTAACAAATACCAACAGTGGTATAAACTCTTTTAATTATAGAAAGAGAAAGATGTAGATGTACTCAATAAATGATAGAAGTGTGGGATGTGACCAGAACATGTTGTTGCTAACTTGCTATCACTGATCTCACCAACCCCACCAATAATGAGAGAGCCAACAAGACTTGCAACACAATGACTCTAAACACCCTACATGGATCCAAAGGTGTCTGAGTAAATCAAGGATCTTGATAAAGCAAGTGAAGTATGAGCAAGGTTAGGAGAAATCTATGAGGGGACGAATGTTGTGAAGAGTGTCAAGCTATATGTCATTTTAGGGCCTTTAGCTCTGGGTGGCAATGTCATGTTCTTGAATCATGATACGGATACCCTCGGGTAGTTCGAAAGCAGAGGAATCTTACGTTAAATAAATCTTGATACACTTTCGGGGTAGTTACGTGCGGAGGCTGTTAAATAAATACGCCTTTAGATCTGCCCTCCTAGTCTCCTCCGTGGAATTCGGTTCCGCCTCAAGTTTGACGAGCTTGACATAGGGCCAAAATGAAGCTCTGTCATTGATAATTTGATGGTGGGATATGGGTTGGACTTGAGCAGTGCCCCCAAGAAATCAGTTCAAGAAATTCATCATGTTGGGAGGTTGGCGATGACCGGTGTCTGGGCCATGACTAGGTGAATGGAACTAGATTGCTTCACCTTCAAGTATATATGTGCATCGGGCCGTGCCGGCCGCCCGCTGGCCCGACGCGTCTTGTGCCGTGCCGTGCCGTGCTAGTGACGGGCTGCACCGTGCCGTCGTGCCCGCCGTCTTGGGTACTGGCGGGCCACCCGTCCGGAGCAACGGCCCCGGCACGACCACGGGCAAAAAACGTCTTGCCGCCGCCGGTGAGCACGAGACTTTTCATCGTGTGAAGGGTCAAGATGGGACTAGAGGGGGTGAATAGTCTATATTAAAACTAATCGCGATGGCTAACCGAAACAAATGCGGAATTAAACTTATCGGTCTAGCCAAGACTTCACCCCTCTAACTAAGACTCTAAATCACCTCACAAAAGATCCTACACAAGAAGAGTGAGGTGACAAGCCTAGCTTGAGCTCCTAATCAATTCTAATGCAAGGTCATACAAACCTAAGCACTAGTACTTTAAGCAAGGGAGAGCTCCTACACAATTCTAGTAAGCGCAAGCACAAAGCCCCTAAGCTCACTAGATGCACAATGGACAAGGCAACACACGCCTAACCCAAAGGCTCAAATTACCTAGCTACACAAGCTAAGCAAAGTAACTAAACAAGCTACACAAGCTAGATAGTTACAACTACTCTACTCAAGCACAAGCACAAGCACAATGTAAATATGAATGTAAGAACAAAGCTTGAGATGAAGAGATTACAAACCACCGCGAAGTGTGGACACAAGATGACACAGGTGATTTTTTACCGAGGTCTCGGGAAGCTTGCCAACTTCCCCTACTCCTCGTTGTGTCGACCAACACTTTAGTGGTTCCACGGTTTGGCGAATCACCCGATGATGATCCTCGAGCTTAATGGCGGTGCCAAATCCCACGTTGGGAGCTCGATCGAGTCCCTCACACGGTGTGAGTCCTCTAGCCAATCTCTCGGAGGGTACCGTGTGAACCCACACACAAGTGTGGTAGCTCAATGACACGCTCCACTAGAGTTGCTCTTCACGATCCCCGCGAGGTGAGCACGAACCTCTCACAATCTCTTCTTGAGCACCGCACAAGCTTCCTTGCGTGCTTTTACGAAGTCTCTTGCCACCAAGCCATCTAGGAGGTGGCAACCTCCAAGAGAAACAAGCACCAGCGGCTTGCAACACGAACACCTAGTGCCACGAATGCGATCTCTCAACGCGAATGCACTAGAATCCTCCTCACTTTGATTTGGATGAACATTATCAATCACAAGTGAGTGGGAGAACTCTCTAGCACCACAACACAAGCCACCAAGGCTCAAGTGTGCTCAACTGAAACAAGTCGGGTATGTGGTGTATAAATAGCCCAAACCGAAGAAACTAGCCGTTGGGGACGAAAACTCACTTTTTGCCTTCGCCCGGGGCGCGGGCGCTCTGCGCCGGACGGCGCTAGGCGTACAAAATAGCCCCCGGCGACTAGCCGTTGGCACGTTTTCTCTGGCGCGGGGCGCCGCGGTAGGCCCGGACGCGGTCGAGAGGGTGTAAACCGATCGACCCGCCAGCGCGCATTTTCTGGCGCGCGGGACGCGCCCGGCGCTGTACAAAAACAGCCCCAAGCGGCCGGACGCGCCAAGCGCTCCGCGCCCGAACGGCGTCCTACGCTAGTCTCGGCGTCCGTCAGGTCGGTGATTCCAGCCCGACCAACGCCCGATCAAGCGTCCATAACTTTTCATCCGAACTCCGTTTTCGATGATCTTGGACTCTATGGAAAGCTAACTCAGAGGGCTACACAACCCACATGGTTACTTGATCCAAAGCTCAATGGATCAAAGTAGTATTCCACTCCAAAGTCAGTCCTAGTGTCCAGAAACACCGAAACAACTTCTCCTTTGCAAATGTGCCAACACCTCCAAGTGTACATCACCATATGCATGTGTGTTAGCATTTTCACAATCATTTTCAAAGGAATTTTCTCTTGCTCTCACCACGCCCACTTTCGATCCTAACACATCGCAAAGTTAGATCGCACAAGTGGCACTAGATGACCGATATGCAAACAAGTTTGCCCCTCTTGATAGTACGGCCATCTATCCTAAACCCGGTCATAAACTTCTCTAAGCTCCTCGTGACCGGCGAAATAAAATGCCCTATAGGTTATACCTTTGCCTTGCGCATTTCCATTCCGCTCCATCTTCCAAGTATCGATGCAACACATGCACCAACACGATCAAGAATGATATGATCCACTTCATATCATCACATGACCTTCTTGGTCCATCGATCTTGACCTCACTTGCTCTTCACCGTTGCGTCGGTCCGTCGGCGCCAAGTCTTGCCCAAGCTTCACCGCCTCGCGGTCCATGACTTCAAAGCCTCGACTTGCCCTTCACACTTGCAACCGGTCCATCAAGCCAAGCCTTGCCTTGATCTTCACCACCTTGGTCACATGACTTCATGTCATGTCTCATATGCAATAAGCTCCTTCATTGCATCATCACATATGAACTAATCTCCCGTGTATAATCTCAATCACACATATTAGTTCACCTAATGTTGACACTCAATTACCAAAAACCACAAGGGACCTTTCATCGTCTTAGGGCCGACCCCATGGCCCGAAATGCAAAAAACATCACAGTAAATAGTTTTTCAAATACAAAAGACTTCACACTTACTTGCTTTTCAAATACAAGGCAATGATTTACAGATTTAGAGATTCAAAATGACACAATGAAAATGACAGAACAGAATCAAAATGAGAGACAAGTGTTTCAAAAGAAAGAGCTGGAGTGCAATCTTTGCCTCATTAAAAACCTTTCTAGGTAAACCCACCCTTGTGGGAGAAACCCTAGAAAGGAAAAAGAGTACTGACCAAAGCTCAAAATGTATTCAAATTTCAAGTTTCAAACTGTTAATCATCTAGCACTATTACAATAGCCATCACAGTGGCAACATCCAGCAAAACTCAGCACAGATTCACATCACATGAGGTTCAACATCCAACTATCTAAGAAGCGATCGGTTTACGCAAAAAGTGAACCACCGAGCACGACCAAAATCACCAAAGCAAAAGTCCCTACAATATGACTTGATCAGTTTACGGTCTATGAATGAACTAAAGCAAATGAATCATGAATGGAGACTAGAGAGTGAAAGTCTTTACCTCCAATATGCTATTCTTCTTCTTCTAGCCACCAACAGAGCTGTTACCACCAACGAGAACTGTTGGTGCGTCTTGATGCATTGTACGCTAGGTGCCTTGCCCTTGACCAACATCATCAATCCACGGGTTGTCAAAGGATGCCACCGGTCGAAGTCCTCAACGGTGTGTTGTTCTCTCCTTGCTCCTAGCTCCCAATCCTTGATGCATGTGAGCATCTCAACATGCTCAGCAACAAAGCGCATTGCCGGTCGAAAGTATCCTACCGCCAAGTTTGAAACAAGACTCAGGAAACATGAGATGCGGGAATAATATCTTTGGCCAAAATAGACAAGATAGGATAGGTTTGCTTGTGGTCACGCCACCGAGCAAGATATCAAAGTTTTTACGGAAAGGCGGTCACCACATCCTTTGTCTAAGTAAGTCCGGAGCTCACTAACAACAGATCTTTGAAGATGAGTCGGGTGCACTAGAATTACCAAAGAGCCTTCCCCATGACTGCTTTCTCTTACCAGGAGGATATGAAGGCTGTACAGGCCTGGTAGATCTTGTTGTTGCACCAAATTTGTCAACATACTTGCCAAAGAGTCTAGTCAATTCATCTTTCACATCACCATAGTAGACAACGTAATTAACTCCTAAAGCCTTACCAAGAAGATCAAGCAATGAATACATGGCGGGCAACTTACCTCTAGGATCAAGAACTAAAGCAAAAGAAAACAAAGAATGGAGGTTTTTCCAAAGTACTTAAGTAATTTAAGCTTCATAGGTAGTGCAATGCTTCTAAAATTAATATCGATTCAGCTTGTTTCAAAAGCTCAAAGCAATGTCAAGAATATTATGCGAGAACCAATGGAGAAGTAGGGTAGTAAACACCGGATAGCACAACAATGCACTCATAAAAAAGTTCGAGGAAACTCATTATCTGTTCAACAATATGCCAATGCAAAGGAGTCAAAAGCACCTTTTCATAGTTTGAATTAATGAACGAGAAAACACTTCCTTATACACAAATTGGCCTATATTTTCATCTTTAGTCGAGAAAGATTTAAGCATCAAATAAGTAGAATTCCATCTAACATCCATGTCCGGACCAAACTTTCTAGGTCTAACACCCTTAGCAATACAATAGTTTTTGAACAATGCAATTGTATGCGATTAGAGGAATTTAAAAAGCTTATTGCAGTTCTAAAATCCTCAAGATAAGATTTAATCCTTTTCAAACCGGACTTAATAATCAGTTAATAATATGGCAAAAACGGCGCTATGCACAAGCAAGTATCTAACTTTGTTAGGATCATCATGAGTAGGTGCGAGGATAGGAACCCAAATAACCAAAGAATGTTGGAGCAAGAGTTTCAAAAGCCTTAGAATTAGAAGATGCATTATCTAAAGTCACGACAAACACTTTATTCATCAAATTAAACTCCTCAACCACATTACAAATGCTATCAGCAATATTTGCACCGTATATGTGCCGCCTCAAATAAGCCTCAAACCAATAACCTATTTTTTGTAGTTCCCAATTAACATTAACATAATGAGCAACAATGAAATGTAATCCTCCTTAGAATTACGGACCAAATATCCGGATGTCAAAGAGACGGAACATGTATCGGGCAACAAAGACTTAACAATCACACTACGTTGTTTTGCTCAAACGGCTTAGCCATGTCTCTAGTGGTGGTGGTCCTAGAAACATGTTCAAGCAGAGAGGATTATGTGCGAGGCTTAATGTAATCTTCCGGCTTGGGTGGCACCAACCCCTAATGGCGAGGTCAAGTCTAGCAATCAAAATGCACAACTCCATGCGAGCAACCATAGGATCATAAACCCGGTTTCTCAAACCATCGGGATTCAAAGCAAGCTTAGCATTGGTCTTAGTAGCATGATCACGTTTAGCGTAACATTATTTCATATGCCTAATCAAATGCCCGGTGCCGCTGGCCGGATCTAGCGAGAATATACGCCTCACGATTAACTACGGATGGCGGCTACCGGATCTTGTTCTCCTTAATCTCATCGAACATGTCCAAAGACTTAGATTTCTTCTTACTTGTGGTGTCACCGGAGGGATCAACACCGTCGTTGTCGTCGTCATCGACATCGATGAGCCCCTTGTGGTCCAACAGGAGCGTTACCCGGACGGATGCCCGAACAAGGCGGCGGCGCCCCTCGCCCAAGTCGCCGTCGTTCTCGGCCGCGCTTCAAGCTCGTCGTCGGTGTTGAGCGCTAGGTCCGCCGGCCGTCGTCGGCGGAGCCTGGTGCGCTATGGGCCAAAGACGAGCAACACCGGACGACCGATGAGCCCACCTAAACCGACGGGGACGGGGATGAGTTAGGACCGAGGCCGGCCAAGTCCTTCCAAGACCGCCCTCGAATCGGGCCGCTGGTCGGGGGTGGCCCGCCATGTCAACTCCAGAGGAGGATGACTCGGGCCGAAAACCACCAAGCTCAACCCGCAGAAGAGAGGCAAAAGATTAGACAAACGACGGTGAGGAGGCTAGATCAAGCTAATGCATTGAGTGAGTGGAGATTAGGACGGGTGGAGTTACCCCGCACACCGAGCACGGTGCCGGCCAAGATGGCAAGATCCAGAGAGGCGAGAGAGAGAGAGAGGAGCACCGAGAGAGGCAAAAGATTAGACAAACGACGCGAGAGGCGGCGGATCAACAACGCATGCAGTGAGAGGAGATCGGGGATGTGGAGTTACCCGCGACACCGAGCACGGTGCCGAAGCCAAGATGGCAAGATCCGTAAAGGCAGAGAGAGAGAGGAGCACCGAGAGAGGCAAAAGATTAGACAAACAACGGCGAAGCCGGGCGGATCGAGCAAGAAAACATCGAACTCACATGATGTCCGGAGAAGAGGAGAGGAGAGGAGGTAAAGGAAAAGAAAGTGATTTCGAACTCGATCCGGGCGGTGAAGGCGCCGAAGGCCGACGACGCCGGAGACTTGGAGGCGGCCGCGGCTGGTGACGCCGTCGGAGCTCTCGAGGCGAGATCCAGAGAGAGAGAGAGAGAGGCGAGATCCAAGCAGAGAGATCCAGAGAGAGAGAGAGAGCGGCGGGCGGGGTGGGTGGGGAATGGATTAGGTTAGGGTTTGGGAGGGGGCAAGCGGCGCCCGCATATCACGAGGGGCGGGAGGGCGACGGGCCGCTTTCCATGGGCCAAGACCGGGCGCGTCGTCTTGCGTGCCGCGGGCTGGGAGCGGCCCGGGCCCGACACGCCCACCGGGCCGGGCCGGCACGGCACGGATACCTGGCCAGCGATGCCTGCTCGGGCGAGGCAAAACACCGGAGCCCGCGGGCAGAGCCGACGGCCGGGCATGCCCATATATACCTTCAAGATGCATTTATTTGACCTGCGTTTGTGAGCTTCGAGATTTCCAACCGAGCTATAACAAAGCTGATTCGAACATTTTCCTAACGGACTCACACACGCTTCCTCCCGTGCTCTACATACGTAAAATGACAGCCAGTCTTGCTGCAAGACTCTCAATATAGTAGTATAATTGTGGCTTCGACCTAGCGTGGTATGCGCAGGGGGGCGACAGAACTCTGCTCTAAAGCTGTCGGCGTGTCCCGGCCCGACTAGTCACCGGAACCACGCCCCCGGCACCCTATCGCCTCGCTCATCGTCTCGTCTCGTTCTCGGAGCAAAGCGGCGGCCCCTTGAGGAGCTGCGGCCTCACCTCCACGTCCTTCATGGTTGGCCTCATCTCTCTTCTCGCTCCACACACTCTGGCCCAGCGAGCAAAGCACATGATCGCTTCCTTGCTCGCTTCCTCCAAAACCGATCATCCACTATGTCCTCGAGGGGTTTCTCCTTCGCCGCACGCAAGTAGTCCGATAGGTTCCGCTTCTCACCGTTCTCCTTGTCGATAGTGGCTTCTTTTCGTCAGAGCTCGGTAAGTATCACCCCGGTCAGTAGACATCGCTCTTGTCGGTTAGCTGGCCACGTATGGTAATACTCGGGTCCGGGCAGAAGGTGCCCGCACGGCGGTGACAGTGTGTGTCGATCAATGGGATCAACCTCGACGCACCAAAGTCCGACACCTTTGCGGTCTGGCCGTCGTTGAGGAGCACGTTCATGGACTTGACATCTACGTGAAGTACCGACATGGAAGCCCGCTGAATGCAGGTATGTGAGTCGCCGGCAACCCGGTGGCGATCCTTAGGCGTTCCTCCCACGACATTGGCAAGAAGCTGCCGTTCCGCCGCCGAGGAGGGAGGTCGCATGGGGTGCCATTAGAGATGAACTCGTAGACAAGCAAAGGAACCTCAGACTCAAGGCAGCACCCATGGAGCTTCACAACGTTCCTGTGGTTGATCTGCGAGAGGATGGCGACCTCGTTGATGAAGTCATCTATCTCTGCGTTGGCCACCAGCTTCGACCTCTTAATGGCGACGACGCGCTGATCCGTTAGGATGCCCTTGTAGACCGTTCCATGGCCGCCACGGCCAACCACACGAGCTTGATCGAAGTTATTTGTTGCCTTTTCTAGCTCGGCCAGGGAGAATATCTTTTGTCTTTGCCGTCGCTAGCGTTCGGGTCGAGGAGACGAGCTGCTCAAGGAGAATGCCTTTGTTCTTGCGGAAGTGCCGCCTCGAGCTGCTTTTTGACTCGTTTCTTCCATCTCCGATTGAGAATAACAAAGAAGCGCAAGGAATAGAAGGCCACCACCGTAACTGATTCCAATGGTGATACCCCGCATCGGTTGCAGACTTGTGAGATTACGCCGGTTTTTATTTTTATTATACAAGAAAAAGGAGCTGTTATATTTCAGGTGTCCCAGTTTTGAGAGGATTTTTAGGCAATAATCTTTTTTTGTGACCACGCCGTTGTGCGTTTTTCATTAAGCAAGATAAAGTCAAACAAAGTACAATAAGCAGAGACGGATCGGTAATAAGCATTACCGGAGACATCAACCTATCTTCTACTGGATCCACAACAAAGCATTACATCGTAACGAACTGTGCTACCAAGAGACCACAAGAGACATTTCACAATTTCTTTTCTATAGCTGAACAATGATAAAATTACCAGTTGTTTGAACAGCAATAACAAAACCAGGCAATTAAAATATGGGAGAAGTGCTAAAAAAGTAAATCCGGTTATCAACAACGACCTGAATTTGCTCAAGATCACTTACCTAAAAAATAGTGCTAGAGGCTTTACACTTTCTTGCAGCAGTGTCGAACTCCGTTCCATGCGGACACTCGGTGCAAGAAAAGCTTCCAAGGATATTCGGCCAGACGCCATGGCAAATGTATTTATCCGGTACGCAAGCACTCGTCAATATCTGCAGATTGCATGTCGTATCATGAGGCAGAGGAAGTCTATCCGGGAACATGGCAATCACAATTAAGCATTCCTTAAACTTACCCGTGCATCCATCTTCAATATAAGGATTCCCTTGGAAACCGAGGAGCATCTACATCCGTACCCCCACATGCCTTTCTCGTCTTATCGTCCGTGACTTGTATGCACTTTCGCTATGAGTCCGACGCACACGCATCTTGGTCCCTCGTTCGCCATTGCATCTCCACAAGTCGAGTTATCCACAGCCCACTTCACCACACCGGACTCTTCGGAGAAGGCGAGAGCGTGCTGTCCCGATCGTCGGGAATCCACCCGGGTCGAGCTTCGAAATCTCAAGATACCTTGGTCGATGGAAATGTCGTGACCACCGAATGCTCGATCATCCGGAGGATGGGGAGTTGGTCCCGGGTTACAAGCCAGGTAGAGATGGATCCTTGCAAAGCAGCCCTCACTCCATGCCAAAGGGGAACGGGATACTCACGTTCCCGCACATGGTCGGACAATTCGCCTTGGGCTTTCTTGAACCATCAACTGTTGGAGGTGCGAAGCAATTTAAACTACCACGCTCCATAGCAATTGCCAAGACATTCGAGAGGAGGATTACCTTGGTTTGGTACGCAGCCATCGGCGATGTAGGCGTTTGCGAAGAAACCCTCGGAGCGATTGGCAAACGTAGCCACCAATCGGCGAATCGGCACTCGCCTGTTATTCGACACGAGGCATAGCTAGCTCATCGCCGCGGCTAGCGCCAAGAATCCGCAGCGGTCGGGGATGGCCCGATCTAGCCGAGGGGCGACCTCGCCCCGCATCAATGCCTTGCACCAGTCGCCGCGGCTGAACGCTGCACTGATCTCGGCCGGTTACGAACGTCACCCCGTCCGTGGACGACACCCTCACCCGCGTGCCGGCGCTGTGAGGTTGAGGACGAACGACCTGAGGGGCACACGCCGCGCCGATGCGGCAGCACCCCACGCCCGCTGAGCCCGCCCGGCAGCCTCTCCATGACCGCTCCCCCAGCCAGATCACGGGCGAAGCCCCGATCATGGCTCCCGTGTCGCTGTCCAGCAGCCGCTGACGCGATGCCACAGCCGACAACGAACAGCGACATGTTGGATGAGCCGGAGATGGCGAACGGCCTGCCCGGCCCTCCCGCAGGCGTAGGCGGAGGCCGGCACGGTCTGGACCGCACCACGCGGGCGCCGAAAGCGCGGTGATGGAACCGCTGCCGCAGACACCGCCATGTAGTCCACGCTGACGTTGGGGCTGCCAAGCCGAGATGGTATGTCTTGGAGTCACAGGTGAGGTTGAACCCGGCAGGGAGCACGCCGGGCCTACGCCAAAAGGGTACGAGATGTCGATCGTGCCGCAGCTCGCCGGGCAGATGCCGCCCACCGCGGTCACTGCCGCTGCGCCACGGCCAGAAACAGCACCACAAGCGGCAGGAGGACCGCCATGATCGAGCGAGCCTGTCCCGTGCCTGTGCCTGGCTCTTCTAAGCTGTTCGCTTCGTCTCGTTCGGAGAACACAAATTGGACCGTCTCGCATCACTATACGTTTTCCAGCACGCCACCTGCTACCTGTACGCATAGCAGCATAATAAACTAAATCATGTGATGACTAAAAATTATATAAACTGAATTATGTGATGACTAAAAATTATACTCCGGCCAATAGGGCGGCGACGGCGGCGGCCATCTTCACGGACTTAACTGATGCCGGTGTACCTCTACAATTTCAACTGATCCCGCCAATACGGCAGCGGCGGCGGTTGTTGACACTTCGTATGGTAACTATTTATTAGTTAATTAAAAATGAAATAAGGGTAAGCCGCTAACGCCTGCACATGCAGGCGTTTGCGCTACAGCCTGCCCACCAGAAAAGATTGGATGATGGCAAAGCGTCCGTTATTTTTCCCTCCCTACTTTCCACCGGCTTTTCTCCCTTGCCTACACCTGCGCGTGAGATTTTTCTCCAGATTTCCTGGACTTCCTAGGCAAAAGCCCAGCAATGGCCAGGCCCACATGAACACACCAGATTTGCCTCTTCCCCAACCCAAAAGACAAATCCCACACCATCGCACAAGCATCGACAGGGGCATCCAACAGCAAGCAAATACACAGGTATGCCACGGTGGCACAAAAATACAAATATAGTATCATTCAATTCATGAACAATTCATCCAGATGTGTTCCTGGACAAAAGCAACTCCACTGTTTTTAGATCACATGCTAGGGAGGTTGTTACTAGAAAGTAGATCTAACAGAACCAAGAAGCAATTCATATAAAGATTCCTACTAAACATGGTCTGCAACATTAACATAGTCTGCATGGCACAAAAGTCATACATGTTCCTGCCTTATTGGTTCCCTCTTGATAATTCATGACCTGAAACCTAAAATGAAAATAGAAAAAAATGCATCATCAACAACAAAGAATCAATTTTGAACTGCAAAAAAACGAATTCAATCCTTTTACCTAAGTAAATCGTTTTGCATAAACAAAATTCAGTCATGTGGTGTATATGTAGCAACATAATAGAGATATGAATTTGTAGATGTGATCAGATGTTCATACAAAAGCAAATCTATTGTTTTTTCTACGCTGCAAATCTATTGTTTTGTATCACATGATAGAGAAATCACAAAAAGCTTGCCAAATTAACTGTCAGCAAAGGATTGCCAAATTAAATAGCGAGATCACCATATGGTAGAACCTGATCAATCAGTATAATTATCAGTTCAGTAGGTTCTTGAGCAAGAGGTACTAGGATGTAAATTGCCATTCACAGTCAAGCATTTGCCATTCAAGCCAAAAAAACAAGTCACAACTATCAAAGTATCAAGCTAGAATGCTAGGTGATGAAATAAAAGGATCAGACAAGGCACAAGATGTACATTGTCATCCACAGTTTAGAAGATGCATTACATGCAGTTACATGGGAACAATGCCATTCAAGCCAAAATCAAATCACAGCTATCAAAATAAAGCATGCCAGGTGAAGATATATAAAAAAAAATAGTATGCCTTCTTCAATGATGATGCATGTCTTGTACCTGTAACAGGTTTGCACTTGGCTGGTTAGTCCTCTAATTCATTTTTTTTGAAGGATGGTTAACTACAATTTTCAGGAAACAAATGCAGGTTGTGCGTCCAATTATTTCGATTGTAGTTCCTACTGATTTGGTAGTTCTTTTCAAACTAGAATTGTTGTACTGAGATCATTAAATTTTTTAAGAGGAAGAAGCAGCAATAGAGTTCCTGTGTATTCTATCATGCTCTAGTGAAACAAACTTGACCTGGGAAATATAATCCGATGTGTAAACTACATGGTTTAAGTTAATTCTTGATAGCACCACTCACCTAAATCAGAGAAACAATTCAAGAAAGCCATGAAGCTGACAATTCAAGAAAGCCCCCTTTTCCACGAACAGCCGTGAAAAGCTAAGTGGACCAAACAACTTGAGATTAGACTAAGATCTTTACAAAACTCAGTGGTAAAATATATCAGAGTATCAGACAGTTAGAACTAGGGGACAGGTTATACAACGTCTTTCCACTCAATGCAACACTAGGCATGTGAACAACGAACATTATGCTGGATGTTGAATCATTAAATACCTCGTTCATTATGGGGTTGAAGACGACTCCGATGGTGGGAATTTTCCCAATGGTGAGGCCAATCGAGACGCATACAAATGGAAAACTGCAATGCAAGAGATGCACAAAATCTTGGAATGAGAAGAAACACAATTGCACAACGAAGGTCCCTGCCATACTACCACAAGGATAAGCACATAAATCATAGTGGTAACCTACAGGAAAAATGACAGCCTCGAATTTCAATTGCACTAATAATAGATTTTGTTTACCAGAAGCAATTATGTTACTAGAAGAAAATCTGACAAACTGGTAAAGTAATTAAGTACTTTTGCATGAACAATTCAGGTGTCTTGCATAATCAATTTAGTTGCAATCCTACTAACAAGAGCAAATGTCTATCACAAAACATACCATTCTCGCACAAGAATCAATTTTCTGCACTATACACATTGTCTGCGAGGGGGCATGCAATTTAAAAGACAATTTGCCCCTAACCATTGCCTGGTAGGGGGCATGCAATTAAAAGACAATTGCACCATACACATTGCCTGGGGGGGGCATGCAATTTAAAGACAATTTGCCCCTAACCATTGCTTGGTAGGGGCATGCAATTTAAAGACAGTTGCACCATACACATTGCTTGGGAGGGGGCATACATTTTAAGACAATTGCCACATCCCTCCCATCTCTCTTTTCCCTGCATAGACTTGGTGCACATGGAATACAGAGAGGAGAGGGTCAGTCCACCAGATCGGCTCACAAGAGTATGAGCACAACGCCGAACAGCAGCGCCAGCAATCTCCACCCACACATCAGCCGGGAATTAAATTCGACGGTGCACCCAGATAGTGTAAACAGGAGGCCGGAAAACCCATTTCCTTTCCGCATAAAAATTCCCGAGAAAAAATTAAATATAAATAGGTACACCCACATTCTATTCATGTATTTACATTTCATTTTCATCATCTCAGTTTCCATAACTAATTTCGTCCCAAATTATATTCTAATTCATAACTCCCTCATCTTGACTAATATAATTATTTCAAACGAACGTACTCTTCAAGTTAACTCGAAACCTACTGCGTTCGGTTTTACTTGCCGTGTCGATGCAAATGTAATGGATCCACTATCTATACACTGTTCTCACAACCTTAGCTCAAAATAATAATATTTTGACCTAATACTTCATGTACAACTGTATACTTACTACATCTTTATCTCTCTACAAACTCTGTCACATCTTAGCTATGCATAATATATGTACAAACCACAAATGAAATCTATTATTAATTTTGCTTCAAAAAAAAAATGAATACATACACTTCTATCACTATATATGCCCGCGCGAAGCGCGGGGCTTCCGGCTAGTATAAACCAAATCATTGCTTCTTCGAAACTGAAAATTCTAAGGTGAACATACAAATGCATGCTATATAAGATACCACGTACTTAAGCTTCAGAGTTGTCGTAAGCCCATCAATTTCTCAACACACAAATAGATTAAATATCCACACATACATATACACCATGCAGGCCTGTACTCCCAGTTATGTTTGTATATATATGGTACACCAACACTCATTTTCTAAGATCAGATATATTGCACAGTGGCAAGCGCATTAGTCACCTAAAATGCTAGTTGGCCTTCAACATTGGGTATGGCATCTTTACTCTGGTGATTAAATCCAAAGCACGACCAGTAAAATCCACATGCACTACAGTCTAACAGCTACAGGTTAAAATCTAACACTACAATCTAAGGGAGTGGAAAAAAGGAAGCATGCAGTACCAAACTATGCAAAATTAAGCAGAGTCGTTTTGGACAATTCATCGAGCACATAAAGGACCAAAAACACAACCGGTAGAGGAAACAACAGCCAGCAGGCGGACGTTACCGCGGCCACCAGTGCAGGCGCCGTGCTATGGAGATTCAAGGGCAGTCATTTGGGGGCCGAGCCGCGAGCGGGCTGGACCCTAGTCACCGGAACGGGACGACGCTGGGCGATCCGCGTTCCGGGACGCCGCCCCAAAACGCAGAACGGAACGCGCCGGGTCGATGACGGATCGCTGGCGAACACGACCCCCGCCGGTCGCCCGCGCCGCCCCGCGGAACTCGACCGTGCCGCCGACGGTGAGTGTGAGTCTGCCGCTCTGCAGTCTGCTGCACTTCTCCATCCTCTCCGGTCCTCCCTCTTCTCTGCTCTGCAGTCTGCACTTCTCCATCCACTAACCGGATTGCAATGGCGTTTGGATTGGGGAAGCGCAGGCGTCCGAGGATGATGAAGACATACACACCGATGGTGAAGACATACACGCCATCGAACTCGGCGATGAAGAGGAAGAACCACCCTGTCAGGTATTCAACTTTTACCATGCAATCTTGGTGTACAATTGGTGTTCGATGAAATGCCTGAGTCAGGCACCTGACTGTTGTTTTGCCGTCGGTGAGTGTCTGGATTTAGTAGGACGTGCCACTGGACTCTGAACTTTTCAAATGAACACGCTTTGCTGCTACTGATAACTAATGGACCAATCTGTGTCCAAATGAACACGCTTTGCTGCTACTGGTGATTCCAATATATCTTATTTATCGTCCTTGCACTAATATGACACGTTGCTTCTGGACTTATGGTGATTCTCGGTCAATTAAAAATTTAAGATTGACGTTTCAGATAATAATAGTGGCTTGCTTCTAGCTTATTATATAGCTGTCTGAAATGTCAGCTTTTGCTGATCAGAGGTATTATTAATTAAACCAGCTACTTGTGCAATTGTATATTGTAATAGATGGAGCTGATTTATGATAGTGAATCACCGAATTGCAATTTTTGCTGATTGAGACAGTATTAGTCTATATATGCATGGTTCGTGTCCCTCGTTCCCTCCCATCGTTCCGGGAACATCGTCCCGAACTAACTTGGATCACGATCCAAGTTACTTTGGAACGTGCTGAAGAGGTATACTCGTCGTTCCAAATAGTATTGACGAACGGCGTACCACGATCCTCGTTCCCGTTCCTCGACCCGGTCGACCCGGGAACGCGGTGACTAGGGGCTGGACGCGCCGCTGCGTCAGGGGCAACTCGGCGAGGCAGGAAAGGAACGCGGCACACCTTGATGTCGCCCAGATCCATGGAGGGTACCAATGCACGCCATGGCACTCACAACGAGGACAACACTCACTTCCACTGCAACGAGAATGGAGTAGTGACAGTTAATTAGGATGGAGTAGTGACAGTTAATTAGGATGGGCCGCGTTCAACGCATGCACTACGCTAGAAAGCAAATTTTTCACATGACGTCAATTGACGTCATGTGAAAATCATGTGAAAAATTTGCTTTGGTTGGTGGAACTGAATCCAAATCAAATCACATCCACAAACAGCAACTGAGATCCTAACGACTGGCTGCCGGCTGGCAAGAGGAAAATCTGAGCGCAAGCAGAGGCAGAGCAGTGAGGTACTTACTTGATCTACTCGTTGAGGGCGGCCTCGAAGTCGTCGACGAACTTGTGTCGCGCGAGGGACTTGTCTGGTGTCTGGGCACGAGCGCGAGCTCCGCCTTGAGGGCTGGAACACCACCCCGCTGAGCACCTCCTTCCCTTTGCTTGCGGCCCTGCACGCGGACGGCGAGATGCCGCCTTCGCGCGGCGCCGCAGCCACCCTAACGGCACTGGGAGAGGGGTCGTGACCGCACCAGCGAGCTGGTTGGCCGCGGTAGTGGCGGCGGCCGGGGACGGGGACGGGGACGGGGACGGGGAAACCCTAGGCATGGAGCGGATCCACGCCGAGGCGGCAGCATCAGCGAGGTGGCGGGCGAACAACACGCGCTGGCAACGGAGGTGAAGGGGTTAGCCATGGAGTTCGGGATTTGATGGAGAAGTGAGGGAGGGGGGATGACAGAGCTCACCGTAGAGGAAGAGTTCACCGCGGCGGCAAGCTTGGAGGCGGGAGCGCACCCTGTATGGCTGTATGGGAGGCCGCCGCCGCAGCCATCGGAGGGAAGGGCGCGCAGACAGTGAGGTGGTGCGACGGATTGGGAAGGAGGGGGAGAGAGTCACGGGGTGCGCTAGGGGAAGGAGTGGAATCGTAGATGAGGTTCGTTGGGCTAAAACGTGAAGTTGGCCTTTGGATGATCAACCGACGACAGAGAGAGCGTGCAGTCCATAGGACTAATGGATGCACAAGTAGAAATAAGACAATACCGGACTAATACTGTAGAACTAGAGGTTTCACTAACAAATTCGACCAGTTTTGATGATTTATATATTTTTAGAAATTAAACAAATAAAAGCCCGGAGTTTTGTAACTTTAAAGACATGCCCTGAAGTAACTCAATTTGGCTCCTACGAAAGAACACCCTATACGACTCCAGAAGACAAGCTCTGCAAGGTGGGACCCACCTGATATAGGGGTAGCTCAGCCGAGCCCCACCCCTACTGGGCCGAGTTGTGGGCCCCACTATCAACCTCCTCCTCCTTATGTCGGTTCACAACCGCCTCCAAGACTCCATCCAAGCCATTGATCAAGGTCGGTTTGATCCAAAGGCTACGGTTCATCGACCACAACTATATAACTAGGACCCCTGACCCCAGGGCAGGGCATGAATTCATTATTCATCATGCTCAGCTTTCGATCAACAGCCTAAGCCCTGGTCTTCTCCAGTTCTAATTAGAACTGGATGCTCTAGCTCAAGTTGAGAGAGTTAGCTATCAAGTTGAGAGATAGTTTTGTAGTCTTCAAGGGAGACTAGAACTAGTCTTGTTTAGAGAATAAAGAGTGGGTGGAAGGAGAAGTTAGGGGAAGCGCCGGATCTATCGGTGACTCCTCCGCGCTTGTACCTCTGGGATCAAGTTCCAATAGAGCTTGGTATTGAGACTTCTAAGGTGGATCAACTTATTATTTGAGTAAGTCGTCTTGTTCTTTATTTTTATGGTTTTACGACTCTTGGGGTACTTCAATTCCCTGCCGCTCTTGGGTTGACGTTCCTACCCCTAGTGTAAGCTGATTGCTAAGACTAGATAGCTCGTAGATGCACCCTACCTTCCAGATAGGTGGTAACTAACGGGGAGATTTATAGCCTCATTAATTCTCTGTAGTCCACCTCCCATTGGATAGGACTTAGCAGACCTTTTGTTTGGGATCGCACACTCGTGAGTGTCTTTCCTTTTGAATAATGTCCCCATAAGATATATCAACAAAGCTTACAAGGATAAAAACTAGACAACCATACGTAATCTTCTCAAACTTTATCACCTCTTAGTCCTTGTTATCCGCTTTCAGTGGATTTAGTCATAAGCCTTAGCCATTCTCACACCATTTTTCTTGTGGATTCGATATTTAAAACCCTCCCGGGTGAAGTGCTACACCGATATTCGCGGCGCTGCGGATTATACAAATCTTAAATATTTATGTGGGCATAACTTTTACCAACAAGAGGCCACAAGAACGTAGGGGTGGCCGAAAGGAGCTTGTCACAAAGCGTGTTGGAGTCGCAGGTGAGGTCGAACCCCTGGGTAGGGAGCACGCCGAGCCTATGCGGAAGGGTATGAGATGTCGATCATGCCACATCTTTTTTTCGATCGGGGGATATAACCCGTTGTTCATTAAGAAGAAGGGAAAGGTCAAGAGACCTACACATAGTTGATACATAGGATTATAAGTAATCCATTGATTAGCCGAAGCCCACAACACAAACAACAAAGCAAGGAACATGAGGGGAACCCCCACATGACAACCCCAACTAACCGAACCTAATACAATATAACTCAACACATTGGTAGCCAACAACGAAGTGAAGCCATAGATGAAACCTTCAAACGACAAAGCATCCATCCAAGCGACCTCGCTAGTAAAGCATCGCGCGAGAAAAAGACGGCGACCTTGGTGGCAAAGCATCCAACAAAACCCCACAATGGCAAAGCATCCGGCAGGAAGATAGGACCAACTCCTTCGAGTCATTGAGGGCCCTCAGGACCATGGGCGAGGAAAAATTGCAGTTGCGCTCTGAGTACTCCTCTGAGTCACTAGGTACGAAGCCCATAGGACCACGGACGAGTGGCACCCCCAAAATCACCCTCCAGGTACTCCTCCGAGTCACTGAGGGCCAAGAGCACGAGCGAGGAGCACCAACATGAAGACGTACACGACAATGACAACTCGTCCCTCCACACCCCGCAAAGAAAGCATTTGCCCAAGCATACACGGCAAAGCATCCGCCAAACAACCACTATGTCTACAATAAACACCAACTAGACATACCAAGTGAAGAGCAAAGATGAGGCAAATAGGGCACGTAACGACCGACGGCGGCAAGACAAAGTCAACCCCCATGCTGATGCCCGATGAGATAGGCTAGTAGATGAGATGCTCGATGTCGCCTTCGGGAAGGACACAACCCCAAGGCGTCGTTGTCACCGTCCCAAGAGGAGTAGGTTTCCAACTGCATCTCCCTATAGGTGAAGAAATGACCATCGCCACCCACCCCACCACCATGGTGGAGCAAGAGTAACATCGCGCAAACTCAACAACATCACCATCATGACGACGTTGATGAGTGCTCGAACTAGCCACCGCCCGTCGCGTGCCACCATGGCACGCTTGACCTCACCGCAGGGGCCCGACCATGGGACGTATAACGGTCGCCAGATCGGGAGCCATGCCAAGCGTGGACATTGTTCGGTAGGCGCTCGGGGAGGATCCATCAACCACGGATCCGGGTAGCATAGGGATCCTAACGAGCGCAGGCACCCCACAACGACCTTGAGCAGGGGTAACCACACTCGGAAGGTCCGACGACGGGATTGCTCATGCAGACACACCGAGGCCCGGCGGCGCTGGCAATGGCCACAAGGCGCCCGGCAAGGGCATCCTTCGATAAATCTAGCGCGGTGCCACCCCTAAGCCCGTGCATGCCATTGCACCGAGGGGGGGACAGATCCGGCTGGGGACCACGATCGAGACCTGGGGTGGTCGCCGGATCCGGCCATCAAACCGGCATTCATCAACGGGAGAGGAGGGTGTAGGGAGGAGGAGGGGGGCGACAAGGGGCGGGGGGCCCGAGGATGGTGCGGGGTAGGGGGGGCTAGGACACCTTGATTAGGTCGCCCCGAGTCACCCAAGAGCCGGGCTTCGAGGGGAGGCTCTCAATGATAAAGACCGCCTAAACGTCTTTGCATCTCGCCCAGGGCACAAGCCGCCGCCATGGCCGTTGCAAAAAATAGTATTCATGATGAGGCTATGAAAAGTAGTTGGGACATTAGTCAAAAAATGGCATTACTAGGAACTCGTACAAACCTTGAGGTCATCGATCTTGGCGCGATGGAGGCTATGGCATCCTAGCTTAGTCACGGCGTTCAAGAGGCGGCGAAGGTGTCGATGGGTTTCAAAATCGATGACGATCGTGCTCGGCAAGCTCCGTAACTTCGAGCCCACGGTGAGCGGTGGCGTGATACGTCGATGGGGTCCACCACCCAACTGATCCATGGAGACATCCACACGAGTAAAGTAGCTCGGCGCGTCCACCTCCACCGCCCTTGACGATGGTCGCGTTTTTGACGAACCATTTGCATGTACAATCATCCATTTTATTCATCATTGCATTAAAGGATTGGTTGGGATGATTAGTACAAATCAAATATGGAAGTTTAAATGAGGATTGACTAGGATGTCTTTCTTAATCCGGTGATGAGAGGTAGATGTCTTTCTTAATCTGGTGATGAGAGGTAGAATTACACATATTTATGCACTACCGGAATTGCATACCCGAAATATCCGCTATGAAGAAAAGCTATGGACACATTTGCTCGGTAAACTTTTTTAGGTCCTTTTATCTACTCGGTTTTGCCATTGGTTAGGGGGCACGTTTGGATCAACGAACAAAAAAAATTAATCTATTAATCTATCGAAGTTGAGAACTCCACCAATCATTGGCGATATGGCAACTCATTGACGAGGCTCGAGAGGTTGTGGGGCCGGTTTGTGCCGTTTAAATTTGGTTCAAATTAGTAGATTTCAAAATAATTTGGCGCATTGTTTGGTGTGGTTCGAATTAGGTCCAAGGAGAGTCGGTGTTGGCATTTCTAAACGTCGTCAAATTAAGGGTAGGTAAAACCTAACTTCTCAACGGCGCCTAGAAACACTTGGTATAAAATAAATTAATCTACACTTACGTTGTCACATATAAAAGTCTTTATATCATAAAGCGCCTGATATAAAACGGAAATAAACTTTATACCATTGTAGCACTTCACCTAGGATGAACGGTATCGTAATTTATATTTTTCCCAAAGGAAGGGACGTGAGGCAATATTCATATGACTCATGGAAATTCTATATTCTATGTGCATAAAATCAATCATTCCAATACTATAGCAGAGGTAAATAAAATGGATAAATAAAGATAATAATAAAGGATAAATAATGATAACAATAAAAAGATAAAACGTTCCATTGAGATAGAGAGATATAGAGACTCACTAAAATTAGTATAGATATCATGGTTATTCCGAGATAGACTTCAAGTAACTATCAATCATCAAGTCAAAGCATAGCATGTAAAATATTCTCATGTATAGAACAAGCAAATCATATTATATAGCAAGAGGGATATCAACTAAGGAGGATTTATAATGAGATAAACTAGCCTCTAATACACCACATCCTAATGTTAACCATATGATGAAGGAGGACTATAAAAGACTCAATAAGGCTGTCACCCTTACTTAACTACCCCAAACTTCAAAGATACTGAGAGGTCATCCACAAATAACTTATATCTAAGCACCATGCCTACATATAACTTATGACTTAACCCTCTCGAGATAAAGGCTAAGTTGTCCACGATCTCAAGCATACAATAATCAATAACTAGAACTATATCAAATATCAAACTAGAATATACTAAGAACATAACAATCAATAATATAAGTAAATAAAGCATAATCATAATGAGAACTCAAGATAAATTTATTACCGAATATCTCCAAAGATAATAGATTCAAATCCCGAAAGCCGAAGCTCACAATCTTCTTTGAACAATTAGACAATCTACTACTCTTGATACTTGAAGAACTAGAGCTCTCTAATCTTTTTAATCTCACGGAAACCCTAGTACTAAACTCTCTCTCTAATTACAATGTATCTAAACCCCTGAATAATCACGAAGACTAATGAATTCTTAGGGTTTCCCGGGGGTAGCCCTCGCCCTTCTTTTATAGCCCTCTTGGATGAATCTCGCCCTTGGATCAAATCGACTTGATTGGGCGGGACTAGATCAACTCCATAGGTGGCTTGTAGGAAGGTTCCTAAGCTGGACACGTGGATCCTCGGGGTGCCGCTGGCAAGGCAGGCGTGCCGCCCGCCCCTCGGCCGTGGGGGTTACGCCCTCTAGCCATCTTCAAGCTTCATTCTCTCGTCATTTGTACCCCTAGAATTTACTCCAATGCCCCGGATTTTTGACATTTTCTTCCGTTTCTTAATTTCCTCTCTTTTCGGCTCTTTTAGGGGTTTTCTAGGTTCTTCCCCGAAAAAACAGTGTATGCACCAAAACTCGTGGAATTCATTAGTAATTATAATATTTATCTAGCATTGATCCTTGGTTGATGGTTTAAAACATATATAAAAGTGATCAATAACTACACATATATAAAAGTGATCAATAACTACCATCAACGATCGGGTTTTTTTGCTTTTTCCGAGAATGGATTGCCACTCTTTCTTGTAAAGACATTATTACTTCATTTTAATAGTCATGTTTCGCGAAAAAAAAAAAAAAAAAATTATAGACCAAGACATGAGCAACTTGGGTATATAGTAGATTAGTCCTAAATTGCTCTTAGGTGTTGCCATGCAAATCAGAGTTTTGTAAAGAGCCAACTTATGACCAATATGCTAATCATATATCATATAATTAATCAAAGTAGCAAGTATGCGTTCAAGATTTCTCATCGCCATATAGCTAATTCTTTTTCCATAAGGCGACCAGATAATTCTAAATTTTAGGATTTATCAAATTCTATGTAGTTTGAGATTCTTTCAATACAACAAAAATCTATGCAAGGATTCTTTTCAAGTACAATCTTAAGCTCAACTCTAGACTATGATGTACACATACGTAGCTAATTTGTACAGCTTGTACCTAATTTATACAAAGATACATAGAGCTAATTTGTACAATTGTACCCAATTTATTCATAAATTACCCGGCTCGGATAAGAATTGTTGTAAAAGAAAATAATAACTTTGGGTGGCTAAGTATAATATAGGTGTTTTATACAGATATGTTGAAAGCAAGTAATTGGCATCTCCAAACAAGTTCTATTTCAGCCATAAGTCTCCAATTACAAGGTTGCAGTTATTCCCCGGCAAAAGATAGTGAATAACACATCAACTATGGAGCAAATATGATAAATGTGATACAGCTTCAAATCTTTCACATGCCTTGGTGTATTGATTAATGGTACACAAATGAGTAAAACCGAAAGTGTTATGAGCGATTATAAAGTAATAAGTTTTTGTCACAAGATCGGATGGATTTCGCTGGCCCGTGACACGCCGACGGTGAGGTTGACGGTGGTGGCGATGGTGGAGGGGGCAGTGAGGGGAAAGTAGCGGGTGAAGGAGGCGGCGTTGAGGGGGAAGGAGCGGCGGTGTTGGCGCGCACGGCAAGACGGGGCTACGTGCGGCACAAGGCGTGTGTAAATGGCCGGAAGACACGGGACTATTCTTTATTGCTCGCGTTCCCCAAGAGATTACATATTCCCTATTTATATAGCCCTCCTATGGGGCTTAATCCAAGCAATCTCTCTAAAGGTTTCCTTATAGAGATGAAATACCTTTACAAGCAATCCTATTTATTTTCTAATAAGGGATTTTCTTATAAAGTTGGAATATCCCTTGCACATCAAAAAGTTCTAATTTAATCCTAACTTAATGAAGAAGCTAAGACGGAGACGGAGAGCGGCGGTGGTGGCGTGCCGCCCCCTACCTCACAAGACGCCTCCCCCCCTTTCTCGGGCCTTGGGCAGGGTTAAGCCCCTTTAGCCCGTCAATGACTCGACCCAATTCGACACGTGACATTTTCTCGCTGATTTTGGCAAAAATTATCGGGACCCCAACAAAGTGGCCTAGCTCGCCACTTGGTTTCTCCAATTCCTTTGTTTCTCCAATCTTACATTTCAAAGGAGCCCTTACAAAGGAACCGCCTTAGCAGCCCCCTATTAAAGAGCCCCCTGTTCGCATCACATTAGGCCTCGGCCCTCTTAGCGGTCTAGCCCACCATCCCCCCGATACGCCCGCCGTCCCCTCAAAAGGCGGCAAATTCGGCAATGAGCATGTTGACTATGTTATGAAACATGTTGCCGCCGGTTAGGACCTTCCCCTCTCCGTCTCTCATGAACACGCTAATAGATGAAAGAAGTAGAACCGTAGACACAAGATAGGGGAGACTATTCTTTATTCATCCAATATTGGTGCTTACAACATAGAGCTCCTTAATTATATATATAGTCCCGCCAAGGCCTAAGAGTTTCGGTAAGAGCCCACATACAAACGGACTAGGATTAGGATTCCTCCTTCTCCTTTCCTTCTAGGACAGAGTCCGTGTGTTTTACAACACTCCCCTTAGGCGATTACCACGATATGCATATGCCTCATCAAAAACTCCATCCTAAAACCCGATGGGAAAAAAACGGTTCTTGGAGAAAAAGAGTACATCGTGATTAGATTAATTGTATTGCACATGTTGTCTCATTAAAAACCTTGTGTGAGAAACCTTCGAGCAAAAACTCACATAAAAAAAAGATTACAACATTTAACCTTCTTGGTCATATATTCTTCAGGGATATACTTATTCTTCATGAATAGGTATTGATCTTCATAATTTATGCATAAACTTCTATGTTTAGCAAATATGATCTACTTGATCTTTGTAATTCTAGTGGTTTACCTTAAAGACAGATTCAATAAAATATCCCCCCCTCATAAAGCCAAACTTTGAACTTCATTGTTCAAACCACACTTTTTCATAAACGTGTGCAAATAAAAAGTTGGCTCATAATTCTTCTATGAATTATATGGGAGCAATATGCTTTATGCATAATGACCACTAGTTAGTTGTGCAAAACAAATAAATATTATCCTTCAGAGAAATAGATCCTTTTTCAGAGGATTATGGGGGTAAATAAATTAATATTCAATATCTTCGAGATAGTGTATCAAACTTATACTAGAGTTTAGATACTTATAATTAATCCTTAGTGGGATTTTCAAATTGTATTCTATAAATCTTCGAGATTTTGATTGTACAAATCCGGCCTTTGCATTTGGCATTTAGGGGATAATTCAATTGAGAAACCACCATTATTCTTATACCTTCTATGGTATATAGAGGATATCAACACTACATTGCTAGCTTTTCATACACTTTCTAAGTGTTTCGATGACACCTTTACAAAGTGTTTAAGATCCCTCATTTTATTTCTCTGGTCTATATTCACTTGAGGGGATGAATGGTGCTTATTCAAGAATTGACTGGTACTTCATGGATTAATTCATTTAAGGATGTACTTTCATTCTTAGTGAATTATTAATCTCTTTTCGTGAGATATATTCTCTACTGACGAGAGGAGTCACATACTCAATGACATTGAGTTATTCACTATAAACGTGTGTAATCCTTCTAGGACATGCTCTTCTTGAGACTTGAATATTCATTCAGAATATATATATACCTTAGACCTTAATACTTAGTATGAGATTTCTACAAGTTGCGATTTACATTCTTAGGGAATTATATGGATTTTCATAATCCACTAATTAACTATATATTTGATATTCATTCGTTTCATTTGCCGGAGATATAGCGTAACATTCATTTCTTCTTAATAGGAGATTCAACCTCAATTGCATTTTTTATTGACCGATATAATCGCTACTGAGACGATTTTGCCATGGACTTTGTTTAGGATCGGGTTCTCATAAGAGAAACATTTACAATTAAAGAGGTAGTTTGTCGACAATTATTTTCTTTCTCCCAATACTCTCACAATGTGAGAATATTCTATCTCTGTCATTTTCCGGACAAAGAGATGGTATATTGTTCAGTATACCCAACACTAGTGAGGTCTTGGCGCTTATTGTGTTGGATGTCATCTTCATGATGATCCTCTTCATGAGGTTCTTAACCTTCTTCATGAGGCGTTCTCTTCACGAGAATGGAGGAGTTTTATTTTTTTCTATTTAACAAGTTTACAATAAACTAGAACCCACAAAGGCGCCCCCGTAGATTTTAGATTGATAGTATATAACATTTAGTTTACTACTAGTAAACACAACTTACGGTTCATAACTTCAAGTTACTCCTTTCATTTCAAAAATATCTGGCATATGCTGCCTTCGGGCTTCACAAGAGCATTAGTCAAACTATTGTATGACTTAGTGTGTGATACTATTCCCTGCTTCAAGCTCCAAGGAATATTTTCTCTTAAGATCATTTTCTTTTTATGGAAATAATATTTGGCATTCAAAATATAGGCTCTCTCTCCCCTAATGCCAATATTAGATCATTAATAGCATACTTCAAAATATATCCCCTATCATGGGCTTAATTCAAATTCATATATCTCCAACTACAAGTGGAGGCCCATTTATGTATGCTATGATTAAATTTATGGAAAATATTCACACACATATTTCAATATGGGGGTTATTATTCACTATGCAAATGAGCTAGAATACTTAAAGTGCACTTAAGAATGTTCGGCATTCCTATAAATTTTGGGATGTTCTCCCCTAATATGCACAAAACATAGTTTAGAAAACTATTTTATTCTCTAGCTTCTTTATTAATTAGCCTAAAAAAATGATCCAAGTACTCATAAAAAAATAGATCATACACCTCGGATGTATAAAATACGCAACATTCAAATTCACATGGAATTTTCTTCTAGAATTTTCTAATTGCCTTTAATGCAAAAATCCCTTAATGCCTTTTCTTCATAAATCCCAAATCATCATAATTGTGTTATCCAATATATTAGTTCCACAACTATTCATCCCATCAAATCGGTTAGTCTTCATTGAGCAAAGTGTGATAAAATCACTCCCCCGATCTTAGGTCGCTTTGGCCCTAGACCTTTCTATTGCTTATGCATACGATGCATCGAAAAGCAAATCATTCCTTAGTTCAACGGAACCATATAGACATAGCATCCCGGCTAGCCAATTTGATTATGAGGGAAGCACAAAAGTAGCTACTAGCTACAATTATAGCTGTTATGCTAATATTCATGCAAGAGTGGAGATAGTTGCAACTCAACGATATACACATGCAAGTGTAATGTGGAATGTTAGTATTCGGCCTAACATAATAGATAACAACAAAATGCAAAGCTACGAGCTTACATGCAATTAGTGCAAAGAGAGAAAATTAACTCGGCCGGAAGGGGACGCGGACGGAACTTCAAGTCCCGATACATGCACTTAGAGATCGACTTAGGGACAGCTATGTCTATATATTATCCACATCTTCTTATGCCTTTACCCAAAATTCCTCCCCCTTTTTCATGCCATGACTAATTCAAGTAGCAATTTGCTTCATGCATCATCTATGAATAGTCACTTCTAATGCTTCATAGAATCCAATTATACTTCTAGTATTCATTCATTATGGCACGAAATTCACATATCCATTGTACTATTCAGTGTACAACAATAGATTTAGGGCAGGATATAACTTTTTAATCTTGGGTTAAAATATTAAATACTTAGGATTATATAATTTCTTGGCTAAATCAATCCTTCCAAGATCAATTAATATGTCAAGTATAGTCCAATTGTTCATGTGCTTAAGAATATTCAGTTTCCCATCTACCTACATGGTAGTGATGCACAAAGAACTATAACCTTCTTGGTTATTTAAGGCTTCTTTATGGATAAAATGAATGCAAAATTTATTTTGATAGGTAATGGGCAATTGTTTATATGTGAAACATATAAATCTAATTTATTCCATGAGAAATTCGCACACCTTACTTCAAGTAATAAGAACTCGCAACTAAGAATATAAAGTATTTCATAGTAGTCTTCAAGCTAACAAATTAACCATTAACCACTTAATTCAACGGAATTAAAACTTAATGCACCATCATCACTACTATTAATACTTCAGGATATGAATTTAAAAGACAACAAATCTATAAGCACATGATTTAAGTTCTTCTTCAAGAGAAACTTTATATGTTCTAAATAATATCCATTTTCGCATGTCAAACTTCTATACTTGACAAGCGGTAGCTTCATGCTTTATATTCAAGAGTTATGATATGCGACCACACGCCTTCAAGCGATTGTAACATATGCAAGCCACATATACAAAATTTTCAGAACTTAATATCCTGGTTTTATAAAGTCTGTCTAAAAATTCTAACTCAATTTCCATGAGTAGTTTTTCGATGGTAAAATCAATACTTAATGTATTACATTGCTCTTTTGATATTCTATATACAAGAGACATTTCTTTGAGAATGTAGATTGATAAAATCTATTTACCATCTTGTCTTCTAGACATTTAATACAAAGCTTCAAGCTATTTTTATAGAGCAAGCGTTAGACATACAAGCTTGAAAATTCAACTTTCAATACAATATGATATTCGTAATCATAATATTGGGATTTTACTCATGCAAAGTGAGTTCCACAATGTATTTGTTACTTCTATCGGCCATATACTCATTTCAGAGTAGTTAAGAAATATTTATGCTTAGTTTACTTCACTTCAATGGTAGCAAAATATCCTACATGGATTAAATAATGACCATAACAAATAATTTACTATTTGAGTAATTCTAGGATATTTCTTCTTTTTTTTAAGGCATGCATATTAACATAACTTGGATCATGTGCATATAAGTTTACTACATGTAAACGAGTAGCAAGGTGCAATAAGATAGTGGATGGTTATTCAAAATATTCTTAGAAGCATCCTAGCACTTTTAGATCCAAAAAAAATATATATGCTAGGAACAATAAATATGAGGCTCTCAAGGGTGACAAGTCTAAGGTCTGCAGGATTTAGAGAGCTCATAGACCTTTACCATGTTTCTAGTATAATCATTCAAGATTTTATTCTTACATTTATATGTACATGGTATTCATGACGTGTGATATATAAATAAATGCATTCAAAAGAGCATAAATATACCAGCACAGTGTATACACACATGAATAGAAAATAAGTACCGTAAAAAAAAATGATCTATGCAATTTCAGATTACATGTAGATCATATTGTAAACATGAAGAACTTGTAGTTTCAAACGGGAAAGCCTACATGGCACAATTTTTTTTTTTCATATATCCACGATGCGCGATAGCCGTAGTGCCGCTGCTGCACCTGCAGAGCTGCTAGGCGTAGCCGTAGTGCCGCTGCTGCGCCTGCAGAGCTGCAAGGCGTACGAGCCCAGCTCATACTAGCGGGCGTGGAGGCACATGCTCCAACGGCTTTTACATTTAAAAGTAATATTGTGTGTGGAGCAAACACCCAGCCGGCGTCCGCGTTAGCAAAATTATTTTTGATCGTTCGATCTCGGCTTCTACGGTTGGATCTCCCTCAGTCTACTGTAGCACGTATATATTTGGCCCCTCCTCACCGTAAAAAAAAAAAACTACCAAGCCTCCCGCCCTCTTCTCTCCGTCTTCTCCCGAGGCGGGGCGTCGAGAGCGCCGCCCAGCGCCCACCGCCCCACCTCCCTTAACTCCGGCGGCGGGCGGCCGGGCCCAGCAACCCGGCGGGCTGGCCGGCCGGCCCCAAAAAGGCCTGTTAGCCGGGCGGCCGGCCAGCGGCGCCGTTGGCTGGCGGCCGGCGGGGGGGCGGCGCAGGTGACCCTCTCCTCTCTTCGTCTCCACGTCTTCTAACCATGTAGATGACGTTCAAGATGTGCCCCAATGGTTGGGGTTAGGGTTTGCGATGGCGGCTTCAACCCACCAAGCGCCGCCACGGCCCGATTCGGGCTCTGTTGTGCTCAAGCCCCTCTTCTCTTGTGCTCGTCTACTTCTGTTTGCTTGACGACGGCCTGGATCCAGCGGTAACTTATCCTCTCCTCCTCCTCCTCCTTAGCCCCATGCATGCTCTCAGTATCCTCTCTAATTCACGTTTTTTTTTTTTCAGGATTGGTAGATCCTCACAACAATTCTTGTGGCACTTAACAGCTAGGTTTTCTAATGCTATTTCTAATTTGTATTTGTATAAATATATTGGAGGGAAGTAGCTTTTGCTGTACACCAGCATGAAAAAAAAGGTTAGCGCTAGGTTCGTTTTGGTGCATGATATTATTACATGTATGTGTTACAAAGGTGCCTCCAAAAAAGCGAAATAAAATTCATTCTTAGTGATGGTTCTATTATCATGTCTCTGGCAACCGTTTTTTTCTTTATATGAGAAAAAATAATGGCTGGTTTGCCTCCATGAAAACATGATCCGTTCTTTTTGCTTACTACAAGGTGCTACATATGGCTTTTACAGAAACTTTGCCAAATAAGATAGTTCAGAAACTTTTACAAAAACTTTCGGTTCCGTTCAGTTCAGCTCTCGCTCATCGATCTTCATTATAATTCATTTTTTTTTTTTGGTTGGATTTATCCATCAGTATATCCATTGAATGAATGTCATCTACGTATTTTCCTGGTACCTGTCATTTGGGCGTTTTTTCCCGTACTACAGTGAACCCCTTCTATCAACTTTTCAGGTTTTGTTGCCAAGGTTATAGGATCAGGAAGATAATAAAGAAATTGGGGGCATGTGCTGCATTTAAACAACATGAGACAGGTTAGCCTTCCGGCTTTTTTTGATCGTTTTTGTTTATACCACTGAATTGCAATGCCCACTATAGGCTTAAAAAAAAATATGTTGTGACATCGTGCCATAGTTTTGGATTCTAGAGAGATCCATTCTGTGTCCATCTTTATATACAGTGTGTTTGAACAATCATTCAGGATCGAATATTCAGTCAGCCCCTAATCTTGAAAAGTCTGGACAAGCCAAATCAACAACAACGACAGGTTACTCTTAACAGAGAGGACGTCGTAAGAACTTTGGAGCATCCCAGTGTGACCTTCGCTTCATCAATTTGTATTCAGATCTAATTAAATAGCGATGTTATAACATTTATTTATAGGGTCCTTCAAATATGGTATAAACCAAAAGATACAACATAATGAACTACTGATGTGAGTTGCTCCATCACAATAACTTTAGCATTGTTCCATGCCTTAATAGTTTCCAGGTACAGCAAAAGCACCTGCTTTCACCAGACAAAATATTTCGAGTTGATCATGATCCCTTTTTCCCCTAATTGGATTGAAATAATATGCGCGAAACTGTGAAGTGTCAAATTTGGGTCTGTGTTCCAGTGTTCCAATAGTATGCCTCACAGATGTCGTTTTTCACTTTCAAAATAATCTTATTACCTGCGTGGAGTGACTGCCTTCACCTTAAGTTTTGCACTTGGCTTTTCGCATCTCCATTCATTTACATATGTACAGTGATAATGGTCTTAAATGTATGGAATTAATTAGGAAATAAAAAAAATGTGCCCAGCTAAAAAGAACCAGTACACAGTGATAATGGTCTTAAATGTAGGACATGATTCCCAAGTAGGGTTCTCTCTATGAAACATGATTCACTCTGTGTTATTGTGCTGTCGTACAAGAAACCAAATCTAAATATTATACCTTTGATCCGTATTAGCAGTACTTAGCATGAGATTAAATGTAGGCCATGATTCCCAAGTAGGCCAAGATACTTAACATGCCATATCCTACATGGTTTAGTTGACTGAATTAATTATTCATAGGTACTTTGAGGCCATACTTCTCTAAACTTATTACTGTGTGGCTTTGGTTTCAGTTCTTTATAATTTTTTTCAATACTCATATCTTGGCCTCCTGTTTTTTGGTTTCCTTTTCTTTGATCTTGCATTCGAGTCAGTCCTCGAAAAGCGAACAAGCAAAGAACGAGATTCGCTCCACGGGGAGACATTCGTGTATACATAGTGTGTTTCCTACTGAGGAGGGAGCACCAAAGCAAATGAAACTAAACGACATCAAGGTATAGCGGTCTCTATACTTATTACATATGTCAGAAGTCTTTTTAGGTATTTTGCTTATTAGTTGTGCTCTCCATGCTTAGTGAAAGGTGCACTACTTTGTGATCCGAAATATGGCATTGCTTTTTACCTAATATCAACACTGCAGCCATTTTTTATTTTGGCCGCCAATTTCATTTTCCATTGATTGCTCATGTTTAGTGCAGTTAGATTCCCCCTTGAGGATGGTATATGATTCCAACCTTTAGGATGGAATATGATTCCAACCTGCTGCTTTCAACATGGTAACATTGTCATATTCCCTAATATTGTGAGGTATAATTAGATTTGTGAAATTAGTTTCGTTAATATAAGACCTTCACAAACTTACCGATGTTGACTCATATGTGTCATTGCTACAGGCCATTGCAGCTTGACACCATAGATCTCAGGCTGATGGATTTCGGCCACGCGATAACCAAATCCTCGACAATCAAGAAACGGAACTGGTCCATTCAGCTGGACCATCAAATAGACAAGCTCGAGTAAAGACAAGTGCCAACCACCGCTTGGATGAATGGACATTTAATTTGTAGGTACTTGCGTTCTTCTCTTCTTGAACTTCATAAACAGATCGATTTCAGTCGGTAAAATATTTTCATATTGCATTATTCAGTTGTGCATCCATGGAAAACGAAAAACCAAGTACTACCTTTATAGGTGTAACATATGCTTTGCAAATGACCGACATGTATACATAGGCTGTTGATCATTTTGCAGTACATTCTCTGTTTCTCAGTAATGATAGTGTATGCTGTGAGGCTTTGATATCTTTCTTATATCTTGGTTATGGTTTACCATGTCTTTTGTTTTGCCTAATTCCGCTGCCTCAATAAGCAGCTTTGCTTCCAGCTGAACCTCCCACTAATATGCCCGGTACTTGAACTGAATTTAGTTTTCGCTACTTAGTGTTCTGCAGATTTGTAACTAATATATTTGGACCTAAAATATGGTTTTAGGTGCTATGGAATGCAGTGGACAAAGCCTTCAGGTGTGGAGACAAATTGGCTCCAATCGAAGAGGATACAAGCATCTCAGCAAGCAGTGCTGAGAATATTAGATCCAAATGTAAGTCTGGTTCACCACATTATTTTTGTTCCGTGCCTTAAACATTTTAGATATGCGTTCCTTGTGTGTCCTGTGTGAATGATAGTGTCGAAGGACAGCTCCACTGGACTGATGCCAAATATATTCATTCTATTTTTCTCGACAGGTATCTGAAGATGAAATCATTGTTTTCGATTGCGGACTGCAGGATATGTCAATTGCCCTGACATCTCATAAAACAATGGAAGTTTTGGATCTCCCTCATAATTCACTAGGTAACCTTTTTTCACTAGGTACAACATTTCATTTCATTGCTACTTTGACAGTGTTTACCAAATTTGAAGAATGGTGTAGAATAACTATGGCTTATTGGACTGATTTGTTATTCTTGCCCAAAAATCTCACGATGTTGTTCATAGTTACACCTAGGTTTAGCAGCTGATTAGGTGCAAGCATCTATCAAAAAATCAAAATAGATGGTATTTGTTCTACGTGTAGTAATTAGGGGCTGTATTAAAATCAGTTAATCACTCTGTCACCTCCTTTGGGGCTGAAGCAAATTTATTGGGCCTTCGATTTTGGAAACCAAGATGATAGTGGATGTGTCATCAGTACAGAATGTTCCTGTATTTCCTAACTCCTTAATATCCAAATTTGTTGTTTACATTGGGAATGACTGCCTCTTCAACAACCATTAGAAGCATCCTGAGATAATATCCAAATTTCTATTGTTTACTATTCTTTTTGGACGATTCAGTTCTTTCTTTCCTCGAACATGGAGAACTGTGTATCATTATATATTAAGATAAGAAGAAGGAAAGACAGAAATAGCTCCACAAGGTGATCATTGTTCTCGAATTAGCTTCTATTGCATACCATGTCCTTTGCTCATTTATTTTTACCAAATACTCTCGGTGGCTCTAGGAAAAGATATGGCTCTTCTCTAAATTTATAAAATATGCTATCTGCAGATCTTTGAACTTGAAATATTAGCTTGGAGGTCACTGGCAAAGCAGCATCCATTTTATCAAAAGCAAAATAGATAGGTAAAGTTTATAAAGTTTATAAAGTTTCTCTAGATACACACACTCCTTTTGGCTTCTCTAGATACTTTTCTTTTTTTACTATATATCTAGACATAGTGTGTAACTAGGTGCATAGCAAAACAAATGTATCTAACAACATCATGTATCCATTTTTAAAGTTTGTAATGTCGTGCCTATTTTGAGTGAATGGGAGGGTGGATCTGGTCTCCATTGTGGCACTTCATCCCATTCTCTTCTAAGCTTCTTCGGTTGCCTTCTCTCTTTTTTGTTAGTTGCATGTGCTAGAGGAGCATCATGTATGGTGGCTCCCTGTCGCTGCACTGGCGCTGGCATTTGATCGGGACGAGCGGTGCCTCGCCGCTAATCAAGGGATGTCCTGTCTATTATATGTTGGTGTTGCAGAATCTGTTCCTGCTAAGGTATGGACTTACCAAACAATCATTGTATTGCTAGCAGCTCATGCAGTTTAAAGACCTGAAATTGTTTATTAGATGGCTTCTATGGAGATTTGATCTATCACATTAAGTGGTCTATGTTTTCCAATTGTTTGCCTGTACTATTCAGGGCTACTTAAATGGTAGCTCCCTAACAATATACCCCAAATTTCCTTGCCATTAGAATTAGTGTAAAGTACTGATGTTTCTGATGGGCCTGTCATGTGTGTCGTGTGAGTTCCAATACCAGGTTGCATTCAGAATCTACAGTGCATTTTGTTTGGGTTCCTGAGGAGCAGGGTGATCAGCGTCAATGCAAAAGTCATCTTCGCTACAGCTGCAAAATGGTTGCATCTTCGTGTGAAACAAGAAAACTCTTCCAGTGTCGATGATGATACAACATGTCACAAGTAAGATATATGTTCTATTTCGATAGCTCCCATACTGGTTTACATATCCGGCTTTTGTACTCTGCCTTATAGAATAAAGAGTAGAATAAATATGTAGTGTTTGAATATGTTGCAACTTTTTTAAAAATTGAGCCTTCTATTCAGAGTGTGTTGCCTTGTTGTTGGGCTAATCGTGGACTGTAATGGTAACAAATACATGTATCCATTAACCAGATAGAACCTATTATATTCATTCTTTGTCAACGTTATTCCATTTTCCAGATAGAACCGTGGCCATCACTCGCGCGCATGGGCGCGCGCAAATCACTAGTTCAGCTATGGATGGCAACTACATCCACGGTGTGCTTCGTTGTCGGAATTCGGTCCGAGGCAAGTGGCCAGCGACGTACAGGTCGCAATGAAGGACATGTCAATAGTGCAAACCAGCGGCATGCAGGGACTGCTTGTAGCGTACAGGCCGCATGTTCCATATGCCGATGGCTTCGACCCAGGAATTATGAGTCGTGCGGACTGCCGACTGCAGGATGTCCAGCGGTGGCATGCTCAGGTGTTTACATTACACAAGACGTGCAGGCCAAGGCGAGGAAGACTATAACCACATGAAGACAGTTTAGATTTGAAACCACGCGCGACTCGGATGCAATCCGAATTTGAGGATGTATAAGTAGTTTAATTATTGACGGCTTCTTGCCAACATATGCTCGTCGTATGGCTCAATTCTTTGAGTCCCATTAGAATTGCTCCAGGCAACCTTAATTATGATTAGGATGGATCATCTTTCTCAATCAAGTTCTAATCTTAATTTGCATAGCACCTGTGCGTGGTGGCTACTGGCACCGTGGTGTCTATTAGGTCCATCATACAAGTTTTCTTCATGCATATGTGTGTATGGTTCATGTATATGTATGAACGTACTTCATGTACTAACCCATACTGCATGTATGCATGTCACGTAAAAGCCAACACAATCTAGATCAATGGCTAGCATAAAACACACAATCTGCGAGACATGTTTTTCGTACCTTTTTGTTCTTGAATTCGAGAAAAAGCGAAAGGCTGCCACATAGGACAGTTCGGCAGGCCGTGGGGGCCGAAGCCGTGACGATGGTCGATGCGGTCAGATTAGTAGCGGTACAATCTGCGAGACATGTTTTTCGTACCTTTTTGTTCTTGAATCGAGAAGAAGCGAAGGTCGCCACATAGGACAGTTCGTCCAGGCCGTGGGGACCAGCCGCCGTGACGATATTGGTCGTGCGGTGCGCAATTACAGACAAGAGGTAGAGGAAGCCATCCGTTCCGGATTATTCAACGTCGGGGGATGTCGGCGTCGTCGAAGTAGTCGTGGCGGGCGTCGGCACAAGCGTTGGTGCCGAAGATCGGCAGGAACGGCGATGTCGACGAAGAGCTTGTCGTCTTTGATAACGTGTTATGAAACATGTTGCAGCCGAGGTTAGGACCTTCCCCCTCTCGTCTCTCATGAACACGCAATAGATGAAAGAAGTAGAACAAGTAGACACAAGATAGGAGACTATTCTTTATTCATCGAATATTGGTGCTTACAACATAGAGCTCCCACGTATATATATATAGTCCTGCCAAGGCCTAAGAGTTTCGGTAAGAGCCCACATACAAACGGACTAGGATTAAGATTCCTCCTTCTCCTTTCCTTCTAGGACAGAGTCCGTGTGTTTTACAACAGACTATTGACACAAAGAACAGCAGACATGATGCCTGCATCCGGCGTCCCAAGTGATCCTCCTTTTCACGAAGATAAAACATTTACCAAAATGATGGACTATCTACAAATTTATTAAACGAAGATATTTGCTTCAGAATTCTGATACACAAGTGCAAGTTTTAAATGCATAATATACAGGGACAACAGTACTATATATTCTCCTCACATCTCTCTAAAAATCTTTATCTTCTTCTTTAATAAAAAGGATGAAAGGGAGGCAGGTTTTTCGTGAGGTAAAAATTTTGAGGTCGCTCCTCTCGGCCACCTGCGATCTCCGCCCGCGCGTCCCACCCCTCCCCACCGTGCGAAATTGTTGGCTTCCCAAATATTGCCACCGATTCATGACCACAAGTTTCCTAATTCGCTGAATGCCACTCAATTCTATACGGAAAGTATACAACGCACACAAGGAAAATCACGCAATCACCGCGTCCTAGCATGTAATCACCGGCCTCACCGTGTATCAAGCCGGGCGGCGTGCTATATCCATCCCCACGATCTCCCAGGGCCGCCCTCACGTCATCTCGCCCCCTCCCCATGCGATCCCGGACCTCAGCCGCCGCTGCCGGGCATGCTACTTGCGCCGCCGAAAACGCCGCTGCCTCCAGCTCTCCACGACCTGCCCGGGACGTCGCTGCATGGTACGCTTACTGATCCACGCCTCCGGATGCCAGTCGATTAGCCGGCAACGAGCGCCCAACAGGTATGCCACCACTCATTTGGTTGTGAGTAATCTTAGATTCAAAGATTATCAGTTGTACGCGCATGTGAGATATAGATTTGAGGATCATGTGTTAGTGAGATCAGATGATGCGGCTGCCGATGGCCACCAAAGATGCCTTTACAGCTTACGTACGACCCCTCTCTTGTTGGCTAATTGGCTTGTTATCAGTTTGTGAATGCAAATATGCCTAACAGTTTGTGAATCACTATTCACTGACACATGACCAAAATAGAACTGATTTTTCACATATCCCTAACAACCATCTCTCTTATGTGGTTTAGTTCTAATGCAATTAGTGCATGGATGGATACTGTTTTGAATTGTCCATCTCTAGAAAATGAGTTAGAATATAGTTCTTGCTCAAGGAAATTCTGCAACTGCAGAACATTAATATTTTTTAGATTGGGTAATGGCACTTTAGATCCTTTTGTTGCAGATGTGTTCCCTTCATTTGATTTTTTTTTTTGTTTATGGATGTTGAGAGCATCAGATTAGATATATAAATAAAAAAAAAAATTACATGTCGGCAAAGAACTATATAGATGCAATGTTATCTCGTCATGTAGTGAAAAGACTTGCAGGCATGTTTCTTTTGGGGTGCTTCAGTGCTCTACTGCTACTGAAATGTGGAGAGCTAGCATACTGCTTGGACGCTTGGTTCACCAATGTGTATTCTTTATTTAGTTTGCGCTATGATTAAGTTGTGGTTTGGTCAGAATACTTCTGAATTTTCTATAACATGCTAATGAATGGTGAAAACACACACACTTTCTTGAGCAAGTGTCAAGGAGCTTTGGAAAGAATGATGAGATCATCTTGTAGGTTTGCTGACATCTAACTTCAAAAACTAAATGCTCATTTCAGTCTCGGTTCTATAACACTTATACTCAGTGAAAATTTCACCTGTTGTTTCCACTTAGCAAGAGATCTCTGAACTGTGCTGTTGTAAGTTAGCAGGACCATTTGATTATCTCCTCACAAGCTGGTACCATTGTGGCGTTCAGGATGGCTTCCATGCACGGCCGGCGGTACTGGTACTCTCATGGTGTTCCGGAGGGCTTCTGCAGCCGGTAGTATTGGTACCTGCAGCTCTCGGTCCCTTCTGTTAGGGATTTCTTTGTTGTCCATTTGTAGAGCAACTTGGTGTCGTTAATTCGTTTTTTTTTCTCAATTACTTTCGTGATGTTCCAACTCTCAAGGAAATTTAGTGAGAGTTGCTCAGTAAATGCAAACTTTCTTCTTATTTCGTAATGTTTCCTTGAGAGTATCTTGGGTTTTACTCATTTTTTGGGACCAAGATGACACCCTCTGCAAACTTAATTTGTTTTTTGAATTAACTTTCACTTTGATATTGTTGTTTAATTTCACAGTATTATCTTATTCTGCATACTCGTTGTGTGTACCGGGGATAATTCCTTTTGTTTCATGCAGCATGTTGGGAGGATCAATGAATTGAATCATATGCCTGACAATGTTCTAATCTACGAAGCAGGCAGGTTATCCATCGCGATCGCTCTCACGACGCCCTCGTGAGAACTCACCATCTCCATCGTGGTCGTGGGACGCCGCTGTCGCTCTCACGATCGCTCTCACGACGCCCTCGTGAGACATTCATATATTATTACATGTCCATGCGTGAGAAACACAGAAATAGTAAACAGAGTCGAGCTTTTTGAATATTGCAAGCTTTAGAATTAATGTAAGTCCTAAGATAGCCCACACAAAGGTTCAATACCGGAGAGTAGGTGTTTAAAATAGTGATTATGTATTGATCCAACATTTAAAATACTATAATATCATTACAAAAGTAGGAGTTTTTCTCAAGTACCACAATGACATAGTATGATAAAAAAAGAACTTTGTTTACAATAGCCCATTAGCTATATAATGGGGTTTATAATTTTCATCCTTTTTAGAACTTCGATCATGGATTCATGGTAGAGACCATCACCTGTAGACCACCGGTACAAAGACCGGGGATGATGTTAGCAAAGCATGAAGCGGTAAGATTGACCGGGCACCTATCTGGCGCCCAAATGACTAAACTCCTACTTAGGCAGCAATGTTGCTCCATCTCTAGGGCCAGGAACTCCAACAGGTTGATGAATGGGAAATGTTGATGATTTTCCACTGTGCACCTTGCATATTAAGAGAAGAAAAGTGAATCAAGTGAATCACATTTACTTAACGAAACCAAAGAAAGCATCGAACAACGAGGGGATAAATGAGACAATATGGAATAGACAAAGAGCAACTAACATAATGCAGAGAGAAAAATTCAGAGACAGAACTATCATTTCATTTATCTAAGGTGGCAAAGAAAGGCCCTGCACTTCTTGTTGGAGTCTTTGTGCTTGCTAACCAAAGTGAGGGACTGACCAACTCGAGGTGTCTCATGGTATCCTCAAGAGACTATATGCCTCATGTCCCCATAGTCTAACTTTAATAAAGCTCATCACTATATAGGCACAAAATATAACAGAGAACCCAAGCTCCAGGACGCACCCCAAGTTCAAAGATTAGAATATCAAATGACATCCTGCTTAATGATTATATCTATTCTAGTTTGTTTTTCTTCACATTTGTGATCAGCTAACAATAGCAACCATGATTTCCCAAATTGAAAACGGTAGCTAACCTTTGTTATAATCTCGGGAGCGGTAGAGGCAATTTGCAGGCACTTGAACTCTGGTAGGCCGCTTCACAGTATCAGTCACTATCGAGTTCAAATGCGGTCCTTGGAGCATCGTCAACTACTTGATACGTAAAGAGAACACATGAAAGGCCATTCACTATCTTCGCTTGACTTTGCATTGAGAACCTCTATTGGTTGCTAACGCAACTTGATGTAGTCCATAATTCCCCAATGAGAAACCACAAATTTGCACATGACTTTCATCCAAGTTGGACTATAGGGATGGCAACGGCGCACCACATCCATCATCGCGGGCCTGTGCGGTGCACACACCCATGGCAACATGAGATGAAAGATATGATGCAATAGTGACAAAGCAGAGAATCGATAGCAAAATAGCATGCACCAAGTAAAGAAATCATGAGGAATACAGGGAAGATTTTTTAGAAAATGAGATGGGTTTTAGCAAACACAGAGAACCAATGATGATGGTTACAATCTAAATAGCTACAATGATTAGCACTTGATTCTACCTGTGTGGCCTGTGCATCCAAAGAAAAGTGCCACGGACAGGGAGGGTCGAATCCGATTCAAAGCGTAAAGCCCTACTCAAGTACAATTGCTCTTCTCGCAGTAGAAAGCTCGGGTGGTCGCTCACCTCGTTGTAGCTAAGTCGGCTACTACTGCACCTGAAAGTTGCAAAATCAACCGCTTGTCATGCCATTTGCCTAGACACAAATGCAGGTTGTAAAGAATATTTTTCCTAATTTGAAATACCAACGCTACCATGCTAGGCGAATGTAATACTACATATTCAAAAGCATCCAGGTGATCTTATTTCCATAGCAAAATATAGATGAGTCTTCAAAAGTATTTTATTTCCTAGATGAATCACCCGTGATATTTTGTTTGGTTAGATTGAGATAAATAGATGTAGAGAACGAAACCTGATTGTGCGGCTCTTGTTCTTTTGTCTTCATCGATGTAAGTATTGAGCTGATTGTTTGGCCAACAATCTAATGGACAGGTGATGTAAAGATGAAACTCATAAGGAAGGCAATAAGACAGAGCAATTGTTTTATAGCATGCATCTCCATTCTGACTACCAGTCCCGGGTTTAGACAATATTCAGGTGGGTAATGTGTGCAACAAAAGGTGGTTTGAACACTCACAAATCCGTGTTGGAATTCCCCGCCAATTTCGATTGCACCTAAATGGCTTTTTCCCACAAGATAAATCACAAATATGGCAAAAGGTAAAGCGGATTCTGTTATTCAAGTGAAAAGGTTAGCATGGTCAAACGCGACAACCCCACTACCGACATGCATGTATGTTTCTGCAGACAAAAGAAATACCTCAAGTAATGTCATAAACTCGTTGAATCCAAGGATAGCCATTGCGGCAAGTGCCCATGGAGGTGGCAGCCGGTTGTTGTTCCTATTATTTGCTTCCCGATCAAGGCAACAGTAATGTTTAGCGGCTAGATCTTCTCAAACGTTAGCCTTTAAGTGGAGTATTCCCACTTCCCCCAAAAAAATCCCAAGTAATAAACAAAATAGAAAGATTTTGAGATGACATCCACAAGGTGTCAATAGCACATATCGCTTAAGCGGTGGCATGGAAATGTGAGATACCTGAGCAGCTATGGCTTGAGTGATTTGTATATTCAGTTTCAACTTTGAATTGCCTCCACAAATTTTTGCACCGCACGCAGGGGTAATTAAAGTCTTCTCCTCGCCAACTTTGCTCATGAATGCCATATCCTCAGCAAAACATAGAGGAATATGGCATGACAACATTATTGATTTTATAACCCTCTAAGGCATCATATTTTTTTTGCAACAAAAGGAGAATTCAGATTTGTACAAATGTAAACTCGATGTATCAAATATTGTCCTTTGTTGTTATATTTGCCAAAAACATGTTAAAAAGTAAAATCACAATCTACTTTAGGATCTATGTACTACAAGGTTTATTGATCTTGCTTTTACGCCATAAGAGAAATGCGCAGAGAAGGGAATGCAAGGTAGTGACCTATCTCTACCAAAAGTTAGTGATCTTCAAAATCCGTTGTTATTATATTCACAACTTTGTATATCAAGAAAAAAAAGCAGCAAATTATCTTAGTTTATCAATTTGTAGGCCTGATTCCACAACACTCTTAGAAGTCGTTCATCAAAGTCAAGGCGAGGACCTATATTTGTCTAGTTGTATGTTTCCCAAAATTTACCTAATTATGCCTGAGCTGAAAAAGACTTTTGTTGGATGCATTCTTAGAACTTCACATGAGATCTACGTGGCTATAAATAGGTTTTGGTAACTATAAGCTAAAAGAGAAGGAACCTACCGAAAAGCACGTCAAAGGAAGGCGGACTGAATTGACAATATGCTTTTGACATGAAGACCAAAAAGCCTAACCTACATATAAAAGTTAACGTTGGCGGGGAATTGTACAACTCAATTACTAAATCATAAAATTGACAGGAATTCTGTATAACGTACTCGAAATGAATAATAATAAAACCATAAAGACACATTTTGAAGCGAAGCTCTTTACCTATCCATTCAGCCTGATTACATGGTAAGTCGTTTTCACCTCTTGCTTGCTATCTCGATTGGATGCTTTGAACACAATTACGATTCGGCACTTGCCTTGTGAACATCGTCCGGACAATGATGGCAACACATCTATTAGCTATACTTTGTTTGGAGAGCAATTCAAAAGAATAGAGATGGCGAGACATGATTAAATGACATAATCTAAAAGCTGAGAAACATATTGCTATCTTGTAAAGGAACGAAAAGGAGAAGGGAAAAGGAAGAAGGTGACATCAACGGATATCAAATCTCTTGAGAAGATTACAGTGCTAGGAGAAAGTGTCATTTGCCTATTTTTCTTGTATTGCTTCATTGTGTCATCCACCTATAGGGAATTATTTGCTTGAAAGGGCTTTTCAAAAAAAAGAAAAAAGCTCAATATAATGACAATAACTGACCAGAAATCAGCCACCATCGTCATGAGCATTCCATATGAAGTCTCAGACTGGAACAAATAAGAAAGAGTGTGTCCAATATATTCTCTGTTGGATAAATTTCAGAGATTATAAAGATTTACTTATGCCCAGCTCAAGATGGCATAGTTCACTGATCCTTCAAATTTAGAGGAACCATGCATATATATGCTCACAACTTGCGGTCTAGTAGCTGGCTATAGCGTGCAGCCAAAGGACAAGGAGATAAGCGAAACTAAACTACGAATTACTAAACATATCGACAACGGTAGAATTGCGAATATTTTCTTTGAATGGGTGAACTTGTTTTCTTCGAAGGACATTCTTTGAACATTTCCTTCGAAGGACATTGCTGAATATTTTCTTTGAAGGGCATTACTGAACAAAGAGGGAGTGCACACTTTGGACCAAACAATTCATTCGAGAAAAACAGTTCATCTTGCATGGGCACTACATGTTCACACAATAACGAACAAAGATTCGACTTGAGAGAATGTAAATGGCTATGTAGACATCGCCATTCGAGAGATAAAATTCAGAGGCAATAACACAAATTGAGCTACAGACCTACAATACTGACATGTGCTCGGGCAAACGATGGCAAAATTGCTTGCCATGCCAAGGCCAGCTTTTTGGGACGGCGATGAACTGCTAGTAAAATACAATTGCTTGCCATACCAATCCTAGCTTCTTTGGATGCGAAAGTGAGGAGAAATTGGAGAAGCGCCGTCACCGACACGTAGCTTCTAGCTTCTCCTCCTCTGTAACAACCCGGCTCTATCTAGAATCTAGATTACGCTCTCGTTTTCTCCTCACTTTCGGCATCCAGCAACATGTTGAGATCAATCATCTATTCATTTTGTACAAGCTACATAGTTGAGATCAATATCTCATCTATTCATTTATAGAGACTTGATTATTGTCCAAAAACCATTACTGGGCCAATCATCCATATCGTATAATGGAATATTGTAATATTTAGCATTTTTATCCAACTATTCACAGTTTCTTGAGAACACTTTATTAGCATATTTAAAAGCTGCCTTTTCAGAACACTAACCGTGATGGCATTTCAAATGCTCCATAGTTCAGGAAATGTTATCTTTAAGCTAGAAACACGGAAGCAAAATAAATAATGGATCAAAACAAAAGTTGAAACGAGAGCAGCGAGGGAGAAATATACCTGTTGTGGTGGTGCACTTGGTCCTTGCTACATGCTGCGGATGTGAGGGACAGACCACCTCAACACACGAACCAAGAACCCTGACGAACTTCGAAAAGGAAAAAGGGCGACTTAAAAACGAACGAAACTTGATCAAATCACCGTGATTTTTTTCCCAAAATTTGTCCGGGTAATCACCAAGGAGTTCTTGAGCTATCCCTGAAAGATCATTGCTCAATTTGAACTCAATCTCAGGGAAAATCAAATCACGGCCACGAAACGAAAAAATCGCCCAAAAAGAAATCCATCGATTAGGTCCATGCTGGGTGCTGAATTGGATCGAATCGCGGTAGATAACCTCGGCACATGTCCTTTGCACGAATCACATAAAAAAACGAACCAAATCGGTCTCAAATCGACGAGACAAAAATACCCCAAAAATAGCTCAGAAATACGGCCGCACACGCCACGCCAGGCTCCGATCCCCAGCGTCGCCCGCGCCCCGCCGCCAGCGTCGCCCTACCTGGCCCGCGCCGGTTGGCCGGGTTGCCCGCCGGCGGCTGGGCCAAATAAAATCGTCGCTGGCCAGGCCGCGCCGCCGCCAGCGCCTGCCGTCGCGCCAGCGCCCGCGCCTGTACCGCCTTGTCGCGCGCCCGGCCCTCCAGCGCCCTCCCGCGCCGCCAGAGAGAGAGAGAGTAGGGAGAGGGAAGAGGCGGCTCGGGCTGGGAAGAGGGAGGGACAGGTTTAGGGCTAGGGTTGGGTGGCTGATGTTATATATGAGGCAGAAGGAGGCGGCAGACCGTCGGATCCTTGAATCGAGCGCCCTAAAAATAATTGGAATGACGCGGATAGCCCGGGCCGACGGTTTTCTCCACAGCCAATCTTCTCTTTAAATTTGCAATCATGCAACAAGGTACACGGCCATGAAACCCTCGTTGCCCTCGCTTGAGAGTTTTGCAGATTACCATTTTCCAAAAAAAAAAAAAAACTCGTTTTCTAAAGTCAAAAGATTTAAACTTTACTTAAAACTATATAAAATTAATATTATGACTGAATATATAAAATTAGTATTATTCTTGATATAAAATAAATACATCAGATGCATTATGAAATATATATAATTTTTAATAAACTTTATTACATATAAAAATGTTAGTGTTATTTATTATCTTGGGCAAACTCAAACTAGTTTGATTACTACCACAATAACATACTACATGCAGAGGATTAGATAAATTGAACTACGTTGGATATTGGCTGTCTCTGTTTGTCTCTTTGATAGCCAATCACGGAAATGTAGCAGATAGGCGCGGTAGGCTATCAGTTTCCACGGGTACATACGCCGTATACATCGCGAAAAGCGAAGGAAAACGACACCTCGCATCGGTCGGCCGGGCGGGCCCTAGGTGTCCCTCACTACATCATTGGTCAGGAAAACCGACGGCTGAGGCTCGCTCGCCATTTACCGTGCACGTCGACATCGGAACAGGCTGTTTGGAAGCTTGTCGATAAGGCGTCTGTTGAAATAATTAGGCAATTTTCAGATTAATTTCAGAATATAAATCATGATAAATAGATGAACTAGATTAAACATGTTTAAATTACTAGCATGACGGATCATTATATCGCATATACTAGCGGGGACGGATCGTGATATCACATAGCATGAACATAATAACTAGTGTAAACCCAACTTGTACACTAGATATGTTTTATACCGCTAACGTTGAGGACAACGTAATGAAGAGGTTTCGAAAGCGTGCCGAGGTCCTCGGTCATGCCATCACTTGTTGTCGATCGGCGGCCGCCGGCTGAAGAAATCGAAGAAGCTGTCGATGAAGAAGGTATTTGGGGCGATCCTCCGCTTGTCCTTCCGGAAGACGAGCCGTGACGAAAGATCGGGGAGCAGTCGCGCGAAGAGCGCTTCTAAAAAACCTTATTCGCCTTCTCCGGCTGCGGGATCGCAAAGGCGAGGGTTTCGGAACACCTTTCGCCGTTATTTGGTGCACGCAAGCAATCGGGTGGAGTAGCTATGGCGGCGCAACAACAAGAGGCGAAAACTCTATCTCAATTCTCGGAGTTGAGAGATTGTCCATTCAAGGGACTCCTCTCTAAACCAAGATGAGATATCGGATCTAATTTTGGCGTGGCCGGTAGGCTGCTTATATATCCCGAAATCGTGTCGCGATCACGATCGGTTTAGGACTCTCTACTCAGAGTCGGTTCAAGACTCTGCAACTTGAAGGCCAAGATTACCAAAAAAATAGAATGGGCCTTTGAGATTTCTCTAGGAATTTCGAATTTGTTATTGGGCCAAGCCCATCTAAATTCAACAATCCCCACCGGATCTCAAATGCCCGTTTAGAGTTTTGCCAATTCTACATTGCTGGTTTAATATACCAAGTATTTCGGCAGAGACTGTGAAGTTGAACTTCTGCCTAGGTCCTTAAGCTACACTTATTCATAACTTAAACAATGAACTATGTCTTGAATTGCAAGTTTTGTGCGAACAAGCTTTACTTAAAGCTACACTAGTACTGGCCGCCAAGTAGCCTTACCCCCGTGGGTGGAGCATATACGTCATACTCCACGGTCTCTTCATGAGCTTACTAGAGACCACCCAAGTCTCATAGGCTGCGGCGTTTAATGATCAAACTCATATAGGTATGTTCTTTCAAGAATGCTCGTAGGATCGCATCTTCGCTTGTTAAAGCCAATAGAACATATTAAGGCATTAGCCAACCTGCCATCTGAGTGCCTCAACGCATTTGAGAGTTATTGCATCTTCACTTAGAGAGGGTTATAAATATACTCTCCTCGGTTTACCAATAGCTTGTTCTTCCCGGATCCTTAGTCACGGATCTCCGATCAAAAAAAGGTTGGGTTACTACTACTGTAAACTCATATGGGTCTCATACCCATCTCCCTCGATGCAATTTCTATCACATTTCGTGATAGCCCTTTTGTAAAGGGATGCGCGAGTTTTTTGTGCGTACGTATATAAGATACAGTTATTAGTCCGGAGTTTCTCAACTTCCTGACAGTCTTCAAGCATCTTTTAACGTGTCTTGTTGACTTTGAATTATCCTTAGTACTATTCACTTTAGTGATCCTTTGTTTGCTTATCACAGTTCATAAGGATAGCCGGTACCGGTTTTTCAACCACCCGGCAGAAGTCGGACAAGAGCTCACGCAGCCACTCTGCCTCTGTAGATGCTGTTTCTAAAGCAGTAAGTTCTGCTTCCATGGTTGACTTAGTCAAAATAGTATGTTTACAAGACCTCCATGACACTGCGCCACCTCCAAGAGTAAAGACATATCCAGTTGTGGCGTAGATTTGAGCAATATCGGATATCGGTTCGCATCACTATATCCCTCTAGCACGGTTGGGTGCGGGAATAGTGTATGCCATAACTCATTGTACCTTTAAGATAGCACAAGACCCTCTCTAGTACATGCCAATGATCATCACCGGGTTGGACATATACCTACTCAACTTGCTCACAAAAAAAGAGATATCGGTCTAGTTAGCTAGCTAAATACATGAGTGAACCAATTATCGAGAGTATCTCAATTGATCTCTAGCAATTCTCTTATTTTTTGCTCAATGTCACACTAGGATCATAAGGTGTTGGAGAAGGCTTATAGTCCATAAAGCCAAAATGGCTCAAAAAGCTTCTCAACATAGTGAGATTGCAACAATGTAATCCCACTCTCTTCCTTAATTAGCTTGATGTTTAGAATTACATCGGCCTCTCCTAGATCTTTCATGTCAAAACTCTTAGACAAGAAAAGACTTGACCTCATTTATAACATTCATGTTTGTTCCAAAGATTAGAATATCATCAACATATAAGCATAATATAACAGATTAAGCCCCCACCATGTCGATAATACACACACCTATCGGCTTCATTGACAACATACCAGGCACTAGTTAGCGTAGTGTCAAACTTCTCATGCCATTGTTTAGGTGCTTATTTCAAGCCATACAAAGATTTCAATAGCTTGCATACCTTTTGCTCTTCACCTTTTACTACAAATCCATCGGCTGATCCATGTAAATCTCCTCATCCAACTCTCCATACAGAAAAGTCTGTCTTTACATCCATTTGATGAATGATCGGACCATATGAGGCGACCAAGGATAGTAGTGCTCGAATAGTGGTCATTCTAGCAAGGGTGAGTAAGTATCAAAGAAATCCTCGCCCTCCTTATGAGTATAACCCTTTGCCACAAGCCGAGCCTTCCTTTGTACTTGTCAATAGTACCATCGGTCTATGCTTCTTCTTGAACACCCACTTACATCCAATTGGTTTATAACCGAATGGTAGATCAGATAGCTCCCAAGTTCCATTAGAAAGAATCGAGTCCATCTCACTACGAACGACTTCTTTCCAATCATCTACATCGGAGATGCATATGCCTCTGAGATAGAGGTGGGAGTATCATCCACAAGGTACACAATGAAATCATCACCAAAAGATTTTACAATCATTTGTCTCTTGTTCCTCCACAGGAACTTCATTGTCATCCTTCTCAAGTGGTTGTTCAAATGACTCAACGAGGGTATTCGATAGGTATAGTATCATCGAGGAGCTAATTCGGTAGAAAATCTAACATTGCTATGCATATCTTTCAAAGGAAATATATTCTCAAAAAATATAGCATCACGAGATTCAAAGATAGTATCTACAAGCATATCAGAAACTTGAGATCTTACTACTAAAAATCGATAGACAATCTTTGTTGTGAGCATATCCAAGAAAGATACAATCTACCGTCTTTGGTCCAAGCTTACGCTTCTTATTAATTGGAATATTGACTTTTAAGTCAAAAACATCCCCACGTCAAGCCAAGTATGAAAGTGATGGTTTCCTACCAACCCACATCTCATATGGCGTTGTCTCTTTATTTACGTTTTGGAACTCTATTGGGGACATGACTCGTAGTCAATATAGCTTCCCCACCATGCCTTAGATAAACCGGCGGTGTCTAACATGGCGTTAACCAAGTCGGTCGGCGTGCGGTTTTTTTCTTCTCGGCAATTCCGTTGGATTCGGGCGAATAGGGAGGCGTCTCTCGTGAATAATACCATGTTCGCACAAAACTCATCAAATATTATAGGAAAATATTCACCACCATGATCTGACCTTAGGCGTTTAATCTTTCTCTCTAGTTGATTTTCAACTTCAGCCTTAAAGATTTTAAAGTAGTCTAATGCCTCATCTTTAGTTTTCAGCAAGTAAATATAGCAATATCTAGAAGCATCATCAATCAATGTCATGAAATATCTCTTTCCACCTTTAGTCAACACACCATTCATCTCGCATAGATCGAGAATGTATGAGCTCTAGAGGTGCCAAGTGTCTCTCCTCCATTTGCCTTGTGAGGCTTTTCGAGGTTGCTTAGATTGCACACAACTATGGCACTTAGAACCTTTGGCAATAGTGAAATCTGGAATTAACTTCAAGCTAGATAAATGTGACATCAAACCAAAGTTCACATGACATAAACGAGAATGCCAAACACTTGAACTATCATTTATTGTGCCACAAATATGATTCAGCGACTTATTACATAAATACGCCAAACTTAGGCGGAACAAGCCGCCTGATCATAACCCTTACCAATAAATTATCCATGCTTAGACATAACTACTTTATTGGACTCCATCATTACCTTAAACCCATCTCTTAAAAGAAGGGAAACACTAACAAGGTTCTTACGAATAGTAGGGACATGTTGCACGTTCTTGATTATACGATTTTACACGAAGTAAACTTCGGATCTACCGTGCCAACACCACGAGCGAAGCATGTGACCCATTCTCCATTAGGACGAGAAGAACCTTGTAGCTCTTTATAAGAAGAAAACAAAGAGATGTCGGCACACACATGAATATTAGCACCTGTATCAACCCACCAACTTGGTGATTGAAATACCTGTATCAACCCATCAACACACATGAATAATGCATCTGGCTACAAATTCATCGGGTATGACATACTTAAGGAGTTCAAGTTCTCTTGCCATGTGTTGAACCTCATGCGCTTGCTTGACTATAGATCGGTTAGCAACCCTCTTGTAGTCATGAAAGCTCTCCATAATGTACAACTTAGATGTACCAATGGTTACATTCAGTTGATCCCACAATGCTCTCTCATCTTGAAAGTGCAAGTTTGCATCTTCTAGACGACTAGCAAGACTGTTTAGGATTGCTCTTCTAAAGATAGTGTTGTCTCCACAGGAATCTTCTCTTATCTCTAGAGATATTTCCTGAGGCGATCCAACGGTAACCCGAACATCTTAGCCGAGCATGGCCTTAACTCGCCATCTCTTAAAATGTGCACGAGAAAAATTTTCTAGTCTCAAAGACGTCGGTGAAACCAGCCATAGTTAAATCAAGAAAAAAAGCCTATAATAAGGTTTTGGATTGTTAAAATAATTAGGCAATTTCAGATTAATTCCAAAATATAAATCATGACAAATAGATGAACTAGATTAAACATGTTTAAATTACTAGCATGACAGATCAATTATATCGCATATACTTGCGGGGACGAATCATGATATCACGTAGCATGAACATAATAACTAGTGTAAACCCAACTTGTACACTAGATATGTTTATACTGGCCGACGTTGAGGACAACGTAATGAAGAGGTTCAGCGGCGGCCAGAGGTCCTCAGTCATTTGTCATTGTCGTCGTCGATCGACGGCTTCTGCTGAAGAAATCGAAGAAAATTTGTCGATGAAGGCGGCTTTGGGGCGGTCCTCCGCTTGTCCTTCGGGGAAGGCGAGCCGTGGCGAAGATCGGGAGCGAGTCGCGCGGCGCTTCCAAAAACTTATTCGCCTTCTCCCATTGCGGGATCGCAAAGGCGAGGGTTTTTGGAGGACCTTGCCGCCCGGTCGCCGGGTGCACGCAAGCAATCGGGCTGGAGTAGCTACGGCGGCGCAACAACAAGAAGAGGCGAAAACTCTATCTCAATTCTGCGGAGTTGAGAGATTGTCCATTCAAGGGACTCCTCTCTAAACCAAGATGAGATATCGGATCTAATTTTGGCGTGGCGGTAGGCGGCTTATATATCGAACATTGTGTCGCGATCCACGATCAGTTTAGGACTCTTTACTCGAGTCGGTTCGAGGACTACGCAACTTGATGGCCAAGATTACCAAAAATAGAATGGGTCTTTGAGATTTCTCTAGGAATTTCGAATTTGTTATTGGGCCAAGCCCATCTAAATTCCAACGGCGTCGACATCGTGTAGGAGTAGTGAAGACTAGTGAAGGGGCGCCCATCATGCGTGGCCAATGGCCACATGAACATTGTTAACGAAAATGCAATCCAGATATTAGACGCTAAAGTACTAAATAATCATTGCAGCACCAAATGTTCAGAGAGGAACTAAATCTTGTTTAAAGTACATGCACATACATCACAAACGGAACTGAAACTGCAGTTCTTAGACAAATGAGTTCGGCGTACATACAATTCTGCATAAATACAATTCATCAAGATGTTCATGTTCGTTGTGGGCACCAAATGTTGTAGGAAGTTTTGTATGAAGGGTGTGACAATTCTGCATAAATACAATTCATCAAGATTCTTTAGCAATTCATCAAGATCTAATAAATGCCACACGCAATGGCTCACCTTCTTTGTAGCGAACATGGGAACTCCACACTACGTCGGGTCATTACATTGGCAAAATAGCAAGGAATTTAACAAAGCGAGAACCACGAGAATAGCATGAAAGCGGTTTTCTTAGGCTGCCTTTGAATAGTTTGGACAGCTCACCAAATATAGGTTACAACAGGAATACCAGGGAGCTTAGCAAGGGTGCAACCTTCCAAGTGTTCTTCGCTACCAGAGAGTCTTACCGAGGCGCAAGCCGGCGTAGCGGTGGTTCGGCGCACAAAACCCTTTGTGTCGGCAGCCCTACTGACTAGGCATATATGGACATAGCCGGGTTGAGGGCCACCTGAATAATAAGCCCACATCAACTAAAGGAAAAGTTCACACAACTACACTCAATCGGATGGGTTACTGAAATAAGTCCTTGCTGCCTACAGGCCCATATAGGGGCCAAGCGAACACGAAGCAATGAGGCGTTAGTTTCCGATCACGAGAGGACACCACGCCACCAAAAAAAAGCGTGTAAGTCTTCTACGGGCAAGCGGATGTTAGTGAGCCGGTCAAGCAAAAGTTTGGGTATGGTTAACTGTACCTGCATTTGAACACGACCTCTTAGTAAATTTACAAAGTGATACTTGGTGCTATCAGCAAGTGTAATATGAGTGGAGTATGCGGGAACAATGACAAGGCGCAAAAATTAATTACTGGATTCAGTCTACATGACACAACTAGTTCACACAATACCTGAAGAGGAGGCATAGGGGAGGCAGAAAGGTATAACGACCTATCTCTTCTAAGATTTCGGAGTAAGGACCTCAAGTCTTTTTTTGGGTACTTGAAAGTAGAGTAGACACTTTTGGGAACTTCACGACCTACCAATAGGATTTGACAGCAAACTACTCAAATGTATGGTGACCCCAAGTTTCACTAATGGAGGATAAAGTGCAATGAGGGTGGTGCGAGGGTGTGTAGGTGGTGGAGTGAGTGTACCTTAAAATCACCTAGCATGTGGAAACATAATGTCTCAAGCAACATCTATTCTAATTCAAAGAAATAGATTAAGATGGATCACCATAGTGTAAAATTATTGCATATGTGCAGGCCTCAAATCATGGAACAGTGGAAACAAAAAAACTCTTAAAACAGTTGAAGTATACAGCGAGAACCTTAAGACATGTGCATTGAGTAAAAAGAGGTCACATCTCAAAGCAGATAATGCAGGGGAAGGAATCTGTGCAGGATTGTGCCGGGGTGTTGTGCAATTGTGAAACCAGAAAATTCAGTGAAGATTTTAAATTAAGTTGTCTGGTTTTCGGACAACAGAGGAAGCAGAGATATAAAGACGATGGTAAACAAGAAGTGTGGAGTTAAGGGTCCTACCTTATCTAACCACTCACCGGAGCGGGAGAGTGTTCTGCAGAGGAGCGCTCACCATTAGAAGCCTGGACTTCGTCACGTCTTATTTTACCAAAATTTACAGAGAACACACCATGGATTAGCACCCATGACTGAAACAGGCAAAGGTTGGTAATTCACAAAGCAGTGTTAAGAAGTTCGTTGGATAGCAGTCATCAATTTAAATGTGTAAGGTAGTAAGGTAGCACCTGGCTGATCCTACAAGAACACACTGTAAGCCTACCTGGAGCCTGGAGTGTCCAAAGCAGCATCTGTAGCTTCACCATCATTCGGCATAACAAGCTTACGGTGGGTTTTGCCACCGTTAGTGCGACCAGCGCACATGAGTAGCGGTCGGTCGGATGGAAAGGCACGCTGAATAAGTTGGAGGCATAGTCAATATATTACCCTCTCTTACGCTTGTTTGACACTGGTGTCTCAAGGGAAGGAAGATTCGATGGTGAAGCCTGCAGCAAATAAGGGACATCGATTCTGGATGCAAAGTGCGGAATAGTCGTGGTAGCAGGGAGTGGCATAAAATACATACCTTCGAAAAGTTTGGTGAAGACAGTGTGCTAGGCTGGCGTAAGAGGAGCTGACTGCTGAAGTGTAGCCTGGCTTCCACTGCTGCTCGAGGAATCAGCAGACTGAGCTGCAGCAGGGTGCCCATTGTTTCCATCTGCAGCAGCATCATGGCCAGCATTCAGCCTGTAGCACAAGATCATCATGTTCCTGTGCTAATCTACCCAAAGCACCAGCAGCCCTTGTAGCCACAGAGACCGCAAAGACGGTTCTATGAAGCGATAAACATAATAATACGTGGTATGGAAAATATCTTTCATGTACAATAAATCAAGTATTGCTGTAGTATACAAACCTCGCCAGAGCAGTATCTCTAAAAGAATCAGAAACCAATCACTGAGTCAGTTTTACGAAAGTAACAACCTAATTTTCAGAAAAATACAAAGATATTGGCAAAGAACATATCTTTATTCCTTATGTTTGGAGGTAATCCATGAAGAACTATCAATACTACTACAGTTTCTGACCAGATGCAATGAAATGAAGTGCTCCTAATGCAATGTGTTCCAGGTACTGAAAGATCAAAACAAAACCATACTGCAATGACAGATGGGATTCTCTATTCCAGTCCTATCGGTGTTATAGGAGGCAGGCATGCTTCCAATAGATACGACCATTGTCTTTGCATTTCCCATTTGCTGCAAGAAGATGAATATCATCATGAAAAATTGCAACATGGTTTTATAAATCAAACTTAAAATGTAATCAAGAAGAATAGCAATAGGTAACAACAAATCAACTAATATCAAGTGAGCATTTAGAGGTGGGAAGGTAGCAGCTCACATAACCTGGAACAGAAAACTTTAATAAAGTTTTTTTTTCAGGCAAATAGGCCACAATAATCAATTGCTATCAAACACCAAAGTTTTTTCATTTTAACGAATCAATTGTTTGAGAAACTTATAGGAGCACATAACTGAAGCTCGTGATAATGAATGAAGGAGAAAAATAGTTGAGACTACGGAACATGAATTCTTGATGGATTTGGAGTACAAGATGCACCAACTTAACAAAAAAAAAACATTTTCTTTTGTTGTGGTACCCAATCATGACCTTCCGCAAAGAAAACTATAACAGATGATCAAAGCACATAAAGAAGCTTGTGATAATAAATGGAGGAGAAAATTGGTTGAGACCAAGCTCATGAATAACTGATGGACTAGAGTACAGTGCAACTCTCTTGAGATACACCAACCGAACAAAAAAACTTTCTTTTGTTGTGGTATGCAACATAGAAGATTATTTGAGAAAGCGATGACCTCGTGGGAGACTGTCCACCATCAACTTCAAGGTCCATAGCACCTGCTTCTCTAGGATCTGCAACCACCAAAAGCAAACTTTTTAGCCTTCATGTATCTTTGCTAAAGGTCTATAAAAATTTGTCAACAAATTGGAAATGAAGAACTGCATTTGTAGCATGTGTTGAAGGACATCCGTAGAGAAACGTTAAAATTACTAACCAAGGCTTAACATATACTTGCATTCCTCAATTGAACTGCTTGGCATTACATAGTTCCTCCATGCATAAAGATTAGAAAATCAATAAAAGTTTTTGTTATCTATCAATGGAGAGCAAACAATCAATCTTACTGCCTTTGTGTGTCATATAAAGCGAAGCTTGGAACAAACAAACCGAAAATTGGGAGGGGAGGGAAGCTAACTGACCAAGACACCAACAAATAATGTATCCATGCAATGAGAAATTACTGAAAATTCAAACAACATATGTTGCCCATTCTATCGTGAATTTTTTAAAATTCTGGGAAAATATTGTACCTTCCACGAAGGTGCACAAATTTTGAATGCGCTTGTGCTGCTGCCTTCTTTTTGCAAAAAAAAAAAAAAAGAATGGCAATAAGTAATAAATGTTCATATAGAAACAGTCCTTTCTGAGATAAATCTTTTATTGAAGTAAAACAATTCTTTGTTTGGCGAGCATTCAGCATTGTGATTTACCATAGGAAAATGCAATTTCATTTCCTTGTCTTGGATCAATTACCAAGTCCATTTCCTTTTGTACCATCCCCCAAGATTATATTTCGTCACTGAATCTGAATTGTTTATAATAAGTCTATTAGCTATGCACGTGCAGTAACAATCAAAAACACAGTTCTAAACACTGGTGATAGAATGCAGTAGCATAATAAAAACCTACGGATTGACATTGCGCTTGGGCTGTCGGTCTTAATATAGTAACAGGCAATCGGAAGAGTAAACAGGAGCCACAAAGCTGGTAATCTTGCATCTTATCACATAGAAAAGAGATAATCTTGCATCTTATCACATAGAAAAGGGATGCATCACCAATAATGTATTGTTAAGTGAATTCTAAAATAGTTATAAATCTTTCTTTCCTACCTTCTTTAAGGTATAATCTGAGCATGGAAGCCACGGATCCGGTTTGGATCGGGCATCGCCCTTCCACACACAGCAGCTACAGCAAAGCACTAAAATCAAAATGAAGAAATAGAAAGCGGTAAAAGCGAGCCAAATCGGGGGAGATGGAGAGGGGAGAGGAAGAAGGGGGAGTAAACCCGGCGGACGGATCGAGGAAAAAGAGCCCCGCCCGGGGTACTGCGGGGAGGCTGCGAGGGGGGCCGCGGCTGCCGGCGGTGGCCGCCCGCGGCCTTGACTGCGGGGGGGGCGCTTCGCCCCAGCGCCGCCGCCGCGCCGGCCGCCCGGCCGCCCTTCGCCGGCTGGCGCGCCCGAACGCCGTGCTCGCGCCGGCTGCGCCAGCGCCTGGGCAGCGCCGCAGCGCCGCGCCCGCGCCCGCCCGCGCCGCGCCGGCGCCAGCGCCGCGCCCAGCGCCCTCGCCCGGCCGGCTGGCGCCACCCGCGCGTCGCGCCAGCGGGCGAACATGCAGCGCCGCCGCGCCCCGCCCGCGCCCGGTCGCGCTGCCGAGAGGAGAGATGAGGGAGAGGGGAGGAGGGCGGCTGTGGTTGGGGAGAGGGACGGTAGGGTTAGGGTATGAGCTGGTATGTATATCTAGCGGAGGGCGTAGGACAACCGTTAGATCGAAGATCAACGGCCATCATCAATCGGAACGGCGTGGATAGTCTGGCCGCCGCGTTTTCTCACACCCAATCTTCTCTTTAAATTGCTGCCTCATGTTACAGCTGCTAAAATATTTCAAAGTTTCTCCTGAAATTCTACTGGAATTGCCGGCCTTAATAAGCAGTACAAGACAATCGTTTTACTACTAGTACCAGGCTACATTAATTGTTCTTATTGCAGATTTGGAGCATGGAATTAGTGCAAGTAGGTTTAATGCAAGTAGTAAGTCTGTAGAACGTGCGTGCCTTCGACAAAGCAGCCAGTAGCCTGCCACTGCCCACTGCCCGCTGCCCGCACAGCCTGCGGCCGGCTGATCCGGCGAGCTGCGATCGCGCGCCTGATGTTACAGCGGCGTTGCCAGCCAGATGGCTGATGGTTGTAGGAATCATTCGGCCCGCCTTCTGTTGATGGTCTCGTACTCGTAGGAGTCATTCCGTGTATGAAACAGTCAACCGGACCTGGATGACATGTAGTGGTGAGGCTAGGTAAATTGAACCGGTGCATATAGCTAGGCTTATACCACGATAGGTGCATACATATAGTGAAATTTAACTGAAACTATCAATTTTAATGGGTAATTATGGCTAATTATGGAGTAACTATGCTCAAAAGATTTGTCTCGTCATGTACAACTAAATTGTGCAATTAGGTTTTTTATTTCATCTACATCTAATGCTTCATACAAGTGCTTCGATGTGATAGATGAAAATTTTGGGAGTGAAAAACTTTCACCAACTAAAGAGGGATGTATATGTAAATCATCTATACTCTTTAGTACTAGAGGATGCATATGTAATTGTTCATTAGTTGCTCATTGTCTTAAGCCAGTTTTTTTTTAAAATGGTGCTAAATGTAACAGATATATGAATTATGAATGATGAGCGATAGTACTACAACAAAAAAATGGTAGTGGTGGATACGGGGCGTGGCGGATCAAACATAGGGGGTCAAACCCCGAACCGCCATGATTCCCACGGAGACCCCCTACAAATTTGAGGAAGAACAAGTAAGTCCTAGCACACCTAGTTTCTTTGGCATAGTCGGTACACAATAATAAAGGGAGGATTAGCAGTGTTTTTGAAATACCTTCATGGAGAACAAAATTGCTTATTTAGCTACACATTAGTAAGCCCTAAGCGCTTTGGGGTGGATTGATGTCACGACCAGAGTGGGCCAGCCAGGGAGGGCTAATTGGGTCGACAGCGGCGACCCACCGGCCCAAGAGGGGCCAGGGCGTGGTGGTCGAGGGCCGGACCCCTGGCCGCGCCGCCGCCTCTCTCCGTCTGAGAGTCGAGTTTGCTTCGTCTTCAAGTTAGGATTATCTTAGGAATTTTGGTGTGTAAAGGGGATATTCAATCTATAAGGAAGACCCTTATTATGAAGTAAATAAATATTGCTTGTAAAAAGGTATTCGATCGTATAAGGAAACCTTATAGAGATTGCTTAGATTACAAGTCTCACTAGCCGGGCTATATAAGCAAGAGGCATGTAATCTCTAGAGAATAAGCAAGCAATAAAAATATATATATCGTTTTCAGCTCCCTGCCTCCACCGCCGCCCCCGCCAGCGCGCGCTGCCATGCCGCCCGCCGCCCCTCCTCCCAAGCGGCTCCTCCTCTCCAAGCTGTTGCTCGTGCTGCTGCTGCGTCGCCGCCGGCAAGAAGCTGCAGCCCCCTACGCCATCTCGGGAGCTCCAGCGGTCGGCGAGACACGTGTCAATTCGGCCCAATCTGGCGAATCGACAATTGATGTGTAACCAAATAAGTCTTTATGGAAGTTCGGATGACCCCAAATGTGACCTATATAGGTTCTGGACTATCCTCAAATCTAGTCTAATGTGTTTAGTACCTTGGACTTATGAAAAAGTTCAACGGACCTCCCTCAACTATAAAGCTAAATTTCTAGAATCTCCTAACCTTTTTTTTTTCACAACGGTAAAAACTGAATTTTATTACTAAAAGCAACGAAATTAGGTCGTGTTATACGGGTCTTTGAGACATCTACCCGCACATATGAGCGATATGAACGAATAACAAAGCAAAACTAAGCCTGCAGCTCGACGAAAGAACCCGACGCCTAACTAATGCAAAACCTCCGGATGCAAACTAACACATTGCTGCTACTATGACAAGAGAAAGGGCCAGCCTATGCCGCCACCTCGCTTTTTTGAAACCATTATATTTACCTCCTTGAGTGGTTTTCGCTTATATGTACCACATGAGCCGTCCTGCACTTTCATGATGTTTTAGGGAGGCAATTAAACTATATAATAATTTGTATAAATGTTTTTCAGAAAAAACTATCTAAATAATGCTTTTAGGAAAATCATGTATTATTTAAACATTGAAAATATATTTTAATAACTCATAAACTATATAAAAGTAGTTATATACTCCCTCCATTCCAAATTATAAGTCATTTTGACTTTCTAGATTCATCCATTTAGTTATGTATCTAGATATGGACTTTGACTTTCGGGTTCATGCATTTAGTTATGTATCTAGATAATATTATAAATCACTTTGACTTTATCTAGATACATAACTAAATGCATGAACCTAGAAATCAAAATGACTTATAATTTGGGATGGAGGGAGTACATTGTAATAAAATCACGCTAGTCGTTTTTGTGCAATAATTTTTTTTGGAATTACGGTACAACTTGAGACACTCACACACGCACGCACACTCATCCCTATGAACACACGCGACGCATAAACCCTACCCCTATGAGCACCTCCAGAAGGGCTGGGCAGCCGGCAGATCTGGAGATTCTCGAAGTCATCATAGGCGCCTCGTCGTTGACGGGAACGTCGCTTACCACTTAATGCTGCCGGTAAATCCCGAGAAAATCCCAAGAAAAGGTGCGAGCATAAGGATTTGAACCACGGTGGGTAGCGTCCCTTTGACTTGTCTATCATTGGACTACAAGCCAATTCGTAGTCGTTTTTGTGCAATAATTAACGGCGGGGTTTTTCTCGTATTCCATGGCCCAACTAAATGAAAAATCCAGCACTGACCTGTTTAACCATCGAACTTTTTCGGCACACCTGGGCCTGGGCACGGGTGCAGTGCTCTATCCGCTCGCCGCTCCGTGTCGAGCGGGGACTCCCTCTCTGCCTTTTCCCGTCGTCCAGTGGCCCGGCGCTCTTGGCTACGCTCAAGGCCTCGAGTGCTCGGTGGTGGCGACGGCGAACCAGCACCTGTACTAGGGTGGAAGCCTTCCTTTGGGGCGAGCTTCTGAGAATTCATGCCGCCGCCTCGTTTCTCCGTCCCCACGATCATCTGGCCTTCTGGCGAGCCGTCGCCGACCTGCTCCGGCGTGTCGGCCGTCCCGTCTTCGTGCGGGGCTGCCGGACTCGCACGCTCCCTCGGGCGCCGTGCGTCGAGCCCGACATCCTACTGACTGTGGCGGTGCCAGCTCTGCCTGCGGCTCCTCGGCTTCTCTGCAAGACTGCTTCTCGGTGAGTAAAATGAGTGCGAGAGAGACAGTTCTAATGTTTGCACATTGCACATGCTTGAAATTGGTGATTGATCGACTGTGCGAAATGTGAATCCTATAGTTGGTAGACTGTAGAGATTAGAGGCGAAGGTGGCAGGTGGTGGCGGTCCCCATCCGGTGCGTGTCACCATGGCGGCCCTCGCGCCGCCGGCGGATCCGGCGGCGACCCGCCGGCTCCGTCGCGTGTCTGGCCTCTATTTGGATTCGGTTAGTCCCCTCGCCCCTCTCGGCTCAATCGCCCGTTTTCCTCCTCGGTCTAATCTCCGCCCAGCCCGGCTGCTGCTTGTTTTCAGCGATTCGTGGCATCGAATGTGCGGCTCCTCTTCCTCATCTCCTGCAGCGCCCGTTCGAGTGTTTGTGGGGATGGTTTGGGCCAGAGGCACACGGGGCGGAGGTGGAGGCCGTGGTTTCAGCAGCCCGTGAGGTGCGGGAGCACGGCGATCACACTCGATCTGGGGACGGCAAGTATCACGAGGTTCGGGGGTCGGTGACACGGGCGTCGCCAAGCAGAAAGGGAAGCAGCGATCGCCTCCAAAGAAGAAGAAGATGTCGAGGAAGGCCAAGGTCAACCAGCTCAAGTGGTACCGCCTCAAGGCCAAGAAGAAGATGAAGTCACCCAACCCCGAAGTTAGGATCAGATACAAGCTTGATAAGGTCTGAACTTCAACTAAATTCCGGTGCATTGTTTGTGCATGCTCACTAATGGATTTGTTGTTTTAATAGGATTATAGCTGCATTGACAAGTTGTTTCGTGGAAATTTAGGCTAAGAGGAAGGAGGAATGGTTGATTGAGAAGCTGAGGAAGTATGAGGTCCCGAGGACACTGGAGCCAGTTCATGATCCTGAGATTCTTACTGAGGAGGAGAGGTTTTATCTCAAACGAACCGGGGATAAGAAGAAGAATTATGTTCCTGTTGGGAGGAGAGGGGTTTTTGGTGGTGTGGTTCTCAACATGCACCTCCATTGGAAGAATCATGAGACCGTGAAGGTGGTTTTGCAAGCCTTGTCGGCCTGGCCAAGTTTACGAGTATGCTGAGGAATTGACAAGGCTCAGCAAAGGCACAGTCATTGATATTAAACCCAATAATACAATTATCTTTTATCGGGGAAAAAACTATGTGCGACCACAGGTGATGTCACCTCCTGATACTCTTTCAAAGCAGAAGGTAACTAAAACTAGTTCTCGGTGCTACAGTAGCCTATGCAGCTTGATGTCCAAATGTACTTGGTTGTTTTATTATATATACAAAAATCTAATTTACTCAGTTTTATTTAAGGCCTTTATGTAATGATGATTTTTTTTGTTCACCATAGGCTTTAGAAATATAGATATCTACAATCCCTTGAGCATACCAGCCAGTTTATTGAGAAGCTAGAGAAGGAGCTTGAAGATTACAAGAAGCATGTTGCTTTATTCAAGAACCGTGAGGGAGTTGCTTTTGAGAAAATCAGCAATGAAGATTCCACTGTTGATAATCCCGCAACTGCCTCAGATTCTGAATGAGCCAACTCTTTGGAGATGCTTGCATGATAGATCTTTCAGTAGTGAAGGTTTGGTCAAATCTTGCAAGCCTACAAAGCTCATTGTTCACTATTCATATTAAATATGCTGCCTTCAATTGTGGTGATAAAGGGAACTAGCTTGAAAACTCGGATTCAGGTAGGAGTAGCCATAGGATTTTAAAGGGATGAACTGTAGTCCTGATTGGTGGAATGTCTCATATCAATCTTTCGCCATAAGGAGGCTAGCCTTTTAATATTTGTGCAACCTTTCCTGTAAACACTTACATGATAAAATAGGACTTCTTTTGAATCGGCCCCCTTTTATGTAGGTTTTTCACTTCTCAAGCTTCGTTGCTAGATAGAAGAAAATGAAATTGTAATTTTGGAGCTGGAAATCACTGCAGGTTCCTCTAAAAAATAAAGACATTTACTGCGCCACACGTTATCGTGTTCTGTACTCAACACATTCTTGCACCAATGGTGGACATCAGAGGTGCACATGTTTTTTGGTGGTACCCCCTGCATCAAGTGCAGTCACTCATGCATGATGCATCCCAGACACAGGTAGATATCGTTGCAAAGAATTAATTGGAAAGAGTCCCGATTCAAGTAAGATGCCTGACTCATATCAAAATTACCATTTCATGTCCATGCACTTAACGCATACTGTACTACTTAAAGCAATTGTTCTTCATACTTAGCTAATCGTAGGTCCATGTTCGGAGACGATGTACGATTTCTCGACGATTTTCTTCCTTTCAATCTTACTCCTTCGTTTATTATTACATTATATCTGAATTGTCACGTCATGCCTTTTGTTTACGTGGATGGATAGAAATGCTATGAAAACCACACGTTGGGACTGCCCGTGTGATAGCTCGAGAGTGACCTTGCAGCTGTATTGCTGGTTGCCTGATTCGTCCAGTCGTGCGGCGTACTAGGTACTAGCGTTGATGGCTAACCAAGCAAACAATGGTGCCCAACGACACAACAATGGCCGTGGCCCATGGCAGTAGTTAAGATACGTGCTATATGTCACCACTTAACCAACTCAACGTCTCTGCTCTAGAGAAGCAGGAAAGAGCCCAAGCCGAAAGATTTGGTGAACGCGTGATTTGGTCCATTATTGCATCAACTTTTAACATCTGGATTCATACCATCACCATAGTATACTCCCAACGAAAATATATCTTACAAACCTCCCTCGTGGAACGTGTGGGTACTTCATTTCCAAAGTCTAAAGGCACAGGAGAACGTGGAACATCGTTTGCTCTCCACTCTCCAAAGCAGACGTACGGTCACCATGCCCAGCGACGTACGCATGCACGTTATTGTAAAGTGAATGTAAATGAACAGAGATTTGGAACAACTGTTGTCTTTGATTGATCTCAAACAATATATACAAGAGTTGGGACGCCAGCACGGACGTCGTGACGGACGCGTCAGTTCAGGATGAACTCCAAAGGACATGTCCCTTCCGTGACAAGCCTAAGCGCTAATACAAACTAAGCTGCTAAGCCTTTGATGAGATCGATAGTGAATGGGTGGCAGACGCCAACGGACATCATTTCACAACACTCCCCTCGATCGAATATTACTTTGAGATCAAATGAAGCTGAAAGCTTGGATTCCTCGAAAAACCCGTGGGGAAAATGAGATAAACTAGCCTCCGTTGCGACCACATCCTAATGTTAACCATATGATGAAGGGCGACTATAAAAAACTCAATAAGGCTGTTTGTCACCCTTACGAACTACCCCAAACTTCAGCATATAGAGGTCATCCACAAATAACTTATATCTAAGCACCATGCCTACATATAACTTATGACTTAACCCCCTCGAGATAAAGGCTAAGTTGTCCACGATCTCAAGCATACAATAATCAATAACTAGAACTATATCAAATATCAAACTAGAATATACTAAGAACATAACAATCAATAATATAAGTAAATAAAGCATAATCATAATGAGAACTCAAGATAAATTTATTACGAATATCTCAAAGATAATAGATCTGAAATCGAGCGAGCTCACAATCTCCTTTGAACAATTAGACAATCTACTACTCTTGATACTTGAAGAACTAGAGCTCTCTAATCTTTTAATCTCTGGAAACCCTAGTACTAAACTCTCTCTCTCTAATTACAATGTATCTAAACCCCTGAATAATCGAAGACTAATGAATTCTTAGGGTTTTGGGGGTAGCCCCGCCCCTTCTTTTATAGCCCTCTTGGATGAATCTCGGCCCTTGGATCAAAACCGACTTGATTGGGACGGACTAGATCAACTCCATAGGTCGGTTGTAGGAAGGTTCGAGAAAATTTTGGACACGTGGATCCTCGGGGGTGCCGCGGCCGAGGCGTGCCGCCCGCCCCCCGGCGTGGTGGGGTCGCCGCCCTCGGCCTTCTTCAAGCTTCATTCTCTCGTCATTTGTACCCCTAGAATTTACTCCAATGCCCCGGATTTTTGACATTTTCTTCCGTTTCTTAATTTCCTCTCTTTTCGGCTCTTTTAGGGGTTTTTACGGGTTCTTCACGCAAAACAGTGTATGCACCAAAACTCGTGGAATTCATTAGTAATTATAATATTTATCTAGCATTGATCCTTGGTTGATGGTTTAAAACATATATAAAAAGTGATCAATAACTACACATATATAAAAGTGATCAATAAGCGCCATCAACGGTCAGTGTTTTTTTGCTTCTTTTCGAATGGATTGCCACTCTTTCGTGTAAAGACATTATTACTTCATTTTAATAGTCATGTTTCGCAAAAAAAAAACAAAAAATTATAGACCAAGACATGAGCAACTTGGGTATATAGTAGATTAGTCCTAAATTGCTCTTAGGTGTTGCCATGCAAATCAGAGCTTTGTAAAGAGCCAACTTATGACCAATAAGCTAATCATATATCATATAATTAATCAAAGTAGCAGTCGTCCAAGATTTCTCATCGCCATATAGCTAATTCTTTTTCCATAAGGCGACCAGATAATTCTAAATTTTAGGATTTATCAAATTCTATGTAGTTTGAGATTCTTTCAATACAACAAAAAGCTATGCAAGGATTCTTTTCAGTACAATCATAAGCTCAACTCTAGACTATGATGTACACACATAGCTAATTTGTACAGTTGTACCTAATTTATACAGTATACTCCTCCATATTGAAAAGGAAGTCCATTTGGAAAAGGCTTTGGTCAAACATTGGGAACATAAATCATTAATAACTTTTAAGTCGTTGAGTTTTGAAATGTGAAAATCATATCAATAGATTTGTCTTGAAAAATACTTTCATAAAAGTATACATATATAATTTTTTAATAAATATTTTGATAGAAAAGATAAGTCAAAGTTGCACTTTGGAGACCGTGTCGATGTCCTAAAGGACTTCCTTTTTCAATATGGAGGGAGTACATAGAGCTAATTTGTACAATTGTACCCAATTTATTCATAAATTACCTGGCTCGGATAAGAATTGTTGTAAAAGAAAATAATAACTTTGAGTGGCTAAGTATAATATAGGTGTTTTATACAGATATGTTGAAAGCAAGTAATTGGCATCTCCAAACAAGTTCTATTTCAGCCATAAGTCTCCAATTACAAGGTTGCAGTTATTCCCTGGCAGCATAGTGAATAACACATCAACTATGGAGCAAATATGATAAATGTGATACAGCTTCAAATCTTTCACATGCCTTCAGTGTATTGATTAATGGTACACAACAGAGTAAAACCGAGTGTTATGAACAGTATAAAGTAATAAGTTTTTGTCACAGATCGGATGGATTTCGGCGGTTGTGACACGCCGACGGCGAGCTTGACGGTGGTGGTGGCGATGGTGGAGGCGGTGAGGGGAAAGTAGCGGGTGGAGGAGGCAGCATTGAGGGGAAGGAGCGGCGGTGTTGGCTGCTGGCGGCACGCGGCGGGGGACGGCGCGGGGCGGCTGCGTGGGTGGGCGGCGGTAACAGCGGAAGACACGGGCAATGGCGTAGCTAGGGGGGCCAGCGGGGGCCATGGCCACCCCAACGTGCCAAAAATCTGTAACCCCAACTAATTAACCTCTCAAGCTAAATTAATTAGTGTATTTGTTTTTCCCTTTTCTTACCTACTAGGATGGGCTACTTTGGGCTGTATTGTGTTGGCCTGGCCGGTTGGGCCAAATGACAATAATGAGCATTCATTTCTTTTTCCCTTTTCCTACCCTACGATCCATTCTTTCCGTGGCCGACGCATCCAATTCCCAGCGCGCCGGTTCAGCTGCTAAGATCGCCGCCTCCTGGCCACGCCGCTTCCCTGTCTCATCTCCCCAAATCCGCAGACGATGGCACGCCGCCGCGCTAGACGCCCAGGCCGCCGGCCGGCAGGCCTCCTCTCGTTGATCTGATCGTCGACGTCACGGCAAGTCAAGGTGAGTAACGTGAGTTGCTTTATAAAATCATTATGCGTGAAGCCAATTGATGTACGTATCCTCTTTCTAATCCTGTAGATGCTAATTTGACAATTAATTTTGAAGGATAATCATGGTATTGAAAAGGAAGACAAATAATTCTTTTTTCGAAAGGATAGACAATGTGGTGTGCGATCATGAAGTGAATGAAACCCTTGTACAGATTGTTACTGAATCTGACTCTGAGATAGATGAAGCTGCTAGATGGCTTGCTGAACAGCTAGAGGAGAGAGAAAATGAAGAGGTAGCAGAGGAAATTCCAAGGCAATCACCATCTAAACTTCAAAGAATCAATCCTGAAGATATTAGCGTCCTAGTGGTGGAACGAGATCCAGGTGTGCGTCAACAAATTTGGGATTATCCTCCCAATGAACAAGATCAAGTTGTCAGAGCATACATGAAACATGGTCCATACCAATTTCAGAATTTGTCAACTATTTCTGAGCTATGTCGTCGACCAGTGGAAATCGGAAAATCGGATGACTATCATTTGATCGACAGGTTTGTATAACATGCTATCCCCCATTTTACTTATTCTCTTACTATTATTACTTTTTGTATCTGACAAGTACTAAATATTTTCCTTTACAGGTTGATTCGTCTTGTTCTAACCTTGCCGTTTCAACTGCAACTACAGAGCGTGCATTCTCGGCAATGAAACTTGTTAAGACAAGGCTTTGAAATAGAATGGGTGATGAATTTCTGAGGGATTGCTTGATAATCTATATTGAGAAAGAGATTGCAATGGAGTTCACAAATGATACACTTATTGATGACTTCAATGATATGAAGACCCATAGAGTAAGGCTAAAATGAAAAAGGTAATCAGATATTCAGATTTGCATATTTAGTTGAATCATTAGTTAGTTCGAGACTTTTGTGATAGTTGTCTTGTGTATTAGAATTATTAATTATTATATTACCCATCTATAATTGCGAAGTATACAGTCAAATGTATATTTCTCGACATTTTAGTAGTAACAATCTATTGTCGTGTTCAATCGCCCCCCCTATGTTGAATTCCTGGCTACGCATTTGGACGGGACTATTCTTTATTGCTCGTTCCCCAAGAGATTACATATTCCCTATTTATATAGCCCTCCTATGGGGCTTAATCCAAGCAATCTCTCTAAAGGTTTCCTTATAGAGATGGAATACCTTTTACAAGCAATCCTATTTATTTTCTAATAAGGGATTTTTCTTATAAAGTTGGAATATCTCTTGCACATCACAAAGTTCTAATTTAATCCTAACTTGATGACGAAGTTTAAGACGGAGATTTGAGAGGCGGGGCGGTGGTGGCGGTGCCGGCCCCTACCTTGTAGCGCCCCCCTCCCTACGGGCGGCCGTGGCGGTTAAGCCCCTTTAGCCCTTCCATGACTGGCCCAATTCTAACACGTGACATTTTCTATTGATTTTGGCAAAAATTATCGGGGTCAGTAGACCCCAACAAAGTGGCCTACGCCGCTGGTTTCTCCAATTCCTTTGTTTCTCCAATCTTACATTTCAAAGGAGCCCTTACAAAGGAATCCGTCTTAGCAGGCCCTATTAAAGAGCCCTATTCGCATCACATTAGGCCTCTGGCCCTCTTAGCGGTCTAGCCCACCATCCCCCATTCTGCCCTTCGTCCTCGCAAAGGCGGCAGTCGGCAATGAGCATGTTGACTACTGACACAGAGAACAGCAGACATGATGACTCATTCTCTGCATCCGGCGTCCCTAGAGAGCCTCCTTTTCACGAAGATAAAACGTTTACCAAAATGATGGACTATCTACAAATTCATTAAACGATCATATTTGCTTCTGAATTCTGATACACAAGTGCAAGTTTTGAATGCATAATATACAGGGACAACAACAGTACTATATTATATTCTCCTCACATCTCTCTATAAAATAAACACTAAATATATTCTGCACACATCTCTTCCTAGCGTGACATTGCATTTATAGTCCAACAGCGAACAAAAAATTGCAGAAGGATTACAGGCTAAACCATGCATGCCATGCCGGTATCTTCAATCTTGCTTCATCTCAGTTTCGCGCCCATTTGCTGCTGCTGTTGTACTTGGCCCACGACATGGCCACAACCTCCGGCACCTGCCTGTCGGCCAAGCCGGCCATCGCTCTAGCCCTCGTCACCTTCTTCACCAGCAGCCGCCATGTCTTGTCCACCTTCTCGGCCTGCATCTTCGCCGTGAAATGGCTGCGCAAAATTAGAAAAAAAAAAACAGGTCAGAATCTGAGTGACGAAACCCAAATCAGAATCCGAGTCCTCACAATTCTCCTACTCCTGCTAGACTGGCCACTGCTGGTTTATGCATGGGTCGATCAGATTTGTTTTGGTGGTGATTTTCAGAGGATGACGGCCGTTCGTGTCACTCTCACTCTCACGGAAATGATTGAAAGCTATAGTAGCCGTGTACGAGTGAACGATTCCTATTCGCCGAGAGGGGCATCTCGCCAACCAGTTCTTGGCTGGCGGCGTCGTACGATCGCGGGACTATTTTGTTTGGACGCTCGTGTAGCCGTGGAAAGAAAATCAGGAGCACAGATATTTTTCCCGATCGTGCTGTCGGAGAGAGATCGATCAACTCTTTTGTCCGTGCGATTCGTCTCACCTGCAGAGCGGCACGCGGCACGGCTGCTCCTGCTCCGGCCGGTCGCAGATGGAGGCGTGGAGGCGGAACAGCAGCATGCGCTTGCACCGCGCGCAGCCGCCCGGCGCGACCTTGCGCGCGCACGTCGCCAAGTGCCGCATCAGCAGCCGCAGGCCCTGGCACGTGTCGTCGTCGCCGTCCCCTGTGGAGGACGGGCACGGCGCGTCGTCGTCGGCAGCGAAGATGCGGTCGAGGGAGTCCATGGCGGCGCCGAGCTGCCGGTAGGCCTCCTGCGACGCCCGCGCGCGCGCCCACCGCGCGCGCCGGCTGTCCGCGTCCTCCAGCAGCTGGAGGACTTCCAGCTCCAGCGCCGGGTCGTGGCGCCGCGCGAAGCGCCACCCGTCGGACGCCTCGACGGCCGCGAAGTCCTTGGCGGCAAGGCGCGCGCACCGCGCGTACAGCCGCGGCGCGTCGCAGAGCCTCGCCAGCTTGAGCATGTCCACGGCGCGGTCGGCCGTGAGCCGCGCCGACACGGCGGACTCGGCGGCGCGCTTCAGCCACACGACGCGGTACGCGTGCGCGAGCGCCAGCAGCTGTGGCCCGTGCGCGGCCACCACCTCCTCCGTCCCGGGCGCCAGCCTCAGCCTTCCGTCGGAGGAGGAGTAGAGGAGGTGGAGGAAGGCGAGGACGGCGTCGGACGGGACACCCAGCACGGCCACGGTGCAGTCGGCGGCGGCGGCGCCCACCCGCGGCGCGCCCTGTCGATCATCCTCTCCAGCACCGGCGACGCCGAGGCCTGGGATTAATTCCAAACCAAAACGACGAAGAATCCATCCATGATCAGCAACCACAAACACACGGCGATCGAATCGATCGACCACAACTCGATGGGGAAGGGAAGATGAAGCGTCGTCTTACAAGAACGTAGGAGTGCGCGGCGATGGTCTGGCCGTCGGACGTGACGATCCGCACGTCGGCCGCCGAGTCCCGGGGCGCGTCAAGATCCGCGTACAACGCCATGGCGACTGTGATCTGATCTCCCCTTCTGGCTTCTGAATTCTCCTGATGCCTCCGAATCTCCCCCTCCACCGAACTAATCAAGGCAGAAGGCTGGGTGCAGGCGCTTAAAAAAACGAACCTGGGAATGTGATCTAAACTAACCTAACGAACTGTTGCAAGAATGGATCTCCCGGCGTTGTTGGAACAGGGGATTGCAGGAATGGAGCAGCTCAAGCTCAGCGCGACAGCTATATAGAGCGGAGGGGAGATATCTGCAGAAAGATACAGACAGCTATACCACGCCTGACGCGGGTTGCAACCGTAGAGAAAAAGGCAGGCGATTTGGGGAGCAGCGGGCGGCCTGCCCGTCTGGAGACGCGTCGGTGACGACGACGTGACCATTCCCGCCGCTCCCCTCCGGGACTAGGATCCGAGTCAGCAGGCTCGGCGGCGGGTAAGGCCGCGGAGGGGCCCCGCCGGCAGAGGCTTGGAGGGGGTGGACACTGGACGGGGACGACACGTCAGCGCAGGCACAGGCCACTAGTTTCGGCGACGGAGATTTGATTGGGAGTCGGTGGTTCTTTTCGCTACGGTGTTGCTGACTCGGCAACGCGCGTTAATTAATCACGTGCGCCGGATGCATATCCGAATCCTGTACTGCTATAATAAATTTCATTTCATACTCTCCACATTTGCAATCATTTACACGGCCATGAAAAACCCTCGTTGCCCTCGCTTGAGAGTTTTGCTGCTTACCATTTTCCAAAAAATCTCGTTTTCCAAAGTCAAATAATTTAAACTTTACTTAAAACTATATAAAATTAATATTATTCTTGATATAAAATAAATACATCAGATGCATTATGAAAATGAAATATATATATATATATATATAATTTAATAAACTTTATTACATATAAAAATGTTAATGTTATTTATTATCTTGGCCAAACTCAAACTAGTTTGATTACTACCTACCACAATAACATACATGCAGAGGATTAGACAAATTGAACTAGGTTGGATATTGGCTGTCTTTGTTTGTCTCTTTGATAGCCAATCACGGAGACGTAGCAGATAGGCGCGGTAGGCTATCAGTTTCGGCGGGTACATACTCCGTATACATCGTAAAAAGCGAATGGAAAAACGAAACTGTTATGAAACTTGTCATCGGCCGGTTGGACCTTCCCCTCTCTGTCTCTCTCATAATCAATGTAGTGGATGAAAGTAGAACAAGTAGACACAAGATGTAGGGAGACTATTCTTTATTCATCCGAATCTTCGTTGATTATAATGGAGGATCTCCCACGTATATATAGTCGAATAAGTCCTAGAGTATGGAAATCGCCCACACAATAAACGGGCTAGGATTAGGATTCCTCCTTCTCCTCTTTCTATATTCCGACCAAAGGCGGAGAGTTTTGGTAAGAGCCCACATACAAACGGACTAGGATTAGGATTCATCCTTCTCCTTTCCTTCTAGGAAAGAGTCCGTGTGTTTTACAACACTCCCCTTGGGCGATTACCACGATATGCATATGCCTCATCAAAAACTCCATCCGAAAACCCGATTGGGAAAAAACGGTTCTTGGAGAAAAGAGTACATCGCATTCGTTAATTGCATTGCACATGTTGTCTCATTAAAAACCTTGTGTGAGAAACCTTCGAGTAAAAAACTCACATAGGGAAAAAAAAAGAGTACAACATTTAACCTTTTTGGTCATATATTCTTGAGGATACTCTATTCTTCGTGAATAGAAATTGATCTTCATAATCTATGCATAAACTTTAATGTTTTAGCAAATATGATCTTTATAATTCTAATGGTTTCAATTACCTTCAAGGTAAATTCAAGAAATTTGCTCCCCCCCTCACAAAGCCATCATTTGAATTTGACTCAAAAGTATGGCTTATAATTCTTCCATGAATTATATGGGTATAACAAAGAGCAATATGCTTCATGCAAAAAGAACTACTTGTTGTGCAAAACAAATAAATTTTATCCTTCAAGATAATAAATCCTTTCAGGAGGATTACGGGGAAAAATAAGTTCATATTCAACATCTTCTAGATAGTGTATCAAACTTATACAAGCTTGAATACTTTATAGTTCTTCCTTAGTATATTTTGAAATGGTATATTCTACAAATCTTCAAGATTTTTATAGTATCACTCAATAATAAATCCAGTCTTACATTTTGGCATTTAGGGGGATAATTTAAATACCAAAGTCACCATTATTCTTTCCATTGCATTTAGAGGATGATAGATTCATTGCTAGCATTACACTTTTCGAGTGTTTATATGACACCTTCATGGTGTTTAAGATTCCTTATTTTCTCTCTCGGGTCTATATTCACTTGAGGGGATGCATGATGTTTATTCAAGAATTGACTAGTAAATTCTTCATGGACTAATTTCTTCAGGAATATACTTTAATTCTTAGTGAATTAATAATTCTCTTCTATGAGATACATACTCTCTTGCATAAGGGATCGTGATATACACAATAACGTTGAGTTATTCACTATAAAATCATTCAATGATTGTAATCCTTCTAGGACATGCTCTTCTTGAGACTTCAATATTCATTCATGAATATATATATCTTAGACTTTAATACTTAGTATGAGATTTCTACAAGTTACGATTTATATTCTTTGAAAATTATGTGGATTTTCATAATCCACTTTATTAACCCGCATATTCGATATTCATTTGTTTCATTTGCGGAGATATAGCGAGAACATTCATTTCTTCTTAATAGGAGATTCAACCTCAATTGCTTTCTTCATGGACCCGATATAATCGCTACAAGCGATTTTGCCATGGACTTTATTTTCCGGATCCAGGGTTCTCACAAGAGAAACATTCGCAATTAAAGAGGTAGTGTTGTCGATAACTATTTTCTCTTCTCCCAATACTCTCACAATGTGAGAATATTTTATCTCTGTCATTTCCCAAACAAGAGATGGTATATTGTTCTACATATCCAACACTAATGATGTAGCGCTTAGTATGTTGGATTTCATCTTCATGATGATCCTCTTCATGAGGTGCTCAACCTTCTTCATGAGGTGTTCTCTTCATGAGAATTGAGGGGTTTCATTTTATTTCTATTCAACAAGTATACACAAAACTAGAACCCACATGCGTCCCCCGTAGATTTTTAGCTTGATAGTATGCAATATTTAGTTTACTATTAAGTAAAACAAAACTTACGGGTTATAACTTTAAGTTACTCCTCTCATTTATAAAAAATATCGGCATATGCTCCGCTTCATGCTTTCACAAGAGCATTAGTCAAACTATTAGTTGACTTAGTGCGTGATAGTATTCCCGCTTCAAGCTTTAGGAAAATTTTTTAGATCATTTTTTTTCTTCTCTGCAAATAATATTTGGCATTCAAAATAGGCTTTCTCTCCCCTAATGCCAATATTAGATCTTTAATAGCATACTTCAATAGATATCCCCTATCATGGGCTTAAAACAATTCAAATTCATATATCTCCAACTACAAGTGGAGGCCCATTTATGTATGCTATGATTAGGTTTTATGGGAAATATTCACGCATTATATTTAACATGGGGGTATTATTCATTATGCAATTGAGCTAGTACTTAAAGTGCACTTAAGAATGTTCATCATTCCTATGAACTCGGGGATGTTCTCCCCTGGTATGCACAAAACGTAGTTTAGAAAAACTATTTCATTCTCTAGCTTCTTTATTATTTAGCCTAATAAATTGATCCAAGTACTCATACAATTAAAAATATGGACCATATATACTTAAAAAATATAGATACGCAACATACAAGTTCACATGGAATTTCTTCTAGAATTTTCTAATTGCCATTAATGCAAAAATCCCTTAATGCATTTTCTTCATAAATTCCAAATCATCATAATTGTGTTATCCACTATCTTAGTTCCACGATAATTCATCCCATCAAATAGGTTAGTCTCCATTGAGAAAATTTCATAAACTCACTCCCCGATCTTAGGTTGTTCGGCCCTAGATCAATCTATTGCTTATGCATGCAATGCATTGAAAGCAAAGCATTCCTTAGTTCAACGGGAACCATATAGACATAGCATGCTAGCTAGCCAATTTGATTATGAGGGAAGCACAAAGATAGCTACTAGCCACAATTATAGCTGCTATGCTAATATTCATGCAAGAGTTGAGATACTTGTAGCTCAATGAGATACATATGCAGATTGTAATGTGAAACGTTAGAATTGAGTCTAACATAATAGATAACAACAAAATGCAAAGCTACAAGCTTACTTGCAATTAGTGCGAGAGAAAGTTAACTTTCGGTAGGAAGGGACGCGAGTAACTTCAAGTCCCGATACATGCACTTTAAAATTGATTTAGGATGGCTATGCCTATTAAATATATATTATCCACATTTTCTTATGCCTTTATCCAAAATTACTCCCCATTTTCATGCCATAACTACTTCAAGTAGTAATTGCTTCAAGCATTATCTATGAATATCAATTCTAATGCATCCATAGAATCCAAATCATACTTCTAGTATTCAATGATTATGACATGAAATTCGCATATCCAATATACTATTCGATTGTACACCATAGGACTCGGGGTAGAATATAATTTCTAGCTCTCAAGATTAAAAATTAAATACTTAGGATTATACAATTTCTTGGCTAAATCGATCCTTCTAAGACCAGTTAATATGCGGTATAGTCCAACTATTCATGTGCTTTTAGGAAATTCAGTTTCCCATCTACCTACATGGTAGTGATGCACGAAGAACTATAACCTTCAGCGGTTAATTAAGGCTTCTTTGCAGATAAAAATAATACAAAATTTATTTTGATAGGTAATAGGCAATTGTTTATATGTGAAAACATATAAATCTAATTTATTCCATGAGAAGTTCACACATATTACTTCAAGTAATTGCAACTAAGAATATTAAACGTTTCATATTAGTCTTCAAGCTAACAAATTAACCATTAACCACTTAATTCAATGGGAATTAAAAATTTAATGCACCACCACCATTACTATCAATACTTCAGGATATGGAATTCAAAGATAACAAATATATAAGCACATGATTTAAGTTCTTCTTCAAGAGAAACTTTTATATGTTCCAAATAATATACATTCTTGCATGTCGTAATTGACAAGGGGTAGCTTCATGCTTTTATATTCAATAGTTATGATATGTAGTCACACGCCTTCAAGAAGTGTAACATATGCAAGCCATATATTCAAAATTATTGCAATCGATAATATCCTGGTTCATAAAGTCGTCTAAAAATTCTAACTCAATTTTCAATTTGAGTAATTTCTAATGGTAAATTCAAATACTTCATGTATTATATTGCTCTTTGATATTCTATACTCAAGAGATATTTCTTCTAGAATATAGTTTGATAAAATTTTATTTACCATCTTGTCTTCTAGACATTTACAAAGCTTCAAGCTATTGTTTATAGAGCAAGCGTTAAGCATACAAGCTTCAAAATTAGATTTTCAATGTAATATGATATTCTATAATCATAATTTGAGATTTTACTCATGCAATGAGTCTCACAATGCATTTGTTACTTCTATCGGCTATATACTCATTCTAGAGAGTAATTCAGAAATATATGTACTCAGTTTACTACACTTCAATGGCGTAAAATATCCTACATGGATTTAATAATGACCGTAACAAATACTTTTATTTTGAGTAATTTCAGGATATTGCTTCTTCTTTTTTAAGGCATGTAAAATATCGTAACTTGGACCATGTGCATATAAGTTTACTACATGTAAACGACTAGCAAGGTGCAAAAAAACAATGGATGGTTACTCGAAATATTCTTAGAAGCGTCCTAACATTTTTTCGGGATTATAGTATATGCAAAATTTTCAGAATGTATACCAAGCATTCATTCATCCCAAAAAAAATCATATGCTAGGAAAAATAAATATGAGACTCTCACATAATTAGTCTAAGGTCTACAGGATTTAGAGAGCTCATGAACCTTTACCATGTTTCTAATATAATCATTCAAGATTTATCCTTGCAATTACATGGTATATAAATCATGGTTGCGCTAGCAATTTTCAGAATTAAATTCTACTTGTTACTTACAGAAACATAAAGCTAGGCAAAGCATCCATTAAACTTCAGATTTAATATGTACATACAAGCTCTTATACATGCAGGTATAAGAAACATAGTAAGCAGATGGTCTAGGGCTAATTATCTTGTAAACTTCTTGTTTACGAAGGGTTGTTTGCAAAACACCATAAATGTGCATTTTCCAGAAAATATAAGATTTATCTGCAAGAATATGGAACCTATATACATAGAATGCAAGATCCGTTTTACGGATTTTTCTTGAATTTTTAAATGACCCAATATTCATATTAGGCTAATTCGGCACATTTTTTTCTCATTACACGGTCCGAGTCCATGCAATAATTTTTATTGTTGTTCCTCGGGCTCATAATTTCTGCTTGAATACGGCTCTATTCTTGCTAACCACCTAGCACGTTGCCTTTCCCGGCTTGCTTCGTGCGGCTAGTTGGTAGGCGGAGACATATAGCTGGCGATAGCGTCACGTGCTACAGGCTACGGTTGGATTCGGTCCCAAGATGGCGATCCATCGCTTTGCGAGCGGCGTACAAGCCGTGTAGGAGGAACAAAGTAGTTGTACACAAGGAGTTCATGCCATACAGCCAAGGCGGTGGCGTGCTAGCGGCTTCGAGCCGGGATGGCGGGCCTTGCACGTCGCTTGGTGGATTCGACTACAACATGGATTTGTGTCTGGACATGCAAATCCGAACAACTCCTTCTGCAAGGTTGGTGTTGTTGCGCACAAGTACGGGCAAGGTGCATTGACATGGATCCGTGGACTGTTGCATGTAAGCCGGTAACTAGATGTTACGGTGCCTTTGTCTTCTTCTTCTTTTAATTAACCCTAGATGCAATACAACATGCGTGTGTGCCATGCAAAAGATAGGCAGATGCTACGGTATCCATGATTCGATTCTTTCGCAAGTATATATGTACCGAAAGTATATGCACTACATATATAATTCTATTTTCACAGAAAATACGGACCACCTCGATGATCCGAACAAACACAAACCCAATCTGCGAGATGCGATTTTTTTTCGTACCTTTGTTCTTGAATTCGAGGAGAATCAAGCTTTGTCGCGTGGGGACGGTTCGGCTAGGCGGGGACCTGCCGGCGTGACGATGAGTCGATGCAAAGCGCAGATTTGTAGCGGCGCGTAGGTAGCAGATCCGTTCCGCTAACAACGTCGGGGATGTCGGCGTCGTCGGTAGACGCGGCAAGGCGTTGGCACGAGGCGTCGGTGCGAAGATCGGGCGGCAGCTTCAACGGCGATGTCGACGAAGAGCTTGTCATGCCGATAACGTGTTATGAAACTTGTCATCAGCGGTTAGGACCTTCCCTCCGTTTGTCACAATCAATGTAGTGGATGAAAGTAGAACAAGTAGACACAAGATGTAGGGAGACTATTCTTTATTCATCCGAATCTTCGTTGATTACAATGGAGGATCTCCCACGTATATATAGTCCGAATAAGTCCTAGAGTATGGAAATCGCCCACACAATAAACGGACTAGGATTAGGATTCCTCCTTCTCCTCTTTTTCTATATTCCAGCCAAGGCCGGAGAGTTTTTTGGTAAGAGCCCACATACAAACGGATTTAGGATTAGGATTCATCCTTCTCTTTCTTCTTCTAGGAAAGAGTCAGGTGTGTTTTACAACAGAAACCTCGCATCGGTCGGCCGGGCGGGCCCTAGGTGTCCTCTCTACATCATTGGTCAGGAAAACCGACGGCTGAGGCTCGCTCGCCATTTACCGTGCACGTCGACATCGGACCAGGCTGTTTGGAAGCTTGTCGATAAGGCGTCGGCATCTGGGTGGAGAATTGAAGATTGCTGCCTCATGTACAACTACTAAAATTTTTCAGAGTTTCTCCTGAAATTCTACTTGGGTGTGTTTAGAGCCCCAAATTTCTCTCCAAAATTTCCTGCACTCCATCACATCCCATTACATCGAAACAATAAATGCACCAAAAGACGAATATCCGGGTATGAAATGTAGGTAAAAAAATAAACTAATTACACAGTTTAGATGTACATTGCAAGACAATTCTTTTGAGCCTAGTTACCCAATGGTAGGATAATATTTATCACAAACAAACAAAACGTGATACAGTCTTTTCAATTCGCTACAGTGCTAAATTTTGACCAGAATTCCAAAATTTCGGCCACCCGTTTGGCCTCTAAACACACCCTTGAATTGCCGGCCTTAATAAGCAGTACAAGACAATTAGTCTACTACCAGGCTACATTAACTCTTCTTATTGCAGATTTGGAGCATGGAATTAGTGCAAGTAGGTTTAGTGCAACTGCAAGTAGCAAGTCTGTAGAACGTGCGTGCCTTCGAGAAAGCAGCCAGTAGCCTGCCGCTGCCCGCAAAGCCTGCGGCCAGCTGATCCGGCGAGCTGCGATCTTTGGGCTGCGATCGCGTGCCTGATGTTACAGCGGCGTTGCCAGCCAGATGGCTGATGGTCGTAGGAATCATTCGGCCCGCCTTCTGTTGATGGTCTCGTAGGAGTCATTCCGTGTATGAAACAGTCAACCGGACCTGGATGACATGTAGTGGTGAGGCTAGGGTAAATTGAACCGGTGCATATAGATAGGCTTATACCACGATAGGTGCATACATATTTAACTGAACTATCAATTTTACTGAACTATCAATTTTAATGGGTAATTAGGGGTAATTATGCCTAATTATGGAGTAACTATGCTCAAAAGATTTGTCTTGTCATGTACAACTAAATTGTATAATTAGTTTTTTTATTTCATCTATATCTAATGCTTCATACAAGTGCTGAGTCATTCGATGCGATAGATGAAAATTTTGGGAGTGAAAAACTTTCACCAACTAAAGAGGGATATATATATGTAAATTATCGATACTCTTTAGTACTGGAGGATGCATATGTAATTGTTCATTAGTTGCTCATTGTCTTAAGTCAGTTTTTAAAAAAAAATGGTGCTAAATGTAACAGATATATGAATGATGAGCGATAGTACTACAACAAAAAAATGGTAGTGGTGGGTACGGGCAGTGGCAGATCCAAATAGGGGGGCTCGAACCCCGAACCGCCATGATTCCCACAGGGGTTTACAAATTTGAGGAAGAACAAGTAAGTCCTAGCGCACCTAGTTTCTTTGGCATAGTCGGTACACAATAATAAAGGGGAGGATTAGCGGTGTTTTGAAATACCTTCATGGAGAACAAAATTGCTTATTTAGCTACATTAGTAAGCCCTAGCGCACCTAGTTTGGGGTGGATTGACGTGTAGCCAAATGAGTCTTTATGGAAGTTCGGATGACCCCAAATGTGACCTATATAGGTTCTGGACTATCCTCAAATCTAGTCTATTATGTTTAGTACCTTGGATTTATGAAAAAGTTCAACGGACCTCCCTCAACTATAAAGCTAAATTTCTAGAATCTCCTAACCTTTTTTTCACAACGGTAAAAACCGAATTTTATTACTGAAAGCAACGAAAATACAGGAACGTAAGGTCGTGTTATACGGGTCTTTGAGACATCTACCCGCACATATGACCACCAAGGAGACATATGAACGAATAACAAAACAAAACTAAGCCTGCAGCTCAACGAAAGAACCCGACGCCTATTAATGCAAAACCTACGGATGCACCTGGGCAAACCAACACATTGATGCTACTATGACAAGAGAAAGGAAAGGGCCTAGCCTATGCCGCCACCTCGCTTTTTGAAACCATTATATTTACCTCCTTGAGTGGTTTTCGCTTATATGTATCACATGAGCCGTCCTACACTTTCATGAAGTTTTAGGGAGGCAATTAAACTATATAATAATTTGTATAAATGTTTTTCAGAAAAACTATGTAAATAATGCTTTTTAGGAAAATCATGTATTATTTAAACATTGAAAATATATTTTAATAACTCATAAACTATATAAAACTAGTTATATACATTGTAATAAAATCACGCTAGTCGCTTTTGCGGCGGGTTTTCTCTCGTATTCAATGGCCCAACTAAATGAAAAATCCAAAGACTGCTTAACCATCGAACGCACTCGCACACCGGGCTGGGCCTGGGCCTGGTGCTCTATCCCCTCCCCTCCTTGTCACGAGCCCAGACTCCCTCTCGGCCGCCTGCCTTTTCCCGCCGTCACGGCGGCGGCCGCCGCGCTACCGCGCCAAAGGCCTCGAGTGCTCGTGGCGACGCGAACCGGCACTCGTATTCACTGGAAGCCTTCCACCGACTCCAGCTGCCGAGAAGTCCATGCCGCCGCTCGCTCGTTCCCCGCCCCTCGGCCACCGCCTTCCCCCGTTGAGAGGCGGCGCCGACCTGCTCGCGTGTCCGCCGTCCCCGTCCTTAATGCGCGGCCGCCGGACCGCCGCATCTCCTCCTGGCGCCCGGCTCCGCCGTCGGCCGCATCCCCGCGGCCTACGCGCCGCCGGCCGCCTCAACTTCGCAAGATCGCTTCTCCGGTGAGTAAAATGAGTACCGAGAGACAGTTCTAATGTTTGCACATTGCACATGATGCTTGAAATTGGTGATTGATCGTGCGAAATGTGAATCCTATAGTTGGTAGATGTAGAGATTAGAGACGAAGGTGGCGGTGGCCGGCGGTCCCCATCCTGCTCGTCACCATGGCGGCCCTCGCGCCACGGATCCACGGCGGCGACCCTTCGGCTCCGTCGCGTGTCCGCCTCTATTTGATTCGGTTAGTCCCCTCGCCCCCTCCAAACTCAATCGCCCGTTTCGGCTCGGTCTAATCCGCCTAACCGGGCCGCTTCGTTTTTCGGCCGATTCGCGGGCATCGAATGTGCGGCTCCTCTTCCTCATCTCCCGCAGCGCCCGTTCGAGTGTTTGTGGGGATGGTTTGGGCGAGGCACACGGGCGGAGGGTGGAGGCCGTGGTTTCAAAGAGCCCGTGAGGTGCGGAGCACGGCGATCACACTCGATACGGACGGCAAGTATGCGAGGGTTGGGTCGGTGACACGGGCGTCGCCAAGCGAAGGGGAAGCGCGATGCGCCTCCAAAAGAAGAAGAAGATGTCGAGGAAGGCCAAGGTCAACCAGCTCAAGTGGTACCGCCTCAAGGCCAAGAAGAAGATGAAGTCACCCAACCCGAAGTTAGGATCAGATACAAGCTTGAAAAGGTCCGAACTTCAACTAAATTCGGTGCATTGTTTGTGCAAGCTCACTAATGGATTTGTTGTTTTAATAGGATTATAGCTGCATTGACAAGTTGTTTCGTGGAAATTTAGGCTAAGAGGAAGGAGGAATGGTTGATTGAGAAGCTGAGGAAGTATGAGGTCGAGGACACGGAGCCAGTTCATGATCCTGAGATTCTTACTGAGGAGGAGAGGTTTTATCTCAAACGAACCGGGGATAAGAAGAAGAATTATGTTCCTGTTGGGAGGAGAGGGGTTTTTGGTGGTGTGGTTCTCAACATGCACCTCCATTGGAAGAATCATGAGACCGTGAAGGTGGTTTGCAAGCCTTGTCGGCCTGGCCAAGTTTACGAGTATGCTGAGGAATTGACAAGGCTCAGCAAAGGCACAGTCATTGATATTAAACCCAATAATACAATTATCTTTTATCGGGGAAAAACTATGTGCGACCACAGGTGATGTCACCTCCTGATACTCTTTCAAAGCAGAAGGTAACTAAAACTAGTTCTTGGTGCTACAGTAGCCTATGCAGCTTGATGTCCAAATGTACTTGGTTGTTTTATTATATATACAAAAATCTAATTTACTCAGTTTTATTTAAGGCCTTTATGTAATGATGATTTTTTTTGTTCACCATAGGCTTTAGAGAAATATAGATATCTACAATCCCTTGAGCATACCAGCCAGTTTATTGAGAAGCTGGAGAAGGAGCTTGAAGATTACAAGAAGCATGTTGCTTTTTATTCAAGAACCGTGAGGGAGTTGCTTATGAGAAAATCAGCAATGAAGATTCCACTGTTGATAATCCCGCAACTACCTCAGATTCTGAATGAGCCAACTCTTTGGAGATGCTGGCATGATAGATCTTTCAGCAGTGAAGGTTTGGTCAAATCTTGCAAGCCTACAAAGCTCAATGTTCACTATTCATATGCTGCCTTCAATTGTGGTGATATGGGGAACTAGCTTTAAAACTCAGATTCAGGTAGCAGTAGCCATAGGATTTGGGATGAACTGTAGTCCTGATTGGTGGAATGTCTCATATCAATCTATCGCCATAAAGAGGCTAGTAGCATGATATTGAGTGCAGATCAGCCTTTTAATATTTGTGCAACCTTTCCTGTAAACACTTACATGATAAAATAGGACATTTTCTTTTGAATCGGCCTTCTTTTATGTAGGTTTCTCACTTCTCAAGCTAAATATAAGAAAATGAAATTGTAATTTTGGAGCTGGAAATCACTGCAGGTCCCTCTCAAAAATAAAGACATTTACTGCGCCCGCAGCGTTATAGGTGTTCTGTACTGAACACATTAATTTCTGATTCGTTTGGACTACGGCGCTTATCGTTAGCCATTCAACAAGATTTTCTCTCACAAAGTAGGTCGGCCAGCATTTCTCTCGGAACAAATCGACCCAACCAACCAAAGATCAGCCAAACAAACAGGGCGATTCTTGCACCAATGGTGGACATCAGAGGTGCACATGATTTTTGGTGGTACCCCTGCATCAAGTGCAGTCACTCATGCATGATGCATCCCAGACACAGGTAGATATCGTTGCAAAGAATGTAATTGGAAAGAGTCCCGATTCAAGTAAGATGCCTGACTCATATCAAAATTACCATTTCATGCCCATGCACTTAACACATACTTAGCTAATTGTAGGTACAAATTTCAGAGGCATTGTTCCAATCTATATACCAGTCCTTTGAAAATAAAAGTTCCCCAAGAGTTCATTTCTTTTTATGGCCGCTCTCTAAAAATAAGCTTTTAACTAGAGATAATTGAAGTTTGAGAAGAAAAGTAGACGATTTTGAGTATCTTTTTTTCTTCCGAGGCTGAATCGATCCATCATCTATTATTTGAATGTGTAGTTGCAAAATAGCTCTGAGAAGCAATCTCAGCTGTTTTTAATAGATCTTGTGGTGTAAATTTCTTAGCTGTTGGACAGAAGCCCAAAGGGAGGCTCGGGCGGGCTGCGCAGGGCAAGGCTCGCGTGTAGGCGTGAGTGTGAAGGGCGGCCAGCACAGGGCGGCACCAGCTCGTGGCGTCGTCGTGGAGGCCGGCGAGCCAGCGACAGAGTTCCAGGCGGCCGGCTCACTTGCATCGGCAAGGCGTGGTCCTCGATCCATCATGACACAAAGCTAGCAGGCATGTTGGTGTAATGGTGTTCGAGTGTATTATTATGCTCTGAACGGCAAACCTGCACGTGAGGCTTCACGACAACGGCGAGGTGACGCTCCCGTGGGCCGTGGTTGTGGCGCATGGCGACCTGTGACTTCGGGTTCGCGCGCGCGTCGGCGGAGACAGCTAGACAGGGACAGCGACGAGATCTGCGGGGCGTGCAGCGGCACAACAGCGCGCAGGGAGTGGAGACGGCTCGCGACCAGGCACGAGCTACGCGTGGTTGGTGTGCCGCGAGGATGCAGCAGGCGGCGAGGCGTGGACGAACGGCGCCGCGCGGTAGGAAACTGCACGGCGCACCATCGTTGAAATCGTTGGTTTCTTGTGCCATGTTCGGGGAGACGATGTACGATTTCTCGACGATTTTCTTTCTTTCATTCACAATCTTTCTACGTTTATTATTATTTTTTTTTTTTTATCTCGCAACCAATCTTACTGATTTGCATTAACAGAAGGATGCTCGACAAAAAATCAGCGGTTAGGACCTTCCCTCTCCGTCTCTCATGATCACGTAGTAGATGAAAGAAGTAGAAACAACAGACACAAAGATATGAGACTATTCTTTATTCATCCGATTCCCGTTATTACAACATAGAGCTCCCATGTATATATATAGTCCCGCCAAGGCTTAAGAGTTTTGGTAGGCCCACATACAAAGCGGACTAGGATTATGATTACTCCTTCTCCTTTCCTTTCTAGGGCCCGAGTCCGTGTGTTTTACAACACTCCCTTGGGCGATTACCACGATATGCATATACCTCATCAAAAACTCCATCCAAAACCCGATTGGGAAAAACGGTTCTTGGAGAAAAGAGTACATCACATTCGTTAATTGCATTGCACATGTTGTCTCATTAAAAACCTTGTGTGCGAAACCTTCGAGTAAAAACTCACATAGGAAAAAAAGAGCACAACATTTAACCTTCTTGGTCATATATTCTTGGGATATACTATTCTTCATGAATAGGTATTGATCTTCATAATTTATGCATAAACTTACGTGTTTTAGCAAATATGATCTACTTGATCTTTGTAATTCTAGTGGTTTACCTTAAAGGCAGATTCAATAAAATATGCTCCCCTCATAAAGCCAAACTTTGAACTTCATTGTTCAAACCACACCTTTTCATAAATGTGTGTAAATAAAAGTTAGCTTATAATTCTTCTATGAATTATATGGGAGGAATATGCTTCATGCATAATGACCACCAATTAGTTGTGCAAAACAAATATATATTATCCTTGAGGAGAAATAGATCCTTTAGGAGGATTATGGGGGTAAATAAATTAATATTCAATATCTTCTAGATAGTGTATCAAACTTATACTAGAGTTTAGATACTTATAATTAATCCTTAGTGGATTTTCAAATTGTATTCTATAAATCTTCGAGATTTTGATTGTACAAATCAGCCTTGCATTTGGCATTTAGGGGATAATTCAATTGTCAAAAACCACCATTATTCTCATACCTTCTATGGTATTCTTAGAGGATATCATTAACTTCATGCTAGCTTTTCATACACTTTCTAAGTGTTTTGATGACACCTTCACGGTATTTAAGATTCCTCATTTTCTTTCTCTCGGGTCTATATTTACTTGAGGGGATGAATGGTGTTTATTCAAAAATTGACTGGTAAATCCTTCATGGATTAATTCCTTCAAGGATGTACATTCATTCTTAGTGAATTAACAATTCTCTTCTATGAGATACATTCTCTCTTTGGATCGAGAGATAAGTGATATACACAATGACATAGCGTTATTCTTTGTAAAATCATTCAATGATTGCAGTCCTTCTAGGATATGCTCTTCTTGAGACTTGAATATTCATTTAGGAATATATATACCTTAGACTTTAATACTTAGTATAAGATTTCTACAAGTTGTGATTTATATTCTTCGAGAATTATATGGATTTTCATAATCCACTAATTAACTGCATATTCGATATTCATTTGTTTCATTTGCCAGAGATATAGCAGAACATTCATTTCTTCTTATTATTACAGTACATTATATCTGAATTGTCACGTCATGCCTTTTGTTTACGTGGATGGATAGAAATGCTATGAACACCACACGTTGGGACTGCCCGTGATAGCTCGAGAGTGACCTTGCAGCTGTATTGCTGGTTGCCTGATTCGTCCAGTCGTGCGGGCGGCGTACTAGGTACTAGCGTTGATGGCTAACCAAGCAAACAGTGGTGCTCAACGACACAACAATGGCCGTGGCCCATGGCACCACTTAACCAACTCAACGTCTCTGCTCTAGAAATGCAGGAAAGAGGCCAGCCGAAAGATTTGGTCCATTGTTGCATCAACTTTTAACATCTGGATTCATACCATTACCATAGTATACTCCCAACGAAAATATATCTTACAAATCTCCCTCGTGGAACGTGTGGGTTCTTCCAAAGTCTAAAGGCAGAGGAGAACGTGGAACATCGTCTGCTCTCCAGTCTCTAAAACACACCTACGGTCACCATGCCCAGCGGCACGCATGCACGTCATCCTCGTCCCGTTCGGCGCAGGCCACTTCGCCGCATTCCTCTCGCGCCGCGGGCGCGCTCCACGCCGCGCTGCCCTCAGCGACCATCACGCTCGTCTCCACGCCCGGCGCAACGAAGCCGCGCTCGCGAAGCTCCTCCGCCCGCCGCCGTTCCTCAGGTTCCCGAGGCGCTGCGTTCTTCGTGCCGAGGAGCACGGGCTGCCAGCGGGGCCGAGTCCACCGACGCCGTCCACGTCCGCCACTTCCTCGCGCTTTTCAGCCCACGGAGTCGCCCTCGCTCCAAGCCGCCCGACGCTTCCGCCGGCATCGTCCCGCGCGCCGACGCCGCTGAGGAGGAACAAAGCGCGCCCGGTCGACGCCCCCGCTGCCGTTGCCGCCGATCCCTTCCGGCGTGGGCGACACGCCGCCGCCCGGCGCCGGGCGCGAGGCACGCGTTTTTCGACTCGCGCGGCTGCTCGTTAGCGTGGTGTACCACTCAGGCCGAACCACCTCCCGCACCGAACGCGCCCGAGGCGAGGCGGAGGCGTTTTCTGCGCCGGACCACCCGGAGTCACGGTCCACCGCCGCGGCCCCGATGCACCTCCTCCCCGACGGCGATGCACCCGTGGTCCGCCTTTTCACCGCCGGAATATAGCTGGGTACGGCACCGACGCCGTGCTCATCAACACCACGGAGGAGTTGGAGCCGGCCGGCTGCACATGCCGCGAACCTTGGGCGTGCCGGTCCCGCCCATCGCCCGCTTTATCCGCCACCCGACCCAACCCGACAAAGCACACCCCACCGGGACAAAGATCATGCGGTGGCCGGACGCCCCGGGAGAAGTTGAAGCCGCCGGTGTCTGACATCTCGTTCGGTTCTCGTAGCAACCTTACGCCGAGCAAATGATGGAACCGCTCGCTGGGCGCCGAGCTCACGGGCCGGCCGTTCGTCTCGACCATCCGGCCGCCCCATCGCGGCTCGGCGACGACGACACCGGATCGGACAAGTGGCCGCCGGAAGGGTTCGAGGGAGAGGGTGCGCGCCAACGACACGGGGGCCCTGGTCCGCGGGTGGCGCCGCAGCCGAAGCATCCCCGGGCGACGCTGGTCGACGGCCGTTCCCGAGCCCACCGCGGGTGGAACTTCGGTGCCGAGAGCGTGGCGCACGGCGTGCCATCATCGGCCGGGCCGCCGCAAGGGGACCAGTTCTTCAACCGCGAGATGCCGGGCGCATGCGGGAGTGGGGCGCAGGCGCCGAGGTGGCGAGGGCAACGCCGACGGCTCGTCGGTGGTCGAGCGGGCTCTCCGGGCGGAGGTCCCGGAGACGGTGATGGGGGACACCGTCAAAGGGACCGAGATGAGGTGGTGCGTGAAGGAGATTCGAGAGCTGATCGGGCGGGACCCAAGAGAATGGCGGTGCTTCCTCCGCGGAGCGTTAAAGAAAGAGTAAAATGCAGGTCCGTTAATTTGGGCCCCGTCCCTAAACAGGTCCAACAACTTCAAAACCGGTTATTTGAGCCCGAAAACTTCGTAGGTGTTCCATCCGGGTCCAAAGCGGTATTCTATGCCGGTTTTGCCGACGTGGACATGCCACCGTGGCATGGGCCGCCCAAAGACGGGTCACGTGCGGCGCGCTGGCATACCCTAAACCTCGTTCGGGCGGTGGCAACGCCGAGCGCAATGGGCGAAGCAACAGCGCGGTCGGAGCCGTCAGATATCGGGTTCTCGCTACCGACCGGGCGGGTAATCGCGACTATTCGTGTTTCGGCCGAGCCTCGCGACAAACGGCCGATCGGGCGCCGACGGGCGATTGGCGTCTCAAACCGCCGAAGCTGCCCTACCGCCGCCGCCGCCGCCCAATCGGCGCTACTGGTGCCGAAGATCGCCCCGCCGCTCACGCGCGGCGCCGCCTCGCCGCTGGCACTACCTTGTCTCCGCTGCGGTGCGCCCGGCGCGTAATACGCCGAGCCCGCGAGGACTGGAGAGCGAGTTCGCTCGCGTTCCTAGGGCGGCGCGTTGGCGATCATAAATCGGCACGTGGGCGCGCCGCCCATGTGTGTCACGCATGCCAACGAGGAACACCTTGGCGCCGAGTGCTTCGGCAGGGCGGACACCATGGCCGCACCGTCGCGGTGTTGAACGTCTGCGTAGCAATCGCCGGCCATGGGCGGGCGGCGCGGCGTCAGACATCGCCGGCACGTTGGGGATGAGGACAGCGACGCGTTCTAGACGGCGAGATGAACGCCGTCTCGCTCGACGGCACTTCGCCGCACAGACGCGACAGCACGGCGACGCGCCGCATCACCCGCGTGGTGGGCACGACGGGGTACCTAGCCGGATCCTCGTGGCGACGGCAGGGCCACGCCTCACCGGGCGTTTTCGCCTTCAAGACGTTCGTCTCAAGGTCAAGGGCCGACGTCTTCGCCGGGCGACGGCTCCCGGCATGCCACGCCCGACGCGACGCCACGCCAGGATCTCCGCCCGCGCCGTTGCTCGCCACGCTCGCGTTGCCACCGCCGACGTGGGTTTAGGTATGCATCGCCAAGACCGCCCGTGACGTCGCCGGGCCGGCCCATGCCATGGTGGCATGTCCACGTTGGCAAAACCGGCATAGAATACCGCTTTGGACCCGGATGGAACACATACGAAAGTTTTCGGGCTCAAATAACCGGTTTTGAAGTTGGTGGACCTATTTAGGACAGGGGGCACCAAGTTAATGGACCTACGTGCATTTTACTCTTAAAGAAACTCTTCACCTCGATGCTGCATGCTGTAGATGCTGCTGTCTTGGAGTGGTGCCACATGCCAATGATCTCTCGTCCTAATAGGCCAAAACTTGCAGCTCTTGCTAATCCTCATGCTGTTGACTGTTGTAATGGTGTCTAGAGCCAAAGTCAGTACGCGCTCCTCCTACATAAACTTGCAACAAAAGTTTTTGCTCAACGTTTATCGAAAACAATATTGTTTTCTTGATAGCCATGCATATATAGCACCTAATAAATTAGCTGAAGCATCTGTCACTAGCACATTATATTTACTTCCAAACCAATTTCTTCTCGTTAGATTATCCTTCATGAGACAACATTTCGTCAGATACCACATAAAGATTTTTACCGTTTATTGCAAAAGGTTCCAAATCAAGGAAAACACAAAATTTCTCAAACTAAAATCTTGTTCTAGCCCCGGAATAAAATATTTTGTTACATTTGTAAGACCAAAAAGTGCCATATATATGAGAAACTTATTCCAACTTAGAAAAAGTGTCCCCATATCATAAGAAAACTAGCCAAGCCCCCGCGCCTTGCGCGGGTTCGCGTAAGTGTTAAGTAGATAATAGTTGAATATATATATCTGTTGTATCTTGTATAAAAGCTAGATGCCATTTTTTTTTAGGTAGCATGAGGTAGTTGAATGGAGTGATTTGGAGTTAGAACGACAGAGTTATGAATTTTTGAAGATTTAATATCTAGCGGAGATATGGACTATATATTAGGAAATTAATTCTGGAAATTAGGATGGTGCAAATGGGATGTAAACACATGGGTAGGATCATGAATGTACCTATTATTTATAAATTTTTCGGGAATTTTTCTATACTTGGAGAATGTATTTTTACTCTTCCGTGTACACTTAGCCGGGTGCACCTAGTAATTTATCACGCGGCTGACGTGCAGGTCAGAGCTGTCTGCAGCACTGTAACCGTGGGCTTGGTTCCCTCCCTTGTGGACCGATCTGGGGGTTGGTCCTTTTCTCTCTATATTTCATGTGCTCCTGGTCTACGAAGCAAAAGAGAGGGAAAGGTGAACCAATGACAGATGGGACCCATGGGTGAGGATAAGGTGTGCTTGCTGTTTGTCTTTGTCGTTGCCAGCCATTCGTGGTTCGTCATCCTCATCTTCTCCATTCGAGTGGAACAGAACAGAGAAGGGGAAAGGAGAGAGGCAAGGAGTGGGGTTGCTGGTGGTCGCTGCGCGGGCCGCGACCGGGCCCCGGTGGCCGCCGGCAGCTCCTCCCCGGCACCAGCGGGATTCCGGCCGGTTCGCGCTCGCCGGGCTCGGCGCTGCAGTGGCGCAGCAGGGCGGCAAGCTCCTCCAAGGGGACTCACGGCTCCACGGGTGGAGCACGCTGTGGCCTCCACAGGGGGGGCGCAGCTGCCTGGGCGCAGGACGGCAGCGTTCAGCCGGGCGACGACAGCTTGGCTGGTGGTGAGCGGTGGCTACGGCGAGCATGCAAGAGCGGACATGGCGAGGTTGGCAGCGGCAGTCGCTGTTGAGGCCGCGCTGGGGTCTGCACAGGTGGCGTGGGGGCGATGCTTGGTCGTGCTCCGGTCGCGTGCAGCGTAGAGAAGGCAGAGCAGGGGTCGAGCGCCGCTGCTGCGGTCGTCGGAGGGAGAGGGCCGACGGGTGCTGTGCTTGGGCCTGGCAGCAACGAAAGGGAGAGGGAGGATTCCAGAAGTCTGTACGGATGGGCAATTGAGGACGGTAGGATCTTGATCGGGCGGCTGAGGGCATGATACTGTAGTTATACTCACAAAGATCACTGTAGCGCTACAGTGCCCGGGCATCCCCACGTTTAAAGTAGTTTTATAGATGATCAAATTTGGGAGAGAAATGTTCCTGTTGTTTATATGAAATAAAAATATTAGAAAAATAATTACAAAACAATTTTCAAAAGGTCGACGGCAATTTTTACCCTACTTAATAATAAAAAAAATGAGAAAAGACTTATAAAGAGATGAAAAAGAGAGAACCGTCACAATAAGAAAAGAGAAAAAACGAAATGGAAATGTAAACCGAGAAAGAACCTTTTCATGGGCCGCACTACCTACACTGCAGGCTGCAGCTACACTGCGAACGCCACCGTCCGTCGGCCTTGGATCCACCGGCCAACCGCGTCGCAACAGGAGTCCAGCACGGTGCTAGGACGCGCCGGCTTTGGCTCGCCAGCACAGCAGCAAACCCATTGCAGCGGTGCGGACGCTCACACCCGGAGGCCCCGAGGCCGCGACGCAAGACGCCGCCTCCCACTCCGAGCGCGAGCGGCGAGTGCCGAGGCCTAGCCGCCCGCCAGAGAGGCACCCTGCCGGCCGCGACCCCGTGCACCCGCCTGGGCCTGGACGCCTGGCGCTGGTCGCCGAGCCGGGCTGCACGCGTGGCCGAGGTGCCGGCAAGCTGCACGCCGCCCGCCTAGTGCGCCAAGCTGCAGAGCAGCGCGCCAGCGCCCTAGACCGGTGAGTGTGCTTCTGATTTCTGAAGTTCTGAGCTCTCCCAAATGGCCAAATCTCATACCCTAGGGTTTGGACAGTGAGCATTGGGCAGTAAATTTGGGTTTGGGGATTGTATATATGTGAAATCGTATGTGATTCATTGTTATGGCAAATTATCAACATCTGCCACTGACTAATGGGACCAATTTATAGGGTGTCTTAACTGAAGAAGACCTCAGCAAAGCTTGGAAAAGGTCTGAGAGATGTCATTGGGCTATGCTGAGAAGCTGTCCTACAAGGAGGATGTGGGTGCTGTGGGAATGCCTGAGATCTTTGAGCCCCCTGAGCTAGTCCAGAATAAGGTTGATCTCTCCTGCCTATTTACTTGAATTTATTACTAGATACAAATGCTTAGCAAAATACTTGTGAGATGTTTGCACTTAATTATGATTTTAACTTTGAAGCATTTGTTTCCTTATATGCTGTACATGAGCTACACAAGTGTTTTGGTTGTGTTAGGTCGTGGTTTCATCATGTACTTAAGTGCTTGATTAAGATTATGTGATGATTTTTTTGGATCAAGCATGTGTATGTTGCCTGGAAATTGGAATATATTTGAAAAATGTATGCTTGTAACACAAATGAATGCTAGGTTGTGTGCCCCCTCCTCCTTAGAGTTGCTGCCCTTTTTTATAAAATTAGTTTTGTGAGATATGGTGAGGTTAGATATGTTCTATCAAAGAATGTCCTAAGCTGAGAAGATTAAGAATGATGCTACAAAGGGAGATTTACTGTGTTATTGTCATATTGGCTTTGGGGAAGCTTAAATGGAGCAAGACAATTTTTGGGATGTTCATCATAATATTTTGTTGGCCCACAGTTTGATCAGTGTGACATGTAGTCCAATTTGAATTAGGCACTTGGTGGCCCATGTGTGTGTTGATGTGAGATTATGGGTTTTAGTCCCACCTTGCTAGTTGAGGGTGGGTTAAACTGTCATACAAGGTCGAGAGGTTTCTAGAGCACGTCACTAACCCCTGGATTTATCCTTTTATGTGAAGCGGGAATGCAGTCTATAGGGCGTTATAGTTGCTGTGGCTGACTTCTAGCTTGACCCGTCCTTATATGTAGGCTGATCCGCTAGCTGTTGAAGGGAACTGAAATTTGCAAAAGAACAAGAGGGAACTTAAGGGTGCGATTGGTTGCCCGCATATACCCGTTCATGTATCATTTTTTTACGCTTTGGGCGTTCGATGCCCGTGATTGGTTTCCCTTCCCGTATCATTTTGGTGTACGCAACCGTTCCTTTTCCCCCTCCATCCCGGACGACGAGAGAAGCTCGAGGCGAGCTTCCTCGCGAGCCGGGGACGAAATAGTGCGGCGGCGCGGCGAGATACGTGAAAGATGGCGCCATCCTCCCCGACGCATCGCGTTACCCCTCCGCCCGCTGTCTCTCACCGCCTCACCGCTCCGACCATGGCGCCATCCGCCGCCGCCTCGAGCAGCCTCCTTGTGCTCCCTCGCCCCTCCCTCTCCTCGCGTGAGGTCCGCCGCGGCTTTCAGTAGGGGATGGAGGCCGCCCCGTGCGGGGATGAATGTCGCTCCGGCGGCCGCCGGGCGGCCTCCCACTCGCCGGCCACCCGCCGCGGCCACACCCCGACCGCCGGCCTCCTATGCGCGCGGGCCGCGTGCTCGATGAAAAGAGGCGGAGAGACGGAGGCTCTGCGATTCTCCGCGCGAGATCCCGTCGCCGCCGGAGGCCACCGCTCCGCGCCGGGCGTGGCCGCCATCGCGCGCCGTGGGCGAGGTCGCTCCGCAGCGCCGCGCCGAAGCCGCCTGGCCTGGCGTAGGCTGCCTCCGCGCGCGGGCGAGGTCGCTCGCGGCCGCCGCGTCGACGACGCCTCTGCGGGCAAGGCTGCTTCGCCCGACCCAACCGCGAGCTCCAACGGCGGCGAATCTGGTTCGGGCGGCATGCTCACGCGTCCGCCACCACGGCCGCAGCCGCTTCACGCCGCCCAAAGACGGTGCCCTCGACGGTGACATCGACACCGGGCGATCCGCACGAAGGGGCTGGGCTGGACTGCGATGGTGAGCTCCTGACGAAGGGGCACGGTGCCCTCGTAGGTGTTCGATGAATTGCCCATAAGAAATCCCGGTGGTAACTTCACCATTTTGATACATGGGTGAATCCCACTCGGTGTATACAATCAACCAAACACAACCAACCGCACCAGTCCATGCATCAAATTGGTCCATACATGCAACCAAACACGGTGCTACTCGATCCAAGACGAGTCCGTCGGAGGCAACCAAACACGAGCTCGTGTATGAGTTGGTCGGGACGAGGTGAGCCCGACGCCTCTTTCGTCCCGGGACAACCCGGTTCCGAGCAACCAATCACACCCTAAGTTCTTTGTGGGAATTTCTGGTAAAGGGAGTTGGCTATGCACCGTGGTTTGGGGAACATATATTGCCATCGGTGATCAGTGGTGGATCCGTAAACGGGATGCGGGGGTCTAACAACAGAAGACTATAAATTTTACTGTAGTTAAACTAAATGGTGCAATAGGTATAACAAGAAAAATTAAAATAACAATATTAATTTAAAATGCATGTAGGTCTCTATACTTGTAGTGTTTCATGCATGTAAATTTAGCTTGCTTTGTCTGACTCGCATCTACAACATGGAAAACATCTGAGTATGGAACATGGTTTGTCATTTGAAATTACAGAAACGATGGTTTAAGGCGTATAACAATATTTTCTCTAGTACTAAAACACATATGCTGGGGCTAAATCTTCAAGACATAATATTGCTCATAGAAGTAGTTTAGAGAGAGAGAGAGAACATGACACTAATACTTGAGGCATATGAGTACGGAGTACCACCAGTTTATACAAGGCCTCTGGCTGGAAGCACCGCCTGTGCGATGAACAGGAGTGATGCTGGTGCCTCCATGCCTACAGGCTGGGATGGAGGACCAGCGGCTGCATGCCTGGGAACTGGGCTTGGTCGGCTGGTTGGCCATCATGCTGGCTACTGGCAGATCTACTGGAGGCGCTGGCCTTCTATGGTTGGGTGCAAGGATGCTGGGAGCAGCAGGACGGCCAAGTCACGATGGGGATTGGTTGAACGCCGGCTGCAAGCCTACTAGGATGAAGCGGAGCATGGGAGTCTCAGAATAGTGCGAGTTTGTCTGGTACTGGGCCAAGTTTACCGTATTAACCTGGGGTGCACCTTGTTGGCTTCTTCTATGGGCTGGTATTGCTACATACATGGGGTCATGCTTTTACTTAGGCTGGACCCAGGCTGCAGCCTCCCAGCCCATGCCCTAGATCCACCCATCAGTGATGACAATGTCATGGTGACAACCACAACACTTCTATTCATGTGTGCCATATTATGGCATCTTTTCGGAAAATGTACTAAAAATGAAACTTATAGCTGTGCAAATCCATGTTGTGGTTAATGTTTTTTTTGAAGAAACATGTTGTGGTTAATGTCTGTATTTTGACATTCTATTTTTTCCTTCCTGGATTGTTGATGCAGATAGAAGAGCTTGCTGCCATGGTGCAAAAGGTTGTGCTGCCATGTTGGTACTCATTTGAACTCTTAATCATGATTTCTTTATGCTGATGGTGTTCATTGGCCTTTGCAATGCAGAGTAAGCATTTAGTGGTGTTTACTGGGGCAGGGATATCAACTTCATCAGGCATACCTGATTTTCGAGGTCCCAAGGGTGTCTGGACCTTGCAGGTAGTACTGGTGTCTGTGTTACTTGCCTTGAGTATGGACCCCTTTAGCATGTTAATGTATTTATTTTAAGTGATTTTGATGATTAGTTGCAAGCTAGACATCCTTGCATGGCATGCAATCTACATTTGAGTGTATGTTAGATAGAAAGGAGATAGAATGACAGAAATGTGTTCCCATTATTATAATATTAGACTTTGGTGCCGACCAAAAAGTTATTTTCCTTCACAAATACTTGATGTTTTGGATAAGATCTAGTACAACTTCAGAAATTTTTTCAGTAACTACCAACTATTTAGTTTAGGAACAAAAAAAAAAAGTTGCATTCATAGATTTAAAAGAGTACTGTCATAATTCTATAAATTTGTTGGATTTTATAACTATATCCTAACAGAAAGTAGTGGTCAAATTTTCACATTGGAGACTATGTCAAGTGTCAGGTATTTTTGACCGTAGAATGATATTATGAAATTCTTCCATTTTTTTTCTTATTTTAAACATAGCTTTCAATAATCAATACCTGCTATTCTTCATTGGAAGAAACTGCTTTCCTGATGAACAGTTATTTGAATAAACACTTTCAGTTATATAATTTTACATGTTATAGCGTGCAGGAAAAGGTGTTCCTAATGCATCGCTTCCCTTCCATCGTGCTGTTCCAAGCTTGACTCATATGGCACTGGTTGAACTGGAAAGAGCAGGGTTTCTAAAGTTCGTCATAAGCCAGGTGTGCTCTTCTCTTGGTGCAGTACCTGTAGACATTCTTCGTTCTATTCATCTTACTGCTAAGGATTTTAACATATGAAAATATGAGATAACTTATCAAAGTACAAATTCTTAAATATGTAAAACTAAAATATACATAATGCAATCTTTTATTTATCATTAGTTATTACAGTATTCTTCTGTGTGGTTAATGGATTGCTTCACACCCATTTAATTTGAGCCATCTGTATTTTCCAGAATGTTGACAGCCTACATCTCCGTTCTGGTTTCCCAAGGGAGAAGCTGGCTGAATTACATGGCAATTCTTTCATGGAGATCTGCCCATGCTGTAAAACTGAGTATGATTTACTTGTATTACTTCTTATTCAGGAGTATGTATCAGTTATCCTTATAGTTCCTTTTTTATTGTCTTGGTTTATTCAAGAGACTGTTCTCTGTTTGAAGGTACCTTCGTGATTTTGAGATTGAGACAATAGGACTGAAGGATACTCCAAGGCGTTGTTCTGATAAGAATTGTGGAGCTAGATTAAAAGATACAGTTCTTGACTGGGATGTAAGTGCCTGTATCTTCTACATGATTTTTTATCGAAATATTTCATTTGGCAATAGGAAGTACTGTGAAATATTACCTTTGGCAACTGCAAGTTCTATGAAACACTACAGTTTTTCATGTTCCATTCAGTGTTTTTAAGGCGTTGCTTTGGCGTCGCTTAAGCGCCAAGGCGCTCCAGGAGGGACGCCACAGCAGACGACTCGCCTTAAATTCGTATGGCGTCCGCCTTAGGAGCATGGCGTCCAGAAATCGTCGCTTTGGCGTCCGATTCATACCAAATCGTTCGTGGCGGGCGCCATAGGAGGGAGAATCGGCAGGTGAAAAATGAAAAAGGGCAAGTGCGAGCGAGAAAACATTGCGCGCAAAGAGAGCGGGGCTGGGGAGAAACAGAGCAGTGAGCGGGAAAGCGAGAGAGGGATAGAAAGTCGCAGCTCACTCTGCCCGCGCCGCCGCATTCCCCTCGCTGCTATGGGAAGTTTCTGACTACCCGACAACAGCCGAGCCATGCGGCCGTGTCCTCTTCGCGAGGAGCAGCCGCCTGTGAACCGTGGACGCCTCCCAATCGGCGTTGGCTAAGAAGTTGTGGCAGCAGTGAGTTGGGAGAGAGGGAAGCAAGAGCGGAGAGAGGGATTTGGCAGCGGTGCAAGTTGCGGCGGCGCTGAGAAGATGGGGATTCGAGAGAGATGAAGACGTGAGGTGTTTAGGGTAACACCAGGCTGGGGGAGAGGGAACCAGGCTGCTTGGTGGGCTGGGCTGGGCTAGACCACTTCTTACTCCTCTCTCCTCCGTTTTTTTCGTTTTTTCTTTTCTTTTTTCTTCACCATTTACTGATCTGAGCTGTTGTTTTAAATTTTCCTTAAGATGTTAAGGCGTTGCCTCGCCTTACGCTTTGCTCGCTTAAGCGTAAAGGCGGTAGTCAGTCGCCAGCGCCTGCTTTATCGCCTTGAAAACATTGGTTCCATAGTGTTGTGGCCTTGTGGGCATGTTTGTTGAAGAGCCAAGCAGAGTTGCCTGCCAGGCAGCTTTCCCAGGCCGGCTGGTCAGGATTGCTGCCTGGTAGTGGCAGCTGACCTGCCGGCCAGGTATCAAACCAAACACGCCTATTAGTCCCTGCTACAGAAATTTTATATTCTTTTTATTGTCTACCTTATGGTATAGTTGGATTAATGCCAATTTAGAACCCTAGTTATCACTGAAGTCATTAGTATCTCAGAATTTATTTTAGTAATCCATAGCCAACACAATATTTAATAAGGTCATTTGAATTCTTGACATAATATTTGACACAATATTCTGTCTTGCAACCCATAATAGAATTTTTTAGTAGTTTCTATAAATTTTTTTGTTTGCAAAAGGTGTTGGTGGCTTAAATTGCAATAGAACACCCCACCAATTTTCAGTAGTACTGGTTTTGGGGCTGTATTTGTTGCAATCATGAACTAGAACAATTGATTTGGGCTGCCACAGGACAGCTTGTGATTTTCAGGGATGAGTAGCAGCATTACTTTACTTGAGTGTATTTCCTTCGGCTAAAGATTATGCATTAGTATAAGTTCTGTTTATAGTTGACTATGTTGCTCCTTAAGGATCAGAACCTAGAATACCGTGTGCCTAGTAAATATTTTTTGAAAGTGTCTATCTATATATGTTCCCTTTTAAGAACTAAGAAGTGATGTTTTATTTGTGAGAAATTGAAATGTTGCGCCTAGTAGTAGTTGGACTTCTATCAGTTTTAGTGATGGTTGCTGAATGTCATCTTGTATATTATTTGAAGTTATGCAAGTTTCATCAATGATATCAGATTATTAAACACATTTTTGCAGGATGCTTTACCCCCTAAGGAGATGAATTCCGCTAAGGAGCATTGTCGATCAGCTGATCTTGTCCTATGTCTAGGAACTAGGTAAGCCGTATTATCGTCTTGTTATAGCAGGAATTGTTTTTGCAAGTTCCTTGACTGATAGGATTGATTTGGGAACTATTTAAGTTTTCATTATGAGTAAGAAAACTGTTTGTTTCCACTAAAAAGTACACAGGCCCTTTTTGTTTATTTTTTTATCATTTGATACAATCACTCTTTGACCAATTTTATTACTTCTCCTCACGCCAAGTTGGCAAGTCATTATGTCACTTTAGCTTCGTTCTTAGCTTCGTAAATATCTGATTTAACTTTATTTGTTGAATGACTTTATTCAATATGCCCCTTGTTCTTGTTTTCATTCCTAATATCAAATACTACGCAGCTTGCAGATTACTCCTGCATGTAATATGCCTCTGATGTCAATCAAGAATGGGGGAGGGTGGCTATTGTAAATCTTCAGGTACATGCTGCTTAGTAGAAGTGTATTCTTTCTTATCTCGTGGTACCTGGATATTGTAAATACACACTAGATTACATGTCTAACTAAATATAATCTGTATTATACTCAAATTTAAACTTGCCTTAAATCTGATTGTTACTTAGATGCCCAATTTACCATCGATCAATTGTAATCATTAAAACTGTTCGTTTCAGAATTCTGATTGTTGCTCCTTTGGTTGTTTCTTTATGTATTAGGAAAACCCTGGCAATCTAATGCTTACATCTGTAATTTCCCTCTTCACTTCCAGGCAACTCCAAAGGATAAAAAGGCAAGCCTTGTCATCCATGGACTTGTTGATAAGGTAGCTAATATGACTTAGTCATTGAGGACCTGAGGTTTCCATTGTTCCTGTTATCTTTGTTTTTCTTCCATGAGGGTAAACACCACACTGAGGGCCAAGGGATGCACCATTAAGATAGTAATGAGGCCATAGATGATATAACCTTTGCATTGAGAAAATGACGAACCCTTGTTTTATTCCCTACCACCCCTCAGCATTATAGGTGTATTCCTCAGAAATCTGGACCAAATTTTATTCTTGACTAATCCTAGCATCTCAAATGCTGTTATAATCATACTCATATATCTGACAGCGATCTATTTGACAATGTGTTAAAACAGGTCATTGCTGGAGTCATGAGCAAGTTGAGTCTGCGAATTCCTCCATATATACATTACTGACTTTGTTCAGCTCACTCTCAGGCACTTGGTGAAAAGTGAGCTCATTTTACAATTTCTCATAACATTGTTCTTATCTAGCTTTTGAAATTTCTTGTACCTTTTGCATGCAAGAAATCAGTTAAGTTCATGAGTTTGTTTGGTAGGAGCTTCTTTAGCATCCCTTTCGTGTAATTTTTCTCTCTTGAATGAAATGGCGCGCTGCTCTCCTACGTTGTTTGAGAAAAAAGAAAGCAATTTAGTGAATCACATTAAATGGCTAGCATGGTCAAAGTTACCTGTTGATATGATTTTATCAGGAAAACATTTTTAGAATTCTGCAAACATTGTGACATGGTTACAGTTTTGCTGTAAAAGCAGTAATAACTTGTATATAATTTATTCAAACATGGTTTGGAAATGATTTTTGTTTCACCAGCTGTTCATGTAACAGTGTCTTCTGAATAATGTACTGTGAGAATTAAATGTTTGTTTCCTTTATCTTTATGCAAATGTGTTCCAGTCCCCTTATATTGTATTGTCATTTTTTTTTTTTTCAGAGAAATGTGTTAGATGGACTCTTCGAGTAACAAGTATTCATGGCCTCCGAGCACCGTTGCCATTTCTTCAGTCTGTCAAGGTTGTGCCATTAGCCCATTATGTCACATACAATTTGCCAACATTCTTATGTTATCGTGTTCTTTTTGCACTTTGTTGCCATTAAAAGATCGAGTCCTTGCCTGCAATGTATGAAGCAAAGAATTGTATATGAACTAGTGACTAATAATGTCACTGCACTGCCATAGCTATCTATGCAATGCCAAGGGGATGCTACTTTTTTTTTTTCCTCGTATAGACGAACAAACAGGAGAACTACATGTCATCATTAAGAAGAGAGGACTAGGAAGATGCTACTGGTCAACCCACTTGAAAGTTATACTTTTAAATGAAGTTTCTTGAAACCTTGTCCTACTATAGGATTTGTCAACATATCTTTATGTCTCTTGAAGGGCCTCTAGCCTAGTCGTTTAGAGCACCTGAGTAAAACATATCTTTATGGCTAAAGAAATACTCGTTCACAGATATCTAATTAAAAAAAAATTCTAATAATCTATTGACAGGTTTCCTTTCCAGAAAGACCTGACATGAAGTCTGTATTGCTTGAAGAGCAACCATTTTCTTTGCAGAGGTAAAGTAGAAGGGAAAGATTTCCAATTTATTTATTGCTCTAGCATTGTTTATATTATAGTTTTCCTGGTGTGGCTCTTCTCCTTTTATCTTATTATTATAGTGATACACAACTCTCTCACGTGTTCGAGGGGAAAAATATGATTGACAGAGGCAAATTGTCTATTTTTGTAGGGAAACATCAATGAATAAACCTTTTTCATGCTGTTGACATTAAATTTCAGTGATGGTTGCAGCTGCTTGAGCTCATCAATCGGATGGCCTGTTGATTTTCAGGTGAGTACCTACTGGATTACTCTTCCAAATTTCATTGGCCATAGTTGACATTGTAATTATGGTGTATGTTTTATTTCATTTTGAAGGTGCTGATTATCACCATGTCAATCTGTTGTTTTACATCACATATATTTAATGAGAAATCTTATTAATGCAGAAGCAAAAAAGACAGCTTCGTCAGTGATAGAGCTCTAGTCCTACGGGAGTTGCACTCTGCTGCAGAGCACGAGTCTTGCGCGGGGCAACAAGAAATTCTAGAAAGAGAGAGCCTGCCAAGAGCTGAGACATGTACTCATGGAATTGTAACAAACATCGTCAGGTACAACATTGAAGATGAAAAGTTGGCTCCTCCACCCAAGGATGACTTGATGAATCGCAGCCGCAGCAACCCTGCAAAACAGCACATGGAAGGCACTGATTGCCACTCGCCACTGCCAAAGAAACTGAAGTACTTCTTTTCGAAAGACGAGAAGCTGAACTGCTAAAAAGGGTAAAACAGTACTCCGTAGAAGGTAGATAGAGAATGCTGTAGGTTTGCTTATTTTTGGTTATTAGATGAGTTATACATAGCATAGATGCATGGGGATGCTAAAGTTGAACTCGTCTCCTGCATAGGAAAGTTGCTGATATTTTGTATGACTAGCTGCTGCCGAACATGGTTCTCGTACTATCTCCCCACAGGTCATGCACCGATAAGGGCATCGCATGGTAGGAATGGAATTATGTCACAAAAAACATGAACTATTATAAATACATTTTGTAACATGAAAGCAAGCAGTATCAGTTAGTCCTCATCCGCAGGTCTGGTCCCTGCTTTCCCATCTATCTTTGTGCCACCGTCTCGTCAATCAACCTCTGCTTGATCGAGGTCAGCAGGCTCAGTTTACTGCATGCTTTGGTGTGTGTTTGTGCCACCAGATTGTTGCGGATCACGCGACGTGAAGACCGGGCATGCGTGTGCGCGTCGTGAGCAGGCGTGGCCGTGGGCGCGCGGGTCCTTGACATCCGATCACGACCGGGCGTTGCGGTAGCCCAAGTTCCTCTTCACGCCGGCATGGATCCTCAATCTTGAGTTTTTCGACATGAACGGACCACCCTCCACGCCACATCTGATGAGTCGCGGGGGAACAAACGTGGAGGAGGAAAAAAGAACCGGCCCGATGGCCACTGCCTCCGCCGGAGGCGACACCGTCGTCGTTGAAGAAGAAGAAAGAGGTAGAGAAGACCGAAAACCTAGCACTTAACCTAACCCTAACCCTAACCCTAAATCCCACTAGACCTCCGCCGCCGTCGCCGAAGACGACACCGCCGGGATAGAGGATGGTCCGGGGTACCTTATTCAATGTGTCGCCGGCTCCTCCATCCCGCCCGTCGTCGCCTAGAAACCAACATCCCCGCGAGCTCCACGCCCGACGAGCACGAGCACGCCGAAGACCCCCCGGGTCGCCGTCGCCGCCGCCGTTGCGAGCAGGGGGCACCCAATCCACCCGGCTAGGACCGACTCCCCTCCGGCGCCCGACGGACCACCGGAGGGGGAGTAGCCGGCCGAATCGCCGGCGGAACGCCGATTTCCCCCTGGTCGCCCGCGAATCGCCCTCGGGCTACTGTAACCCTAGGGACGAAAGAGGTATCTGTACGTACCTACTTGTGATGCGAAATTCTGACACGCTTCAAGTTGTAGTGTTTCACGTTACGTCTGCAGAGGCTTCCGGCGTTCGATCGAACACTCACGCACGCTTATATGCATACATATACCCGAGCCGGCAAGATATGGATGGGGCAACCTAGTTCCAGGATGGAGGCGCCGCCTGAATTCTCCGAGGACATCTACGCGGAGATCCTCGCCTGGCTGCCAGTCAAGTCCGTCCTCCGCTTCCGCGCCGTCTGCAAGGCGTGGCGCGACATCACAACCCGCGCGCACTTCCTCGCCGCCCACGCGCGCCGACAGCCGGCCAAGGTCGTCCTGTACACGCACCTCGACTCGGAGCAAAGCGTGCAGGACCGCTGGCCCAGGCCAGGCCCTCCTCACGACATCGCGCTGGACGTGGTCCCTGTCTCCGGCGACACGGCGGACGACCAGCGGCGTCTCATCCGGTACACCAGGTCCGATTGGTCGTCTCGCTTGGACCCCCTCCTACTCGACTCGTGCAACGGCGTCCTCCTGTTCAGGAAGGATACGGCGGGCGTCTACTTCCTCTGCAACCCCGCCACGAGGCAGTGGGCCGAGCTCCCCAAGCTCACTGGTGGTGATCAAAGCTGTGACGGCCGCGACGTCGATGTTAGAGAGTTTGCTTTCTACTTCCACCACAAGTCCGGCGAGTACCGGCTCTTGTACCGCCACAATACGTCCGCCCGCTGGACGTGGACGTGGTGCATCCTCTCCACCGGTGCCGCCGAGCCTCGGCAGGTAGAAACACACGCCGCGGGCGATTACCACCTGGTGCCGGACACACCGTCGGTGGCGCCACCAGTGGCCCTTCACGACAGCATGCACTGGCCGCCACGTCGTCGTCCTTCGGATTCAGACCTGTCGCCAGAACAAGACACGACGGAGATGGTGGCGTTCGACGTGCAGTCGGAGAAGTTCCGCCTGATGGCGGGGCCGCGGACGGACACCCGCCCGCTGATGAAGCTGTTCGTCATGCACGGCCTGCTCGTGGCGGCCAACTTCGGGGCGGAGATGCACGTCGACCTCTGGTTCCTCGTCGACTACGGCGCCGGGAGGTGGGAACGCCGCCACCAAGTTGCAACGCCGTGGCAATATTCAATATCGTGTGACTTATATGCATCGAAGAATTTGTGGTCTACGGCCGCGGCGTGTGACGACCAAGGGAACATCATGCTGGGCAGCAAAAGCTGTTTGTTGGTGTACAACATCAGGGCGATGAAGACCGTGGCCACGTCGACGACGAACGACGGCGTTCTCGTGTCACGGCATGTGTTCAGGGAGAGCCTGGTGGAGCACCCTAACTTCAAGAAGGTGTCCTCCGCCGACTTGCCGTTCATCCACTCCTGGTGCTAAGTTATTCGACACTTTTTTATCTGTCTTGTTATTGTTTCGGGGGTGTCGTTGGCCCATCAATGTTTAAGTGTTCACTTTTGATGCAAGGATGTTTACCGATCAATATTTACGTTTATGTTACAATGTTAAGGTTGTTCTCTTTGTTTTTGGCTACGCGCAAAGATTTTGCATCTTGTTGATACTCTTGGTAGGGAATTGTGGGATCCTTTCAGGCAACCCAACAACAACCAAACCTTGAAGACATCTAGAGACAGAAGGGTCACCTAATAAGAGCGAGATCGGGCCTCTGGGAAATAGGAAAAGTGTAAAAAAAAACACAATCACCTAATAAGTCATGGTATGTTGCTGATCTCCCTGTCCAATTTGATAGGATGACTTAGTTTTATTTACGTGTTGCTTGTCGTAGCATGCTGGAGTGAATTGGCTGCACTGTTGTGCGCCTGAAGAAGTCATGCACTGCTGGAATGACTTTTTTTTTTTCTATTCTGTTACTTAAGTGCTAATTCACCTTGAATGACTGGAGCTCGTCCACAATGTCATCAAATGTGCACAAGCACATAAATTAGTAGTGCAATTAATTTGATCTTTTTCTAACTTTTGACTTGCTTAATAATCTCATAGGATACCTTTGCCTCGGCCGTTGGAGTTTGGATTTTTTAATAAAATTTAACCTTTTTTATAAACTAGATTCATAGGCATGTCCATTCGCAACACCACTAGTTCCATGAAACAATTAGTAGGATTGTTGGTGGCCATCCTAGAACTATAAGTGGAGTGAATGAAACTAGTGGTGTTGTGAATGGACCTGCCTATGAATGGAAGTACAAGTGGAGTGAATGAAACTAGTGGGACAGGGGGGAACACTTTGGCTTCTTTTGATTGTTGTCAAACCATGAGGCAGTTCTTTGATCGCTTGTAGCAGATCTTGCATGTGTACCGATGCCAACGAGGCATTTGTAGCGGCACTATAGCTTGAGGAGCGGAGCCGAGGGAGCCCCAAAATCAAGCTTCTCCGGCTCCCTAGCAACATGGCCCAATGTCAGTGAGAGGAAGAGGGAGGGAGAGAAAAGCTGGCTCTTAGCTACAGTTGCACTACAATGGCGTTGCTATGCATTTCCCTACAGTTCAAATTCCTAGGGAAAGTTTTATTGCCATGTCACATCCTTTCACTAGGAATTTGGTTCGTAGGGAAATTACCTTTCCACCTAGGCAGCGACAACCCATCTCAGCGGGTTTCCCTAGGGATGCAGCCCCTAGGGAAACAATCTTTCCCTACCGTTTTTTTCTCAGGCACAATGCCTTTTCTCGTCGATGCTCCTCGCTCTCCTCGCTAGGGGCTTTCTCTACTAAATACGCTATGGAAAACGTTTCCATACTGTTGTTTTTTTTGGTCTTGGTCTTTACCTAGGAAAAGTACCGGGAACTTGCACATTCTAGTGAATACAGGTGGGTCCAATATGGTGTTGGAGAAATCTGGTAACAAACTAGTTTTATCTATACTCTATATCCTAATATTAAAGAGCAAAGTAATACTATTTACAATTTGGTTTTACAGTTTTTTGTGTTTAAATCTGTTTTCTTCCATGACGTGTTTGTTCCTCTATACATGTAGTAGCATGTTACTTGTTCTATGACTTAGGGTGTGTTTGGTTAGAAATTTTGTGGCTTTTTAGGCATTTGTGGTTTGTGTAAAACGTGGAAAGCATTTGTAGAAAAAAGCGAGAAAGGCCGTTTTAGTTAGAAGTCTTCTTTGTTGAATTGTAGGTTGTACGTGAAATACATGTAATGCCCCTAAATGTGCGGGACATGTTTATATGGAAATTGCTTGTAACAAACTAATTTGTTCGTTAATTCACATGAATTTTCATAGTTTTGGAAGTGATTGGTTATAAAATGCTATATTATTCATTGATTCACTATAAATAGTGATTTTAGAAAAGAGAAACTATTTTTTAAAACTCTTGTACGACCTACATCCCAATTGTGTACCAAAATTACCAAAATTATATGAAAAAAAATTGATAGAAATTTGGGAGAGAACACCGGCGGCCTAGCACCGTCGGAGCCCACACGCAGCCTCCTGCACGCGCTCGCCCACGCTCGACCTGGGAGGCTAGGAGCAGCCACGCCGCGAGCACCCCCACGCCGGCAGAGAAGAGGATGGGGATGAGACTCGCCGGTACACGAGAGTCAGGATAGGGATGGCCGGGGCTTGCCGCGCCTGACGGCTGGAGCTCGGCGCTCGCTCGTCGGGACTCCCACGCACCTGCTCGAGGGAAAGAGGATGGGGATGGGCTCGCGCGCCCGTCTGTTGGGGCTCAGCGCGCGTTCGCCGGAGCCATGGCCGCACCCGGGCTCGGCGGATTCGTCGCCGTGGGCCGGCCTGCGCCGCCGCTAGGAGATGCGCCGCTATCGGCGACTGCGGGGACAGGGCCGCTCTGTTCCTGTGCCCGACGGAGCCCGCAGGGACGAGGTTGCCCTGCCGGAGCTGGAGCAGGGACGGGGTTGCCCTCGCCGGCCACCCGCTCGCCGGATGCAGGGGCACGTACGGGACGAGAGGGAGCGGACTCGCCGGGAAGCAGCGCGATTCCTCCGCCGGACGCGAATAGAAGAAATAAAAATGAAACGGTACCAACATAACCAGTGGCAGGTGGGTAATATTTCACCCCAAAAGCAAATTGAAAGGCGAGGGTCTTAAGGTGCTTTTTTATTTTACACTAGAGCAAAAGCAGCTTTTTAGAAAAAGGTAGAGCTTTTAGGAGCTTTTGTTGAATTTTGGCTTTTCACAAAAGCAAAAAAAGTTAAAAAAGCCCAACCAAAGGGACCCTTAATCATTCATGCGATCTTATTACCTCCAGCCTATGACACTACTACATAAAAACTTAAACAATGGCGGTTTTTGTAACCTCCATTTAAGTAAAGGTCATGGTTAATCGATCGATTAACCGCGGTCGCTTTCCAATAGCCAAAAACCGCGACCATTAATATTAACTATGGTGAGTTTTTACAATAACCGCCACACGGTTGATTAGAAAAAAGAGAAAAGCCCAACCCTAACCCTAATGGGTCGGGATCTAGGCTCACGCCGCCGGATCCGCCGCCGGGCCTGTTAGGGTTAGGGGAGGGAAGGGAAGGGGCCTCGTGCCGCGGATCCGCATGCACACTCCATGCCTTGACCCGCCACGCCCGCCGGCCCATCACCTTCGTTGTCGCCACGGATTTGAGAGAGAAGGAGAGGGAGGAGAAGCCCGGATTTGAGAGAGAGAGAGAGAGAGAGAGAGGAGAGGAGAGGAGAGGGGGGAGAGAGAATGAGGGAGGAGAGGGGGAGAGAGAATGAGGGCATACCCCCGCCGCTACTAGGGTTTTGATCCGCCGCCGAGGGAGGTCGCCGTCGCCGGATCCGGCCTCTCCAACACCAGATCCGGGCTCTCCTCGCCAGGGAAGGACGAGCACGCCGCGAGTCCGCCAGTGGAGGAGCTCCGCCGCGCCGCGCCGGCACCGGTGTAGGATCTTGGCCAGGGCCAACGCCCCTCGACACCACTAGGAGGGGCGGGGACGCCGCCGCCACCCTAGATCTCGCTACTTGGGCGCCGCGACCATCATGGGGAGAAGGAGCGGGCTACCAAAGGGAGAGAGAGGAGAGCGTGGTGGGGATGCCCATTTGAAGGGAGAGGGAGAGAAGTGAGAGAGGTAGCGGAGGTGGTGGAGGGGAGGGAGAGAAAGGATGGCTAAAACCCTAAGCGGAGTGATGGTTATCGGGGCGGTTTGAGCTCTTTGGGCTGGTTGATTGGGCCTCATTAACAGTGGGAGTTTCTTAATAAAAACCACCACAGTTAATTTATTTATCATGGCGGTTATAATAACCGCCCACAGTTAATCAAATTGAAACACCACGCGGTTAATGGAGGCATTAATCATGACGGTTTTTTTTTTAAAAAAACATCCATGATTAATAAAAGCCAAGTGCCTCGCATAAAAGTTTTAATGTAGTAGTGTGATAAACATTGTTATTGCGCTTGGTATTTAGTATTATCATGGTGTGTTAAACAACATGGACGTCAATCTGGATTGTGGTGATTAGACTGCTACTAAAAAGCCATCATGAGTAGCAAAAGTTGTCCGAGTGAGTTCTTGATAATGGGGGTTGCACATCCGTGGGCACTTGAAGAAGAGGTGCTATGACGGATAGGATTGTGAGCTTAGCAAAAAGAGCAATATAGTGAGAAAGTGGGTACAATAGTTTTTTTTTAACGAACAAGTGGGTACAATAGTAATTCGACAAGTACAATTAGGTGAAGGCGCACAAGATGTAGTAAAAGGCTATGATAGGAATAGGATAGACTAGCAAACACCGAAACATTTCCCTTATTGGAAAGTCTAGTGTTGATGTAGAGAAGGGAACATATGCATTTAATGAATAAAGTCCCATAGGAATACATACATGAATACAATTTTAGTGTTTAATATTATCATTAAGTTGGAAAGAATTTTGATTAATTCAGTTAATGACAGATCAAAAACTAAATAAATTTTGGTTAACCGAAGAGCTCTAAAGTCTCAACCGAGTATGAGTAGATCACAAAAATTTCGGTTAACTACCTTTTTCATGTTCGGTTTAGCTAATGTATTTGGTGAATGTTTGACCCGCCCCCTATCCCCAAGTCAATATTCATCTTTTTTCCATCCATCTCACCTCTCCAAGAGAGGCAGATCTAGCCGGCCAAACTTAAGCTAGAGCTCGCTCTTCTACATGCTTGATGGAGTGGAGCTCACATATGTTGTGAGTGTGACAAAAACTAGATCCAAGATAGGAGTCATTATAGAAGAGAGAAAGGAAAAGAATGCAGAGAAATAAAAGGTATTCTATTTCGTTTTTACTAGAGATGAACTCCCCTACTTCAAATTATAGTACACTTTGCTTTTTTTGTCCAAATTATTATTTTTATTATATATTTAATATATATCCAAATGTACACCCTCAATTCTAGATTATAAGATGTTTTGGTTTTTACAGAAATAATAATTTTATTATATCTACATATATAACCTTAAAAAGTTAAAGCGTATCTATACCTACTAATAAAGAGAGAAAATTTCCCGTTCACCTCTTTTTCTTTTGCCCTCTTATTTTTCTGTCTACCGCTATATGGGCCTTAATTGGACCTGTTATTAGTCCCCTATACGTCAAAAGCTGAAAAGAAAGAAAATAAAACAAATAATAATGTGGATGGACACCTCCCTCTCTAAAGTCAGCTAGCCCATCATTATGTACGTTGGTTAGTAATAGTACCATATTGTTTCTATAGCTACGAAAAAGCCATATTAAATATGTCATCCAATCTCACCTATAAGAGTTGAGAGGAGTGGTGCATGTGCTTGAGCCATCGTTTAAGACCCATATATGAGTGTATCTTCAAATGAGGGATGAAAACGGATCGATATGAACGGATATCGTCGGACCGACACTGGAGCCGCTGCCCGAGGCCGCTGAGATCTTAAGGCCACCGTTGCTGACTACGCGTTGTGATGGGATCCAAGGCCCGCAGAGATCTTGACTGACTACGCGTTGCGATGGGATCCAAGGCCGAGTGGGTGGGCCCTTAGTCACGTCAACATGGCCAAGGGCCGAGTGACACACACTTCCCATGGGCCACCCGCAAGTGGGAATATGAGGCCTATGGAACATCCAAGGCCAGTGGATGGGCCCTTAGTCACGTCGACATGGCCAAGGGCTGAGTGGGTCTATGGAACAGTACGACAGGCAATCCCCACCGGACCGGTCCCGACCTAATATACGTTGAAATTTGAATCAGTGGTAATGATTGTGAATCACCCGTTGCAACGCACGCAAGACTTTTGCTCGCACCGTCTCAGGATTTAAACTTGGTGGCTAATTGTGTTTATTTTAGGCTAGAAATAGTTATAATGCTGATCCGGTTATCGATCGGCACCTTTACCTGCAACTCGATAGCGAGCAAGTGGCCAAACGTCACCACTGACGCCCGGCCAGCAGGATCCGAGAAAATGGAAAGATACAACACTAGCCGCTTGCTCTAAGCATCAGATTGACGCGATCCACAGAGCCACCACCACAATCCCAAACAGATCGACCCAGCACCACCACCACGGGTGCCGCCATGTCCACCGGTGACGCGTCGAGCCCTGCCCTGGCGCCGGACGGGGACGCGCCGGCGGGCGAGGGCCTGGCCCTGGCGCAGTTCGCGGCGGGGTGCTTCTGGAGCGTGGAGCTTGTGTACCAGCGCCTCCCCGGCGTGGCGCGCACGGAGGTCGGGTACTCGCAGGGCCACCGCCACGCCCCGACCAACCGCGACGTCTGCGGCGGCGGCACGGGCCACGCCGAGGTGGTCCGCGTGCACTACGACCCCAACGCCTGCCCCTACGACGTCCTCCTCGACGTCTTCTGGACCAAGCACAACCCCACCACGCTCAACAGACAGGTACGGCCACGTGTCCTGAAAACACACACACGCTCCATCTCTGGCACCGGCGGCGCCGGCCCGATCGATCCGGTCGCCGGCGTCGCAGGGCTGGTTGGTGGTCCAGGGACCAGGTCCACTGCAAGCCAGGTTCAATGGACCTGGTCACCCTGTTCGATTCCGTGGTATAGGATACGCCAAGTTGCGCCTTTGGGAACCATTGAACACCATCTCTGCTTCTTTATTATACACGTAGCTATTAGTATCCCAAATCGTTGACTTAACTGTTCTTTACAGTAGTGCAGGTGAAACCTAGAAATACTCCCTCCGTTTCAAACTAGGAAACTCAATGTAAAAAAATCAAAATGACTTATAATTTAGAACATACAAGTCAGCATCATCAGTCCATATCTTGTGGAGAAGCATCATATTCATTCATAAAAAGAAACATGAATAGCAATAGACAGGCAGTAGAGAAACATCAACATCCACGTTTTTTTGGGTTGGAGGATGACGGCCACACCTAACCAATTATTTATACCCTGTTTATGCGTTTATCCGTCATCATAATACGTCAGGGCAACGACGGGGACGCAGTACCGGTCGGGCATCTACTACTACACGGCGGAGCAGGAGTCGCTGGCGCGCGCGTCGCTGGCGGCGAAGCAGAAGGAGTGGAAGGACACCATCGTCACCGAGATCCTGCCGGCGCGGCGGTTCTACCCCGCCGAGGAGTACCACCAGCAGTACCTCGAGAAGGGCGGCCAGTCCGCCAAGAAGAGTTGCAACGATCCCATCCGTTGCTACGGCTGACGACCAAACCCCAGCCATGGATTGTGTTGTATTACCAAGATGGCATTTGTGTTGTGATTTGTGAATCGTGCTACTGTTGTTCGATCAGAGGTCTATGTTGATGCTTGTGCTGGAATAATAGACGCATGGATCGTGAAGGTCATATATTGATGCTTGTGCTGGAATAGTTCGTCAAGGTTATGGTGTTGAGAAATGAGAACAGGTATTTGCCTGCTTCCCCTCTGAAGGTTTGTTTCATAAAGCAATGTAGGGTCACGCACAGGGCAGACACGATGGACCTTGCCAATGCCAACTACGCAATGCCATCTAGCACGCTGAAATGAACTACGGATAGGTTCAGGTTCAGGCGTTCAGTTGAAACCACTACGGATGTGTTGTTGATAACGCTTTGGTGACCACAACAACCTGGTGGCACAAGCACACCAAAACAGGCTGACAGGGGACATCTAGCATCAGGAGCCATCGGTCAAGGCTGTGATGTTCCTTCCTTGGATGCGCCGTGCACGAGCATTTACAGTACTTGTCTCCTCCCTCTCCCGTCGAAAGCTGAACTTGACGCTTTTTGGCTTTTCTATATACAGAATTGGAGTCTAGAACTAGAAAATGGACCATACATGGCGTCCTAACCAAACCCCCCCCAATTTTTTTTTTTTTGCTTCTTCTTGAGTTCGGTGTTCCACGGAGGTGTGATGAAGATTAGGAGTTCTCCGATCATAAAGTTCATCTATCTATAGAAAGGTGTGATGAAGATTAGGTTATGGAAAAAGAATAAATCGCCTGCGGTTGAACTATTTGCAAAAGTCTAACTTTTCCAATACATGTTTGTTTTTACTGAGGACGTAGACATGCTTGTTATTAGCCAATTAAATATAATTTAATACTTTGTTCAATTAATAATAATATAAAGTCAATTTAGATTTTGTTCTCAAAGAGCTATAACTTTAACTAACTTTTTTTATTCAAATTAATAGTATGCCTGTGCTAACACTATGGAGACATTTAGACATACTCCCTCAATCCTAAACTGTAACTCATTCCAAGAATCGATATCAGCCCCCGTCCCACAAATTTTATGGGCCTTTGGGCGAGCAAGACACTAAGGGTCCGACAATCTAATATTTTAATATAACAATTATGAGTATATAATAGTATTGATAAGAGAAAAACTTATAGCATATATTGAATTCTTCTTGAAAAGTAATAGTAATCAAAGAAGATAAAAACGACAAAATAACTATAATTCTTTGGTTACCTCGAATAAAAGTACAATGCTTTACTCCTTTTAAAAAAGACGTCTTTGGACATTTCTTGATGCAAAATCTTTAAGAACACCTTCAAGATTAATCTGTATATAAAATATCCTTCTCAATGTTGCACATAGCAAGGCATTTAATCTTTCTTGAAGCATAGTTGACCTCAAACAATTTTTAATAGCTTCAATGTGAAGAAGCTTCTTTCAGGTGATGATACAATTATTGGAATAGTTAATAGAATCTGATATGCAATAGAAGCATTTGGATAACATTCTACAACTTGAACAAAGTGAAGAATCTCTGATGCTGACATCAACTGATCTGGTAAAGTTTTTCTTTTCGGAGCACGAGACTTGTGTCTCTTTGGTAACATCTAATTGGATAAAAAAATAATGAATCCCTAAATCAAATCCCTGGGACTCGATCACGATCTTGCGAGCGATGGCCGTGACAGCGTCCCGTCCCGTCCCGTCCCGTCCCGTCCCTGCCTAGCGGTGGCGGCCTGGGACTGCGCGTCCGTAAGAAGGAATTTTGATCGGCTGTTTCCATCTACATACGTAACATACTTGGGCCCATGGGTAGCGCACCGAGTGCCCCCCCCTAGGGATGGGCCTGATCAGTATTGGAGGGAGAATACAACGGGCGACTTGTTAAGTGACAACTTTGTTATGAAGTGGGTGAATCACTAATGGAGGGAGAATTAAACGGGTGATCTGTTAACCCGCCAACCCATTAGCCCTTTGACTGGCTCTATAAATAGAGGGGTTGCCTCCGTTTGGTATGATGGAAAACACAAGTGAAATTAAGAAAGAAACTCCTTCCTCCTATCATGTCTCTGTGCTTTCGTTTACGCATTCGAGAAATAATTTTTGTTCAAATTATTTTAAATGACAACTTGATAATGACATCGCTAAGTTTATTATGAAATATTTTTTATAATAGATATATCAAAAGCGATATATATAATATACTCTTATTCTTATATATCATTTATTGCTCCCTCTTTCGGGCGCGGCGTCACTTATTCTCAACCATATGATGCTGGAGTTTCTTCCGGACGGTTGCCATGTCGGCCTCTCTCTGCTGCCACCGCTCAGCCCGCTGCCTCCAAAATCATCCCAAGAAAATCATCCCTCGACCAACGCCCACACTCCCCCACCCCTTCCTCATGGTTGCGTCACCACGGGTGCATATTCACATTATACCCTTCCTCATGCCCACACTCCCCCACCCCTTCCTCATGGTTTGCGTCACCACGGGTGCATATTCACATTATACCCATCCTCATAGTTGCGTCACCACGGGTGCATATTCACATTATAGTTGTTCACTTTTATATAGTTGTTCAAATTTAGATAAAAATAGCAGTCACATGTTATTTGAATTCACAAAAACTTAAGAAATGACCTCTAGCCAACACATGCCTTTGATCATTGTCCATAGCGATTACATCACAAAGCATAACCTTTTGTTCCTGCTCCCACTACAGATGCCGCTTCTTCCATCTCAAGTATGCGCTGCTCAAAGCATTATATCCTTGTCCCAACTTTTTTTTTTCTTCATCTTATGTTCCAGATCTTTATTACCATCAAGATTTGCATCATATCCTTGTACTCTTTTATTCTTTTAGCTTCTTTTTGGATTGCTTTATACCTAGAGGTCAGCCTTTCTTGGCAGAAGGGATTGAGAACCTCTCTCTCCCTTGGACTAGGGCGGTTGTCTTGTTGACTTTGTATTGCTTGGCTGCCCCTTTTTGCCTTCAATTCAAACTACCGACTATGCCTCAATGTGATCCAGCAATAGATGAGTTGACAATTTTTGCCCTTCACTTTTCGGGCATACCTTCCTTGCGCTTGCAGCAACTACAGCAAAGATCAAGGGCATGTTGGACTAGGAAAGTTGAACCAAGTGCAAGATATGGGATGAACAGTGTAAGATAAGTACAAGTTGGACTAAAAAAGTTAAGAACACGGTTGAAGTATGTGTCAATATGCGCCCCGATCCTGTGCGACTAGTTGTATACTTGTGTGTATGCTAATTGACACCCGGGCGGACCACGCTTAGCACACTAATTTTTTTTTTGGAATGGGATGTCGTTTGGATGACAATGGTCGGCATCCTCGTAGTAGTCTTGAAATTTCACGCACTCCTTTAGCGATCCTCTCCCAATAAATTATTAGCGATCCTCTCCCAATAAATTTTTCCTGGCTAGTCATTCGCTATCTTAGGGTCATTTTGATATGAATTCAAGATTCGCAAAGCTGAATATCTTCAAGATTAGTGTAGTTGTTGTCTTGCTTGGATGCTCCTTTCTCGCCACTACTTGGAGTGGCATCCTGCCGCTTCATGAATTCCAAATCATCATCCGCTTCATGTGTCATCATGTTTGTGAAATATTATGAACTTGAAGCCCTTGGTTCTAGCAAAAATAAGAGACAAAAAGTTTAGTATTGAAATCACGAGGGGACTGAAATACTTAACAACCAAACTCTATTGTAGTAGCCAAACTCTAACCACAATCTACGAGAATAGATGCTCAAACCACAATCCATAGGCCACAACCACGGGATTAAACTATTACAACCATCCACATAAAGCATGCATCACAAGGTAAAGAGCGTGATTTTTAAAAGGGATTCATAAACTAGAAGCTATGATAAATCTTAATTGCTTCTCCGATCTCTCTAAAACTGTACAAAACAATACATGAAACATGACATCAAGTTCATTTTTTCTAAAATGACAAACTAATGAAGCCTTCAAGGCTTCACCAACTACAATAGCAGACAATTAAAGCAAACCATCCACAATCGTGGGGTTTAAACTATGAGGACATAATAAATTAAGCTTCAGAATTCCCATGGGAGATTGAGAGCAACACATAAGTTCACAACTTCACATACACATACACATGCACATAAATTTCTATTCCCTTTCCCACATGGTTAATTTCCAACTAGGATGGAAAGAAACCATTTCCCATAAAAATGCATACTACTTCAAGATTTCACCCAATAACCATGACAGATAACTAATGCAAATTATCCAAACCATTTGATTCAACAACTAACTTCACAAATTCATTCACATGTAGCACTCATCACAAGGGAAAGAACACAATTTCCACAAGAGCTCAAAAACTCAAACCAATGATGGATCTTAATTCCTTCACGGGTATCTCTAAATAGTCACAAATAGTACATGAAGCGTGACATCAAGTTCTTTCTAAACTTGCTATCAAACTAAAAGCTGAGAAGTATAGAAGAGGGAACTATAAACATAACCAAATGATAATAATAAACTAGCTTGCCTGTGTGCTTTAATCGTCTTCTTCTACTAATATAAATCTCACATTCTTGATATTTCTCTAGATGATAAGGAACTAGAAACAAGATCAAATAATAATTGTGAAATCGCCTCGAGCTGAAATTACATCCCAAAGACACAACACAAATAAACGGCTATGTTATGTTGGAGAATACTTCGGCTTAAGTAACAACATGCAATTCGACACAAAATATCTGAATTCAATTCTTCATTTATAAAGAACACACATAATCGATAGATCAAAAAATTAAAAGTCGAGACATGGGTATCTTTGTTCTACTACACACCACTCTAATCAAAACACTATGAAGGAATCACCAGGATCCTATACCAGACTACTGTCGAAATCATGTTAATCAGGCGTCTAGTGGTTGGGACTCAAGTCGTCGTTGGCGACCAATTAGAGATCTACTTGTGATGTTGTGGTGCTATCGGCATCCTAGGTGGTGGCGTGAGGCTGTGAAGCTCAACACTCGAGGGCCAAGTGAGGCGGGTCGTTGGGGGAGTCGACGAGGTAAGCGCCGCGGCGGGGGGAGAAGGAGGTTCTAGGCGACCAGGCAGGTTTGCGTCGAGAGGAATCGAGGGACGGTGATGCGGCGTGGCGAACAAACGACGTCATGGTGTAGCCACCGTTGAGGGGGAGGCAGCCTGTCATTTGGAGAAGCCACGGGGACGCACCGCCATCCATTGGAGAAGAAACAATGGATGAAGAGGAAGAGGAGGGATAGGCGCGATGATGGAGGCCAGGAACGTGGACGAGGACCATGAACGATGGGCGTGGACGAGGAGGAGGTAGGCGAGGACCTAGAGGACTGAGAGCGGCGTCATAATGGCGGCTACCACGGCCAAAGCTACAAGAAATCATATCTTGTCCAATTGCCCTCTATATATTAACTAGTATATTGCCCGTGCTAATGCTACGGCTTATCTTGGGATGCTAATAAAACAACCAGTTTTTTTCCGTAGTTTACACAATTGTATTTGAGCCATAACAATTCATGAACACTTTTGCATGTAAGAAGACATTGTAAAGTTATTCTTGTATTAACCATCTTGGTTACATCTAGATACAAATAAAATGTGTATTTGCACAAGAATTTTGTCACTCTGTTAGCTTCACTATATTGAAGCGCACATCAAACTGCGATATTGGAGCTCTACTCGCCCATATGCTCGTAACATGGTCTCTTTTCAAGAGCACGCCATAGGCGCGTATTACTCGTAACATGGTCTCAGTATTAATAGATTCAACAAAAAATATTGCTAAGATGGGCACGACAACGGTGCCATTGCGACCAGAAGTACTTCAAGAAAAAGAATGCAAAACAAAATGAGAAATATGCTCCAAAACTACTGGTTGTGTGACAATTTTCATCTATGAGATTTTGCTAAGATTTAACGGCTGGAAAGGTAAAGTAGCTGGAGGGCTGAGAATTACAAACAGAAGATAAAGTTATGGTCATTAGAGCTGGCATCCAAAAATTCGTCAGGGGTACATCATCTCCAGCATCACACTTTGCCCCTGCAGACTCATGAAGATGGAGAAGAGACATCAATCAAATACGAAAATGGCAGGACGGAACCGGTAGCAGTAGAGGTTGAGGAAGGCGATGAATCACCTTTTGATGAACTTCCTCGGATATTTTGCATCATCTCGACGGCCGCAGCAGCCGGCGTTGCCACGCCTCCGCTCGCCACCATGGAAAACGCTGCCGCGCACAGCGGCGGGCGCACACGCGTTTCCGCCCGACAAAGCCGGCTGCACCGCATCGTTTCATGCGGTGGCGTGATGGGCTCCCCGGCGGGATAGCCACGCCGGCGGCATGTTCAACGCGATGCGATGATAGGCACGATAACGGCGCCATGATCCCCGCCGCCGAGAGGCATCGATCGATCACCGCGGGTTCCCGAGTAGGCTCGGAAGCACCGGTGGAAGGAGAGCGACGCCGACTCGCGGGTATTGGCGAGGTGGAAGGAGAGATCGCGCGCCGATTTGAGGAGTCCCGGGATCTTGGATGAGGCCAGCGGCCACGGAGATGGCAGATGATGGCGATGCGTTGCCGACGCCCGAAACGCCGGGCGCCGCCGCATGTCCGTCCCGTCCGCAACCCCCAGCTCGACGCGTCGGATCGCCGCCGTCGCATAGGTCTTGTGGCGTGCTCGGCGAGGATCTGTTTTAGATCGCGGGGCGCCGTCGTGCTCGTGGCGAGTCAGCGGCGGTCCGCCCGTGAATCTCGCGGGCGAGTCACGAGGCGATCGGCCGTCGATCTCGTGGCGTGCCCCGGGCAGTCCGCCGATCGATCGTGGCTCGATGGCCGGCAGTTCGTGGTCGATCCCGTAGGGGTTCGATGGGCTCGGCGGCCGGCAGTTCAGGCTGCGATGGTCGATCCCGCAGGGTGTTAGGTTGCCATGCATACCTAAAAGTGCTACAAGATTTGTCACATCAAATATTTTGACGCATATTTGGAGCATTAAATATAGGTAAACAAAAACTAATTACACGAGTTGGGCTGAAAAGTACGAGGCGAATCTTTTGAGTCTAATTAGTTTATAATTGAACAATAATTACCAAATACAAACGAAAAGTGCTACAGTAGACCAACCCAAAATATTTCACCAACTAAAACACACCCCAGTAGGGTTTCGTGGAGCCGCGTTTGTTTAAAAAAAATTCGATGGGTGCTAACGATGGGGTTCGAACGTTGTTAAGCTAGTAGCGATGCCGCGATGCCGCATGCGCGATGAGATGTCCGACCATGCATCAAACATTGAATCCTAGCCCTTGATCGTGAGATCCGACGGATGGCGTTGCTTATGCTAAAAAAATAGAAAGAAGTGTGTCATTATAGTATAGATAGATAGATAGGGTTCTGCTATGACCAGGTGGTTGGAGTAAAATTTAGGATAGCATGAAAAATATAGGCCTATTTAGAATTGTCACCGGAGTTATTTTTTTTTTTTTATTAAACTTGTAAAAATAGAGTAGAAACTTGTACTTCTTTAAGTAGTTCCCCTAGAGTTGGTCTTAACAGAGTACTATGGTCTAAATAAACTACGCTGGAGTAGGAAAGTGGCACAGTGTCAAAAAAAAAAAAAAAAACCGGTAGCTACTGGAGCGAACAAAGACGCGTTTAGCAACCATTTTTAAATGGCGTGGAGCGAACCGGAAGGAACCGCCCACCATATTCCCGATCTGGTTCGCGCTCCGAGATCGGACCCGAAAAACACTTTAGATTTGACCTCCAGCGAACGGAAATGGCTGCCGACGACCTGCGCAGCCTCGCCACCGTCGCGGCCGCAGTGATCGCGTGCATGGGATACGTCCGCTTCGCCGCGCGGCGGCTTCGCCCGGGCCTGCCTCGCCTTGCCGCGTTCCTCCCGGTGCTCGCCGTCTTGCCTTTCCTCCCGCTCGCCTTCCGTGCGCTCCACCCGCGCGCCATCTCCGGGTTCTTCCTCGCCTGGGCCGCCGAGTTCAAGCTCCTGCTCCTCGCAAGCGGCCAGGGCCCGCTTCACCCAACCCTCCCGCTTCCCACCTTCGTCGCCATCGCCACCTTCCCCGTGACGCTACGGGATCCCAATCCCAAGAGCACCGCCGCGAGGGCGCCCGGCCTGGGGCTCGTGGAGTCCGCCGTCATGGCCGCGCTGCTCGCGGCCATCGTCTCGCTGTACCGGTACGAGGAGCAGATGAACGGGTACGTCCTGCTCACGCTCTACTCCGTGCACGTGTACCTCGCGCTGGAGCTCGTCCTGGCGGCGGCAGCGACGGCGTCGCGCGCGCTAGTGGGGCTGGAGCTGGAGCCCCAGTTCGACCGGCCCTACCTCTCGGCCTCGCTGCGCGACTTCTGGGGCCGGAGGTGGAACCTCTCCGTGCCGGCGCTGCTCCGCCAGTGCGTGTTCCGCCCCCGTGCGCGCGCGGCTCGGCGCCCCCGCGGGTGTGCTGGCGGCGTTCGTCGTCTCCGGCGTGATGCACGAGGCCATGTTCTCCTACATCACGCTGCTTCCGCCGACGGGGAGGCCGCCGCGTTCTTCACGCTGCACGGGGTGTGCGCGGTGGCGGAGGGGTGGTGGGCGGCGCACGAAGGGGTGGCCGCGCCCGCCGCGCGCCCTGGCCACGCCGCTGACACTGGCGTTCGTGGGCGTCACGGGGTTCTGGCTCTTCTTTCCGCCGATCACCAGGCCCGGCGCCGACAAGCAGGTGATCGCCGAGTCTGAGGCCATGGTCGCATTCCTGCGGGACGCCGCGGGCTGGGCGGTCGACTCCGCCTCGTCATCCTTGTCGTTGTCAAGCCGGTCGTAAATTGATGCCGTGGTTTATGTTTGTGCGTGGAAAGTGAACATTTGTTTTGCACTTTGCCGTGGGATGGTCAGATTTTGAGAAATATTCTTGTAAACCTAGTTGAGGAAAAGAGTTAGATGAAATTTGTAATTTGAGCGTTGAATCCAACAACTTTGTACACTTTTTAGGTAATGTAAAACTGTTGTAGTTGCTAGCCTTCCTTTTTGTTTGAAAATCATTTATTTATCTGTCTAATTAATCATCACATCATCTACAAATGAGAAGTTTGTTTACATAGGACTAAGGTTGGGCGATCTACCCTGTTGCAACTTCATGAGGTTGTAGTATATCCCAGCAGGCCCGGCGGCGACGAGCTCCGCGTGCCGCCCTCTCTCCACCACCTTGCCGCTCCTCACCACCGCAATCATGTCGACCTTCTGCACCGTGGAGGCGGTGCGCCACGACCACGCACGTCCTCCCCTGCAGCATCCTGTCGATGGCGTCCTGCACCAGCCTCTCCGACACGGTGTCCAGCGCGCTCGTCGCCTCGTCCAGCAGCAGGACCCGCGCGTTCTTCAGTACCCGCGCGCGCCAGCGCGATCCGCTGCCTCTGCCCGCCGGACAGCTGAGCCCCTCGCTCCCCGACACGCGCGTCATAGCCGCCCTCCATCGCGCTGTGGCACAACGAATCGATCGAGAAGTTTTTAGCAGGTGAAGAACGGATCGAACAAAGACATGCACAACAGCCAGCTGTAGCAGCATCTGTACCTGATGAACTCGTGGGCGTTGGCAAGCTTGGCGGCGCTGGTCACCTCGTCCTCGGTGGCGTGCTCGTTGCCGTAGGTTATGTTGTCGCGGACCGTGCCTGAGAACAGCGTCGGCTCCTGGCTGACGAGCGCAATGTGCGACCGCAGGTGCGCCAGGCTGCAGCTCCTGATGTCCCTGCCATCGATCAACACCGAGCCTTTCTGCACGTCGTAGAAGCGCTCGATGAGGCCAATCACCGTGGACTTGCCGGAGCCGCTCGGCCCGCCGAGTGCCACCGTCTTCCCCGCGCCAATCTCGAGGCTGAACCCATCGAGCACGGTCGTCTCCGGCCGCGTCGGATAGCTGAACTGCACGTTCCTGAACTCGATCGCGCCTTTCATCTCCTTCTGCTGCTGCTGCTTCCTCTTCTTCTTCTTCGGTTCGCTGGCTTCGTCGCCGTCGTCCTTGATCATCGGTTCACGGTCCAGCGTGTCGAGGATGGACCGCACGGCGTCACCGCCCTTGGCGAGGTCGGACGTCAAGCTGCCGGCGTCGGCGATCACCCTCCCCATGGTCATGAGCATGAAGAACACCTGGAACAGGTGCGTTGGGGTGATGAGGTGCTTGGCCATGAGCTTGCCTCCGTACCACAGCGCAAGCGCCATGCTGCCCGTGTTGCTGAACTGGCACAGCGACAGGCAGAAGCCGGAGTACCACGACTGGACCCTGTTGTCCTTCCGCGGCGCCTCCTGCGCGGCCTCGTACAGGCGGAGCATCCGGCGCTGCGACGAGAACGCGGTGATGGTCCGGTGGTTCACGACGGCCTCGCTGGCGAGCTGGCTCACTTGCACCTGCGCCTTCTTGGCCTTCTTGGACATGGCGGTCATCAGCACCTTCTTGAAGTAGAAGCTCGCGATTATCAGCGGCTGCATCGCCATCATCACCACCGCGAGACGCCACGACACGGCGAGCGCCAGAGAGAAACCTAGCGCCGTGTTGGCGCCCGCCTGCACCAGGAGGCACATGCGGTCGCCGACGAGGGATCGCACCTTGGTGGCCTGCGTGGCCAGCCGCGCGCACACCGCGGCGCTCGAGTTGTCGTCCTCGTCGAACCACCCGGTCTCGAAGGAGAGTATCTTGGCGAACATCTGTCCTCGGACGCGCTCCGTGAGGCGCTCGCCCATGACGGCGAAGTTGTAGTGCTGCACGATGTTCGCCGTGATGCAGACGATGGCAATGCCGAAGAAGACGAGAGAGTACAGCCTGTTCAGAACAGAGTTCAGAGAAACGCCACTGGCATTGCCATCGCACTCTACAATCTATATCAGCGAGCATAGACGGGCACATCGCGCGGTAGGTACCTGGTTTTTGAGCGGATGAGGTGATCGTCGCCGAGAAAATACACCTCCGGCAAAGATCCGAGGCTGTAAGAGTAGAGTGGGAGCACCGCACCGAAAATGATGGCGCCGGCACACCCGAGCAGCAGAGCTTGCTTCCATTCCGGCCGATTCATCTTGAGCAGGCGGAGCTGCGAAGGCTTTCTGCCGCGGGCCTGCCTGCCGTGGGCGTGACCGTCGAGCTCGTTGTCTTCCATTACCACGGAGCGTTCCACCGACCTGAACGATGGCACTGGGCTTGGGTGGAAGTCGCTCGGCACCGACATGATCTCCACGCTATGGAACGACACCCTGGTGCTCTCCGGCTCTACTTCCACCACCCGCTCGCGCTCCTCCCTCGCCACCGGCGCCTTCTGCAGCACCGCCATCCTCGCGTAGACGCCGCCGCCGCCTTCGCCGGCCTCCGTGCCAAGGAGGAGGAGCTCGTCGTGCGTGCCGCACTCCACCACGCGACCCGCTTCGAGCACGGCGATCATGTCGGCCTTGCGGATCGTCGACAGGCGGTGCGCCACGACGACGGTCGTCCGGCCCACGGACGCCCGGTCCAGCGCGTCCTGCACCGCGCGCTCCGACTCCGAGTCCAGCGCGCTGGTCGCCTCGTCCAGGAGCAGGATCTTGGGGTCCCTGACGAGCGCGCGGGCGATGGCGATGCGCTGCTTCTGTCCTCCCGATAGCTGCGTCCCGAACTGCCCGACCTGCAATCACCAACCAGTTTCTTCTCTTCATTTAACTTGCTCAAGTACAAGTGGCCAAAATCTGAAATATCTGCGTACATTTGTTTCGTATCCGTGGGGCAATTTGGTGATGAAATCGTGGGCGTTGGCCATCTTGGCCGCCGCGACGATTTGCTTCAGCGAGGCCGCCTCGTTGCCGAACAGAATGTTCTCCCTGATGGAAGTGGCGAACAGCACAGGCTCCTGGCTCACGAGGCCGATCTGGCTCCTGAGCCACCCCACATTGAGCGTGCCAATGTCACTGCCGTCCAGCAGTATCTCACCCGAGTCCGGGGTGTAGAACCTCTGCAGCAAGGGAGATGATGGTGGACTTCCCGGACCCGCTGCCGCCGACGAGGCCGACGGTGGCGCCCTCTGAGATGGCGAGGCTCACGCCGTTGAGCACCCGCGTGTCAGGCCTTGACGGGTACGAGAAACGCACGTCCTTGAACGTGATCTGGCCCCGGATGTCCTCCTTGGTGGCGCCCTTCTTGCCCTCCGTCTGAGAGGCTCCAGCTTGTCGATCACCTCGCGCATCCGTGCCGCCGCAGTCGCCGCGTCCACGAAGTAACGCAGGTTTGGCAGAGCCATCATGACGGACCTGGAAACCTCAGATCAGATCAGTTATCTGATTTTTCAGAGAATGGAAAACAAGCCATTGATTACATACATTCCGGCCAAGACGATGCAGATGGAGGCGACGAAGACGTGGCCGCCCTGCGCGTGGTAACGGATGACGAGGACGCTGCCGATCCAGGACATGAAGGACCAGACGGCGTACATGACGCCCAGGCTGCCGATGACGGCGCCCTTGATGAGCCCCCTGCTTGATGCCGAGCGCCGTGCTCCGTGCCAGCGCGCGGCCGAACCGGTCCAGCGTCTGCCGCTCCCCGCGGTACGACACCACGGTGCGGATTGACGACACCGCCTGCTCGGCGAGGCCGCCGGCCTCCTCGTACGCCGCGCGCGCCTCCCCGCCGCCGCGGCCAGGCGCTTGCCCAGGACCACGCTCGGGACAACGAAGAGCAGTGTGAACGGGAGGCCCGCGAGCGCTAGCCGCCACGCGAAGTAGAAGGCCACCACCAGCGTGCCCAAGAAGAGCGTCATGTTCGCCAGCACGTTGGGCAGCTGGAACAACATGAACGAGGAGAGGCGAGTAAGCACTAAGCAGCGGCCCGGCACGGCTTCGGCGAGCAATGCGTGCAGCACATGCCGAAGAAGCCATGGAGAGACCAACCTTCTCGGCGAGGAAGTCCTGGATGGTGTCGGCGTCGTCGGAGATGGTGGAGATGACCCGGAACGTGGTGGCCTGCGCCTGCTGCGAGGACGACGGCCCGGACGTGTCGAAGAACTCCACCTGCTGCCGCAGCACGGCCTCCAGGTACAGCCGCCTCATCCTGGACGCCTGCCGCTCCGCGGTCTGCGTCCAGCACAGCCCCTCTACAAACATTTTCATGAGACGGCGTCATTGGGCTGGTAAACGTCGCACAAGACTGGTACCCGTTTGCTGCCTGCTCAGTGCTCACCTAGGAAAGCGCAGGCGCCGACGGCAACCGCGACGTACAGCAACCGAAGCGCGAACTGCAGCAAGTGAGCAACGGTCAGAGGGGCTAGTTGCCCGTGCCGGCAAATGTGAAGGGACGTTGGTGGGTGAGAAGTTACCTTGTCGACGGCGGTGGAGCTGAATGCGCTGTCGGCGGTCCCGGCGCCGCCGTAGCTGTTGACGATGTCACCGAGCACGAGCATGGAGAGCGGCTGCATCATGCCGTCGCCGACGCTGCCCAGCGCGCCCAGCGCCATGAGCCACCGGTCCCGCGCGTCGGCGTAGCGGACCAGCTCCCGGACAGAGGCCTTCTCCTGGCCGCGCCCGGCCATCGAGCCCAAGAGCCTGCCCGAGCGGCGCCCGCCAACCAGGCAAGACAAGAAACTCGCTCGATCACCAAGTCACCTCGACGTATGTTGTCCGTCCCTGTGTGTGGGTGTGAAGTGGACAATTGCAGTGTGCTTATTAACAGTTGATGATCGCCTTCACTCGGGGAGATGGAGACGATGTAATCTGATGGAAACAGCTAATGATCGACTGAGTGCCACTGCAGGGGAGGCCGACTCTTGTCACCTAGTCTCGCGTCGCGCGGAGGTTTTCAGGTGTGGAATATGCTAAGGCGGAAGGAGACGTCTGATCCATCGGGTCAAGCTTATTCCTCGGGGCCGTGATGGATAGCTTCGGTGCCCGCGGGGCTTGTCCTGGGCGATACCGCCAAAACACAGTGATACCTCGTCTCACGGAGTATAACTCTAATCGATCCAAGTATACCTCGACCATCGTAATGTTCATCGAGCCTAATACTTGTATTTTTCATACCCACTTCTTTTTTTTAGACACGCCACTAAGATGCAAACATTTCTTTTGACTAGTAATTATTCTATCGATTATATCATATACAAACTATATATGTATCTATCTGATATGTACTTGGTCCCATATTATGGGACGGAGGGAGTATAAAGAAAAATCGAAGTATAGATAATGGGATGCACACATTATACCATAATAATGACGGGAAGTGTGAGGCATCTATCTACTATCGGATTTTGAGGTATGCAAAACATCCTAAGTACCAGGCTCTTTCCCCCTGTTTAAAATAGCCCGCTATAGCTCCGCTTATAGCGCCGCTTATAACTCGCTTATAAGCGCCGCTATAGCTTCCCGGAAAGACTCGCCCGCTAAGCTATTTGCATTTTCGCTATGACACCCGCTATTTACAACTACTCACAACTATTTAGCGCTATAGCGCCGCTATTTACCGCTATTTCATATTTCATTTGTTACTAATTTGGCATTTTGGTCGATTAAATTTTTATGAAAAAATGTTGTAATATCATATTGGCATTTGGTAATGTTATTTAGACTTGTAAAACCTTGTAAACGTATTTGTGTTCACCAAATATCATATTTGCCTTGTTTTGGCACAAATAATTGGAGTTTTTTTCATAGTTTTTTTCTTATAAAACGCTATCTCGTCATAGCTTCGCTTATAGCTTTATAGCCCCTAGAAAAAATATGCCGCTATTTACCATAGCCCGCTATTTAAAACTTGGGGCTCTTTTGCGCTTGGAGTGATGTCTTTTCTCTTTTCTTTATGATACACAATGTTAATAGTTTGTAATTAAGTATGTGTTTACTAGTGCTTTAATATATGCATATATTTGTTCTCAACTTATTATGAAGTTATTTTGATTAAAATGAATACAGGCTAAACTTGAACTTGGTGGGAAATATGGCAGAATTTTTTTCTTAAAAGAAAATAAACATATCTTACTGGCAGTTGGAAATAGATTTTATGCTGCAGTAAGCCTTGTGGTGTCTATCTTCTTTTATTTATCTTCTTTTATTTATAGGTTACTAGCAAATATGTCCGTGCGTTGCAAATGTAAAAAAAAAATACGATCAAACTTTAAAAAATTATGATGAGATATTAACTACGTATCTATTTTATATTATCCTTTCTAGGAAAAAAATAATACCTTAAATTTATTCTGTGATCACTATGGCAAACATTATAAGCGCTCAATGTATATAAAATTAGCACGATGATTTATGCTACATTGTAGACAAAGTATCTGATAGTAAAAGTTAGATTTTATGATATTGTTCTCAAATATCTATTTAGTGTCTTATTTAAGAATCATCAAAAAGCTAACCTTAAATGCTTAAAGTAAAAAGTAGTAATATAAGAAGGGGAAATGGCATAGTATTTCCTGTTTTATGAGGATAGATAAAAGTTTTTTTTACTCCCAAAGGGAGTACTAAAGGATTCTATCTTGTTTCTTGTATTAGCAGGAATTTTTGTACAAGTAAGAAGAAGTGAAACACTACACACATTTAGTCCTGAGCTTTTCAATTTGTATGGACTTTATCCCTTACATGTCGTCCACTACTACATAAACGATTTTCCGTGGCGGACAAAAACCATTTTCCGTGGCGGTTTTTTTGTCCGCCACGGAGCTAGGGTCACTGATAAATCACATTTTTTCGTGGCGGTTTTGGGACCCCTAAATGCCCGCCATAAAAAACAAAAATCGTAATAAAAAAAAAAAAATGAGAAACCGGATCGAGGCCCGGTCGGCCCGGCCGCCGCTTAGGGTTTGGGGGCGCCGCCGCGCCGCCGCCGCCGGGCGGATCTCCCTCCCCGCCGGCGGATCGGGAGGGAGGGGGGCGGATCTGGAGGAGGTCGAGGTGGCCGCCGCCGTCATGGCTCTAGACGCCGCCACCACGCTTCGAGACGCCACCGCGCCCCGCGACGCCCCGGCTATGTCGCCGCGCGCCCGCCCGGGCCGAGCACCGCCGCGCCCGTCCGGGGGCGACCCGCCCCGGAGCAGGAGGAGGACCCGCCGACCTCGCCGCCCCGGAGTTTCGCCCGCAGCCCAGCCCGCTGGATCCCGCCCGGGCCGGAGCACGAGGCATCGCCGGATCCCGCGCCCCGCCGGATCCGCCCCTCCGCCGCCCGGAAGAGTAGTAGAAGGGGAGGGGAGGGGAAGGTGGGGAGGGGAGGGGAGGCCATTGGCGCCGGTCGAATGGGATGGGGAGCGGCCGCGCTCATGAGGGTGGAGAGGGAGGCGTCGGCGTGGGGTGTAGAGAGAGGGAGGAGTGAGAGAGAGAGAGGGGTGGTGACTGAATGAGTGAAGGAAAACCCTAGTTCCAAAGATATATACGCCGAGCCCGGATATCAGGCCGACGTGGGCTTCATTTGCCGGGTGTTTGGGCTCCATTTACCATGGCGGTTATTTTATAAAAACCGCCACGGTTAATCGATTTACCGTGGCGGTATTATGACCGCCACGCAAAATAGAAAATAACCGCCACGGTTAATCGGGGTATTTTTCGTGGCGGTTTCTCAAATGCCCGCCATGGAAAATGAAATCCGAACACCATGCAAAATCAATTCTGTAGTAGTGGTCAACGTGATCACGGAATTTTCTTCTCCTATTCAACTAATTTCTCCATTGCTACATTAAGAAAGAGGTCAGCAACAATGTCACGTAGTGACACATGTGTTCAATCTGCCTTTAACCTCCGTGTGTCTCAACGCTGCTAGTCAGCGAGACACCCAATATACTACGCGAACACGCTCACACGGTGTGACTCACACCCGCACAATGGCTAGCACGCTCGCCCACGTTGACTGGAGTCCGCCAAAGCCATCTTCTCGCTCCCTCTCGGCGTGGCAGCTTATGGCTCAACGTGATCCGACAAACATGGGGCGGGCGGGGTGCCGCTGCGAGAGGTAGGTGGATAGATCTGCCCGGGCGACCCCGCACTCGGCTTCTACCTGGCACTTCGCGTCCGCATCGAGCAAGCACGCCTTCCATAACTCAACTTCCTCCACCTGCCGTCATTAAAGTTGAAGTACCCAGCGGCTGGACGCTGATGGATGGAAACCGCGCCCGGCGTCTCCTGCAGTAGTGTTCGGATGGCCTCGGCCGCGCGCCACAGCCCGGCAGCATGCCTGCGCTCGACAATTCCTTCTCCTCGCTCGACGACAACCGTGGTCTTCCTGCGTGCCCGTGCTCACGCTGATCTGCAGGGAGCGGGGCAAAGCTATAAGCCGGTACTCACGCTGATCTGCAGGGAGCGGGGCAAAGCTATAAGCCGGTAGGTTTAGGTGTTCCGATTCATCCTATGCTTTTGTGCCTCTGACTATGGATATTTGTGTGTTCCCCTGTATTTAGACTTGTAATTGGATAAGGAATTGGTTTTAATTAGATGCGGACTCTATATTTTGCAGCGATGCTCCGGACTTCAGAAGGAAAACAGAATCCGACGGAGGGGAGGGAGAGGGCTGGACGAAATTTTTGGATGGACGACGGAAATTTTCTCTCTTTATTAGTAGGTATAGATATGGGAATCGGGAAAGACAAAAACACACCATGATTTGAAGAAAATAAAAAGATGAGATATATCTGCTTTGTTCTCTTTAAATAACTTAATTTATGTGTCCATCATTACCGGTGTATATATTGGATAGTATAGGTTGTTGGGATAATTAGGCAATTTCGGATTAATTTCAAAATATAAATCATGGCAAATAGATGAACTAGATTAAACATGTTTAAATTATCGGCATGACAGTCAGTATATCGCATATACTAGTAGGATAGATCATGATATCACATAGCATAAACATAATAACTAGTGTAAACCCAACTTGTACACTAGATATGTTTATACTGGCCGACGTTGAGGACAACGTAATGAAGAGGTTCCAAAAGCGGCGCCGAGGTCCTCCGTCATTTGTCATTTGTCGTCGCCGATCGGCGGCCGCTGAAAGAAGTCGAAGAAATTTGTTGATGAAGACGGCTGGGGACGGTCCTCTGCGTGTCCTTCCGAAAGACGAGCCGTGATGAAGATCGGGAGCAGTCAGCGAAGAGCGCTTTCCTAAAAATCTTATTCGCCTTCTCCCGCTGGGATCGCAAAGACGAGGGTTTTGAAGACCTGCTTTCGCCCTAGTCGCTAGTGCACGCAAGCAATCGGGCTGGAGTAGCTACGGCGGCAACAACAAAAAAAGAGGCGAAAAACTCTATCTCAATTTTCTAGAGTTGAGAGGTTGTCTATTCAAGGGACACCTCTCTAAACCAAGATGAGATATCAGATCTAATTTTTGGCGAGCCGGTAGGCTGCTTATATATCCCCGAACATCGTGTCGCGATCACGATCGGTTTAGGACTCTCTACTCGAGTCGGTTCGGGACTCTGCAGCCTTTGAAGACCAAGATTACCAAAAATAGGATGGGCCTTTGATCTCTCTAGGAATTTTCGAATTTGTTATTGGGCCAAGCCCATCTAAATTCTAACAATCCCCACCGGATCTCAAATACCCATTTAGAGTTTTGCCAATTCTCGTTCTTTGTTTAATATACCGATTATTTCGGCAGAGACTGTGAAGTTGAACTACGCCTAGGTCCTTAAGCTACACTTATTCACAACTTGAACAATGGACTACGCCTTGAATTGTAAGTTTTGTGCGAACAAGCTTTACTTTAAAGCCACACTAGTAACCGGCCGCCGGTAGCCTTACCCCGTGGGTGGAGCATATACGTCATACTCCCCGGTCTCTTCATGAGCTTATTAGAGACCACCCAAGTCTCATAGGATCGCGACGTTTAACAAATCAAACTCATATAGGTATGTTCTTTCAAGAATGCTCAGGATCGCATCTTTGCTTGTCAAAGCCAATAGAACATATTAAGGCATTAGCCAACTTTGCCATACTGATTGCCTCAACGCATTTGAGAGTTATTGCATCTTCACTTAGAGAGGGTTATAAATATACTCTCCTCGGTTTACCAATAGCTTATTCTTCCCGGATCCTTAGTCACGAGATCTTCGATCAAAAGGTTGGGTTACTACTACTATAAACTCATATGGGTCTCATACCCATCTCCCTCGATGTAATTTCTATCACATTACGTGATAGCCCTTTAGTAAAGGGATCTGCCGGGGTTTTTTGTGCATACGTATATAAGATATAGTTATTACTCAGGAGTTTCTCAACTTCCCGACGGTCTTCAAGCGTCTTTTAACGTGTCTTGTTGACTTTGAATTATCCTTAACACTATTCACTTTAGTGATCTTTGTTTGATTATCACAGTTCATAAGGATAGCCTGCGTTTTTTTCAACCACCGGCAAGTCGGACAAGAGCTCACGCAGCCACTCCGCCTCTGCGAGATCTTTGTTTCTAAAGCGATGAAGTTCTCGCTTCCATGGTTGACTTAGTCAAAATAGTGCATTTACAAGACCTCCATGACACGCGCGCCACCTCCAAGAGTAAAGACATACCCGGTTGTGGCGTAGATTTGAGCAATATCGGATATCCGGTTAAGCACCATTATATCCCTCTAGCACGGTTGGGTGCCCGGAATAGTGTATGCCATAACTCATTGTACATTTAAGATAGCACAAGACCCTCTCTAGTACATGCCAATGATCATCACCCGGGTTGGACATGTACCTACTCAACTTGCTCACAAAGCAAAAAGAGATATCCGGTCTAGTTGCGTTTGCTAGATACATGAGTGAACCAACAATCGAGAGTACTTCAACCGATCTTTAGTACTCTTCTTATTTTTTAGCAATGTCACACTAGGATCATAAGGTGTTGGAGAAGGCTTTCTATCCATAAAACCAAAAAAGCGGTTGGGACCTTCTCAACATAGTGAGATTGCAACAATGTAATCCCACTCTCTTCCTTAATTAGCTTGATGTTTAGAATTACATCGGTCTCTCCTAGATCTTTCATGTCAAAACTTTTAGACAAGAAAGACTTGACTTCATTGATCACATCAATGTTGGAACCAAAGATTAGAATATCATCAACATATAAGCATAATATAACAAATTCGCCCCCATCATGTCGATAATACACACACCTATCAGCCTCATTAACAGCAAAGCCCGCACTAGTTAAAGTGGAGTCAAACTTCTCATGCCATTGTTTAGGTGCTTGATTCAAGCCATACAAAGATTTCAATAACTTGCACACCTTTTGCTCTTCACTTTTTACTACAAATCCATCGGTGATCCATGTAAATCTCCTCATCCTACTCTCCATACGAAAAAATTTGTCTTTACATCCATTTGATGAATGATTAGACCATATGAGGCAGCCAAGGATTGTAGTGTTGAATAGTGGTCATTCTAGCAACAAGTGAGTAAGTATCAAAGAAATCCTCGCCCTCCTTTTTGAGTATAACCCTTTGCCACAAGCCGAGCCTTGTACTTGTCAATAGTACCATCAGGTCTAAGCTTCTTCTTGAACACCCACTTACATCCAATTGGTTTATAACCAAATGGTAGATCGAGAATAGCTCCCAAGTTCCATTAGAAAGAATCGAGTCCATCTCACTATGAACAGCTTCTTTCTAATCATCTACATCCTGGGATGCATATGCCTCTCGAGATAGAGGTGGGAGTATCATCCACAAGGTACACAATGAAATCATCACCAAAAGATTTTACAATCCTTTGTCTCTTGTTTCTCACAGGGGAACTTCATTGTCATCCTTCTCAAGTGGTTGTTCAAATGACTCAACAGGGGTACTCGATAGGTACAAAGATCATCAAGAGCTAACTCAAGAGAAAATCTAACATTGCTACGCATATATTTCAAAGGAAATATTTTCTCAAAAAAATGTAGCATCACGAGATTCAAAGATAGTATCTACAAGCATATCGTAAACTCGATTTTACTACTAAAAATCGATAGGCAATCTTTCGTTGTGAGCATATCCAAGAAAGATACAATCTACCGTTTTTGGTCCAAGCTTACGCTTCTTATTAATTGGAATATTGACTTTCGCCAGAAAGCATCCCCCGTCGCTAAAGTATGAAAGTGATGGTTTCCTACCAACCCACATCTCATATGGCGTTGTCACTTTATTTACATTTGGAACTCTATTCGGGACATGACTCGCAAATCAATATAGCTTCCCCACCATGTCTTAGATAAATTAGCGGTGTCTAACGCAACATGGCGTTAACCAAGTCAGTCGGCATGTAGTTTTTTTCCTCTCGGCAATTCCGTTGGATTCGGGCGAATAGGGGGCGTCCTCTCGTGAATAATACCATGTTCCGCACAAAACTCATCAAATATTATAGGAAAATATTCACCACCACGATCCGACCTTAGGCGTTTAATCTTTCTCTCTAGTTGATTTTCAACTTCAGCCTTAAAGATTTTAAAGTTGTCTAATGCCTCATCTTTAGTTTTCAGCAAGTAAATATAGCAATATCTAGAAGCATCATCAATCAATGTCATGAAATATCTCTTTTCCACCTTTAGTCAACACACCATTCATCTCGCATAGATCAGAATGTATGAGCTCTAGAGGTGCCAAGTGTCTCTCCTCTGCTGCCTTGTGAGGCTTCGAGAGGTTGCTTAGATTGCACATAACTATGGCACTTAGAACCTTTGGCAATAGTGAAATCCGGAATTAACTTCAAGCTAGATAAATGTGACATCAAACTAAAGTTCACATGACATAAACGAGAATGCCAAACACTTGAACTATCATTTATTGTGCCACAAATATGATTCAACGACTTATTGCATAAATCGCCAAACATAGGCGGAACAAGCCACCACGGTCGTAACCCTTACCAATAAATTGTCCATGTTTAGATATAACTACTTTATTGGACTCCATCACTACCTTAAACCCATCTCTTAAAAGAAGGGAAACACTAACAAGGTTCTTACGAATAGTAGGGACATGTTGCACGTTCTTCGGTTATGCGATTTTACGAAGTAAACTTCGTTCTACCGTGCTAACACCACGAACGTAAGCATGTGACCCATTCCCCATTAGGACGAGAAGAACCTTGTAGTTCTTTATAAGAAGAAAACAAAGAGATGTCGGCACATACATGAATATTAGCTTTTGTATCAACCCACCAACTTGGTGATTGAAATGCCCCGATAGTACAAGTAGGAACATTACCGTACTCTTCATCAAAGCATTGCTAATAGTCACGAGGTTGACATTCTTATTATTCTCACTGAAAAAGTGACCAAGTTGTTTATAAGTGAAGCAAGGCACCTCGTCATTATTTTTCTTCTTCTCGAAGGTAGTTGCTAACTAGGTATTGGAAGATTTATTCCCTTTGTTCTTGCCATGTGGGTTTTCTTGCACAATATTAGTGCTAGAATGGCTCTTGTTCCCCTTCTCAATAGTATTCTTCACCCGAATCTTTTCATCAACATCAAGAGATGCTATCAGGTTTACAACTGATATTTTCTGTCTCTTGTGTTTTAGAATTATGCCGAATTTCTTCCATGAAGAAGGCAACCTAGCAATAATGCATCCGGCTACAAATTCATCGGGTATGACATACTTAAGGAGTTCAAGTTCTCTTGCCATGTGTTGAACCTCATGCGCTTGCTTGAATATAGATCGGTTAGCAACCATCTTATAGTCATGAAAGCTCTCTATAATGTACAACTCAGATGTACCAATGGTTGCATTCGGTTGATCCCACAATGCCCTCTCATCTTGGAAGTGCAAGTTTGCATCTTCTAGATGACTAGCAAGATGTTTAGGATTGTTCTTCTAAAGATAGTGTTGTCTCCCCGGAATCTTCTCTTTTCTCTAGAGATATTTCCCCGAGGCGATCCAACAAGTAACCCGTAACATCTTAGCCTCTAACCGTAGTATAGCCTTAACTCGCCACCTCTTTATATGTGCACTAGAAAACTTTTCTAGTCTCAAACATCGATTAAAAACAGCCATAGTTAAATCAAGAAAAAGCCTATAATAAGGTTTTTGGATTGTTAGGATAATTAGACAATTTCAGATTAATTCCAAAATATAAATCATGGCAAATAGATGAACTAGATTAAACATGTTTAAATTATCGGCATGACAGTCAAGATATATCGCATATACTAGCGGGGATAGATCATGATATCACATAGCATGAACATAATAACTAGTGTAAACCCAACTTGTACACTAGATATGTTTATACCTGGCCGACGTTGAGGACAACGTAATGAAGAGGTTCTAAAAAGCGACGCCGAGGTCCTCCGTGTCGCCGCCGTTGTCGCCGATCAGCGGCCGGCTGCCGAAGAAGTCGAAGAAGCTGTTGATGAAGACGGCGCTGGGACGGTCCTTCGCGTGCCTTCGAAGGAAGACCAGCCGTGATGAAGATCGGGAGCAGTCGCGCAAGAGCGCTTCCCAAAAACCTTATTCGCCTTCTCCCGCTGCCAGGGATCGCAAAGACGAGGGTTTTCGGAGACTGCCGCCCTGGGCCGCTAGTGCACGCGAAGCAATCGGGTGGAGTAGCTACTGGGCCAACAAACAACAAGAAGAGGCGAAAACTCTATCTCAATTTTTCTAGAGTTGAGAGGTTGTCTATTCAAGGACACCTCTCTAAACCAAGATGAGATATCCGGATCTAATTTTTGGCGTGACCGGTAGGTCGCTTATATATCCCGAACATCGTGTCGCGATCACGATCGGTTTAGGACTCTCTACTCGTCGAGTCGGTTCGGGACTCGCAGCTTGAAGACACAAGATTACCAAAAATAGAATGGGCCTTTGAGATCTCTCTAGGAATTTCCGAATTTGTTATTGGGCCAAGCCCATCTAAATTCAACATAGGTGTACACCCATTGCCTACTAGGAAGTATAATAGTTCAAAACAAACTGAGATATTGGATTTTATAAATTAATAAATAAACAAATATCAAAGAAAAGATAGCAGAATCTGCCAAATCTCGTAATCACCCGGAAGGGCCCTTTCATCCGTGATTTTCCACAGGAGGAAATTTTGACAAAATAATTGCATAGAAAAGGTCATGTTATTACATAATCTATTCTAAAAAAACATGTTATACGTATGAAAAGGTTCGGTAGCTAACACAATTTTTTTTTTTCCATCCGGGAAACCCATTTCTGTTAAGATAAACGGAAATACATATAGCAGTTTTAGACCTCATTCAGGAAGACAACGACAACAAGTCATCGTACGAGAAACAAAAGAAACCAGCGCTAACAATTTTAAACTAAATAAACTGCCAACTCAGGATAACGACAGCCAACTCAACTAGTTTATGCCCTACCCGGGGACATCCAAAACGACTAACTACCGACGATCTGCCAAAAGAAAACAACCTCCAGATCGAGCTAGCTGGAACACCAAAGCTCCAAAGTTCACATCCAAAGTTTCTCTTCCAAATAAAAAAAAACAATGTTTTCAATACGATGTACAGGACCATCTCGCACCTTCTGACTATGCACAGCTATAACAAAAGTACTAAAGGTAATATCACCAACCAAAATCAACATGGGAACGATGCTTCTTGTTCGCTGCTTATTTACCCCACGACCATGGTTGCAAGGAGAGGATGACGACAAGGATGATTATCAGGAGGATGATTATGCCAATGCAAGTCCATTTCCGTGTGTTCTTCTGCAGCTTCTTTGCTTTCTGGAGAAGGTTTGTTCCTTTCTCAATATGTTCAACTGCACCTGTGACCTGAGTATAGATACATCAAAAGTTAGAAAAAAAAAATCGAATCTTTCAATAAATATGGTGCTAATAATTCTGTGGCCAGTTGCCTTCTTTTAATGTTTAATGAAATATGTGGTTGCAGGTATCAAGAAAAATAAAAATTGAGTGACAAAGCATCAATCATCATACCTGCGTCTCAATGTTGTCCAGCATCTCACCCTGAGCTTCGACCGATACAGCCAAGTCGAGGAAAATCTGCATTCAGGAGAATTTAATACACGGAACAAGTGTGGAGCCAACCTGAACTAGGAGATTGGTCATTCATTACCTGATGCAGATCAAGAAGCTTCTTCTCAATCTCTTTCACCGTGTCATGGCGCTCCTGGATCTCCTGCAGTGTGTCCAGTACCTGCAAATGCGAGAAATTCACCATCCATCTTTGTCAGCATCCAGGCTGAAATTCTTGCAGTTACATGGGCCGAAAGAATTAGTACCCTTCCTCGCCCTTGCTCCTGAATTGCTCTCTGGAAGATTTGCTCGCCGTCGCCTGTTTCTATCAGCTTGTCGATTGTCTGAAGCACAGCATATGCAGTGCAGGTCTGCTAACAATTGATAGCTTGAAGTTAAGACTATTTGTATTCTCTTACCCCTTCATCAGCACGCTCGCCAGTTACTGTTTGGTTGGATATTTGCAAGAATGGATAAAATAATTAAGCTATAATGCAACTAAATTGCAAACAGTTAAAAGTATATTTAAGAGTTTGAGAAAGCAGACCAGTGAAAACACGACGCTCCACTACGCCACGATATTCCTTCTGGATTTCTTCTCGTAATGTCTGGGGACATGCACATACATCTTAGTAAAATTGCATGCCCATTTACAACGGACATTTATAATCTTTAAGGAGCATAAACTGAAAATTTTCCTCGCATAAAAGAAAACTGAATATTTTTAGCTTTTTTTCAAGCTTTATCAGACTATAAGCATTCTACAGTCAGAAAATCACTGAACACACAATTTGGCCGTATATGTAGCACCATTTCTAGTTAATAAGCATGCATAAAACATGTTCTCCATGTAGATTATGCATAAGAACTGGAATTTGAAGTTAAAAGTAGGTACCTGAAACTCCAATATACGTTCTCTCAGCTTCTTTGTTAATGCACTGCAACAAAACCATCAAGTAATCAATCATATCAAGAAACAGATAAAGAGGACAAGGGAAAACAGGAAATGATCACAGGGGCCTTACATAGTGGTTGTTGTCCGGGATCGATCCACACCTGATCCCTTGCCAAATCCTAGCTTTTCTCTGTTCGCAGCATTCTGTAGAAGGGTAATCAGCACAGCATAAGATAGATGGTAAAACTTCAGTCATAACTTACTATCCATGTAATTGCTTCTCATATATTTGCAGGAAACAAGTGTAAAGAAGGGAGAAAACTAACATCTTTGTTCAGTTGCTCCACTTTTGATTTTGCCAGATGTGCAATCTTTGTCACTTCACTGACATCCTTCTCCATGCGTTTTTTATCTCTACAAGTAGAAAAAGAAATCATCATTAGTTATATAACATTTGAGGAAGAAAATCCCAATGCTATTCTACTTGTAGAAAAGAAACCGATATGGCGATATCCGATATTGTACCTTTCATCGCAGATGCCTTCGTGACAACTTTGGACTCCTCATTTGAGTTCTACATAAATTGAAAATCTTTAGATGTAGACTAATATTGTTCAGTCAGCAAACAAGCAAAAAGCATCTAGAATAAATATAACAGACACATTCTGAAGTAATGCTGAGATACGAGTTCTAGAACATAACAGTAGGCCGTAATATACTGGAGTTAAATAAATGTAACATAAAAAATCCAATTTGATGTTGGCAGTCACCTGAAGGTCCTTCAGTAACTTTGTCAATGTGCTGAGCAAGTTTTCAATCTCCTTGACCTGAATTTTGTGGTACCACAAAGTTTAATGCGTTAGGCTGCAACCATATTATGTTGTTGACCAATTCTTCAGATGTTTTTCAGGATGAGACCAACTCTGCCAGACAGAAATACACGGACCTGTTCATAGAATCCCTCAAAACCTGGCTGCGCAGAACTAATCAGGTCACCTGCAACCCAAGCTCGATGTCGACATTTCCTGGAGCCTGCTCCCTTTTGCCAAGCTCAAACGAGTCCTGTTAAAACGCGATTAAAAAATGATTTGCAAGTGCTGATGTTCAAGCAGAGCATGCTCTGAACAACTCGAAATTTCCACAGATAGCACCAGCAGGCTTGCACGAAGAATACCATCAGTTGGCACCAATTTTTTCTATCGAAAAAAAAAAAAATCTAATTCCAGCACAGAAAGTCCAAAACTTCAGATTTTTCTTAAAATTTCAGATTTTCCTTAAATGGCTACTACACGAGTAAGAACAGCAGGAAAGAACGAGTCTTGCAATGTTCAAACAAGATTATCGATGCTCATGGCAAATTAGGTCATGAACAAAATAAAATAAAATAAAATAAATAATTAAGCAGGCTTGCTTGAACCGCTCAAGGCCGATCCGGTGATAAAACTACAACCGCAGCAAGAACCTCTCGAAAACCCCGACGGCCTCGATCTTGAAGCAAAAGCAAACCATGAAGTCATCCTTGAGGCGAGAAGGGAACTTAAAAACGGCGACACGCAAAGGCAACAAGAGGCGAGAACGGCGGCGGTGCAAACCGTGAGAAGGTTCCGCATCCTCGCCTACCAGCGGCGCAGCGCAAGAACGGGTGGGATCGGGCGGAGAAGGCGAAAATTCTTGGCAGGCACTGTAGCTAGGAGCCAAAGCTGTAGGAGACATGCCAAACGAGTCCCTTGCTCTCTCTTCTATCTAAAAAAAGTTGACCAGTTTTCAAAAAAAAAAAAAGTTGACCAATTGGTGAAATAATTTGGAGCTAACAGGTGGTTTTTTACAACTGTCAAAAGTCAAAAGATTCCCCTCAACATGAAACTCCAGTGAAGCTTGAATTAAAAAAACTCTCCTATATTTGTGTTTGCATAACTAATGTTGGGTTCGGTTGGTTACCCCAATCAGCCCAACACTTCGGAGGCACCCTCAGTCTGAATTCAAATCCCGATGGGAGCGAATTTCAGGTTGAGGGTAATAAAAATCCCTCTCGCCGGGCGTAGCTAGGGTTCAGCGGTTTTTCGCGATCATGAAGAATCACATTCTTCTTAATGAAATACTGGTAGAGGGCGTCTCCCCCCTCCGATTGCGTTTTTTTATATTTTTCATACCATTGTGAATATCAAGTTATACTGCTGAAATGAATGCACTTGAGTTCTTTTATGGGTTGTTGAATGTTTTTTTTTTTTTTTGTGACTACAAAACTTATCTTTGTTGTAAAAGCTTGCGTAATTGTTAATTTCATCAAAGCTAACTAGTCTCTTGAAAATATACGTATAATTTTTTTTTAAATATATTTTAACTGTTGCACAGAGAGGTGATGGAGGGAAATTTGTGAGCCTCACATATAAAGATCATGTGATTAAAAGAGGAATTTCGCTGGCAAGGCCTCACCTGACGAGGTCGAAAGTAGTTGATCCCTTGACCGGAGAGCACAAGGAAAGCAGGTTTGAGTGCCTAAATTCCAATTTTAGGGATGTTATAATGTTGCATTGCCTGTGTGTGATACTCACCTTGCTTGATGGCGGTATATGCAGTTCACGAACAAGTTCAGGAATGTTTCTTACTAGAGGGCAGGACAAAATTGTTAGTACAATACAATTGAGAAAAGGATAGCAGAGTACACGTTGGTGCCTGGAAGTAATACATATCATATTATATATTCACTGGATCGATTCATGTGGAGTCTAATAAGACTTTCATAACGAAAAAAATGTACTAAAGCATATCATATTCCTTTGTATAGATCAATTCATGTGGAGTCTAACAAAATTAGTCTTTTATATTTTATAATTTTTTTATGATTTACTATAATTCTTTAAAGACTCATCCAAATAAATAAATAAAAAAAGACAAAATCACCGTTACCATAGAAAAACCTGACTTCATTGTAGCAAAAACCGCCTTAAAAAACCGCAGGGGTGGTAAAATACATGGTTAGCAAAGTTGAGGAAGGTGTTTTTTTTTTTTTTTGTAAAATACATGGTTTGTAAAATCACCTTTAACAATTGGGAAGGTGATTTATTTGGTTTTGGAGTTAATGGCTTTCGTTTTTTTTTTTTTTTTTTTTTTTTTTTTTTGAGAATTGAGTTAATGGCTTTCGTGAAAGTCATGGGAGGAAAAATTGGACTGCTCTTTTCCAAAGCAATATGATGCACATCCAGATAATGAGTTTCATGGGCCGTAAGAGGGCCCGTTTTGATCGATTCTGTGGGCCGTATTGATGAAGGCTCGAAGCCGGCCGTTGGGGTCCGGAAAGCCCTGGCATCCCCCTCTTGTGGAATCTGGAGCTGGACACCATCACGTCTAGTACAGTCCTTCGTCGCCGGCGTCAATTTGCCCTATTCTTATTTGGCGCACGCGCGCTGCTTTAGAAAACGGTGCACGCTTCTGTCTACGTCTACGCTCCCCTCTACTCTTCCCCGAGCCGTCCGGGCCCAACCGGTGTTTTCTAGAAGCATTTTTAAAATATTTCAAACAGTGAAACGCCCGTGGACCGCCCAGTGTCGACGACCGTTCCCTTTCCCTTTCCCCTTTCTCTTCCCTCAACTCGCCGTTGTAGAGACCCTCGTCGGACCGTCGTTTTTTGGGCTGACGGCGAACCCTCCCGCCGGGCTCAACGCGCCGGCGAACCCTCCCGCCGGGCTCAACGCGCCGGCGAATCTTCGTTCCTCTCATCGCGCACGCATAGAGGAACGACGCGCAGAGGCCCGGCAGAGGCTGCTCTTGGTCGTCATCGTCGTCCGGGTAAGCGTGGGGGGACGCGGCGGGCTGCTGTTCTTCTTCGTCTCGGCTCCAACGAGATTCCCCGCTTCACCTCGCCGGTCGACCGTTCCCCTTCCCTTCAACGCGCTACCGTTCGAAAACCCTCGTTGGACCGGCGATTTGGCTGACGGCGGATCTTCTCGATTTGCGCAGATTCGTCGCCCCCAGGTAGGGGATTCATAGCTGATGCGGTCTCGATTTGGTTGGATTTTGGGGCTGTCGAGCATTCGATTTTTTTGGGGCCGATTTTCGTCGGTGTCGATCTCATTCGGAGGCGGATTTAATTTGATCTCGTGCAGGTTTCGATTCTGAGACGGAGTCCTATTCGTGCAGCACTCGAGGAAGGAGGCCTTGTCAGATTTGTGGTAGGCCAAAGTCATTGCCGTCTTCATCTCGTTTTTGGGTGGATTTTTGTTGGGGGCGGAGTGCTAATCGAGGCTGGAGTAGCGCAGGTTCCAACGGCGAAGCAATCAGCACCGGGGCGCAGCACTCTGCCCTGAGATCCAGCGGCCGCTGCAGTGAGGACGTCGACGTCGTCAACCGCCGAGGGCCTCCAACACCTCCAGCTTATCTAGGTACGTGTCGCTGCCTCTTCCTCCTGCCCCTCCGCGCTCCTACAGATTGTGCATGATTTGGTCTGTTGGTGTTGTGTGTGTCATTCAGTGATCCCTAAGTCGGTGACGCGCGTCGTGTTGGTCTGCGATTTTCCTTTTTTTTCACTTGATTCCTGATTTAGGCACCTGCAAGGTAGGAGGTCCTGGGAAAGGTGGTTGCTCGTTTTGCGTGGCAACAGATTTTTATAGGTTAATTGTGATAATGCTATCCTGTAAAAAATTCAGAAACCAACCATTCTCTGCAACAATTTTTTGTTCTAGCTTTTCTTATTATTTGTTTGATAAGAACAACTGTGTAATGCAAATGTGTAGGGTTAAATTTGTATTTATCCTATAGACTGTTTGTTTGTTTGGATTTTGGAGATATTCTCCTGAAGGCATTAACTTAATTTCCAGAATTTTTGGAACAGGTGAAGAGTGTGCTTTAATTCTCATGCTATCTTTTCTCACTTTCCTGGGAGGTGAGAGTCGTCACTGTATTTTCTCTCGATTTTGGCAGATTTTGTGGTAGGTGGAGTAAGAATCAAGCTGGTGGAGCGTAGGTTCTGAAGGCGAAGCAGTCAGCACCGGGGGCGAAGCATTTTCCGTCGAGATTCCGTGGTTGCTTCAGCGAGGAATTCGACGCCGTCAGTCACCGGTGGCGTTCAACAGCTGCAGGTCATCCAGGTATGCGACATCGCTGCTCCATGCCTCTCCAGTCCCCTGCTTATGTTTTTTGTTTTTCCCACTACTACTCTATGAGATGTAGAGGATAGGGGGAGAAAGAGATGAATCATGTTGCCTTTCTTTTCATGGATTCAGTTGCTGGCTTTGCTGGTGTTGTTGCTGCCAGCCGTGTGTGCATGTGTTTGTGGGCTTTTTTGCAATGATATGATTTTATCATGCATATATTAACATGGATGCCGGCTGGTTGGATGATAGCAATCACCAATGCAAGTCATTTTGTCTGATTAATCCTGCTGCTGTACCTCGACAGTATGTTGATTTTTTTTTACATTTTTCAAAACTAACTGTAGGGTAATAAAGATAGATTAGAAACTTTCAGGCATTAGTAATAACACTACATCATTTAGTTTAGATTTCTGTTCACAGATCACAATGCATACATAAAAAGAATTCTTAAATTTGTAGGATAGGTAAGCTAAAGCTGTACTGTAGCACACAGTTTTCATAATGTCTGCAGCTGTTTTTCTATTCAGTCCGTAGTCTTCACCCAGTTGTTTTATTAGTACTCCCTTGCTTTTTTATTCAAAAGAAATGTACTGCCCTCAAGACATCCTTTAGGTCCTTTAGAACTGTATAAATGGTATGTTATTTAAGGTTTTACTGTTTGTTTCCAGACTAGATGGTCAAATAAATTAAGACATATTCTCTGAAAGATGTATTAAAAAATATCAAATTAGCAATTCAGAAATCTTTTTTTCTATCTGTTGAAGAAAACTAATGTGTGCACAGTAACTGCATTAGCAAACGTGATGCTTTTTTTCATTGTCTATGTGGTGATTTCAGAATTCAGAACACCACAGCTTTAGCAAAAAAAAAAAAAAAAAAATTAGGTTCAGTGTCATTGGTTAGGTGTGGTCTGCTGTACTTAAAACAGATACAGGAATATACCATAGCCGTACTGTTAGTTACATCTCTCTTTTTGTCTCTTTTGACTTAATGCCTTAGTTTTTTTCGTGTCTGAAGCCATGGTCATGGTACATTTTTTTCACCTGAAACAGTAGTTTTTGTTTCCGATATATTGTCATACTTAGCTGTTGTTGTTGTAGTTGAGCAAAAGCAGGAGAAAACGTTTTCCTTCGTCAATTTCAAAAGAAAACTAGTATCGATTAGCTTATTTTTGGTGTGCAAAAGCTCTTTTTACACAGAAGTCCTCAATAGTGTATCACTTCTTTGAAATTAAAAAGTCAAATTAACTACGACGCATGCAGGAACATGATACTTGGTCAATTTCGCAAAGCAGAGTCCACATCTTTCCAATTCTTTGCTGCAGTCAACATACGTATATGAATTTTGAAAGTTTTGACCCTACCACTACAAAGTTTATAATGTCACAGATTAAAGTATTGAATCTAGCAGCAAAAAAAGTTTCAAATATCATAGTTTAAAGTTTTATTAATCTCTTATTCTAACAAACTATATACTGCTAGTTTAAAAACTTTAGACTATATTATTTATAAACTTTTTTGCTGCTAGGTTCAAAACTTTTAGACTATAACATTAGAAACTTTGTACTAATAGGTTGAAATTTTTGCACTTGATTTTACAAAACTTTGAACCATGACATAGCAAACTTTGTAAAGTTATTTTGGACTAGTCATATAATGTCATAGCTGAAAGTTTTGTTTTGCTACAAAAATGTTTTATAATATACCTAGAATAAAGTTATTTTGGGCTAGTGATATAAATATTCTTTGTAGTCAATTCTGAAAGTTTTATACTGAAAGTTTCGTTTGCTTTCCTGTTCGACAATCGTAGTCAATTCTGAAGGCCCTGGGAGGGGCTGGGATCATATTCTTTGTCCATCTACTGCACTTTTTGTTTGCAAAGGGAAAAGCCCCCATTTCTTTTTAATTCATACCACCAATTACTCCCAGGATTTCACTTTGACTACTCTGAGTGGCGTATTTGGGGCTGCATTTGCAAGCTAAAAATTGATTACCGTTTTGCAGTGGCGGAGGCCTGGTGGCGAGACGCGGATTCCGCTGCGGAGAGTGCTCCGGAGACATCTCACGGTGCTCCTCCCAAGAAGAAGGTGCTGGTTCTTGGGACTGGCTGGGCTGGGGACGTCATTCCTCAAGAACCTCGACTGCTCTCGGTATGAAGTCAAGGTCATCTCACCCCGAACTACTTTCGCATTCACGCCTCTGCTTCCGAGTGTCACATGTGGCACTGTCAAGGCACGCAGCATTGTCGACCCGATACGGAGGATCCTTGAGAAGGTACTACTTTTTTGCCAATTGATTTCTATGCTACTGTGTGCTGAATGTAATTGGGTGTGGTGTTTGTTTATTTATTCTCCTCTGAATGAACTCTTTGGGGGTACAGCCCTCCTTACTCTGAATCTCTTCGGTCTTGAATCTTCCCCTGTGTTGGTTAACTATTTGATCTGTGATGTGATACTCCCAACATCCGAAACAAGTGGGGCCTTGGAATGCATGAAATCCACATAATTTGATCATAGATGTATTTTATAATGTGTAGTTTGGATATGTAGAAGTGATATGTGTAAATATGACATGAAATTATTTCATAAATAGCAGCATTGCACTTTTTGTGGTAATTATACTATCGTTTCTGTTACCTGGAAGCTACTCCAACAAAAGTGTGTATAGTATTCCAAATCTGAACACTAAATTACCAAAAAAAAAAATTATTTGCAAGTTATCTTCTAGCTGTGGAGTGATTAAAACCATGACACAACTCTTTTATTCTATTTCGTATATTTTTTTGGTAAGGTAGCCTTCATTGATTGACATCATTCACTTTTTATGGTGTCAAATGGATTGTTGAAGCATTTCTTGAATTCTTGCGAAATGATACTGGCAACTTAGGAAGCTGGATTTTGGTTTTTCTTGCTTTTCTTTCCAATAGCAGGTAAGGACTAAGGTCATTTATTCTGATCATATATGCACCATTTCTTTGTTACTCCTTAGGTTGGGTGTTCAGTAACCTTGCTGTGCATTACTCCAACCCGTTGGAGTGCGGACTATAGATTTTGTTGGTTCAATTCAGGTGATGCATTCCTCATCGGTTGTGATATGATGTTCTCTGCATTTGTCATTTGCTGTTTTCAACCTTTTTCGGCCTATGATGAAAAGTCTATACCAGTTGCAAGGATACGATCTGATGTTCGTTGGCTCGTGAGGTACTGGGCATGTCCTATTTGTTTTGCGCCTGGTGAGCTATCCACGTCGCCCCAATTCACTGATTGGCCCCTTCAGCTGTGGCCACTGTGGCTCCACCCCGTGGTGGCGCTGTGATTGGTCCAGACTTTTCTCGAAATGGGCATAGTCACGTTAGCAAAATTATTTTTGGTCATTGCAACATAGCTTGGCCCTCCGGATTTGCCAACATGCCTTTAAGCTCCGATTTGACGAACAAATGACGATTAAAAGATTACTGAGGCCACTAGGAATCCTGTCTTCATTCAGAAAAAAAATCTTTATGTTCGTCGTTGCTGCAGCAAGAAATTTAAAAGCTTACAAAATAACATGTTGGCTTCCACACAGCAATTATTTGTCTACTATTATATGAAAGTTAGATTACTTTTTGGTTCTTTGTAGGCTCTAAATGCAAGCCTTCAAAAAAGGTTTCCTACAACTTTTTAGTACCTGTACATATGACACTATCCGTTGCCTTATTCTGTGAAGTAGAAAACTTGAATCCTTTTGTGACTGTTAAGATTTATTCAGCATCCAAATGGACTTTCAAATTTGTTTAGCCAAAAATATTTTAAGCAGGTGGTCTGGCTGCTATTTCAGTTTCCATGGCTCTGTACTATGGTGGATTAGTAGAGCAAGTTGTCTGACTTTTGTTCTATGCATTTAGAGACCAAACATTGTGCTGTCATATCAATCCATGCCTTTTCGGACCACATGCCTGCTGGTTGCTGCTATATCCATCCATGCTTCTTAGGACCAGTCACATGCTGCCATATCCATGTGGTCGATGTTTCTTTTTTATTCATATGCATTCAGGTAATGCTCTCTCTCTTCTGATTGTTAAGGTTTTTGTGGCCCAAGTTTGCTATATTCAACAAAGCACAGTTAGTTGGTCTTGGCTTTGAATTTGGCGTTGACACTGATGTCAGTGCTTGCTGCCATATTGATTCATTTGCGGTCAGTGCTTGCTAGATATTTCTAACAGTTTCAGTTTCATTTGTCTAAACTGACACCGGTTCTAAGTCCCATTATCCCTATGTACCATGGTTTATATATACACACACGTTCATTCTAAATGTTTTGCAAACTCAAAATCTCCCATGCTTGATTCAAATATTTGGCATAGTAGGAAAAAGGGTGCAACCTGAATATTTGTCTTCCTATTAAACTAAATATTTCGACAGCTGTAGATGCATATATGAACTTCTGAATGCTAAGTTCACAAGCTTGTTGACAAATAGACACATGAACCACATGATCAAATAGTAATGATGATTGATAGGCATATGGGCAGAGTTATACATTACGAGATCTTCTCTGAGTAAGATTAATGGGCAGAGAAAAATGAGGATATTAATGTCATTTTCCTGACTTCTGTGTCTCATGAATAACAGGGATTTCTGTGGCCAAACGTACATTCCCAGTAGTTGTTGATTGATTGCATGGCGTTGAGCAATTTTGGAATTAAAAAAGATTTTTAAGGGACTCAGATTACTCATGTAGTCCTCTATTGATTGAATCAGTGACTCAGTCCTTGGAGGTTTGGGATTCTTTAGTAGAGAAAAAATGACAGCATGTTTGCAGCAATCTAATAATTCAACCTGCATGTTTCTATTACTACAATTGATGCTTAATTTTTGCAGCCCGTGATCACTCATTCGAAGTTACAGTTTTCAGGCCCAGTGTTCAAGTAGTGTGCTCACATTAGGGTGCATCTGTAGTGCAGGAAACCTGTTGCCTGTCCTCGTCTCTGCATGTTGTTTTCAGTCCATAGATATTTTTGAGGCGTGGTTACCTAATGCTTAGATTTAGATCACCAGCTAAAATTGGAAAACCAGGTGCACTGCCACTCTTAACTTCTGGTGATTCTATAATTGGATGGCTTGGTGATTCTATAATTGGATGGCTTGCCATGGAAACATACTTAACATAACCTAATAAAAATTTAATTGTGACCATAATATCTTCTCATTACTGAAGACATGACTGGGGCTGCCATCTGAGACAACTCAGTACTCAAGCAAGACAGATTATGGTCAAACAGTTCTGCTGTAATGCCAAGGTATTTTGATTGATCTACTTCCTTTGACCCCTTGCTCATTCTTTTCATTCCCAAGCCAGTTCATTTTGTTAGGTTTGTATTGTGCCTAATCTATTTATTGTGTGCAGTTTGCTTGTCTATTTTTCCACAGATCCACCCTCATTACATTTGTCCTCCTGGATTTATAGCGCACTTATAAGTGAACCAACTGAAGGTGAGAACAACACAAATATGTGCAACCTCTAGCATTTTTTTGCTCCCAATAGATCCATACGTTCACTTCACATTAGCTCGTGATATCATACTCCAGCACCTACACCTGCTGTAACAGTTAGTTCACATCATACTACTAAAGGCCTAACCAGTGAACCTATTCATGTTACCGACTTTGTTGGCCAAAATGCTCCTATCTGACTCTAGGAAACTGGTTGGTTCGCTTTCTACTTTTAAATTAAATTTTCTTTTTTAATCTCCTCTCACCACCATGTTCATTTGCCAATATCATTGGGGATTGTAGAACTATAGTTGCTCCCCTTTTGTTTAGATATGGCCAAGATTAAGTTTAAAAACCTATATTTATTTACTGATCAAGAACATTTGCAAAATTTCATTACAACAAACTTATTAGTTTCTATTTTAACCGGTGGTCCATTGTCTTTTTAGTGTTGGGTGTCTTTTTTAACCGTACTGAGACAAAATGTTTTCAACCTCCTCCACTTTGATTCAACCTTAGTTTAGGTCTTGTTATTTTGGTTTTGCCTATGATCTTCGTTGGTATAGCTATTGTCAAGTGACAGCGACCTGTAACTTTCTTTTGTACTAAATAGCTGCACTCCAACTATTACATCTGAGGTGATAAATAGACTGCATAGGGGAAAAACACCTAACTGTATTTTTAAAATGCTGTAACCTTCAAAGCGCATAACATTCGGTACCTCTTACTTAAATTATATTATTATATTAGACCTAATTCCTGCATCAATTTCCAAAACGTAGTTTACATTGAGTATTATTCGTTTTAATGTGTGTCTCTGTTATTATATCATCAGATATAATGCACTGACAGGATTTTAATGGTTTTCATATGATAGATTCCCTACTGTTGATCGTGGTACTTCTAAGACTGTGGTGCAATACTTCTTGGAGATTTATGGCTTCAGTTTTCAGCACACCTTTTTTACCTTGCTTGCAAGTGGGCAATCATCAAAGACCAAATTATCTTCCTATGGAGGTTAGTCTTCTGCTAGCAGTATCAATTGTTGCACTATGTTTATCTATGCATTTGATTTCTAAAATGCTATATCCAGCTTCAGCATGTTTTCATAAGTTGTTTATGGCTTTGAAATACCAGGTCTGTAAGATATTTGAGGGACAACTTTACTCAAAACAACTCAATGAGAAATAGATAACTGTTCTATTGAAAGTGACTTTGCCAGCGCCCCGAGGTGTGATTGTTATCATGTTTCTTGTCAGCACATGCTCTTGTTTTCTGTAACAAACACACTTGCTTTGGAATGGATGTTCTCTGCACTTTCAGTTTCATCTCGTCATGGCGCTTCATCTTTCAGTAGCAGGAGGTCGTGGTTGCTTTGCCTGACTAAGCATCCACCAGCAAGTTCGATGAGACTTCCATAGTTAACGGGTATATTTTTTAGCATGTGGGTTCTTGAACTTTGTTTGATAACGGGTATTTGCAAGTATTTGTCTATTTGAAAAGTTGACAAATTTGTCTATTTAAAAATTTGACAGATTTTTTTGTGGGAACAAATCTGTTGACAATTTTTTGTGGGAACAAATCAGTTTACAGATTTGTATTGTTCAAAATCTGTCAACAGACAAATAGATAGTACCTAAAAAGTTTTATATAATTCTGGTTTAAATTTATAAACCAACGAGTCCAAAGTTTCTAATTTGATAGTCCAAAGTTTTAGACTATAGTATAAAGTTTATGATTTCATAGTTAAAAGTTTTATATAATTGTGGTGTAAATTTATAAACCAACGAGTAATTTTCTATAACCTAACGTGTAATGAAGTTTATAATTTATTAGTTCAAACTTTTAGAACCTACCCCATACAAAGTTTATAATTTAATAGTTCAAAGTTTTTAAAAATCTGGGTGTAAACTCATAAACCTACGAGTAAAAAGTTCATAATTTAGTAGTTCAAAGTTTTAAAACCACATTAAAAAGTTTAAGATTTAATAGTTAAAAGTTTTGTATAATTGTGGTGTAAATTTATTAACCAACAAGTACAAAGTTTATAATTTGGTAGTTTAAAGTTTTTTACAACTGTAAAAATAAAGTTTATGATGTAATAGTTAAAAGTTTTATGTAATTTCTTTGTAAATTTTTAAACAAACGAAAGTACAAAGTTTATAATTTGGTAGTTCAAAGTTTTACAACTATAGTATAAAGTTTACGATCTAATAGTTAAAAGTTTTATGTAATTCTTGTGTAAATTTATAAACCAAAATGAGTACAAAGTTTCTAATTTGGTAGTTCAAAGTTTTACAAGTATAGTATAAAGTTTATGATTTGATAGGTACAAGTTTTATATATTTTCTAGGTTTAAATTTATAAACCAGTGTACAAAGTTTCTAATTAGCTTACCTTTGTCTTTTTTCAGAGATTTTTAGCTACAAATCAAGAGAAGGCACATGTGGATTTATATTTGTTAATTATTTTGCAAACACATATATTTATATGTCCTTATTTCCATGTACAAAGTACTCCCTAACTTGAAGTCTTCAAGATAACAGAAGCAACATTTATCTTTTCATTTTTTCGCTTTTCATCTATATGTGGACTTTTACTTTCACTTTTATTTATATGTGAAACCATCCCCGCCCGTATACTTCACCCACAAATCTGATTTCCCAAAAAGAGAAAATTTTAGCTTGTAGACAATAAAATTTTTAGCCCAACGAAGTTAGGCGGGAGAAACCAAAAAAATAATATGGCCCAGCTAAAAAAACTTGGCCTAATAAAGACATGAGAAACCGTAAATCGATATGGGTAAAAAAAAAACTTGGCCCAAATAAGCCTGACATTGGAAGCGGGCCGCAATGCGACATGAGAAATGGGCCGTGCGCGTGCACTGCTAACAGAACTGGCGCGCGTGCGCCGCTCCGGCTCCTGGTGCACGTGCGCCGCCTAGTGACGCCCCCCATCGTCTTTGGAAACTCAGCAACCAGGCAGACATGAAAGGCAACCACCACCTTTAACTCAACCAAGGTATGGTAGGGGACGAAGAAAGCAAGGGCAATTAGGCCGGACCCTGAGACGATCGACTCTGTCGAGCAGTTGAGAACCACGACGCTAGCTTTTTCCCATTTCAGCTCAGTGGCGCCTGGCACGACATCCAGCGAGACCAAACGCTCTCCCTCTCCTGCCGATCGATCTCGTTCTCATCATTCTCGCCATTGACACCAACAAAACCGATCGATCGATCGATTCCTTGTAAGATGAGTGGCCTACCTGAGCACACGCAAAGCAAAGCATGTCTGCGTGCATGGGCCGGCCTAGCACCACCGGCCGGCCAGCAATGGTGGTGACTTTCCTCGTGTTGGTTGGTTGGTTCATCGTACGACAAGTTTCCTCCGGGACCGGGTCCCTCCCTCTACTTGATGATCGATCGATGCGGCCCTTGACCTACCGCCTGCGAGGCCGCCACCTGGACGCTGGACGCACCGACCGAGCATATCTATGATTGTCGCCGCCGGCGAAGGCAACAAAATCGCACCGAACGCGATGATGTCGACGGCCGTTGGATTCTAGTACGAGAAAATCAAAACCAATCGACCGCATTCTGTGACTCGCTTTTATATATTGTTGTTTGATTTGATTGATGCATGATTCGTAGTACTAGCTAGCTAGCTAGCTGATGCGACTAGCTAGCTAGTATTTGAAAAATCCGTGTGTGTACACGCATCAATTTTTGGACGGGCGAGAGGTTGAGTCAGATCGAGATCCGAGAGTCCCGGCCTCGGGGACACCCCCGACGCCGGCGCCGGCAGCTATCCCAGCGCCGGCGCCGGCCTCCTCCGTCCCTCCCTCCCCACCGCCCTTGCCTCCTCCCCTGGCCCCACTCTACCCCGGAGTCGCCGCGCTGGTTCGTCAGCAAGGGCCGCTGATGGAGGCCAGGGCCATCCTCCAGATCTTTGCGCCGGCAGGGAGGACGTGTCTGGCGAGATGGCGCCTCGTCGAGGGCCTCGGCAACGGGCGGCGACACCGTCATCGAGGAGTACGTGCTGGGGCGACGCGTCCGTCGTCGAGCACGAGACCGTGGAGGACCGGGAAGGTGGCCGTCGCCGGGCCGGGCCACCATCGACGAAGGCTACGCCGCCGCCGGGTCCCTCCCACACGATCGGCTGGGGTGCCTCCGCTGGCGCTCCATCCGGGCTCGGCGCATCGTGGTCGCCGGGAGCCGCCGGCCGCGTCGCTTCGGGCTGCCATGCGGAGGCCGCGGCGGCGCGCCGGGACCCGCCGCCTCCGTCAGCGCTGAGACCAGGGGATGGCCGCGACGCCCCCCCCCGCTGGATCCCCGCCCGCGATCGCCGGGCTCGGACTTGCTCTCCGAGTGCTCCCGACACGGGCGACCAAACGCCGGCTACGCCGGTGTGCTCTTTGGTCGGCGGCCCCTCTTTGCATCCGACCGATGCGGCGGCCTAGAGGCCGGGACCACCGCGCAGCCTTGCCCGCGGACGTCGCCCGATGTAGCGCTCCGACGAACTCGCCGTCCCTCCCATCGCGATCCCGGCGCCTTGAGCATCGATCCGGCGGGGCGAGTAATTCCCACATTGCCTCACTTGGCCTCGCCTCAAGCTCAAGACGCCCGCCGCCAACGCCCACCTCGCCTCTCCAAAACCGCTTTCCATAGCTGGAGCGGCGGTGCGCGTCCTACATCCCCGTTATGCGGCGGTCATCGGGCGAAAGAGACGGGCGGATTGAAGACGTTCGGGGTCTTCCTCCCCACAAAAGATCGATGGTGGCTATTCGAACACCACCTTGGCATCAAGGTGGAGGGACAACGATGAGGGCACACGATTTCAAGCGTGGGATGATTTGTTTTGCTGCAGTGGGAGCGGTCTACATCCAATGAGTTTCATTCAAGATCATTTTGGACAACGCGTTGTTTAAAGCGTGGTGGTGATTCAAGACCGCCATGAAACGACATCGATATCTTTAGCACTATCTTGAGTAGTAAACTTAATTCTTTTTAGATGTAGTAGATCTTTAGTACATATATCTTCATGTACTAAAGTTTTTTATTCTTTGTTTTTGTAATAAGTTTGGTTGTGTGTGCATTACCAGAGGCTTTTTAGAACGTGACGTTCCACAGAGGCCGGAATGTTAATTCCGTTATTAAAAAAATGTGTGCACGTACAGGAGGATGGATGTGTTAGTGGCACGTACGGCTTTCCGCTATAGGCTAGTCAAACATGGTGCGATGCGAACGACGTGTATGAAAGCGGTGTAGTACATGGGCAGGCGCGTAGTAGGGCGTGGTTGAGCCAGCGTACTACTGAGAGCGAGACGGGTGGCCGGCGCTGTCACTTTCCGCTGCATGGTCCGTTTTACCTGCCGCTTTTATCCATTCCCGGAACAGCAACAGCTTGTGCAACCAGACCAGCATCGAACGTGGACGCCCATCCTGCCACCCCCATCACCCTCTGGATCGCTCTCTCGCTTTCGCCTGGGCCGTTCGTTCGATCGAACTTGCGGGCAGGTGGCAGCAGAGCACGTAACGTTTCCGAGACGGACGGATAGCCATACGATCGACACCTCACTAGCCGAGTGACCTCACGCCGGAGCCTATGGACGGTCGACGGATGCAGGCACGACACGATGCAGCAAACACGGCGTACGACGCGCGAAAGCGACGCGTTGCTCGGGTCCAATTCGGCCGGATCGCTCGTCGGCCAACGAGGCGAGGCCAGGTGTTCTCTGCTGCGGGTCTACAGGGCCCCTCCCATACTCCTCCTAGTAGTACTAGCTGATCGTGATCGATGAGCACAGGGTCTACAGGGCCCCTCCCATACTCGATGCAGTCCTTGACCTACTAGTACTGCCTGCATCCTGCGTTCGCCACCTGGACAGCATATATGTCCTCTGATCGGGCCCGACATGATGATACCGATAGCCATCAGCAGCTAGTGATGGCCGTACGAGGAGGCCACATTTTGTTTCTTTGACCTTTTTCTCTTTCGATGATTCCTACACAACACAAACTTAACTTGCTGCAATTATGTGGACAATTTGTCCCCCATGTACACAAAACGACCTGCAGAGAGCAGATCAAGGCCCTTGCCTTGCCCTACCACTCCACAATACCGAACGCCCTTTCACTCGTCAGAGCAGCTTGCTGTTGATGGATGATCGATCGATGCGGAGGACCACGGTGCTTTCGCGCTGGTACGTACCCAAGACTAGAACGCGATCGAGCAAGCTTAGCTTTTGAGAGAAAGAAAGCCAGCCTGAAAGCATCGATCCTTCCGGGCTTTCCAGGTGTGCTTGGTTACTGCAGCGTGCGTGCTTTCCCTGGCTCTGCCACAGCAAGCAGCATCAAAGATGGCGGCTTACGTACGTCACGCTCGCGCAATTCATAATATACTCAAGCCCCTTTCATCAGTCAGAAAACACCAATTGTCTAACGACATACTCTATACACACTTCAACTTCAACGTGCGTCGATCGATCTCGTCGCCGTCAATAGTCATGGTTCGTTCTATATATATACTTGTGTACCTGGAGATGTCGCTTAAAAACCGATGTTACAATACAAGAGTGGCCACTTGCTCAAAGCAAGTGGATCTTTAACTGATGCGCCTGAATTGCTGAAACGCGAGCAATGATTGATCAGGGTGGCGCTAGTCAAACGCCATATAATCATCGATTGCCCCTGTATTCTTTTCATCGGCACCTAGTACAATCTAATCTACATTATTGGGAGCTACCCCTTCATTCTAAATTATAAGATGTTTTAGTATTTCTTCATATAAGATTTTGTTATCCATTAAAATATTACATTTATATCTAGATAAATATTTTATAATTATTTGAATGGAAGGAGTAGTTGTTGGGACGTAGCCGGTGGTATTCAAAACCTTGCGAAACTTTTAAGATAACCATGTACTGAGGCATTTCTTGTAGGATTGGGTGCGACTCTTCGATTTCTTTGAAGCGGAGACGACATCTCTGCTTTCGAACATCCGCCCAAACACGTGTCGTCTCATTCCAGCCGGGGAAGCCTCGTGGAGGTCTTCGGGAAACGGACAATGTTGAGCAAGATGGTGCCCAAGGAGGAGAACCCAAAGGCCGGAGCGGAGATGAGGAATGGGGAAGAAAGGATCGACACGATCCCCCCCATGGATCAGGCCCCAAGTGGGTCGTAAGACAAGCCCAAAGGCTAAGGCGGTAACCGGAAAGGGATGGCGATTATACCCCTGACATATCCTCTAAAAGAGAAAGGATATCCTAGGAATATTCTAGGGTTAAATTATAACTAGACGTTGGTTGTAATTGACGGCTATAAATTAAATAGGGAGCGTTGATTAGGTCTTGTCTAACGAGTATTCCTATTTATCTTTTGTCTTTAATCAAATTCCTAAAATGAGCTATCAAAATGCTAAATACACAGATGGCTAATTGTATTTGGAATGATAGTGAAGAAAGACATAGAATCCACCTGGTTAATTCAGATAGCCTATCTGTGATGAAAGATTTTAGGGGGCTTAGGAATCCAAGCCTAAGAGATTTGAATGTGCTTGTTAGCATCTTAGACAATTCATACTATGCCCAAAGGAGAGGAGGGAAGAGTACAATTCAAGGTTGGCAAGATTGAAGCTCTTGGCATCAGCCCAGGCCAGAATCTGTGCATAACAAAGGTGGAGGATGACTGGAATTCCTATATGTTTGTTAAGGCGATGGACTGGAATGACCTCAAGATTCCTGATGAAGTGAGGAAAAAGCTCACAGAAGAAGGAGGAGTTACGGATCGGAAAGACGCTGGACCAGCCTCCTACATGAAGCTTGCAATATCTGAATGTTTGCTTTATGTTAGCTGCTGTTTCTTTGTGATCTATGTCTTTAAGCATTTGATGTGAGAACCATTAAATCAATATACTAATAGACAAGTGTATCCCACCTAAGAACGCATAACCTTGTAATTGTTGTCCTTGCAATGCAATGATAGGGGCATTGCCCTTTAACTCAAAAAAAAAAAAAAATACGGAGCATTGACTCCATGTAATGGGTTAGTTGTTGAATACATTAATGATACACAATATTCAGTATTATAGTTGTATTTATAATTAGCCACTTTACGCATTCCTCAGCTCGGGGCACCGGAGGAGCGGAGGTATTCCTCCCATTGTCGAACCACTGTTTCAACAGTAGTAGTTACTAATTGTAATTAGACAGCTTCCCAAATGATTCTGACTTTAGTTTAGAGCTCATAACATAGATAGGTGTATGATCAAAATGCATATGCAAAACAAAGAAATTAAAAACACAAGAATTTGATATATAAAAATGATCTAAAGGGGGCTTAATAGGAAAACATACCCTAGGACCACCTAGTTGAGGAAAATGAACAGAATGGCAAGTTACTAATCGAGGATAAGAAAGGCTTGCTCTGATGGATAGATTTCTCATTTCTCATCAAGTTTTGCAGCAGTGGTTTGCAAGAAGAAAATACATACTCCCTCCGTAGTTGAAAAGAAAGACGTTTAGGACAATGACATGGTTTCCAAAGCGCAACTTTGACTTCTCTTTTCTATAAAGATATTTATTTAAAATTATATATATACTTTTATGAAAGTATTTTTCAAGACAAATCTATTGATATGATTTTCACATTTCTAAACTCAACGACTTAAAAGTTATTCATGATTTATGTTCCCAATGTTTAACCCAAATCTTTTTCAAAATATCTTTCTTTTCAAGTATGGAGGGAGTATGTCCAATTTCTAGCTAGGGAGGGAAGCAAGTACACCATATGAGCTCTGTTCCTCTGCCAACTATAATAAGAGACTGATTTTTCAAGCGGTATAGAATAGTACAAGTGTAAAGAGATAAGGGGCGAGATGATCATCTCCACGTGGCTAGATTTGTGAAAAAGATAAAAATAAATTAAAAATAACAAAATGGCAGGATTATCGAAGCATCACTCTTATTCTTGGCAAATTGGCGAATCCAATGAGCAGGATGCCAAATTGGAGAAGCCTAATATTTGAACAGACAAATCGGAAGAAAATTCTCAATGTTCAGAGAATACATCCAAGCTTTGAAAAGCAAGTTTATTTAAAAATTTGAAAAAAAAAGTAGCGTATGACATAGGAATCATAGGCCAGAGGGAGATACATAGATAACACACATATTCTTTGCCGCTTCTCCACTCAAACAACATGGTTAGCGCCATGATATTCCTTGCACCCTCGCAGCGGCATTCCAGGCCGGCTGGCTTGCTTGACAAGTTGACTAATTTCTTTGCAAACACCGAACATTTTGAGATCCGAGCTGAATGATGCATAGGCTAACACTAAACCTAACATGAAAATTGTATTCTAGCGCGGCTACAGAAGTGGCCGGGGACCAAGAGCAAGGAGGGTGCCCGTAAAGCAGCTAGCACTCAAGCAAGCCTGCCCAAATTAAACCTGTTAAATTTGCTTGCAGCTTGCCTAAGATTAAGTGGCCGGACCATGTCCGATCGTATAGTAGAACACGCAGAGATTGGGCCATGATCCTCACATCCGCCTTTTTTTTTTCTGAGACATGATGGGAGAGAGCTACATACATCATATTCACTCACTCACTCACTCAACATATTTTATCTGAGATTTGTCGCTGTCTTTTAGCTTTTTCTCCCATTATTACATGCATGTTGGAGGCTACTAATCATCTTTCCCTAATCCAACGCTGTTGGGCAGAACGTGCTGGGATTGGACCAAAGAAAGCCTTTTTTTTGTGGAACGTGCAAGTACAGCGTCATTGGTGGCACGCGTCATATTGTTCTTGGTGGAACAGCTAAATGGCTTTGTCGTAATGCTTGTTTTACTCTCGTTTCAGGACACGAGCTAGTTTTTAGTTTTTGCAGCGGGACGCAACACTACGCTGCAATCTTGTCTTTGTTGGAATCGTAAGCGCAAAGAGTTTGTCCTAAAAACTATTTCTTTTTTCCGACAAAGTTTGTCTCTTAACCTCCACCGTTTTGGGGGCGTCGCTTTGCAAGATTTTATTCTCCAAATCTGTTGCTAGCTTTTATCTGAACATGCTGGATCATAACGGTGCCGTTATTTTTTTTTTTTAATGGAACACTAGTTATTATTTAGTTTGCACTTTGGCGGCAAATATTTTACTGCTGCTACTTACTAATTGCAGCTATAATACTACGCAAAGTGAGCATGCATTGCTTAGTGCTTGTTCCACCATCCATACACACATGACACCATGATGCCATTAGCATAGCTTATGTGTTGCATAATACCATTAGCTGCATCCTCTTGCATGCGGATCAAAATCAGAATACTCTGCTCCTTTTTATATTTTGATACAGGAAATACTCTTCTTACTCCTTTTATTTTGATACAAGAAATACTCTTCTTACTCCTAGAAGGCCAAGATAGGTGCTGCCGGAAAAATGGAAAAGAAAGGAACACAAGGCAGGCATGTCTCGCCCATGCGTTACAATTGCGACTAGCGGAGTACGTTTCAAGTACCGAGGATTTGTAGACCTTCACCGTCTTCAGCGGGAGACACGGGACGGAAATTAAACCACCGACTGGGAAACATGTTTTGTTTATTGGCATTTGAAATCTGAAATCAGTTACTGTCGCTGGCCACCGCAACGTTGCAGAACTTGTTTGCGACAAGATTGAGCACAAATTCACAGTGAATTTTGCTGTCACAGCGCAGTAAAATTCGATCATCTTGCAGAATTCACACTGATACAGCAACACTCTGCCTCGAGCTGACAGTGCACCAACATCTGGGTCAGGTTGATCGGGACCCTGCAGGAAGCGCACACACCCGTTCATCACGTCCAACATTGACACGGCAGCGACTCGATCACAGGCTGCGAGCCTTCGCCGTCGCCGTCACCTGCTCAGGACACCCGCCTCCAGCCTACACCTTGTCCCGACCGCGTGCCGACGGGTCACATCAGGTCGATCCGGACCGTCCAAGGTTTCCTCACTCACGTGCTGCCGCGGCCAGGGCCGTCGGATGCCCGGTCCCGGCCCACTCGCGCCTTGTACAAATAGACTCGCGTTGCCCACTCGAGCAGCCGCGGCTGACCCGTCATTCTACTCGAGGTCTCGAGCTGTCCACAAAGTGGTCACCCGTCACGCCCAAAATGCAGCTTCTTCTCCCGCGCCTCTGCATGGCCACCGGCGACGGAGACGGCCTGGAGGGGAACGGCAACAGCAGCGGTAACAGCAGCAAGCTGGGCACCGCGGTGTCGTCGTCCTCATCGACCGTCTCCACGTCGTCCGCCGCGGCGGCGGCCGTGTCGGAGGCGTCGTCGTCCTCGCCGTCGCTCCCGTCGCTCCCTTCCCTCTCTTCGGCCAGCCTCGCCGCGTCGTTCGTCCACGTCACCACGCTCCACCCTCTGTCCGCGTCATCCTCCGCTGCCGTCGTCACGGCGGCGGCGGCGGCGGCGGCGGCGGGGACTCCCTCCACGGCGACCTCGTCGTTGTGGCACGGCCAGCGTGCGTGGCGCTCCACGACCTGTCGACAATGGAGGCGACCTCCACCTCCGAGGCCGCGGACGACGCCGCGGCCGCGGGCTCGGTCAAGTGCGTGGCGCACCTCCACGGCGGCGCCGTGACGGGGCACCAGGACGGGCGTCTTCGCCTGTGGCGGGTGTCCTCGCGCTCGCCGACCAGGCTCCGCCTCGCGGCGGCGCTCCCCACGGTCTCCGATCGCCTGCGCCGGTTCCCCGTCCCGTCCAACCACGTGACGGTGCGGCGCCACCACCGCCGGCTCTGGATCGAGCACGCCGACGCCGTGTCGGGGGTGGCCGCCTCCTCCGACGGGCGCCTCCTCTTCTCCATGTCCTGGGACAAGACGCTCAAGGTGTGGGCGCTTCCGTCGCTGCGGTGCCTGCAGTCGCTGCAGGCGCACGACGACGCCGTGAACGCCGTCGCCGTGGCGCCCGACGGCACCGTGTACACGGCCTCCGCCGACAAGCGCGTCCGCGTGTGGGCGCCCGGCGGCCCCGACAGCAAGCCACCTTTGGGGTCCCGGCGCGCGCTCACTCTCAGCGGCGGCAAGAAGCACCACGTCTACCACCTGGTCGCCACGCTGTCCCGCCACACGGCGGCGGTGAACGCCCTGGCCGTCGGGTGCGGGGGCCATGGACAGGCGCTCTACTCGGGTGGCAACGACCGGTGCGTCCTGGTGTGGGAGCGGGAGGACAGCGCCAGCCACATGGTCGCGGTCGGGGCACTCAGGGGCCACCGCAGGGCCGTGCTCTCCGTCGCGTGCGCGCCAGGCGGGCTCGTCGTCAGCGGGTCCGCGGACCAGACGGTGCGGGCCTGGCGCCGCGCCGCGGATGGCAGGGGGTACGCGTGCGTCGCGGTGATCGACGGCGCCCACGACACCGCCGTCAGGTCCGTCGCGGCGGCGCCTGTGCCGCCGATCCAGAAGCGGTCCCGCGCAGGCGGTGACGGTGTGGACGGCGGCGACGACGACGAGGAGTGGAAGGTGTGCAGCGCGAGCTTCGACGGCGAGGTGCGGGTGTGGTCGCTGCGTGTGGCGGGTTTGTAGTAGGTACGATTTGGCGCGATTTTTTGACGTAGGGCAGCAGTGTTTTTTCTTTTCTTTTCTTACTATACACCAAGTTTTGGTTTGGATTTTGAATACGGCACGCTCGTATTGTACGTTTGTGTAGATACAGAAGAGAGCCAGAGAAGAGTGTGGAGTGTCTAGCAATATTGATTGATTTTATGCTCTTGCAAATTTGTTGAGAAAATTCTCTACATTTCTTTCATCAGAAATTTTACCGCTTTTGATAATTGTTTATATCGGCAAAAGTGGGCAAGACAGCAAGGAAAACATCCCTGGTTGCTTGTTTAGGTCGATGTCGATCCTTCCTTTTCAAAATGCAAAAGTGAAACAACTATTCGACTGCCATCGTAGTCAATCAAAGGACATATCCACTACTACTACACGGAAGTGCCAAATTGTAGAGAAATGTAAAGTGTATTCGTTCCCAAATATAAATCAGGCTGGCCGGTTGGAGAAATCACCACAGGAGGGAAATGTTTGCTTAGGCTTACAGTGGTTGTGGTCAAAACAAAATTTTTTTTTTTTTTTGTACCAAAATTTGTAGAAAATTGTTCACTCTCGTGTGTGCCAGGAATGTCTTGGGTTTTGATCAACAAGTACATCAAGAAGTACCTAAACATTAGACGCGCCAGGTGACACTTCACGGCGCATGATTGCAGCTGTTGGCCTGTGGGGAGTGGGCACGCAAACGCGCAACGCATGAAGACTGAGCCTGGCCCTGCCTGTAAAGCGGCCTTGCCTGCCCATCGCTGAGCTGCTGGATCATCTCGGCCTGCAGGTGAGGTGAAGTCGTTCTCACGCTCACGCTAGTGGCACTAGTGGCGTGGCTGATTGGGGGTGGACGTGAGCATATCAGCTGACGCCTGACGAGACGATCTAGCGGCTATAGCCGTCTACTCTGCTGGGTTGGGTTTGAATTGACTACGGTAACAGCATATTCTGTCACCTTTTCTCAAGCAACGAGTTAATCATCCATGCCATGCTTCGCATTATGTTTTTTTAACATCACGTCGAGGCGCGTTTTTCATTAAGCATTATGTTCGTCTTGTCTAAATTTACCTCAATGCCGTTTTGCATGTTTGGGTTTGTTCGGTTGAGGAGTTTCGAGTTTTTAGTGGCTATCATAATATTGCTTGATTGCATTTGAATATATGTATTGATCTTTTGAACATCATTTGATTATGAACATCATATGTATACGTGGACAGCAACAAAAAAAAATAAACGGAAATGGTAGGTATCATATATTTTTCTTTAAATTTAGGTCGTTTGATCATCTATACATCGTGTTTTTTTCAGATTAATTTCGTAGTTTACAGGCCCTCTGGGCAAACGTGAGCTTATTTCGTATAGACATAATAGATTGATTCTACGTTTATTAGCGCGACATTTTTCGCTAACACGGCGCCGGCATGCTTTGGCAAGTTTCTCAGGTTAAGCATCTCCGATCCAGTGTCAGCATCAGAACCGAGGATCATTGTTAATTAATTAATGTTATCCTTTGGGTGTTGTCCACTGGCGCGGTAGGTTAAGCAAAGAAACAAGCTGCGTATCTGCTGCAGATATTTTCGCAGGAGCTGATGAATGCATGATGAGGTGGATGACAATTGAGTTGACACATGTACACGCACCTGATATTTGAAAGTAGCATGCAGATTTGTGGCACATACTCCCTCCGGGCTGGTATTAGAAGTCGTTTTTGGACAAGGTTTTGGTCAAACATTGGGAATATAAATCATCAATAATTTTTTTAGTTGTTGAGTTTGTAAATATGAAAATTGTACGAATAGATTTGTCTTAAAAATACTTTGATAAAAGTATACATGTATCACATTTCCATAAATATTTTTATAATAACAAAAGGTCAAAGTTGTGTTTTGGAGACCGTATCGCTGTCCTAAATGACTTCTAATACCAGCCCGGAGGGAGTATACCTTTTTTAAAAAAAAAAAAAAACTTGGCGAATACTACAATGACATATTCAGGGACAGAGCTTGTGATATAAGCTCCTCCCAATCGATACATATTTAGTTTGTCCTAAGTCAAATAATATTACATCTGACCATTGAAGAATCTCATTTCAATGTTTAGGTTTGTATATTCACTGTAACAGATACTTTCATACATAATTTGTATGTTGTAAAAATACATGAAATTTATATTGATGGTAAAAATGTAAATGTTTGACTAAGGACAAAGCTAATCTAACGCTAATACGATATGTGAAAAGGAGTCGGAGGAGTATCTCTTGTCATGTCAGTATGAACTCTGGAACTCCTGATCTCAAAACTAACAGCCAGTTTATTTTAGTTTGGCGATCAAGCCGGGCTCGTATAGTACTTCCTCCATCTCAAATTGTAAGTCGTTTTAACTTTTTTGACAACAAGTTCGACCACTTGTCTTATTCAAAAATTTATGCAAAATATTAATTTTTTTTTTGCCGTGGCTTTCTTTATTAATAAAAGTTCTTAAAGAATGACTTAAATTTGACTATATTTACGTAATTTTTTTTTTTTGAATAAGGCGAATGGTCAAACTTGAAGCCAAAAAAAGTCAAACGACTTACAATTTAGGATGGAGGGGTAGCTACTAGCTAGGCGACAAAGGAGAGCGTCTTAAGGAGCTGCAAGAGTACTCCCTCCGTAAAAAAAATGTGCCGCTTTTAGATTTTGTTGACTTGTTGTTTGACCATTCGCCTTATTAAAATTATTTGTATAAATAGTATTTATTTTACTATGACTTATTCTATCACTAGAGATACTTTAATAATAATTTATTTATTTTATAATTTACATAATTTTTTTTTTTTTGAATAAGACCACGATGTCCGAAAAATCTAAAACGACAATTTTTTTTTAGAACGGAGGGAATATAAATTAAGCAAATATAAATTAAGCGTTGTGCTGATTAGACGTTGACAGAGCTAGGAGGGGTCGCTGCGGTTGGCCGAATCCATGGAGCTAGCAGTGCAAGAGTGGAAATAGTTCTTTAAGCTCGCGCGTCCACTAAATCACGTCTCCACGTTCCTGTAATCACCGATTCTAATGAATTTGTTTAGTTAGTTAATTAATCGGTCAATCAATCAATGAATTCTGGAGAGTTCGCGAGGCGCTCAAGCAAAGCAGGCCGAGCTACTAGCTTGTTATTCGTGTGGATTCAAAATCAAATGTTGTTGAGATACACGACAAATAGAGTGTTTGTGCTTGATTTGATTCGAAAATCAATATGGTGTGGTGGCGTAGGCAACTTGCTAAATGCAAATGCGATGTGTATATGTACGTATGTAGTCGTAGTGAAGTGTCTGCTAAGATTAGCGCCTATTGTGTCCAAAATCACAATCACTACAAACCATAATTAATCATCCAGGCTCTATCAGTTTAATACATGTCGTACGGACACTAACAAAAAGTACAAAAAAATGAAAGAAAAAAACGAAGGTGTATTGTACTTCCTCCGTTTCAAATTATAGTTTGTTTTGTCTTTTCTAGATACATTGTTATTGATACGCACCTAGTTATATTATACACTTTTGTTTAGGTACGTAGTAAAAAACAAATGCATCTAAAAGAGTCAAAACGATCTATTGAGCCTAGTTAGTCCATGATTGGATAATATTTACTAAATACAAACGAAAGTGCTGCAAAAGTTAGAATTCTAAAATTATGGTGCATCTAAACAAGACCTAAATGTGAAAAGATTGAACAGAGATTGGCAGGACAGCCTGCTCAACCGCTGATGCGACCGATATGACCGTTGCCGAGGGCGCTGGGCGCTGGCGGCCCTTCAGGGGCGCCCGGGCGCCGCCGCCGCCGCCGCCGGCAGCCGCCATCCCGCGCCGGCGGCCCTCTCCCCGCTCCCCCGCACCTCCCCGCCACCCACCCTCCCGTTTCCCCGACCTCTGGCCCTCGCTCCCTCCCGCCCGCCGGAGCCCGAGGGAGGAAGGGCCCGGCCGCCGCCGCAGCCCCACCCCCACGAGCCGGACCTTCGCCGGAGGGTCACGGATCCGGCGCCCTACCGCCGCCCACGCCGACGCCGACCACCGCCGCGCCGGGCCCGCTCGGGCGGGGGCCTCCGCCGCAACGGACTCTACCCCGCAGCCGTCCTCCCCGGCCGCAGGCCCCCGACGCCTAGGCTCCCCGGCTCCCCGCTGCCGCCGCCACCGCCGGCGAGGCCCCCCTTCCTCGCACGCCAGACCTTGCGCCATCGCCGACCCTCCAAATCGCCGCACAGAGCGTCCGATTCCCCACGACGGTGCCCTGGCCGCCGGCACACTGCTAGAGTCGCGGCCGCGGTCGATCCGGCGGTGGTCTCTCCACCTCAGCCCCCGCCACTCCCGAACACCTTCGCCGAGGGACGCGCGCCCCTCCAACCTTCCATTGCCACCGCACGGGCGGGCGGCCAGGGGGTTGCGAGATGTCGTGCCAGCGCCCTCCGCTTCAACCTCGCCGACCTCGTGGGACGCCGAGGATGGCGAGATTGTGGATGCCGCCGTTCTCCCCCAATGGCGCCGCCTTCCCGTCAAAGATCACCTTTGTGGGATGCGGATGTCGACCTTGTGCGGCCTTCCGCTCCGTCGTCCCGCCCGCTCCAACTTGTCGCCCCCGCCACGACCCAGCCGGGTCAAGGCAATGCGCTGGGCGGAGGGGCCGCCTCCGACTCGGGACAATGATGACCGGTCGGCGTCTCGCTGCGGTGCACTCGCATTCCTTTGGGCAGGTTCGGGGCCCCCACAATCCTCCCGCCGCCGCGGCGTGGAAGCCGTGGGCGCCAGTTCGTTGATTTCCGCCACGGGCGTTGAGTCGGGCACGGCCGCCGCCGCCTTTGTGGGAGTCGCGGCCTCCCGCCGCCCGCGCAGGCGCTGCTTCGGCCGTGGCGCCGCCCCAGCGGCACCCCCTCGGGACTTTGGCGACGGTCGCGACAGCACGGCCGTGCTCACGGCGCTTGGGGCGACCGCGACACCTTCGCCTCGGCCTCCCGTGCCTCAGCCCACCAACGGCCGGGCCTGCCGCCGCCGCGAACCTGCTGACCCCCACGGGCTGGCAACACAGGTTACACCGCCGGAGCACACCTCGTCCGGCCCGTCGCACTCGGCCACTACGCCGCCGCCGGCTCGCCCGGCCTATCTCGTAGGCTCGGTTTCAACCGCCCGGCGGAGGATCACGCCGCGCGCTCGGCCGCTTACCATCTCGATGCCTCCTTCGGCAGCTGAGCTGGCCACCGGGGCCCGCGATCGCCGCTAGCGGAGCGGCCGCCGCCGTCGGCCCACCCATACCCCGCCTCGCCGCCGCCGCTGGTGCACCCTCGGTAGCCGCCGCGCGGGCGCCGCCCCGCGCCACGCCGCCGGGCCCCCGCCGTTGAGTTTCAGATGGGCACCATCCGGCGGGAGGTTTCATGTGGCTCCACCGACTTCCGCCGACCGACGGCGCCGCTCGCCGCCCGCCACGAGCTCGCCCGGCCACGCCCCCTCCGATCCGCCGTGCTTGTGTCGCCGGTGCTCCTGGCGTTCTCCCGTGGACCCGATGGTTGATGAGCTTGCGGCCAACCTCGCCGTGCCATCGTCCCCCGGCGCCACCCTTGCCACTTCGCTGGAGCCACCTTCACCTCTCGCGCATTGGTCGTCTTCACGAGGCGGATGCCCGGAGAATCCGCCTCGATGCTCGCGCCGCCACGCCTTTGCCTCTCGTCGTCCGGGTGGGGGCTTCCCGCGGCCCGCCCTTGCCGAAGGTGCCGGGAGGTCCGTAGCCGAGACGTGCCGCCCGCCCGCATCGCCGCCGCTTCACGACCCACCACAGCGCCGACATGATAGGTGCGCGTGTGAGCCATTGGGCTCCTTTGCACTCCTTCCCGGCTACCTCGGCGGATGTTCCGGCGATCGGGCGGATGTTCCACCGGCCGCCGCCTTCCTTCGGCAGCCTTCCGCTTCCGACCTTCCTCGACTCGTTGACTTTGCCTTCGCGGAACCTTTTGCCGTTCGCGCAAGCGAGGGACTCGTTGTCGCCGACGACCGGTACCGCGCCGCAAATGATCGGCCGTCGCCAAATCTGCTTCCGCGATCACCGCCGGAAGCAGCGCGACGCGGTCCAGCCTAGCAAGTAGGACAAGCGCTCAGGCACGCGGCGCCTACCCCGACCCCCTCACCCGCCGCGAGGTTCCACGCATCCTTCCGGATGCCGAGCCATCCACCAGCGGAGAATGTGCGCAGATCCTTCCACTCTTCTGGGTGGCCGCTCCGCTGGGATGTGTCGGGAGTTCCGTGACGCCGACACCCCGCGCCTCCCGCGCCCTGTGTTCCCAGCCGCAACCGACCTGGGCCGTCTCGCGAGGAGTCGGTTCGGAGCACGCAGCCAGCCCACCGGGCCGCTTCCGCCCAGACTTCATCGCCGCCACCCTCCCGCCGACGAACCCGCCCTCGCCGCCAGCCTACCCTCCGCAAGTCCAAGGTACCTATTGAAGAATGGAAAGCGCGACGTGCTCGCCTCCGTGAGAAGGAACCGGCACGACTCCTCCTCCCGAGAAACGGAGCGGGTCGACGTTGTCGAGATGCTCAAGAAGCTTGAGGGACGCCAGTCGAGGCGGCGGCGCCCGTCCCTGCAGTTAGCGAGCAAGCCCGCGTGACCACTTTCGCAACGCCGTATCTTCCGGGAAGCAAGAGCGCTCATACAAGTCTTCCCTTTGTTGCGGTCGGTGTGTTGCGGCAAGGGAGGGAGACTCGATGCGGAGCCGTAGCCCCTAGCTGCTCCGGTCCACCCACTCTCATCGCACACTAGTATACCTTTTAGTACAAACGCACCGCACCACCGTTTAAGCGGTGATTCTTGTATGTGTGTTTTCGTACGCTTCGGCCAATTGTTTTGGCCAAAGTGAACGACGTGTAAAACTCTATTTTCTCTTAATGAAGAACGTACCAATGGGTACGCTTTCGAAAAAGAAAAGATTGAACAAATGCACCTGTTTCTTAACAAATGCCAAGTCTGCAAGGCAGCCTGGAAGAAGAAAATTGATCGAGCTGGTACATGATTCCGAGATTCCATGTCAGTGTCAGAAACAAGTGGCCGGCCGGTTTTCGGCTGAAACCACGTCCACTCGTGCGTGGTTTCAACGGAGCTGGAAAGGAGGTGCATGCATGCAGAGGCAGAGCAAGCCATGGCCACGAGTTAGCTGAGCTGACTAACCCGTAACTAAACTAAGATCGTGGCGTGGGCATTTACAGTACATCCACATGGAGAGTCTGGTGACTTGGAATATTCGGCCACATCGATCCTTATTAGCTTAGCACAACTGGATCAATCAGCAACTAGCAAGTCTTGTCAACATGTACAACCTCTGCTCGCATGCATGTGTGCCTGTGTGTATGTCCAGTCATCTATTTGTGGATGAGAACCATTGCCTTGCCTGATTAGATGTAAAATTTCATACACCTGAAATATAGCATGCTGGTCACTTAGAAGACATGATTATGAAATGTATTTTTGTAATAAATTAATTTGAAGGGCCATATATAGTCATCAAGTATGAATCAGTTTACGTGTCATGTACGTCATCCATAGTTTGAATTCCTTTTCAGAAATTCAATCCCACAGCTATGTGTCGTGGCACATATCTCCCTCCTCCTCCCTGTGCCACAAGAATCCCATTACACTTTATTGGTTTAGGGTTTAGTGTTAAGTTTAACGTCTAGTGTTTAGCGTATATGGTTTAATTAGAGTTTAATGTTTAGTGTTCATGATGTTTAGCTTGTGTAGGGTTTAGAGTTTAGTGTTAAGAGTTTAGGGTTAGGTTTATGATTTATAACTATAGATTAGGGTATATGTTTTGTCCCACGTGTTGATTCCTTTTGGACGTAAATGAATGCAACTACCTGCGTTCTGTAGCTGATGGTGCTCGAAACAGTTTTGTGATTTACTGTACTGAAATAGCCGAAGCCGCAGAAAAGCCGAGTGATGATGGTGCGCGTTTGGTCAACTGTCACGCAGTGCCGCTGTTCCCCTGGCCCGGCCCGGCCGGAGGGAGGGACTGAGGGAGCTCGTAGGTCCGGCGGCCCCACGAATGAGCATGATGTCTGTTGATAAGGATGATGCATGATATGGCTCGATCTCTGAACTTGCTGGAGTTGTGCAGTGCAGTGCAGTGCAGTGCGTCGAGAACTGATGGAACTGCTTCAGATCTCGGAAGCTAGCGGGGGCAATCGCGGATCGCCGATCGATACGGACGGACACGGGGAGCAGAGACCTGACCTTCGAGAAGGACGCAGCTCCAACCGCTACAGCAAGCGTCCTCCGGCAGGGGCCGTTGTTCCGCCTCTTTCTAGTACTGTTCCGCGTGTTGACGTGCAGCTGTTCATGCCCCCCCCCCCCAACCCCACCCACCCCCACCCCACCCCTATGCTGCCAAGGTGCACTGCATTGCCATTGCATGCACGCGTTCGACTGCAGAAGAACCTTCTACGGTGTATGGAGCTAGCTTAGTTGTTCTTGCACAGTTTATGGATCGCGTTTCAGATGACGAAAGAATCGTGGTGTCTTCCCATGTTGCTTTTAACATGTCGACATCGGGAGTACGAAAGGAATCGGAGTGGCGACGCACTCACGGGCTCCGTTTGAGTGTATATACCAAAAGGAATCGGAGCTATCAACACTTTTTGTGTTATTTTTTATATAGTACAAAAAACCTTTTTTTTTTCTTTTTTGCGTTTTTGGAAAATCCATCATCAGACAGAAGCAGTATACATATTGTGACAAATGTTGTGGTGATAAATTAATGAATTTTATTTGTTTTACAAACTAAACAAAAAAATCTAGAGTACAAGATGATAATAATGAACAATTTTATTTCACAAACCAAACAGACTAGTAGAACCCCAATAGAAATATCGAGATCTCTAGAATTTCTGGGCCCGGCATTACGATCCAGAACGGTTTTAAAGGTTTTTTTTGGAAAAAAAGTCAGAAGCACGAAGCCCACTCTAAATTTCACGTCGAAAACGGAGTCAATATCGAAAGCCTACGACTCCCCTGAACGGCCCACGGAGGTCCAATTGTGTAGGCCCTTCCATCCCATCGTAACGCCACCGTCCCCTGCTGCGTTGCCGGTGCTGGTACTGCCCCCTCCCGCGAGCGCTCCTTCGTCGTGACGCATCCGGCCCTGCCCAGGCGAAGTAGCAAGCCGCCATGGACGAAGATGCGACGGCGAGCAACTCGTCTGCTGCCGAGACATTTGATCCGGTGCGTTTCTCGCCCGAACCCTTGACCGATTTTTTTTCTTTCGGTTCAAACTCTTTTTATCCGACATATTGTGTCGATCTATCTGATCCTAATGACGCGCTTCTGGATTTTAGCAGGAGCTGATTCACGCCATCTTCAAGCTGGTGTGGAAGCGGCGGGCAGGGAAGGGCGGCGGCGGCGGCAACGAGGACATCGATGCGGAGGTGATTCATTCGCCCCCCCGCAACCTAGATGTTAAGGATTTTCTTTACTGCCCATTTCCCCACTTCTACTGACCTGTGTGCTTTATTATTTTCTGATAATCGTCAGCCTGCTCCAGAAACCTCCAGGAGAAATCGGAGTACAACTGGTGAGCGTGTCTTCTTTTATTCTTTACAGGAAGTACACGTGTTGGTGCAGTCAAATGGCATCTGTTTGCAAAGAACTTGTTAGCCAATGTTTCCCACTTTCTAATGTGTCTTCTTGCATTACCTAAGTGTACGCACAGATGAAGTAAAATTGATGCTTAAAAGTTTTGTTTCTCTACATAGGAATGTGCATAGCTAGTATGGCAGCCAGTAAATCAGTAGCGTATGCCCATCAGACAAATTTTGAGGTTAAAACTTTTTTTCCGAAATTATCCAAGAGGTTCTGCATAAATCCAACCCGTAGCAGGTTGTTGTAGGGCAAGCTGGGCACTTAACAGTTTTGATCAGATAATCATCAACCAGTCTTTCATTTGCTCTGATTAGTAGTTGTACTTGTAGCAGTAAACACTTATGCAGATAACCTAGCACACACAAATTCTTTTTAACTTAGCACCATTTTTCTGTCCAAGTAGATGTCTTTTTTATACCTTTTATACCTTCTATAAGTGTGACATTGCTACAACAGATCATCTTATTTGGCAATAGCTATATGAAATGGGTAAAACAGTTTTACATTGTTTGTCACCAATTGACTTGTGTAACCCCACCTACATGCCTCAAGCGTTCAAGGCTGTCTGCGCAAAGCACTGATTCTTAGGTTATTTAGAGTTTCATGTGTTACTTGGGGGCACACATTTGAACAATGGCTGCAAGAAGGCCGTGCCAAGCCACCATTGGCCATCAGACAAAGATTTTATTGGTCTTTTATTAAGTTTTAGCTTGGTTTGATTGCTATGATTGGAACCGGGCTTGTTAGACATGCACACTGTTTGTTAGCTTGGATGGATTTGTAATGAGCAGCTCTATATATGAGGAATAACTGAACTAGGAAAATCAAGCTTGAAAAGAGTCTCCTTCCCTGTGTTCCATCTAATGCAGTTCAATGGCTCGAAGTTATTTCTCCAACCCCATCCCACAGCATCATGAGTAGTGTTCTTTAAGGACTTTTGTTCTTTTGTCTATATTGGAACTAGATGGTGTAAGGTTCCCATATATACTATGTTAAAACTGGCCTTTAGCTTTGGTATTTGTCTTTTTATGTCTCTTAATTCTGCTAGTGACTTGGGGAAGAGTATCATTAAGATGAAACTTGGACACTTGATGAACAAATGGTTTTCTTTAATGTCCTGTTTGGATCCTTGGAATTGAATTCATTATGATTTAGGCACATATTTGAGCTAGGCTATATACTTGGAATGGAATAGAATGGAGTTGGAGAGTGCAAACATAGCATGGTGATCTATAGAATCCATTTCCCATTTCCCACCCTATGAATTTGAGATAGACTTATTTGTGAATTTTGAAAAGTTGAGAAATCTCAAATTCGAAACTAAAAATTCTAATTTATTAAGTAGATTCCAACTCCTCCAAAATGAAGGCAAATGAGCCCTAATAAAAATTGTGGCACTGTTTTTTTATATATAAGAGATGAAGAATTGATATGATACTAGAAAGAGTTTGAACTTTGAAAAGTTTATTTACTCAATTGTTGCCACCCTTTGGTTTCTAGTTGACAATATACAGTTCAATGTAACTTCACTGAGTGCATTGTTCTTGTTCATTATATGCTGATAACTGACATGATATGTTCACCTAACAGCCAATGCAAATGCTCTTAAAGTCAGCTGCGAACTTCTGAGACTATTTGTTACAGGTTTGCGCCTCTAAAAAAATTATTGCATCACTGTAATCTAATTACTATGCTGGGAAAGTAATTTCATTTCTGTAGTTTAACTGAATTTTCTCTTGCAGAAGCTATTCAACGCTCTGCTTTTATCGCTGAAGCTGAGGATGGTACTGTCATTGAACCCACCCACCTCGAGCGTGTGTTGCCACAACTGCTTTTAGACTTTTGATTGAGGCTTCCAAAACTGTTTATCTGGCCGAATACATTTATGTAAGCTGTGCCAGCATGAAAGGATGAGATGATCGGATGCATCAACGGAATCTTATTGCGGATCTAAACACGCGCAACTTCTATATCACTTTATACAAATGTATTTCTTGGACTATTTTCGTATTATACGGTATTTGACATAACAAAAACACATCCCAGCCATCATCACCGCGTCTGGAGCCTCAGAATTCTTACGATCAAAAAGGAAAAATATTGTGGATCAGCCAGTAGAGGTGTTTGGTTACCTGGACCGAAGCTAGCCAGGCTCAGTTAGGCCAAATTAGTTTTGTCCAAATAATAGTGGAGGAAAATAATATTTTATAGTTATTTTGTTGCATTTATGGTACTTGCATTTATTTTATGGAGTGAAATGAATTTATTATAAAATAAAAAGTAATAAGGTTATTATTTGGAAATAATTTCAAAGTTTATTTATTGAAAGTATCAGATATTTGCAAACGAATTACCAAATGGTTTTGAATTTGGTTTTGAAAAGCGTATAGAAATGGAAAAGTTAAAATATAAAAAGAAAATGGCTCTCAAGTCAACCATTTCCCTCCATCATCCAGCCCACAGCAAACCTCCCTCCCCTCTTCCTCATTCTTTCATGTTTGCCCCGCGCCAGCTCTCTTGGGCCAAGCCCAGCGCCACCTGCGCCCCATGAATGCGGCAGCCCGCACCACTCTCTCGTTCTCTCTCTGCGAAGTGGGTCCATCCCGTCAGATCCATCCCTTCCTTTCGTTTCTCCCCTCTATTCTAGTCGGGTGACCGCGCCGGCCGTCGGGTCCGCGCTCCCCGCCGCTCGACTCCGTCTCCGCCCCGTGCCAAGCCGTTCCATACACCAGATCCCCTTCCCTTCTCGGTCGTGATCCGTCGATCTCTCGCACACACCGAGCCGTCCGCCATGAACCGCATGGAGCTCGAGCACGCCTCCACCACATGTCGCCTCCTCTGCCTAATTAAGCGATCCAGAGTCATCGCACACAGCACTGCTGCCGGAGTCGGCGCGACCGAGCACTCCCCTCCCCGCGCCTCCTCCCGCGTCGTTCGGACCGAGATCCGCTGCACGAGCCGCCCGCGACCGCGCCCCGTCCGCGCATCCTGGCCGCGTCCCGCGCGCTCCGCTTCTCGCACGCGGACCAAGCCGCAGCCGCCCGCGTGCAGTCCCCGTCCGCCATGGGCGGCATGGAGCTGAGCTCCCGATCCGGCTCTTTCCCAGCGCACCTCGCCCGGCCTTATCAGAAAACCCCTCGGCACCGCAGTTGCAGCCGAAGCCTCCTCGTCCATCTCCAACCCTTCTCCTCCTTCACAGAGCGCCGCCACCAGCCGGCATCAAGTTCCGCCGCCGTCTGTGATCTCCTAGCAGAGGGCACTGCAGGCCCATCTTCCTCTTCTTTCGACGCCACGGTGTAAGCCGCCCGCGACGCCTTTTCTCCCGGCCATTGGTGACCGCGTCGCCCGGAGCTTCGGTCCGCCTCGCCTCGGCTTCCTATCTCTCCGTGCAGAAATCAACGCCGCCAAGTCATCCATCAGTCTCGTGGTGAGCCTCTCCATCAGCTGTGCTCCTTTTTTTTTAATGTACGTAGTGGCTTCCTTCTCGGCCCGTGCAAGCAGGCCATGGCGCTGTCGGCCTCCTTTCCTATACCGGCGATCCCATCCGGTCCCAAGCACAGCCATGGCCCTGAGGCCATGCACGCCGGCCCTTGCATTGCATGGAAATTCATTGCAATGACTGATTCCAAATTCTATCCATCTGTGTGCAGAGAGGACTCGTTCAGTCATCTCCAAGAATTCAGATAGATAGAATTGATTGCCCTGGTGGGTGGATTGCTGCCTGAATTCTTGGAGCATCAAGGGCGAGAGATCGAGAAGCAGCACGAAGCGGACCCGTTCGTGAAATGGAGAAGGTAAACATCCAGTCCGCTGCTCGCAGCTACAGCGAGGGCACACTCAAAATGAAAATGGACAAGGTAAACGATCCAGCAACACTTTTGATTTGGTGTTTCTAGCTCTGATTACATATATAAGCGTGTTCATTCGTCTGTTCGGTGCGTGTGCCTGCAGAAATACGAGAAGTTGGAGGTGCTAGGGAGTGGCGCGTACGGGGTGGTGTACAAGGCGATGCACAAGGACACTAAAAAGCTATTCGCGCTCAAGAAGATCCCCTTCCGGGACGTAGACAAGGGCGTCCCGGCCACCGCCGTCCGTGAGATCTCTTACCTTATGGGGCTGAACCACCCCAACATCCTCAGGTCCGATACGCCTACAACCTCCTTGATGATTTGTCCTGTCCTCCCTCCTACATTGTATTGCTACTAGTAGACGGGCGCGCGCCATCGCGCGCCCCTTCGGTTGTGAAGTTTTGGGAGAACTGCAGTGGGGTATTTGGGATATATAATACGGCTGTTGGAGTAGGTGATGCTATAAACTGTGTCAATAAATCATAAATATAGGTCACACGACTGCAAACGTCATTTATGTTTTGAAGTGCACGTTCCTTATTTGACTTCAGTTTTCTGTCGGTGATGATCGTGAGGAAGATCCTTGTTGTAGTGGTATTTGAGTCCACCGACTTTGTTTGCTGGTTGGTGATTCTGTCTCCAGATATGCGGAAGGTAATTATCTGTAGAAGACATTGTTTGTACATGGTTATGTTTAATGCTGAAAAGGAACCGCTGTAATTGAAAGTAATTTCAATGAATAGTACCATGACTTGGGAGAATTCGTGGAATAAGTTTGTAACTATTGTCTGGTTGCTTTCTTCGTGCATTGTTATACTTTTAACTGAGCCATGCAATCCTGCACGCAATCAAATGACCACAGCAGAAAACTATAGATAATTGCCGGCCAGTTTGCATAAATAGAAGTTTAGATAACTGCCGCCTTGGTACTGCACCCTGCACTTTAGGGGATGGGATGTGAATATAGCAACAATGATTGAAGCTGGAAAATATAAAATGTCACTGGAAGTTGTAAGTTCTATTTGTGGCCAGTTATCTAAAGTTCTATTTATGTAAACTCATATTTCTAGAAATGAAGCAACTAATGACCATTCCCATTCATTATTATATCCTGACAGATTAAGAGTGGAGCTAGACAGCTATGAATGATTATGAGTACTGTAGAAGTCCGCAATCACCAATGGCTTGCTTTTTTTTAGGAATAGGAACTGAGACTGCAAACTGTAAAATGGAGACTACAAGTTCTCTACATGTGAACTCATGTCTAAAACTGAAAGCGGTGAAGCAAACCTCTGAAAGTAACTAAGTAACTATGCACTACATAATAATGATTTTTCATGGAAAATAGGAAGAGTGGCAGCTTAATACATTTCACGGATCATAGTAATGACGGATCAACTACTAAAAAAAATGGTGTGTATTGCTCTGCATACCTGAATATGGAAAGATGCAGCCTAAGTGTTCATCTGTCCATTTATGTTAATGAGAGCATGGCATCGGTTAGCCAAAAATTTGTAGAGTCTAGCATAAATCCATCTGTTTTGTCATACATTCCATTTCAATGTTAATTAAGTCCCATTTGATGGTGTATGTGAGATAAGCTTTACTCTTCCGTGTGCAGGATACATGATGTTGTCTACAACGAGAAGCGCCTCTATATTATTTTGGAATACATGGATCAGGACCTGTATGAGTTCATGAAGTATTACCCGGGGTTTGCTCATAATCGCACTTTGATTAAGGTGAGAAGCGCAGAATATGATAGTTTGTGACTATTGTGATTTCGCGCCTTGCTTAATTTTGTTCACTCCGCACTCCGCTGCACATATCCTTATATAGAGTTTTTCATCAAATTTATTGATTAATTTATTGATTTCTCTTTCCTAATTTCCATTATTCTATAACTAGAAAATGAATGAGGTGCTTCTGTATGCATTTTGAAATGTGACTATTTTCTACTTTCTGCAGTCATACCTCCAACAGATACTCCAAGGCCTTGTGTACTGCCATTCTCATAGATTTCTTCATCGAGATTTGAAACCTCAGAACTTATTAATAGATCGGCAAACTCAAAATCTGAAGATTGCAGACTTTGGTTTAGCCAGGAAATTGGACCTCATGTCCGTACATTAACCCATGAGGTACATTTGTTATTATGCTCTAACTTGATAAAGGGAGTTTGAATTGTACAGTTAGGGGAAAATATAGTGAGGGATGCCAAAATTATGGATCCCTACAATTTTATAGCCTTTTGTGTTGTCCATTCTAGTCACATTAACTCACAATACATAACTATGCAAGTAATTTTCAGGTAGTGACATTGTACTATAGAGCTCCAGAAATTCTTCTCGGAGCGAAACAGTATGACAAACCAGTTGATATATGGTCGGTGGGCTGTATCTTTGCTGAAATGGTGAAGCAAAAGCCACTATTTCAGGGGGATTCTGAAATCAGCCAAATGTTGAGGATATTCAGGTTCTATGATTGTGATGATATTGAATTTCTTATTTTATATTTGCATGTTTTAGACTATATATTTGACTTCATCATGGTCACTATTGAAGCGTACTAGGCACGCCAAATGAACAAAGTTGGCCAGGAGTCAATCATTTGCCTGGCTTCACTGATAAATTCCCCACATGGCAACCTCTGGTAAGACAACAGCATAAGCATTTCGCTGGGCACATGTGACAAGTGCATTGTGTTGTGTATCCTCATCCATAGCTTTACAATTTGTCTTTGTCATATATGTATGATGTCTTCATTCCAGGACCTAGCAGAAATTGTCCCAAATCTTGAGCCCGCTGGTTTGGACCTTCTCTTGGTAAGTCAAATGGATATCTGTTGGTAATCATGACTGCTGCATCACATATCCTCACTGTACTGAAATTCACCTATTTCTGTTTGCTGACAGAAAATGCTTCAATACGAGCCAAGCAAAAGAATCACAGCAAAGCAAGCACTTGAGCATGAGTACTTCAAAGGACAAGAGGAGGTTGAGGACCAGCAGCCTTCTGCTAGCGGCCGAGCTCTCAGCAGCGGTGATGGGGGGGCTGGGTACAGCTCGTAACCCAGATCCAGTAGGACGACCTCAGGAGCCGGACTCGCGAGATCTTTTCTGCCATTCTGGTGGCACTGGTTCTGGCATATACTAAAAACCCTGAAGATTGCAGATTTTGGTTTAGCCAAGGCATTTCAACCTTTCATTTTTGGATTTTTCTATGATTTACTATAATTTTACAAAAGTTCAGCTGAAATAAATAGAAAAGGTTTTTTTAGCATAATAAATAGAAAAGTTAATAAAAGACAAAACCACTAACAGAGGAAAAGCAGATTTTCCTTTGCGCCGTCGCGCTGGCCCTGGAAGGCTGCAGCCTTTCCAACTAGAAGGGCCGGGGCCAGTGCCCTGTGGCGTGGTAGTAGAACGCGTTCGGCGGCAGCACCCCACCTGTCGAGACGAGGCTTCTCCAAGCCGCCACCGCAGCCGACGGCTGCTCCCCGGCTCTCTTATAACGGAAATTTTCCCGGCACGTCTGCCATCGCCATGTGCCTCGCCGCCGCGTGCGCGTCCGCCTACTCCCCCGCACGCCGCTTCTCGCCCTCCACCGCGCTCCCGCGTCGCTTCCTCCACAGCCTCCTCGGCGCCGCCCCCGCGAGGCCTTTCCCCCCCGCCGGCACCGCCTCTGCTACGGCGCTGCTTCAAGTTCTACCATATGGCGGTACGCACGCTACCAACGCCCTGCCCCCTCCCTCCTTCCACCTCCGTTTCGTCTCTGAGCTCCCTTCGGTCGTCGAATTTACCCGGATTATCTGCGCCTGCACGGGCACCTGTTAAGTTGTTGTTAGTTGCTGAAGTAAAATGGGTGGCTACACGGGTTAGGTTAAGTAGATTAAGTGGAATTGAGTGGCAGACTTAGTTCGGAACAATAAATTTGGAAATTGGCTTGCTCTAGAAGGAAGCTTGCTTTTGGTTACAGTGCTTTGCTACTCTTAAGATTTGGTTTCCACTAAGTCCTAATAAAAAAAAAAATGTATGAAAAGTTCCTTCTTGTTTGTGGGCAGCTGAAGATAGTCAGCTTCTGTCAGGTGCAGCAGAGGTGATGTATCTGAAGCTCACCTCTTGCAGGAATTTTCTGGTACATAGGTATCCACAAATAATTTCTTAGGGTAACCCACAAAGAATTTTGGATGGGCAATTTGCTACTTGCAAAGATCTAGCTGCTCCATGGTAATTCTGAATACGGCAATATGCTGTACAAGTGGACAAGATGAGGGGGTTAATGATCCTAGAGTTGAACTAGCTGTATAAATACTGTTCTACTGTGCACTTTTAGTTCAATGAGATGTTGAATCTTCGCAAACTATTCTTCAGGAGAAGCTTCATACAAACTTGTAGTTCCCCTGTGAAATATCCAATTAAATAGACATTTAACTTGTATTAATGTTGAAGGGCTTGATGCCACACTAGTCCTTTTTGTTTCATTTATGCTCAATCCCTTTTTTTTTTTCTGTATAAGAAAAGGAAGTGAATTCAAATTATCACTGTGATGGCCTGTTTATTGCTGCAATCCCATCCTGTAGCCATACATAAAAAGTGGAGTCTCACCAATTCTTGATTAACTTTCAGCAATATTGGACTCAACCATCACTGGACAGGAACAAAGCTCTGGTTGAGTACCTAAAGCAGTATGGTGCTGTTAGAACTGATAAAGTGGCGGAAGTAATGGAAACGATTGATAGAGCGCTATTTGTACCAGAGGGTACACCTTACATTGACAGTCCTATGCCTATTGGTTTCAATGCAACAATATCTGCTCCTCACATGCATGCAACCTGCTTAGAACTATTGAAGGATCATTTGCAACCAGGAATGTATGCTCTGGATGTTGGATCAGGTCTGTTGCTGATAATTTTAGCCATTTGCCAATGTCCAGCTGCAATTGCAGTTTAATAAACAGCTCGCTCTTTTTTTTTGGTCTAACTGTTGTCAGAAATGCATTTGTGTCACATTGTAGGTAGCGGCTACCTGACAGCTTGTTTTGCCATGATGGTTGGACCAGAAGGTCGTGCAGTGGGAGTTGAGCACATCCCTGAGCTCGTTGCTTCTTCTATTGAAAATGTGCAGAGAAGTGCTGCAGCTCCACTACTGAGGGATGGATCACTCTCTTTTCATGTTACAGGTATGATGACTGGTTTATATGTAATATGTTGAGATATTAGTTCCATTAAGCAGAAGTTTACTGTATCCTTTAAAGCTTGTAAAGCTGATTCCTATTCACTTCATGCATGTTATGATGAAGTGTCGTTGGCTACTGTTGGTTCCTGTTTACTTGCTGGCATGCTATTTTGAAGCGGCGCAGTTTGCATTACATTTTTTTTTCTACTGGGATTCAGTCCGTGTGCAGTTACTATTGTGCCAAATGGTGATGTCAAAGTTGTCTTCAAATGTAGATCTTTTTCATTATATCGTGGCTCTGAAACTTGTTCTTGATGCTCCTTATTAGCTAGAGAACGTCGCTTCTGTTGAGGCCAGCAAACTCTGAAATAACTTGGAGTGTCTGACCGCTCTCAAAACCGCAGATGGCAGGATGGGCTTTCCAGACGCGGCACCCTATGATGCTATCCATGTTGGTGCAGCCGCACCCGAGATCCCTCGGCCTCTGCTGGATCAGCTAAAGCCTGGTAGACGGATGGTCATACCGGTTGGCACCTACTTCCAGGACCTGCAGGTGGTCGACAAGAACACTGATGGATCAATCAGCATCCAGACCGATGCGTCCGTGCGCTACGTCCCGCTGACCAGCCGCTCCGCGCAGCTGCAGGACCCTTAAATAAGGTTCTCTATGCTCTGTACATATATGACCGCTGCGGCTTACCTGTTAATGTTTCTTCTTCTGAATAACTAGGTTGTCTTAGTTCGTTCGGGTGTTGACGAAGACGTTGGTGAAAGCTTGGTTTCTGTAATAACAAAATAACAGGATTGCTAGTATGTTTCTGAATCAGATGTTTGAGCTTCTGAACTTTCATCTGTCCGCCGCTGATCAAGTGCTCTAGTGTACATATACAAACTAGCTTTGCATCAGTATTCAGTAGTGATTCTATTCTACAGATTGTATGCAATACATCCCAATGCTAGCACAGGTTCTGTCAATCAAGGCTTCACATTGGCTTGAAGTTCCTGTACGAGATAACTGCATAGAACGAGTCGGAGCCCGCCACGCCGAACAGCCTCATCAGGGCGTCCAACGGCGAGGACGGTGACGGCGACCCGCCGGCCGACGGCAGCTTCCTGATCACCTCGGGCTGCGTGAACCCCTCCACGCACTGGAAGTACTGCGTGACGAGCTGGATGCGGCTGTACGCCGTGCCGTCCCGCCACGCGCTGATAGCCTTCTCGTAGAACATCCGGTTGCTGAAGCTCACGATGCAGACGCCCCCCGGCTTTAGCACCCGAAAAATCTCGGCGAAGACCTGAATATTCATGCCAAATTGCCAATGCGATGGAATGCCAATTGCCATTTGCCAATAGATAGAAAGAAACCAGAGGCTAAAGACGATGAATACCTTTTCAGGGGACTGCAGGTACTGCACGCTGACGGTGCAGAGCACGGCATCAAAGGTGCTGCTCTCGAGCTCCAGCTGCTGGTCCTTGTTGAGGTCCTTGACGACGAAGTAGTCCAGACGCGGGTTCCTGGCGAGCTCCTGCGCGTTGAGGCCGTGGCCGACGACGCGCCGGAACTGGAGCTCCGGCGGCAGGTGGCTGACCCAGGAGCTCATGAGGTCCAGCACCTCCCACCCTGCGCGGAGCCGGTCCCGGTAGAGGTCCGTGAGCGTGGCGATGAACCCGTCGTCCACGTGCGTCACCAGGCGCGGGAACGCGTAGAAGTCGCGGTCCGGCCGCGGGTCCATCTTCGCGCGGCCCTCCGGCGAGAGCACCAGGCGCCGGACGACGCCGGCGGCGGACGGGGACGACGGCGAGGGCTGGGCGTCGTTGGACGTGGAGCATCGTAGCGCGGGCGCGGCCAGGAGCGGGCGCCGCGACGAGTGCAGCGGTTGCGGCGGAGTGCACAGCATGGTGTCGCGTGGAGCGTGCTGGCTCACCCGTTGCACACTTCTAGCGTCTTGTTTTATCGTGTCAACCTTTTTTTTTTTTGAAAGAAAGTTGTATCTGGTTGAAAAATTGAGTGTCTGTCCAGATTTTATCAGAAGTACTCCCTCTATCTAAAAAGTAATGTAATTATTTACTTATCGGAAAATCAAACGACCTTTTAAATATGATTAAACCATTAAATAAAGTTTACTAATATTTATGATACCAATAAGTACATTAAATTAATTATAGAATATATTTTCATGACCTAACTAGTAGAGATATAAATGCTAATATTTTTTCATATAAATTTGAACGAAATTAGAAGAGTTTGATTTATACAAAACCTAGAACTGCATTCTTTTTTAGATGGAGAGTGTACTCCTATAAATAACCACTATTATTTGATTTAATTATATTTTTTGAAGGGAATTTAATTATATTTACTTCATCATAAAAAGAAAATAGCCTGAATTCACAAAACATTAAAGGTACATGATTTTTTTGTTTATGTGTTTTTCTTTGAAAATAGACTAGTTTTTTTTTTTCTGTGTTTCAAATGGACCATAAAAATGATAGCCACTAACCAGCAGAATGGGCCCCACAGCCCACTCATTTGTCTCTGTGTGTTTACAGATTTGCTACGTCGTCGCCCTGGCTCGCACCCGTGTGTCGTGTTCGTGTGTGCCGTATCATATGCGTGTGGCCCGAAATTCTGGGAGCGCGATTCGCCGATTCCGGCTGCTTGTCAACGGCGACGCGAGAGAGCGGTGCTCAGCATGGAAGAAACGAACCCGGGCGAGGTATTCCGAGCGCCGGCGCCGGTTTGCAGCTGCGTGCGAGCTGCGGCGGGGACCCGACAGCTTCGAGATCGTTCCGGGCCTTCGCCTTCCGCAAGTCTCCACCACATGGCTTTACCTGTAGCTTATCATCTTGACACGCGGGAGTTCAACGCCTGACGCGTTTCCTACATGGCGCTGACAAGGCTACTCATGACGGCGTGCGCGCCCTCGCTCTCGCTCCCGTCGCCGTCGTATAAGATATCGCGCTGCTGCCACAGCGGTCGCCGACTCGTCAGCCGCAGTACAATGCGGGTAGGAGCCTGCCAGGACCTCAGCACCATCGCGCCCACGCCACGGAAGCAGAGTATGGCGCGGCTCGAGCGCGGGTCCCTGCTGGTTGGCGGGCGCGAGCTCCTCGTCGGTGCCCCGCCCAACGTCACTCTACGGCCTGCCGGTGCCGACGACGCCTCGGGCGCCGCGTTCCTCGGAGCCAGGGCGGCGGCGGCGTCCAGCCGCCACGTCTTCTCCGTCGGAGCCCTGGCTAGGTAAGTCAGTCAGTCGTTCGTCGTCGTACCCCTCGCGTCGTGCAAGAACGCGACGCGCGGGCGGCGGCGCCCCGTGGCACCGATTCGATTTCCATTTGTGTGACCGATGGTTTCGTTCTTGGAATCGGTGGCCGCGCAGTGGGTGGAGGTGGCTGTCACTGTTCAGGTTCAAGATCTGGTGGATGGTCCCGGCCACGGGGCCGGCGCGGCGGCGCGTCCCGGCGGAGACGCAGATGCTGCTTCTGGAGTCCACGAGCGAGGCGGGTTCTGCGGCCGCGACGGAGCGTGGCTCACTGTACGCGCTGATGCTGCCGGTTCTTGACGGCGGCTTCCGAGCTAGCCTCCAGGGGAGCCCCGAGGACGAGCTCCAGTTCTGCTTCGAGAGCGGTGAGCTTTGTGTGCAAAACTTGGGATTTTGATTGGAATTTCTGACATTGGAAATGCTCGACTGTTGGTAGGTGATCCTGATGTCCAGACGATGGAAGCAGTTGATGCAGTGTTCATCAACTCAGGGGACAACCCCTTCAAGCTTCTGAAGGAATCCATCAAGTAATGTCATTCTCTTAAGTCCTAAATAGCCCTGGTCTTGTAACTTGCTTAGGCATGGTCGAGAAAAAAATAAGTCTTAAAATAGCCACCACATGGAGACAATTGGCTTAATTGCATGTTCAACTTCTTAATTTAGGATGCTGTCCAAGATCAAAGGAACTTTCAATCATATAGAGGACAAGGAGGTAAAGCTATGCTCATTTCACCTGATTGGTAATGTTGCTTCTTGGGAAGCTTTTCATTTCTTCTCCTTTTCTCGTGTCTTGTTTAAATTCATCACAAAATGTCAGATTCCTTCAAATTTGGACTGGTTTGGATGGTGCACTTGGGATGCATTTTACAAAGCTGTGAACCCAAGTGGGATTGAGGAGGGCCTTCAAAGGTTTGCAAGAACACATGTTTCACTTGGAATACAAACTAAGAAGAGTATCTTTTGCCTCCTTTTCATAGCTATCACTTATTGATAATAAAGTAATAATGCATTTCTTGTCCTACAGTCTACGTGAAGGTGGTGTGCCACCAAGGTTTCTGATTATAGATGATGGTTGGCAAGAAACAGTTGATGAATTCAAGGAAGCGGATGAAGCCCTTCGTGAGCTGACTTTGTTAGTGTTCCATCCTTTGGTAACCCATAAAAGTGTGCACCTACACAGGATGATGGTCGAATCCTGATTTGTATTGTAATTATTCCAGATTTGCACATAGACTGAGTGATCTGAAGGAGAACCATAAGTTCAGGGGAGAAACCTGCAAGAATCTTGGGGGGCTTATTAAGAAGATAAAAGAAAAACATGGAGTCAAGTAATTGTTTTTTTTTTCGAAATACTTGTTCTATGATGACTTAATCTTCATATTATTTTTGGCTGATTTAAATGCAATGCTTGAAACCATAGGTTCGTCTACATGTGGCATGCTTTACTTGGATATTGGGGAGGCATCTTAGCAACATCTGATGCGATGAAGAAGTATAATCAAAGCTTCATTACCCAGTCCAATCACCGGGTAATGTTGCAAATCTGAGGCTGCGTTTGGATGTTAGCATTCAGGCCATGGAATTGGCATTGGCAACGAATACCTCGAATTCCGGGTGTTTGGATGTCGTTGGCATTGACCGGTGGAATTGGGCTCCAATACCGCACGGCATTTAGCCTGCCTGTTCGACCGCGATAGCAATACCGAAGCCTCCCCCTCCGCATTCACGAGAATCGTAACGCTTCGCCTCGCTCGCGAGTCGCGACTGCTAGTCTTCCCCTTCGCCCGCGGCACGACTCCTCCTCCCCTTCGTCGGGACGGGGCGGCGGCACTTCTCTCGGAGCTCCGCTCACAGCCGCAGCCGGCGAGATCTCCCCTGCCCCCGAGCTCCTCCACTCGCGACCTCCTTTCCTCTTCCCCATGGCCGGCGGCGCAGGCCTCTACTCCTCTTCCCCATGGCCGGCGGCCGGGCTCGTGTTCCTCTTCCCCATGGCCGGCGGCGCGTTTCGTCTTCCCCATGGACGGCGGCGCGAGGTCCTCTTCCTCCCCCATGCCCGGCGACGCGAGCTCCGCTTCGTCTTCTCCATGGACGGCGGCGCGAGGTCCTCTTTCCTCCCCATGGCGGCGGCGCGGGCTCCTGTTCGTCTTCCCCATGGCTTGTGGAGCGAGCTCTCTTCCTCCCCCATGGCGGCGGCGGCCCGAGATCCACCATTGCTGGTGGGATCGAGTTCCTTTCCTCTTCCCATGGCTCCGGCGTTCCTCTTGTTTTGGCTGCGATGGATACGGAGAAAGAGATGGGTCAATTCTGTGTACATCCAAACAATAGCTTTGGCATTGTATGCTATTTCCAATACCAGGCTGATTTGGCATTGTATCCAATTCAATGCCAAGACCTTCAATACCTACATCCAAACGGAGCCTGAGGGATATTGCCATGGACAGTTTGGAGAAATTTGGAGTGGGCACTGTTGATCCTGACAAGATATATGAGTTCTACAATGATCAGCACAGCTATCTTTCTAGTGTGGGTGTGGATGGTGTGAAGGTTGATGTTCAGAACGTGTTGGAAACTCTTGGACGCGGCTTTGGTGGTCGTGTTGCAGTAACTCGAAAGTATCAGCAGGCTCTTGAGGAATCCATTGCCCAGAACTTCAAAACAAGCAACCTAATCTGCTGCATGAGTCACAATTCAGACAGCATCTTTAGGTAGCATATTTCTAGCTGTGGAAAATATGAGCTACTGTGTAGATAGAATCTGATATAATTCTTTGTTTGTTTTCTAGTGCCTTGAAGAGTGCAGTTGCTAGAGCCTCAGAAGATTTCATGCCTCGGGAACCAACACTGCAAACTCTGCATATCGCTTCTGTGGCATTCAATAGCCTATTGTTGGGAGAAATCTTCATACCTGACTGGGATATGTTCCATGTGAGACTTTGACATCTCGAACAGTATATTTAGGCTCGTTTCTATACTTCATTAGCAGCTAATTTTCGTTTCCCTTGTGAAGAGCAAGCATGAATCGGCGGAATTTCACGGAGCAGCTAGAGCCCTGAGTGGAGGCGGTGTTTATGTCAGGTAGTTTTGTGCAGAATATTTAGTATCCTTCTAGTTATAGTGTTGTTGTTGTTGCTTTTAACCCAAGCACAGGAGTTCATCATGCTTGTATATTTGTTTGACATGCAGCGACAAACCTGGGGACCTGGGGTGCATGATTTCAGTGTTCTAAAAAAGCTTGTTCTACCAGACGGCTCGATTCTAAGAGCAAGGTATGCTGGTCGTCCTACACGCGATTGTCTATTCACTGATCCGGTCATGGATGGCAAAAGGTATGAGCACGAATATATCTATACCATTTTCTTTTGCTATTAAGCTGTTCCTTATAATATACTACTAATCTGTGAATTCTTCTGCAGTCTGCTGAAGATATGGAACTTGAACAATTTCACTGGTGTCACCGGAGTGTTCAATTGTCAGGGAGCTGGACAGTGGGTTTGGCCAGTGAAAGAAACTGCTTATGTTCCTATCAACATAAACATCACTGGTCAGCTCTCACCGTCCGATGTAGAATCTCTTGAGGAGATAGCTGGTGATAATTGGAATGGAGAGGCTGCAGTATATGCTTTCGGTTCATGTAAGTGCTGTTGGCTGACTGTTTCTTTCTAACAATCCCATCCTATCACTATTACCATCCGTGACTGATTAGCCCTCTGTTTTGTATTCCAGGTTCTCTTTCAAGGCTTCAGAAGCACCAAAGTTTGGAGGTGTCACTGTCTACTATGACATGTGAGATTTACAACATTTCACCAATAAAGGTCAGACGTCAGATTACTTTCCACTCCCCTCCCTTCTTACATGTTTTCCGCATTGTAAACTTCATGTTTTTTACAGAAATTATTTGTTTCTTACACCAGATTTTCAGCGAAGTCGTCCGGTTTGCGCCTCTTGGACTGATCGACATGTTCAACTCTGGTGGTGCACTTGACAATGTTTCAAGCGCTGCAGATTCCTCAGCTACTACAATTCATATCAGATGCCGAGGACCAGGGCGGTTTGGGGCGTATTCAGCCACCAGGCCAGAGCTTTGTAGAGTTGATGAAAACAAAGTGGAGTTCACTCATGCAGAGGATGGCCTGCTGACCTTTTATCTTCCCCCTTCTTCCTCCCAGGACAACCTAAGACACGTTGAGATTGTCTACAGAGCTTCATGAACGACATTTACCATTATGATTCTTACGCTCAAGCATGCAATTTCTGCCGTGTTCTTCAGTAACCACCACACTTGCACGTTGAGATAATTTTCCAAAGAAACATTGTTCTTTTTTTTTTTTTTTTTTTTTTTTTTTTTTGAGGCATGTTCTTGTTGGTTTTGATTGTGTAGCAGTATGCTGTGCTGCAAATATCTGTCGTATCTGATTGTCATGCCGCCTGGGCTGCTGTAATGTGATGGACACGGTGTATATATATAAACTATGATATGAAGAGCGATTTTTGACATGGCGCCTTACTAAATGCTTTCAGGCTGTCCCAACGTGAACTTGTGATACGGTGGATAGTGTTATTTCTCATGGCCCTTCCTGCGTTCTCAAATAAATAAATCAACCTCTGAAATTATAGTAGTCAAACCTTTTTTTATTTTAACAAATTTATAGACAAAAGACACCTATGAAAATATATTTCATATTGATTTAGTGATACTAAAAATAATTTCATGGTGTATCTAATAATATTAATTTGGTGTAATAAATTTTAATGCTATTTTATAAACTCGGTCAAACTTAGAGATTTAAGTAGGCATGGGAGAAAAGCATAAGCAACCGACACCAACTTTCAATTAGTGGATATCCTAGTGTCGTACTCCACTGTGGCCTAGTGGATATCCTAGTGTCGTACTCCACTGTGGCCTAGTGGATATCCTAGTGTCGTACTCCACCGTGGCCACTCGTCTGGGTTTTGGTTGTTTTCAAAACTGTCATGCCATATAAAATTAAAAACCTCGTATAAAACCACACATTTTTAATGGAGAGTTTCATTTATAATTTCATAGGCATTTAATTTTATGACTTGAAGAGAATTTGATAATCATGTCAAAAGAGTTTCATCTTATCTCTCTTCTTAAATACAGTCATAAAAATGCCTAGGTGACAATGTATTTAATGCAAATGAAATTTCAATAAAATTCTCACTGAGGCTGGCCACGCCACACTATCGCCTTGTTCACTTGTCTTGGCTTATCTTATTTAGGTTTATTCTCTCTCTCACGAATAATATTATTTAATCACCAAAATCAATTAACAATATCTTTTAATAAGTATACTACATCATCTTTCACTAAATATATATATAATTACTATTTCAAGCCTATCAATACACAAAGCATCCACGCCATACTATTTGTTTGCTATCACATCTTTCTATATTTTTATCTAATATCACATCTTTCTATATTTCAAGCCTATCTAATAGTATTTATCTAATATCACACCAGCCACCAGGCCGGACATTTAATTTTATTTAATAAGTGTATTTTTATCTCGTGCATACAAATGATTTTTTTTTTGATAAAGTATACTGTATTAATTAAAGGAAAAGCAATACAAGTACACCGTATAAGGATACAGATGATAGCTACCCCGCCTATAATCTATAAGAACCCCAACAAATAAGAAAATTACAACCTGGTCCTTAGACCCATCCGTAACGAACACTACCGCAACCGTCTCCGTCGAAGACCGCCGCCACTACCGCCGCCAAAACCCGAAGCACCAAAAGCCGGGAGGAAACCGCCGACGCTGAGGTGGGCTGCGAGAAGACGCTCGATCTCAAAAAGGCGAAGAAGTCGTTGAACGCCCATCCGTCGGGATCACTATCCGTGTTGAAACGACAATGGTGGAGCCGGCGATAGCATCCTCCATCACGGTGAAGCCGAATCCGGTCGAACCACCAATCTTCCGTAAGACCCGCAGCCCACCACCGCATCCACGAAAGTAGGGGCCGGAGCCTCCACGCACCAAGGCGCAAAGACCTCGCCCGGCCGAACACCCTAAACAAGATCCAAGAGCGGACCTTACCTCCACACCCTCGCCGCCGGGCGCTGGAGATGAACGCCGAGACAGGGGAAGAGAGCGAGAGGACATTAATCCGGACGACGACGCCGCCGCCGCCTCAACGCCATCATCGGAAACCCTAGCAAAGACCTAACCCTAACCATAGCTCCGGGGACACACCACCAACTCGAGGGAAGCACCGGCCACGCCCATCGCCGGCGTGGAGGCCAGCCCCCTCACCCACCAGCGTCGAGGAGGACGCCGACGGGGCTGGGAGCCGGCAAAAGGGACCGGGCGGCGGCGGAGTTTGTCGGGCCTCTTGTTGCGAGAGGCGAGCGGATTTTTTCAAATGATTTTCTTTTTGAAAGTCTCGTAGCAAGTAGAATTCTTCAGACTAAAGAAAGGCACGGGCAAGCATTGCGCTGATATGCCGCTAAGTATTAATATGGCGCTATATGCCGCTGATTTGGCGCTATCCAGTCTCCTCGAGAACACTGTTCAAGTTCTAGGTCAGTTCTTCTCTATTCCCGCCGTTCCACGGCGTCACGTGCTACAGGCAGCTTACGTGCGTAGGCCTAGCTGTGCTCACGCACCAGACATCTCTATAAACGATTTATGCAACAAAAGAGGCCCAACCATTGGGCCACGTCACCGGCTTCTATCTCAAGCATCCAATTTGAATCCAACGGCACCAGGCAACTCAACGTGGCAGCATCAATGGTCCGGTCCAGGGCAACCTCGAAGCGTCGGAAGACCCGGCAGAAGTAGAGGCGTGTTTTTCTCCGGTACCCTCGCGCCGCATCCTGCTCGCTACGCAGACCGACGGCCGCGCCGAAAAGCCCTGGCGGCCGCCAATATCGCAGTGCCGTGGACGGCAACAGCAACCACCGGGGCAGATGTACAGGCTGTGCCCGCATCCACCGCGTCGGAGGGCGAGCACGCCCGGGGCCGCGCACCGTCCCTGCTCTTCCGTACTGGGTGGCCGTTGGCCCTGCGCCGCCGTGGCGCCCTCACCCGCCCCGCGCTGCCGCTCACGCCGGAGCCCATTCTCTCTTTCTCTCTCGCTTGCCGAACGGCTATGCAAGCCGACCGCCGTGCTACATTGGTTAGATGCGCTGGTAGGCTGCTGCACGATAGTCGCCAAGCTGCTGTTGCCATGCACGTACGTAGTTGCAAGCAAGAGGTAGGAAGCAAGCAAGAAGGCTAGCAGCCAAAGGAGTAGTACGTGCATGCTCAAGCGCCGGATTTCTTCGTCACCTCTTGTTCCAGCTCCGTCCGTAGTGTATCTCTCTCCTATTTACTCTGTTTTGCTCGCCAATTTGGCGTCATCATGGCCCAGGTAGTTTCCATCCATGGTGAGCCTTCTTCCTGCCCCCCAGGTGTTCGGCAGTTTGCCTCCACGACCTTAATAAGCCAAACGGTATCATCCATTGAGTCTTGACCCAAAGAATGCAAGGACAGATCATCATTGACAAGAATTCGAGGGTGTGCTCCTTAGTGCAATACGAGGTTTATGGTTGCAAATGCACACTGCTGTAGGCCTCCAAACTTATAGTTGGGAAATATTTGTGTCAATAGTTGTAGGATTGCAGCTTTCAGAAATGTAGACCTTGTAGCAGATAAACTTGGAGCTTTTCATGCTTGGCTTTGTCCTTTCTTTTTTGGAAATAAAGGAAATAAAAAAATTGACGAAGTTGTGCTATCAAAGTCAGTTTAATAAGACATAGTAATAAGTTGTTGTGAAGTGGTAATTTATTGCCCCTATCGGAGGCAGCTTCTTGAGAACAAGACTTCCATGTGATGTCAGTTTTTTATTACTTGGCTAGCCAAGAATGAAAGCTTCAGGCTGACTGACGTTGATTCTTCATTTTTAATTAAATGTTTCTACTCAGATGAAGTATGTGAGCCTAAAATGAATTACTCTGTTTTTGTGATCATTCACTAAATTGTGCAAACATATTTGTAAAACAAAATAGAATTATGTTATGGATGCAATGAATTAATTTTATAATATTTCCAACTTATATTCAATATACTATAATTAAAGTTACTACGAGACAAACGAATTAATACTATCCACTAAACTAAAGCTAAGAATAATAAAGTTGCATTTTTTTCGAAGCATTCAGAGAAGCAGTAGCAGTAGTACTACTACACCTAGGGTCGTTGAACTACCGACTGATTCTCCATATGCCATGTCACACCTGGATCCCACTGATTTATTTTGAGATATGTCCTAATTTAGTGATTGTTTATTTTTAAAGAATTTGTTAGACTACTTAGCATATGTATTTATATGCTTCTTTATTTTTTCTTCTCTATGGCAGATGAAGACAACTAGCAGTAAGGAAACAAAAGGAAAGACTATTTTGGTGTACAACAATGTGAAGACTGCTTTTGCTTACAGTTATGGAAACAACTTTTGCTACCTAACATTCTTACTTGTGTAATATGGGACGAAATAGATGATAGATGATGCAACCACTAGGTTATAAGAGATCTACCTTTGAGAAAAAAAGATTATGTTCACACTTTGTACCGCTAAGATTCTAAAAACTGTCCCTCTCGTTAAATTTCTCCTTTGCTTTCGAATATTGCCCATAGTTATCTTAGATAATACTTGTTTGTGTATGTAAGCATTGGCTCCTTGGCAACCAATGATACTCTTGCCCATGCTTGCCGGATGGATAAAATCGAGATAGAGACAACATGATTAATCTTAAAAAATACACTCACTTGCGTATAATTTGTTCCAATAATTTTAATTACTCAAGAACGCCTAATCAATTACACTTCTAGCACCCTCAATGGCCCACACACTGGCCATAAGAGGCAACGCCGCGCAAATTTCTAGTATTCTACTGGGGAAACGCTCAAAACGATCTGATCTTCCAGTTTTTGAGCTTGAGCGGCAGAAGCTGCTTGAGCATGGTCTGCTTGGTGACCACGCTCCTGGTGCTGCTCACGAGCTTGAACCACTGGCCCTGCGGCTCGCAGCTGCTGTCCGCGCTCAGGCACCGGCACGGGTTGGTCACCACGCTGCGGCCGTCCGCGCCCACGTCCAGGCAGAGCAAGCCGTCGCCGTCGGCCGTCGCGTTGACGGCGACGTGCAGCTTGGAGTCCGACACGAGGCTCCACTTGGCCATGGCGTCGCCGCAGCCAAAGCCGAGGGTCGCGGGCCTGCCGGCGCCCTCGGCGCGGAGGCACAGCAGCGCCGTGTCCCGCAGCGCCAGCCGCTGCTGCGGCGCGGTGTACTCCCACGCCTCCGTCTCGTCGCAGGGGCCCAGGGTCAGCTGAAAGGGCTGCGTCAGCGTGGGCGACGACCGGCGGCGCACCACGCACATCCCGGACACCGGGTGGAACAGCACGGCGTACGGCGCCGCCTCCGCGAGTCCGGGTCCCTGAGCGGGCGCTGGAGCGCCTGGACCCTGCGCAGCGCGGTGTCGTTGCGCGGCTTGCACCAGGCCCAGTCCAGGACGCCGTAGACCTCGTCCAGCCCCAGCACGCCCTCGCGGAGGTAGTAGCTCCCCTGCAGCGCCCAGAGCGCCCAGTCCAGGTCCAGGTCGGCGGCGGCGGCGGCGGCGCAGCCGTAGTAGCGGTTGTCGTTGGCGTTGACGCCGCGGTTGTCGACGCCGAACTCGCTCAGGATGACGGGCCACCCTTTGTCGAGCAGGTACAAGGCGCGGTCGGTGATGCTCTTCGTGGTGCGCGCGCACGCCTGGTTGGCGTTGCGCGAGCTCCACCCTGGCTGTTGGAGAAGCTGTACCAGTGCACCTCGAACGCCACCTTCCCCGTGAAGCTGAGGTTCACCGGACGCGAGTTGAGGAAGGCCAGGTCGTTGTCGAATTGGAGGCCCCCAGGATGACCAGCACGCGCGGGTTCGCCGCGTGCACCGCCTCCGCGCCGCGCTGCATGTACCTGCGTGCGTCACGGGTGCTTGTCAGTCAACTGCACCGCTTAATTGCCAGTCGTGCCAACTCGAACCGTGCCAAGAACATATGAAATTGCTGGTGGCACTACCTATCGTACTACTGTGCAAGAAATGCCATTAGAGCAGCTCCAGTGTATAGTCACGAGCTGGGTGCAAACACCGACATTTCAATGCTGGTGCTCTACTAGCCACACCTGGTTCCAATGTATAGCGGTGGCTAAGGTGGACCCACACTAATAAAAAAAGCGTCCCGAACTCTCTCCAACCCACCCGTCTCTCCTTCCCGCGGCATCGTGAAGTCCGCCCTTTCCTCCTACCCTTCCCAGATCTATGATCGCTGGGCGGCGCATGGCGAACTCGCACCGCACATCTTCTCGGGCGTCCATTCTCCACCATACCATGCATCACCGTGTAGATCCATCACCGATGTGCTTGAGTTGTCCGGGCGGCGTAATCCGCGAGCCGCTACGCTCCGAGCAAAGCGTCGGCGAGCCGCCGAGCCGCTCAAGCGGCGTCCGAGGCGGGTGCCGCCGCTAGCGCGCGGCAGTACGCATCGAACACCGAGATGGCCCAAGACGACGGGCGCCGGAAGGGGCAAGCCCGCACGGCTCCAGCCACGGCGACCGCTTTTTCTGGTTGGAGTTCGAGCATCAACCGGATCTGCGGGACGGTGAGGCTCTTCTTTTTTCTTAATCAGTGGCACAATTTTTTATTTTAATAACATTTGGTGGCGCAAATCAGTTTTGCTTTGTCCAAGAAAAGATGGATGGTGTCGTACATGTTCACCAAATTTGCATTTTATTAAACAAGGAGTACAGATTAGGAGACCTAGCGGTAAATGGTTTACAACTGAAAAAAATTACAAATAAAGTGACCTATCGCTAACTGAAATATGAAGCTAAGGTTGTTGCTGCCCGAACTTTTGCCATAAGTGCTCCACCAAATCAGCCTTGAGTTGATGATGCTTTTTCTCGATCATGTATGGCCTCGTTTGCTTCTAGTACTCTAGAGAATTCATAAACGGGGCCATGGTTGAACCCTCGCCAAAGGTTGAGAGCTTCCACGATCATAGTGAGCATCTTCATCTTGGATATTGTACTCCTCGTAGTTGGTGTGCCATTGCACGGGATAGGAATCCCTCTCATCTTCGACTATCATGTTGTGCAGAATTATGCAAGCGTACATGATATACGCAAGTGTTTCTTCTTTCCAAAAACGTGCGGGCTCTCTTACTATAGCGAATCGAGCTTGCAATACCCCAAAAGCCCGTTCAACATCTTTTCTTGCAGCTTCTTGAAATTTTGCAAATAATTTGTGTTTCGACTATAAGGCAAAGGGATTGTCTTGACAAAGGTTGCCCACTGGGTAGATGCCATCGGCTAGGTAGTACCCCATATTGTACCGATTCCCATTCACGTGAACCGAATCGTAGGAGCCCGGCCTTGTAATATGTTTGTAAACAATGGTGACCGATTCAAGACATTAAGGTCATTGTTTGAACCGGGGAACACCAAAAAAAGCATGCCATATCCACAAATCATGAGAGGCGGCTGCTTCAAGCATGATTGTCGACACTCCTTGATCACCACGAGTATATTGGCCTTTCAAGCAACCTGGACAACTCTTCCAATGCCAATGCATACAATCAAGACTCCCTAACATTCCAGAAAGCCATGAGCTTCACTTACATGTAGTAACAGGGCCGGATGTCTTCTTGAGTGGGTCTTCTTAGATATTACGCACCAAATTTCACTCTAATGCCTTTCACAAATTTAGTCAAGCACCGCTTTTCGGCAATCCTTAAACCTTCATCTAATAGGTCTGGCTGGCTGCCATAGGCCAACATTCGTGATAGATAGCTTTGTGCACTTAATTAAAGGTGAAAACCCACGCTTGCCAAAGGCATCTACACGATGCCGAAAAATATGGAGACCACTCACCAAGGGTGTGCACAATACGCTCAAATAGAGGCCTCCTCATCCTAAACCTCCGCCCCTGAATTGAGCATCGGTGTATACTGGGGTTGTCGAGAAGTAATCGCTTGTAACCTCCCCGTTTGCTTCTTCCCGATTCGATCAATGTACCTTCGAAGTCCCACGACGACGCCGACCGGTATTATTACCACCCGGTGAGCAACCTCTAAATCAACAACTTCTTGAATCTCGACTTCTAGCTCTTCTTCAATCTGAAACTTCAAGTGGGTCATTGATGAAATCCCACAAGAGTTTGTCAAGGTCTGAGTTTTGGGGCTGGGAATTTGATTGGGTAGCCATTTTGTGTTCTGGCTTGTTGGTAGAAGGATGCCTGAACAACAGCTAGTTTGTGTTGTGGCTGGTTGGTGCCCCTGTTCCTCTATAAGTAGATGGATGCCTCGCACAAATGGACTAGTTTTCCAACGGCTAGTTTTCCAACGGCTAGTTTTCCAACAGATACATTGCTTACAAAGTAAAAATGTTTCAATAAAAAGGAAGATACATTGATTTTATCAAAGGATAGATTCTTTGGATACGTAAATATTTTCTCTACCACTAATACATTGCTGGTGCATAAATAATCTCTAGAACTACTACAATCTTTGGAAGGAAGATACATTGGTGGATACATAAATAATTTCTAGAACTAATACTAGTATTTATTTTTGGGGAACAACTCTTTTTCCATGTAATCCAGCGCATTCTCATGGCGTTTTCTACGTTTTTCATCAAAGCTTGAAGTATCCATAGCCATCATGTCCGGTACTTGCCCAACAGTTCAGTCTTTGCAAAGTATTTTCTTGAGCTCTTGCGGACCGGGACACCGCTTACGCTTTCTTATGTGTTGCTTCATGATACATTCGCATTTTTTCAGTTCTTAGTTTTTCCAGGCTAAGTTCATCCACAGATTCCTTCTTGCCTTTCAGTCTCTCTTTGGCCTTCTTCTGCCCTTCTGGACGAGTACGTTCACTTGGTTCTGGATCTTCACTTTCTTGGTTTGATGAAGATGTGTAAGCCCCCGACTCATTGTGCTTCACCCTCTTGTTTGTACCGCCTTGTCTTTGGTTCTCCGGTCTATTTGCCCATTTTTGCTCAAATCTCACACGTTTCCACCAAGTACTCAAATGTGAATGGTTTATTTCCTTTGATTCTTGTTTGTAAATTGCATGGGCTTTCTCCTTAATCGGTCATCGATTCACCACTAGCATGTGCACTATTCATTCGATCCAACACCCATTGAAGTGCACTACCAGCTTGTTTGTCTTGGTGTAGTGTGACTTGCACTGTGAAACTGACCTCCTTCGATCCGGTGTGACCAAACTATTGAAATCTGCTACAATTTTCTTCCAGAAGTCATTGAACTTTTGTCCATTCCCCTTGATTGGATCAATGAATTACGCACCATGCACCAACTAGTTTCGGATCCTCTTCCTCAAACCAATTCAGCGCCCTCCTTTCTTTTCATCATCTTTGTTATCACTCCAAACCTGATTGTTGACATCATCTTCATTGTTTTGTGGTGCAATTGAGACATTGGCGAGGCTGGACTTGATCCCGCAACGGGATGAGGAAAAGCCATAGACTCAACTGGAGAGGAAGATTGAACAGCTTCACTTGCACCTCCTCTTCCAAACATAGCACCAGGAGAAAAGTTGAAGTTGCCTTCATAGGGGATGTTGTATGGCTGATATGGAGGCATGCCATACGGGTTGAAGTTTATTGGAAAATGATGCTGGAATTGTTGATTGAATTGAGGTCGAATGTTGGCTGGAAGTGATGGTGTTGAGTATTGTGGGAATGGATGGTTGGCTCTCGTGTGTTCCTGGGATGAGGAGTTTGGATTGCATCCAGATGAACCATCCATGTTCCTTTTTTTTTGGTCTGTAGTGTATCAGAAATTTGTGGTTCGTGTATTCTTGTGTCCATATTTGTAGAAGAAAATTTAAAGCTTCCAACGGCTAGTTGGCATGCCCAAGGCCTCAAACGGTTGCAAAAGCCAACGGTAATAGTACAGTGCACTCTGACACACCCATTTATTTAATACATGCACCGGGTGCCCAATTTAGCAACTGGTGCCAGTCGGTGCTAGCTAAGCACCACCCCTCCAATGTGTAGCACCTGCATTTCTTCTTTCTCTCTCTTCATAGCACCTCCTTAGACCATACATTGGAGCTGCTCTTACTGATCTTCACGTGTTGTGCAGGAGCAGTGCAGACAGCAGAGAGATGTAAAGATATATAGTGTGCACTGTTCAAGTCCTCTGTGCTCCTGTTGCAGAGTACAATGGTGGTAGGAAGCAAGCTGCCAACCACGCACTGGGTTCATTACGGGTGATGGGCATGGCAGATGAGACAGGTAGGTGAACGGGGTGGGTTCAGACAGTGTCACGACACTGATCACGGGGTGGCTTCTTCAGTGTTCTACTTGCACTAATCGTGTTTGCATCCTCAATCAGAGAAGAACAAGTGAGGTTTTTGACCGCTTACTTGTACCAGTCGTTGGCGTGGCTCATGCCGACGACGTTGGGGACGTCGGCGAACATGGTGGCCATCTTGGTGAGGCCGTCCACCCAGACGTCCGGGTCGAACAAGGCGTCGCCGAAGAAGCCGTTGCCGTCGGTGTTGCTGCAGCACCAGCCGGGCTTGCTCAGGTGGTTGTCCAGGATCACCATCACGTTGTGCTCGCCCAGGCTGTTCACCACGGCCTGCATGTACACGCACGCACATCCGATCCGCACCACAATGTCACGTCTGAGAATCGAGTGCTCGGTGGCGGTGGCAACGATGACCGACCATACGTGTCGTGTCGTCGGAGACGTAGACAGAGAGAGAGAGAGAGACTTGCCTTGAAGGCGTCGATGAGCTTGAGGTCGACGAGGCCGGGGTTGTTCACCCGGATGCCGGCGAGCGACTCGGTGAGGTTGAGCCGCTGGAAGGACTGCGCGACGGTGAGGCCGGAGTAGGAGGCGTTGGTGACCAGGAACGTGGGCCACGTGAGCCTGACGCAGTTGAACCCCATGGCGGCCACGTCCCCGGCGATGGCGCCGACGGGCTGCTTGCCCAGCCCTTCCGCTAGCATCGGCTCCAGGTGCGACGGCCAGTTCACGCACGCCAGCTTCACCCGGCTCCCGCTCTCGTCCACCACCCACCGCGACGCCGTCGACAGCGTCGGCGACGCCGCCGCCACGGCCGCCGCTGCGCACCACGCTAACAACAGAAGAAGAGGGGCCAGCAGGCACGCGGCGAGTGGAGAACACCGACACCCACCCATGGTGACAGCAGCACGGCAATGTGAGGGACAAGACACGGAGGGCGGTGTACGTGGAGGTTTTATAGCAGGGCTGGTTGCTTCACGCCATGGCTGACCTGACGGTGCAGGCAGGCGCCGCTGGGCCTCGACATGTGTGCGCACTGCCAGGGGTTCTCCTCAACCTCAACAAGTAGTCTTGCCGTTGTTGCCGATGATTAAAGGCTTGTCATGGCAGCGATTGGACAACTTAACTGTCTCAGATTAATCTATGCTTCAAGGAAGATCATTGTGGTGAGTAATGACATCACTGCTGTGCTCTAATTCACATCAAAGGGTGTGGGAAAAACAAAAACAAATCGGAGGCCGGTAGAGGGTTGGAGAGTTAAATGGCCACCTACCTCCTGCTGCTGCACCTCAATTTCGACAAGGACGCCGATGCCGTGCCCGCATTCAGCAGGTACCATTTCCAGTGTGCATGCCCAGGCTACTTCGAGTGCCACTACTGGAATTGGTTGCAATCTGCAGAAAATCTGTACGTACTCCAGCTAGTGCGTGCGCAATGTGCAGGATGATGGTTTTGCTTGTAATCTAAGAATTCATGCCGTCCGGCAAGTGCTGCCAAATCATCTACATGTGGATATGTGATTCCGTATATGTCTTCATCAAACGGGCTAAGAGTTTTCTAACCAGAGTAAAGCATTGCCAAACAGGATTTGTCTCTTGCCAAATGCTGGTACAGTTGGGTTCAAATGAACGGGCGGAAAGCGATGTAATGAGATTGAACAAGCAGAGCGTCGTAGTCTTATAATAAATAGAAACCAAAAAGGTTGTTCTGAAGCTGATTCATCATCACGCTTCACGCCCAGGATTAATTTGTCTTTGCGAAACTTGGGGATGTCTATAACAAGCGCTTGTGATCTGTGGATTTGTACGAGCGAGATTGGCTCTGTAAAGTTAGTAATGTGAAGTGCAGGAGTTCTTGCAAAGTGCAAGAGTTTTAGATGTTGAGACATTGAAGCAAGGGTGCTGTTTAGGTAACAATCTCGTTTCCATGTCTGCCCCTTCTCCTGCGTAAGACTTTTTTAAAGTTAAATTGCCAAAATTCAAATCTTGCCCAGCGTTAAATCAAATCGTTGTTGGTATTTGTTAACTTACGAGAGAAATAGATCCAAAAGCGCCGCGGATGTCCAGTGAGCATTTCACCCGGGAAGGGTTTTAAATATCGTATCCACGAGGAAGATATGATAGGCGGTTCAAATGATTAAAGACAGTGATAGAATACTAATAAGATTTTATGGTATTTAGCATATACTTAAACAAGGTAAGCCAATGATAAATGGTAATAAGGTAAATGAGACAGGCAGAGGCACACACGTAGTGAGTATAGCATAAAACTAATTCCTAGTGAGATTAGGATTGGATTTAAGACAAAGGGACAGTTCTTATGTAGCATACAAAGATTTTATTAAATGGTTTTAAACAGGCATAGCATAAGATCATATATAAATCAAAACCATAAATAAGAATGTGCACCCGAAGATTACTTAAGAAAATCAGGAATGAAACAAGATTAATCCAAGAACCATTATCGACTAGTCTTACATACGGGGATGGATTGCAAAGGACTCAATAGTGCTATCACCACTACGATCTACCACACGACCCGGCATATAAGGTGAATCCGCAAGTAAATTATATCTAAGCACCATGCTTACATACTCTCTACTACCTAGCACACACGTGTAATATACTAGGAGCTCTACGAATAAGCGCGTTGAATTATCATGAATAATGATCATATCAAATATGCTATGACTAGAATAAAGTAAAAATAGAATAATTGCATGCATAGTAATGAAATAGCACGAAGGTGTATGAGAACAATAATAATATTGATCCATAGTATAACTTACAGATCCAGAACCGGAGCAGACGCTCTCTCTTCTCTAAACTCTGACTTTCTATCTAAACTAGGCTCTAGATCTATATATAGAGCGACGAATTAGCTATCCTATCTCTTGGTGGCGCCTCCTCTTCTCCTGCCTTGGCTTCAACTTGATCTTCTACTTGATGATGACTTGAGGCTTCAGATCCAGTTATGAGACAGGGGCCCTGGGGCTGCTTATATAGTCCGGAGGAGGTGCCAGGTGTTGGATTTAGATCCATCTCGTGCTTCTACCGACGCCCTCGGATCAAACCGACATTAAACGGGTGGATTAGATTGCGTCTTAGAGTCGGTTGAGGAAGCTTCCGGAGACAGGGGTGACTTGGCCGCCAAGCCAGGCCGCTCGGCCTGGTTATTGGGCCGACCGGCCCAGGGTGGGTCCCACCCTGGGCCCCGCGACGCGTCGTGGCTTCTGGAGTCTTCTAGATGATGTTTTCTTCGGTGCCAAGTCTCGATCACGTCGGGATTAATCCGGAGCCTTCTAGGGTCTTTCTCGGAGTTGGATTGCGTTACGTTGCGTAGTCGCATGCGGCTCGCGCGAGTCCTCCGTGTTTTCCTGTTTAGTCCCTCGCAATTCACAACTTTACCAAAACTGGTGGAAATATGTTAGTGACACCCTATTCTAGGTTGTTATTATGATTTATACCCCTTTCTCATGTTTATTTGATTAATAAATTTATATGATAACAAGTGTCAACAAACTCCCCCAAGCTTACCCTTTGCTAGTCCCTAGCAAAGCTATATGCTATAGTAGGATCAGGAGTTGCTACTACGCTTTCATACCTCGGAAGTCTTGTGTTTATCGAAATAAATTCTTCTCTTAACCAGATTGCTCTCTCATACCTGTTTACCATGGGGCGTAGCCTTTTCACGAATCATAAGCAAGATAAAACAATCAAGTTAAGTACCATGTCTCAAGTTCTTTGATCAACTATCATCCTGGGGTTTTTGCAATATTTTTCAAAAGAAATTCAGAGATCCTATGTACGACCCTCTTAAGTAGATGGTATTTAGTGGAGTTACATGTGGTGGAACATACATAGTGGGATGATAGTGGCGAATGGATGAGGATGAAAGGTAGTAATTAGCCTTTAGCCTTTTTCTAGTATATATATATATATTTTTAAGCATCTTGAACTATATCTCTCTTTCTAAAAATTGCTAAGACACTGGGCTGTCCATTCTTGGAGAGGTGGGCTTTGCCCCGGACTTTTGTCCATTTTTCCCTCTCCTTAGAGATGTGGGCCCTACTCACCCTCGGACACGTGTCCATTATTCATCTCTAATTATTATTATTAGGGAGGTAGGCCCTTTCTCGCCTAGTATGACACTTGTCCTTTACTCTCCCCTCTCTCGTCTCACTTTTTCTCTCTAAATATTTATTTTTCTTTCTTTTCTTTCTCTCTCTTTTTTTTTTTTTTTTTTCGAATGTAGCCCAGAATCTAATTGGCATAAAAATGTTGAGAGAGACATATCCAAAATTGCTAGAATTTATTTTTATAATATGGCTAGTGGCCGATGGAGTATGGGAATGCGTACTTCCGGATTAGAAGCAGCGTATTTGGTGGAGTGGGATGATCTTGATGCGGATGATAGACTCTTAAGGGTCATAACTAAGGATCTCATCATGTAATATTTTTTTATGATTTTTTTAAAAGATAAAACCAGGAATCAAGTATCTCTAGGAATATGATAAACAGTAGCTCAACTTTTCATGAATCTTTATCCTTCAATGCTAAGACTCAGATTAAGCATGTGCTTCCCACAGGTGTTGGGTTTAGAGCAAATTAAGCATTTAAAGCTCTAGGAGAATCTAAGTCTGAAATGTAAGTACTTTAAGAAGAATTATGGCGGAGCAACTATTCATCATTTCCAAGCATATGTCACCAAGGTCATAATTAAAGAAAAAGAGAGCTAACTCGCAAGCATCTAACATTTATTGGACTCTTAACACTAATACCTTTTTTAAGACTCATTAACTCTAAGCAAATATACTAACTAGCTAATATTTAAAATAGATAGGATAATAATACTTATCGTGATAAGCGAGGGTGCTCTCCCCAATTTGGATCTTAAAGTAGTCTTTTTATTCGTCCTTGGAACTTGTTCATCTCTGGGTTTTCCTTAAATGTTCTCCCTTGCAAATATTAATTTCGCACATACCCGAAGGAACAAATTCTAGGATTATGTTGTGAGCCTTCATGTGCTCACATATTTTTATATTTTTATTTTTATGCCGCCACAAAGCAAGGGGTGCTTGCATGGGGCTTTTAAGGAACTAATGCAAATGCAAACAAACATAATTTTATGATTTTCTAATGCAGGTTTTAGAAAAAAGTAAATATGCTTAAAGGAAACATGCTAATTGAAATATGCTATGCGAGAAAATTAAATATGCGAGATAAATACCCGAGTTACCTCTCGGCGAGAGTTTCGAGTACTTACTCGTGGCGTCTTTGTCATCTATGGAATCTCGCGTCGGGATGTCGTGGTATGCGGTGCGGTGCCTTCAATGATCTCGATGAGTGGCGTAGATGAGGTAGCCGAGCGGTGTTTGATCGGTCGGTGACGCTGGTGGTGATAGGTCTTCCGAAGGTGTACTCTTGTTGTCTCCCTTGGTAGGCGTGTCTTCTTTCTTCCTCCAAGCTTGTTTCTTCGGATTGGAGACCTTTCTGGAGTGGCTGGTTCGGGCGTGCTTGGTTGGTGGGAGCTGGGTGGACTTTTCTTGAATCTTCTTAATGTCTTCCTTGTCCGTCGACTCTCGTATCCAACTTGTGATTTCTCGCGTCTTGTTCTTCTTAGGCTTGCTTATTGAGTGCTTAAATCGATCTTGAAGTTGCGTCTCTTAGGATTGTGATTCCGAGAATGGCATCACCCATGTTCCTTGCTTATTGTGTATGTTGTAGGCAGGACATTAATTAGTAGAGATTTAGAGAAGTGGCAACTCCTCCACAATTGGCGCAAAGTGTGTCACGCTCACAAAGTCAAGGTAGAGATCAAGTGCATGGGCTCTGGCTGGTGGAAAACACCAACAGGACCAAAATTGTATTCATTCTACTCTAACTTTGAGCACATATAACCATGGTAGCATAATGTGTTTCATTTATTTGTGACAAAGGTGATAAGATCGATTGACGGGTATGAATGTGGCATTTATAACATAGCAAACTAAAAGGTAGAGAAAATAGAACTAGAGAGACAGGGGTAAGAACAACTAAGAGCTAACATGTTGAGCTATTGATTAATCTAAGTGATGTTGTGAGCTAACATATTTAACTCCTTAGTAAGCATGCCATGATTAGAGTAAAGCTTTATTGATTAGGACACTTACTTTAAGATGTTACCTTTATGGCAACATCGTAACACCTCATGGTGGTTCTCTCGTGGCATGTGTGGTAGTTGAGTGTCTTGTCCTCTTTTCCCTCATATCATCTTCCCTTCATTTTTACGTGTCGGAACGGTGGGAGTCTCGAGAGGAGGGGAGAGCCTTGTCGGATCATCTTCTAGTGGAATTGGTCTTCCTCCCCAAGCTCAAACTCGTGTCACTCGGCGCTTAAAAAGTCGGGTTTGACTGTTCATCATCTCCTTGAGTGTGTTGTGACTGTCGGTCTTGATAGAATCTTATTGTGTTCGTCCTCTCCCTTGCATCAATCCATTTTCTTTTCTCTCTCTTTTTTTTTTAATCGGCCCAAGGGATGAGGATGCCGCAGCCAGTTGATCTTCCTTTGTCAATTCTTCTTCTTCTTCCTTTACTTACGGTTGTGAAAGGATGCTCATTTGAGATGTAAACTTGGAGTCTCTCCTTGATTAGCTTTGTCCTCTAACGACGTGGTGTGGAGTGTTCTTCTTGATGGTGTGTAGCACACTGGTCGTCTTGATGATTAAGGGAGAAACCTCATTGGTAACAACCTTGTCCTCCATGGTCTCGGGGCATTATTGTGACTTCTCTTTGTCTTTGGCCCATCATTGATTGGAGTGCGTTCCTACCGGTGTATTTCTTGTGTAGGTGATGAGAGCAAGCAAGTCTTTGACAAGATGATGTAGGTTGATGTTGATCCCTGCTTCTCATCAGCCTCGGCTTGGTACTCCTACATTTTTGTAGTGGAAGTGGTAGTGAGGTAGGTCCATGAACGTGCCCACCACGCATTCTTTCCCCGCAGAACAGTTAGTGGACATATACCCGAAGGATAGCAATGATATTGAAAAAAGGGTTATTGTCCATATGATTTATTTGTGCTAACATAATGATGGTTCTTTAAAAACTTAGCACGATTATATATATTTGTTTTGTTTTTATAATTTTTTTTTTAAAAGCTGGCTGCACTAAAGCGTGGCTAAGGCAAAGGTAACTTGCGACAAAAGACAAATTGAGTATTTAGGCACTTACAGTTCGTCCTTTCATAAGGAGTGAGTTGAGTCTTCTTTTTTGAGTTGTTGGAGTTCATCACATACCTTGCGTAAGCTAATTTCTTTTTCCCAAATTGGATTTGATAATTTTTCGCAGGGGTTAGTCTAACAAAGATAACTTGAGAATCTACTAAAGTATACTATCGGTCCAAAAATCAACCTAGACATAAGGTCCAACTCAATTTAAGAAGGCAATTTAATCTAAACACCACGTTTAATTTAAAAGCCTTTAGAAACGAAATCAACACACCTTGCGGTTTAGGGGAATCAAACTAAACACCATGTTTAACTTGAGCCATGAACACAAATTAAACTAAGCATCACGTCTAAGGTGTATGAAGATACTTCAAAACTTAAGCATACTATAGCAAACAGAGGTAGCATAAAAGTATTATAGAGATGAAGGGGTATGATCATGGTGAAAGGTCCCTTGTGGTTTTGGTAATTGAGTGTCAACATTAGGTGAACTAATATGTGTGATTGAGATAATACCACGTAAGATTAGTTCACATGTGCTTGATGCAATGAAGGAGCTTTATTGCATATGAAACATGACATGGAGTCATGTGACCAAGGTGGTGAAGATCAAGACAAGGCTTGGCTTGATGGACCCGGTTGCAAGTGTGAAGGGCAAGTCGAGGCGGTGAAGCGATGGGACGAGGCGGTGAAGCTTGGGCAAGACTTGGCACCGACCGACCGGCCTTAGCGGTGAAGAGCAAGTGAGGTCAAGATCGATGGACCAATAGTGTCACGTGATGATATGAAGTGGATCATATCATTTGGTGATCGTGTTGGTGCATGTGTTGCATCGGCACTTGGAGATGGAGCGGAATGGAAATGCGCAAGGCAAAGGTATAACCTATAGGGCATTTCATTTCGCCGGTCATGAGGAGCTTTAGAAGTTTATGACCCGGGTTTAGGATAGATGGCCGTACTATCAAGAGGGGCAAACTTGTTTGCATATCGGTCATCTAGTGCCACTCTGAGCGATCTAACTTTGCGATGTGTTAGGATCGAAAGTGGCGTGACAAGAGCTAACCCGATCCTTTGACTTGATTGTGAAAATGCTAACACACATGCACATGGTGATGTACACTTGGTGGTGTTGGCACATTTGCAAAGGCGGCGGTGATTGCAGGGTTGAGTTGGGTTTGGGAACTGCTCATCCTCCCCCGAAGCTTGCGGGCGGGATTCGGGCGCTTTGAGAAAATGAGATGCATATTTTCTATTGCGCAGGATGCAAGTTGGTGGTGAAAACATGCTATTCCTCGTGCTCAAGTTTGGTATACTTGATGGGTAGCATGTCGAGCGAAGGCGTCGGTGTTTCGGTGAAGAAGCTGCCGTTTGGGGTGACCGGACACGCTCAGCCTCGACCGGACGCACCCGGCCGGACGCCCCGGCCATGCGTCTCGCGAGAGCTCGCAGCGCTGCGTTTTGACCCGGCGCGTGACGGGACGCTTGACCGGATGGTTCGGTGGTGACCGGATCCGATGGACCGGACGCGTGGAGGAGGACATCAGCTGTGGGCGGGGAACCTTGTCGGTTGTGACCGGACTCTGTGACCGGACTCACAACCGACTCGCCGGGTGAGTCCGGTCGGTGCGTCCGGTCCCGCTGTAAGCGTGTTTTCCTCCCAACGGCTCTATTTGGCTTGGGCCCTATATATACACCACATACCCGACTTGTTTCGGGTGCTGAGCACACTTGGGCCTTGGTGGCTTGTGTTGTGGTGCTTGAGAGCCCTCCCACTCACTTGTGATTGATAGAGTTCATCCAAATCAAAGTGAGGAGTGATTCTAGTGCATTCGCGTTGAGAGATCGCATTCGTGGCACTAGGTGATCGTGTTGCAAGCGGTGTGCTTGTTGCTCTTGGAGGTTGCCACCTCCTAGGCGGCTTGGTGGCAAGAGACTTCGTGAAGCACGCAACGGAGATTGTGCGGTGCTCCGAAGGAGGACTTGTGAGAGGTTCGAGCTCACCTTGCGGGGATCGCGAAGAGCATCACTACTAGAGCGTGTCTTTGAGCTACCTCACTTGTGAGTGTGGTGTCTTGCGGTGCCTTGTGATAGGCTCACTTGAGAGTGGTGTCTTGCGGTAAGCCTAAAGGCATTTGGCTTGAAACCGAAGAACCATCTAAGTGAAACACCAAAGGAACCACCCAAGGTGTTGGTCGACACAACGAGGAGTAGGGGGAAGTTGGCAAGCTTCCCGATACCTCGGTAAAAAATCACCGGTGTCAACTTGTCTACTCTTCTCGGTGGTTTGCATTCTCCAAATCACAAGCTTTGCATTTACATTCATATATATCTTGTGCTTGTGCTTGTGGAGTAGCTCTTGCAATTACTAGCTTGTGTAGCTTGTTAGTTGCCTTGCTTAGTTTGTGTAGCTAAGTAATTTGAGCCTTTGGGTTAGGCGTGTGTCGCCTTGTCCATTGTGCATCTAGTGAGCTTAGGATTAGCTTTGTGCTTTTGCTCATTAGAATTGTGTAGGAGCTCACCATTGTTTGAAGTGCTAGTGCATAGGTTTGTGTGACCTTGCAATAGAAACGGTTAGGAGCTCAAGCTAGGCTTATCACCTCATTTGCTTTGTGTAGGATCTCTTGTGAGGTGATTTAGAGTCATAGCTAGAGGGGTGAAGTCTTGGCTAGACCGATAAGTTTAATTCCGCAATTGTATTCGGTTAGCCTTCGAAATTAGTTTTAGTAAGGACTATTCACCCCCCCTCTAGTCCCCATCTCGACCTTACACATGGTGAGACTAATATTTTTTTTTTTTTGGATGCAATAGGTATATAAAGGCGAGGAATTTAAACATGCAATGGATTCACTATGGGGACAACATGAGCAGGATGGATTGAATGCATGGATGAAAGTAAACATGCTATGGGAAACTTAAAAGGATAACTACTCAAAAGTTTAAAGTCCATGAGCAAGACCGTCTTACGTTCGATCATACTTACCTTCACTCACAAATAGAATTTGTGAGTTGTGCATTTTTTATCCGTCACTTGAAGATGTGATTTGAATTCTTGTGACGACGACTTGGGCAGGGGTTCCAATGTTAATGGTTCATGAAGTTCAGGTACCTTTGGATTCTCTTACCGTAGGTCGCTTTGGAAGTTTTAATCAATTACCCCGCATAAGATAGACTAATAGACAATACACGGGTAAATGTTTTAAGCGAGAGGTGCTAAGTAGCAAAATCCACACTTAATATTCATCTATCAATAGTCAAAAGAGTAGCTATCAAAAATCTTCCCCGAGAACGGCGCCGAGAAATGCTTGTTGGTATTTGTTAACTTACGAGGAGAAATAGATCAAAGCATACGGATGTCGATGAGCATTTCACCGGGAAGGGTTTTAAATATCGTATCCACGAGGAAGATATGATAGGCGGTTCAAATGATTAAAGACAAGTGATAGAATACTAATGAGATTTTGTGGTATTTAGCATATACTTAAACAAGGTAAGCCAATGATAAATGGTAATAAGGTAAATGAGACAAACGGAGAGGCACACACGTAGTGAGTATAGCATAAAACTAATTCCTAGTGAGATTAGGATTGGATTTAAGACAAAGGGACAGTTCTTATGTAGCATACAAAGATTCTATTAAATGGTTTTAAACAGGCATAGCATAAGATCATATATAAATCAAAACCATAAATAAGAATGTGCACCCGAAGATTACTTAAGAAAATGGGGAACGAAACAAGATTAACCCAAGAACCATTATCGACTAGTCTTACATACGGGGATGGATTGCAAAGGACTCAATAGTCTTTGTCACCACTACGATCTACCACCACGACCCGGCATATAAGGTGAATCCGCAAGTAAATTATATCTAAGCACCATGCTTTACATACTCTCTACTACCTAGCACACACGTGTAATATACTAGGAGCTCTGAATAAGCGCGTTGAATTATCATGAATAATGATCATATCAAATATGCTATGACTAGAATAAAGTAAAAATAGAATAATTGCATGCATAGTAATGAAATAGCACGAAGGTGTATGAGAACAATAATAATATTGATCCATAGTATAACTTACGGATCGAGCAGAAAGCAGGCGCTCTCTCTTCTCTAAACTTCGACTTTCTATCTAAACTAGGCTCTAGATCTATATATAGGCGGCAATTAACTATCCTATCTCTTGGTGGCGCCTCCTCTTCTCCTGCCTTGGCTTCAACTTGATCTTCTACTTGATGATGACTTGAGGCTTGGATCCGGTTATGAGAGAGGGGGGCACGGGGGCTGCTTATATAGTCCGGGAGGAGGTGCCGGGTGTTGGATTTAGATCCATCTCGTGCTTCTACCGGCGCCCTCGGATCAAACCGACATTAAACGGGTGGATTAGATTGCGTCTTAGAGTCGGTTGAGGAAGCTTCGGAGGCGAGGGGGTGACTTGGCCGCCAAGCCGGGCCGCTCGGCTTCGGTTATTAGCGGCCGCCCGAGGGTGGGTCCCACCACGGGGCCCTTGACTGTCGTGGCTTACGGAGTCTTCTAGATGATGTTTTCTTGATTGCCAAGTCTCGATCACGTCGGGATTAATCAGGAGCCTTCTAGGGTCTTTCTCGGGTTGGATTGCGTTACGTTGCGTAGTCGTGCGGCTCGCGACTCGGGTGTTTTCTGTTTAGTCCCTGCAATTCACAACTTTACCAAAACGGGTGGAAATATGTTAGTGACACCCTATTCTAGGTTGTTATTATGATTTATACCCCTTTCTCATGTTTATTTGATTAATAAATTTATATGATAACAAGTGTCAACAATCGCGAAACTCGGTCTAGATGATGAAATCTAAGAAAAAACTAGATCTAAGAGGAACTAGGCAACATTTTATTAACAAGAACAAAATAGGCATATAAATTCGTCTCATTTGGGAGGCCATCAAACCGGATGTGGTGTCCGCCGTCAACTCCTTCTTCGAGGGGATAGTCGCGAGTTCTGGCGCCTCAATAACGCTCTCATCGTCTTTCGCCGCCAAAGAAGCTGGCGACGCCAACACGCCTTCAAAGTCCGCCCGATCACAATGATACACAACCGAAAGCTCGTCTCCAAGCTCATGGCCATGCGGCCGGGCGCCGAGGCTAGGGAGCCCCATCTCGCGAAACTTAACGCCTTCATCGGGTCGAATAATCGGGCGACGCCAAGTTGGGTTTACACGGTGCACACGCGCGGGGGGTAAATTTTGTATTACCATTTAACAATCTTATTTTTTACCATATATTTCAATAAAATTTTGTAAGTTAATGAAGCAATTGCACCATGGTTCATTTGCTTCTAGCTTCGCCCACGCGAATAATTCATGACAATTTCAAGTTCGTGCAAAGGGCTATTGTCTATCTGCTCAACAAGAAGACCCCGATGACGCTTCTCGGGCTAGACATCTCCAAAGCCTTCGACACGGTATCCCGGCCCTTCCTTCTTCGGGCATTTGGCTTTGGAGACAATTGGCGTTGGGTGGCCACCCCCGCTATCTTCGGCCTCATCGTCTATCCTCGTCTTGCCCGACCCGGAAGGCACTCAAGCACATGAGGGTGTTCGCCAAGGGGACTCCCGGTCACCCATGCTCTTCATCATTGTCATGGTGGTCTTCGCTAGGCTTATGGCGGCGCGAAGAGCGGCGGCCTCCGCCGAGCCATGTCTACGCGCAATCGGATACATTTGTAGCATCTACGCGGAGGATGTCATCATCGTCCCGACCCGGACCCGGCCCGAGGCTAGGGTGGTCAGGAGATCCTCACAATCTTTGTGTAGTCGTCCGGCCTCGACACAACCTCAACAAATGCTCCATCACGCCCATCTACGTGCGGCGACAATCTCCCCGACATCCAACGGATCGCCGGGTGCCGGCTCATAGAGTTCCCCATTCACGTACCTCGTGCCCTTAAGCACCAAGAAGTTTCCCAAGGCCCGGATTCAGTCCACGGTGGATGTAGTCGCTAGGAGGCTTCTGGCATGTCACGGTCCACTCATGGAGAGAAGTGGCCGACTTGTGTGGATTAAGTCTGTACTCTGTGCAGTCCCCATCTACACCATGTTAGCGGACGGCCTCCCCCTTGGGCTATTGAGGAGATCAACAACATTTGTCGTCGATTCTTATGGGTCGACAAAGAAGACTCTGTCTGGGGGAAGTGCATGGTTGCTTGGCCTATGGTATGCCGCCCCACCGATCTAGGTGGCCTAGGTGTCCCGGACCTGCGACTGGCCACGACCGCCTTGCAAACCAGGTGGATATGGCTCCAACAAACTGATGAGAACCGCACCGAGAAGAGCTACCACTGAAGGTATCAAAGGAAGTCCAAACCTTCTTCCACATGTCCACCTATACACAGTTGGGAAACGGTCGCGCCACCTTGTTCTGGACTGGGTGTTGGATATAGGGGCGGGCGGTCAAAGACATTGCGCCTACGTTGCTGGACTATGTCAGTCGTAGGTGCATATCCAACACCACCAGTGGGTGATGGTCTGGCTGGATCTTGCATGGATACGCCGGATCACGGGTGGGATAACCGTTCGGTCACATATGAATATTTTACCCTATGGAACCTCGTTAGTCAGGTGCATCTGTCGGACACCGAGGATCGACTCATCTGGAGATGGACGCCGTCGGGAACCTACTCCTCATCAGCATACATGGCGCGGGATCACCTCGGCTGCGTGTAAAGATCATCCTCTGGCTGGGCGCGGCGGGCGACACTGGACTGCAGAAGGAGGTGGCAACACAGTCTGGAGGCAAACGACAACTGCTTCCTCTGCGATCAAGATTCGTAAACCATCGACCACATCATCGCCTCTTGCTCATACTCCAGGAAGGTGTGGTGGACCATCCTCACGGTCCTAGGCGTTAATTTATCGTGGGTGGGTCATGCATCGCTCTTTGGTGCAGTGGGACAAATGGAGACTCGAGATGGCACGGAGACAAGCGGAAGGGCGCCGACACCCTATTTGCTACGGTAGCCCGGGAGATATGGAAGGATCGAACGCAAGGTGCTTCCGCCAAGAACGAAACCTCCCTCACCGGCCCAGCTTCTAGCTACCATCAAGCACACCAGCGATCTTTGGATCGAGTCGGTGCGCCGCAAGCTTGGTTGTCTAATTCGCGAGTAGTTGGCTTTAGTTTATTTGGGGGGACAATGCTTGTTGTATAATTACCCCCCCCACCCACACACACAAAAAAAAAATGCACCGCACTTGTAAAAAACTCTTCTTAATAAAAAAAAGATACACAAATCTTATGCGTATACGAGAAAAAAAAATCGTCTCGACAAGAAATTGCACTTGGGTGGTGTAACTAGCTGAGCTATCACAGTTTATTCTAACTCAGAGATCTCGCACACGCAACATAAATGAAGACAGTGGATATCAATATTGGTGCTGCAAAACAGCATTTTTCAGACAATTTCTCTTGTGTGCACCGCAAAAAAGAAAAATACCAATTATACTTGTTATATGTGGTGAATATTAGTTAGTTTATTAACAAAACTTTTTTACACCCTGGTGCCCGTGCACCAGGCAAATATAACGTGGCTTCGCCGCTGCTTTCAACCATTCATCAGGGTCGAAGTACACGTCTCCAAAGAAGCCGTTGCCGTCAGTTCTGCTGCAGCACCATCCTGGAGTGGTCATTTGGTTGTCAATTATGACCATAATACCTTTGTTGGCTAATGATGACACCACTTCCTACGGTGAATTCAAGTAATGTCACAAGGATTACAATTACCATAATTTATTTATTTATTTATCGATTGATAAGTAAATAACAAATGTTTTTAGTTTAACATGATTTCCAGTCTAGTATTCTGTCCATGTCACAAGAATAGTACACCTAATACAGTAGTTGACAGTTTGGCATCTTTTATAGTCATCATAACAAAACCTACGAAGCAATACCTGTTGTAGCTAGAACTTTGATACTTGTAAGGCACCCTCAGATTGGACCATTGATTTGGTTAGTAGTAGGTACGTTGTCTGTGTTGAAACTAATTGGATAAGAGCAGTTGAAGGAAAACTATTTCTTTCCTAGAACATACAAGAGAGTAGGAGTTGAACTAAGCAACTATTCTTTGCGTTTCCTGAAATAGAGATCTTTCATGATTAGGGTTGGGCCCCAGTTTTTTTAAAAGAAGTTTCATACTTTTAAAAGGAGAACGATATCCTAGTCTTCTTTGATGAAATTCTGTGCTTTAGTAGGAATCCCAGATATGCAGAGTTTGAACTTCTGAAGCAAGTACAGTTTGTTTTAGTAAAATAAAATCCTACACATTCAGGTTTCCACTTGTTTGCAAAGTTTTGACTTGTTAAGCAATCTGTTTTAGCTAATAGTAGAGTTTGGAAGCAAGTACAACTTGTTTTAGTAAAAATCAAATAGCACTAATGAGATCCTAGGCATTCAAGTTTCCTCTTCTTCGTAAGTTTGGACTTGTTAAGCAACCTGTTTTGGCCAAAAACAGGGCGAGTTGATGGTTTAGCTATACTTCAACTGATTCATGACATAATCTTGCTTCAGACATTATAATTAACCAAGACTAGCAATTCTGCAATACTACTCAATCTGCTAAAGAAATAGGTTATTTGAGTTTTTTTTTTCCTTTAGTATAGTTTTTGTAACTTTGACTAAGTGTACAGTTGTACACAAAGTGCACTAACACGGCAACACCTACCACATCCAATTAATTTCATTAACTATTTTTATAGTATGTTTATTTGGCATTGTTGATGTGTTATGCATTTTTTTTTCAAATTTGATCAAACTTAAACAAGTTTGACTTAACAAAAGTTAGTACTACTTGCCAATTCAAAGCTAAGAGAAAGCAGCTATATCAAATTATTTTACTCGTTCTCACTTGGGCCAGCGCCGGTCACATTAACAGTAACCCTTATAATATTAAAAATCCCAAACATCGCCTGTTGATAGAGGCACAAATATAACTGAGCAAAAGCCCGAAGCACGAAGGCTCGGCCCGATACACGTTTTTTGTCGCCCAAACACGGCCCCGCAAGACGGTCAAATTGCTCTTCAGGCGGCCGGTTACTTCGCTGCAGGCCATGCTTGGGCTGACCTCAAGCGCGCTGGCCAGCACAGCCCGGCACGGTCCTCGGTAAAGGTACGATTAAGGCCCGTGGCTTGCTAAGGGCACGTACAACGCGTCTGTACGCCCCGTCTGTATGACGGTTTTTTTGCGAAAACCCCCCCACCCGGCGAGGCGACGGGACGCTGCGTCGTCTCGTGAGGCGACGGGGACGTCCCGTTCTCCGAGGCCAAATCGACGAGATTAACACCGTTGTACAGCCTCGTCCCCAGCAGGCGACGCCGCGGCCAGATCCTGTGCGAACCGCGCGAGCGGGTGATGTCCTCGCCAAACTCGGGATAGCAGCGGCGGGAGAGGGACAAAAGTTGGAGCCGTTGTAGCTGGGGAGCGCCGCCTGACTGGCCCCGCGCCGACGGCCCTTCTCCGGCTGCTCCGGCGTGCATCGCGGGCAGGGGCTGGCAGGGGAGGGTGCAGGACACGGGGGGGAAAGGAGCTCGCCGGATCCGCGCCACCAGCAAGCCGCTTGCGCTGGCCGCCCATTTGAGTCGCAGGCTCGCAGAGCGCGTTGCTTGTCAGACCTTGCGCCATGCTTCCCAAGCAAAGCCGCGTTGGCCCACAGACGTCACCGCCGGTGAAGTGCTTCTTGTTTCTTGCTGCTCACCGCCTCGAGGAGATTGGAAAGGGGAGAGAGAATAGGAGTCAACGGGAAAGAGACAGGATAAGCAATGAGTATCACCATCTCTTGGTAAAAATATCTTCACCATTTTACATTGTGACCCTATTAAAGATAAAAATTACACTTAGACAGCCTAGATAGAAATGCATCATCATATATATATAATTATTATATTATATTATGATTTCTAAAATTATCGTAATCATGTTTCTCTTATTTATATTTGATAACATTTTATTAAATAACCACATGATGGTATCACAAATACACTTGTAGTTGATCCTAAGCTCAATGCAAAGCACTAAATAGCCTTCTGCACCAACTATCTATTCGTGGGTTGTATAAAGCGTCTGTACATCCTGTCTTTATGCTAAAATCAAAGTTTTCTGAGACGACAAGCCGTCGTGGGTTGTAGCCATACCCTAACAGCCCAGCGATTTAGCTGCTTCTAAAAAACACAAACAACCCTTACTGATAGAGGCATAAAATCAGCGAAAGAAGAAACAGAACCCCGATTAAACCAACAATCCTATATCTTTAGTAACAATTAAATACAATCAAGTTTTTTGTCTCTTGGAGAACGGAGACACACTACCAAAATGCTCGTTGTGCTACAACGAGATCTCTGAGTACGTTGTGCCGATCCCCTTCCTTCGGTGCCAGTTTGTTTAATTTCATAGCTCGTTGAAGGAGACTACGCGCAATGACCGCTCCCAAGTTCTCATGCGCTGCTGGTAGCCGACAAATCGAGCACGACAGCACTTCCAGTACTCTGAACTGTGGATCAGCCCATTGCGAGCTAGGAGGCTGAGCTGTGTGTTCGCCGTCGCGGCATGCCGCTGTTAACCGCCGCAGACGGCCGCGCATGCAGCGTCTTGTCATGCTCGCCGTCGTCCCAATGCTCTCGGTTACCTCAGTAACAGGTGTGGAGGAATTTGCCTCGAGGGTTGGTTATCCGGTGAGCATCATCTAGCATTCTAGCTGACATCCTTTCCATCAGGATGGTGCACCGTAACTGAGCAAATCAGGCAGCACGTTGGAGCCTACGTGAGAGGCGGAGTATCCGGAGAATAACGAATTAACAGGGGAGCGAACAGATGCTCTGGTTGTGGCATGTGTTTCATCTGTGAGTAGCAATTGCATGCACCATATATATAAACTAAAAGCAAAATGAAGAGAGGTACTATTTGGGAAAGCTAGCAATAGTAAATATGCTGAGAACGAAGCACACAATTTCATTTACTATTCCATAACACCCATCGACAAACACGACTGATTATTCATCACACCCATGCATCGAAATGTATTGTGATTGTTGAACACACGTAGTAAATATATATTAATGTAGATATGCAGCTAGCCAAATGGAAGCAAGCAGCAGGCTGTGAATCGAAGAAGATGAGCTAGCCACACTGTGGCCACTCGTAATCTGGCCTTGACAGCACGATCCATCTGGGGTTATTGTAGCTGACGTCGACCATGATAAAGACACGCTCTGGGAACTGCCCCCAATCATCGGGGAGGGGAGATTCCGGCCCGAGGTTTATTAAGCTCACGTCCGGACGGTCGCGCAGGATCCAACTGCACGCATGGTCGAAATCCAACCCCACAACATCCGGCCACTCTGTTATTATTGACATATTTCCCGATCCAACTCTCTATGTGGTGCCGGGGGAAGGAGGAGGAGGAGGACAAGAAGAAGAAGAAGAAGAAGAGAGTTGCACTGATTGTGGTGGAGCTGAGATGGAAGTGGCGGCCTATATATATAGTACACACGGGAACGCTCATCGTGTACAAAATATACCACATCGTACGTATAGTCAGTTGTCCTCGCTCATGTACAAAAGCTTGCAGCTATTAAGTAGCACCATATATGTCTGTCCTATGGCTTACAACAAATGACAAGGCAGAAGCTATATATATTACATGTGCACATCTGTGTATGCCAACAACCCCGGCAGTTAGTTTTAATTAGTTTCTAGCTATATACACAAAAATCGCATCATCACTGAACTCATTAATAATAAGAGAACTATTAATTCTAGAGATACATGTCTACCGTATAGGCTACAAAAGCCTGTTAAATTTGGCCGCTGTCCTGGCTGATGCTGTGAGAGAAAGTACTGCTGGCAGGCTGATGTTATGAGAGAAAATACTGTTGACTGGCTGACTAATAAGCCAAGCGAACAGGCCCAATAACGAGATAGAAACTACATATATTACGTGTGCACGTATGTGTATACAGCGATACGTGTCCAACAACCTCGGCGCTGTTATTTTTATCTATATAGGCCTGTCACCGGCTAGCGCGTGCCATGATGCACGATTGTTTAAGTAGACATGACGTTCCTAACCGAGCATTACGAGCGGCTGTCATCTCGACCACTATGTATACATGGACAAAAGTATGAGATGGATGCATGGCGGTGACTCAGATGTCACACTCGCTCACGTTATTCGATTGCTGAGCCTTGGATACTTCATGGAATAAACACAAGCAGACAATGTATTGATGAGTATACGTCTATTTATTGTGGTCTTTTTAGTGTCCATCAGCGGATGATTAATATAATGCAATGATATAGTACACGGCATGAATAATGAAACATGTGTCTCCATCGTGCTACAGTATAATAAGTTTTACCTTAAATTATTCTCTCAATTTACAAGATAGAGGCACAACCATATGGAAAACCGCCATGCCATGTTCTGAGTTAAAAAAACAAAGACTTCATATAATTAATAAAGGGGTGCACTAACAGGATACTACAACAAGGCACAGTTTCAGATTTCCATTTTGTTGCAATCGTGCATCATCGATCTTCTCCACAAAATCTATACCTACTAATAAAGAGAAAATTTCAGTCCCACCTCTTTTTTCACCTTTTTTTTTGCCCTTTTTTTCTGCCAGGTCTTCCTGTAGCCGGACTCTGTCAGCCCGTTTGCGTTCCGATTCTGGAAGACAGATCCTACCGCAACCGCATCTCGCTCGCTCCTCGCTATATTTATTTATTTATGAATTCAAATCAAATACGTTAACTAATCAGCATCTTGCACGTGTACGTACTGGATCGAGGAGTATGCACCGCGGATTTGGTTTGCTTTCAGACAGAGATGAGATCGGATTCCTTTCCTTTTTACAATTGCATGTAGTATGTGTTTTTCTTTTTCACTCACATCACATCACATTGTGAGTGTGTGTTTTTATAGAGATAAAAAAGATCACATGCATATTTGACCCACCGCATCCCAATCTGCATGTGTTTGGATCATGCCCCGCGCTAAGGATATCTATCTATCTCTATATCTATACGTACTAATAAATAGAAAAAATTTCCCGTCCACCTCTTTTTTCCCCCTCTTATATGGGCTTTAATAGGGCCCATTATTACTCCCCCTGATTAACCAAATCCCACCTGCCGATGGACGCCCTGTGACCACGGAAGAAAAGCCCCGCTAGCCGCATGGCCAGTTGGGTGAGCCCGTCGCTCATGCAAATTATTTCCGGGGACGACAAGGTGTGGGTGAAAAAAAAGGTGGTACTGAAATTTCTTCGCTTTATTAATAGGTATAGATAGACTAGAAAAAATGATTGTGCGCTGAAACGGGTATATACCATCATTGTGTATGTTGGTTAGTATAGTACCATATTGTATGTCCGTAGCTATGAAAAAGCCAGATCAAATATGTCATCCGATCTCACCAATCAGAGTTGGAGGAGGGGTGTATGGGCTTGAGCCAACGTTTAAGGCTCATATATGGGTGTATCTTCAATAGGGATGAAAACAGATCAGATACGAGCGGATATCATCGGATTCGGATTCGAACACGAATGAGAACCGAATCAAGGCCATCATGATTTAGATCGTGACCGACACCAGACGCCAAACGCCACTGCAAAGATCTTGACACCACCACCTGTGCCCCTTTCCATGCCCATGCGCCAGCCTTATAGGGAATTGCTGGGCAATCGTACACAGGATACTAAAACCATAAGCTATTTAATTACATAAAAATTGATCTTGGTACCAATCCATAACGATCAAAGTCGAATCGTGAGCCTATTAATGAAGCAAATTCAATGAAACAACAACTGGTACCATATAGAAGGGGCCATAAACTTGAGAGTCTTGACCAATTCGAAAGATCAGTTAGATAAAAAATTGTAGAAATAATAAAAATACATGCAAGAATGCCATACAATATATCATGGCAAACTTCAAAATGAAACAAAATTATGGGCCCTTGAAGTTTGAATCAGTGGTATTGATATATTTGCGAATCACCCGTTGCAACGCATACGAGCATTTTTGCTAGTAAAATAAAAGGGGGAAAATTTAGATGGTAGGATTGGTGTAAAAAGAACATAAGATAGGAATGTTTTCTGATCGGACGACCCTTACATGGACCGTCGCCCAAGCCAATGCTGTGGATGGAACCCAATATTCTGCCCCTGCGTATATTGCAAGAATGGGTGAAGGATATAAGTAAGTTATTAATCTCATATATAATATATATCATATATCTATTCTAATATTTTGTATTTAAAATTTTATATGTATATATATATATGATAGGGTGACAGATAAACTGCTGCCCTCGACTCCCCATTCGAGGCCTACCGTATGAACTTGCCGACTCTGGCGCAGCCGCAGGCGAACAACTAATGCTGGTTCTCTGTTGTCAAAAAAAAAAAAAAAACACTAATGCTGGTTCTCCGTAATGTGGGCAATGTACCGTTACGTTTACGGGCGAGCAAACCCCGACATCAGATCAACTGGTTGTGTATGCTTCGCTTCTGTGTATTTTTTAATTTAGGGTATCTCCATCATGAGCCAGAATTGGGCCAGCCGAGAGTGACTAAATGGGCGACCGCGACACCGCCCGCTCCACGAGGGGCGGCGACTGACGCCATCAAGGGGGGCGGGCGCCCTTGCCGCCGCCTTCCCTCTCCCGTGACGAGTCCGAGTTTGCTTCGTCTTCAAGTTAGAATTATCTTAGGAATTTTGGTGTGCAAGGGGATATCTCATCTATAAGAGAGACCCTTATTAGGAAATAAATAAATAGGATATGCTTGTAAAAAGGTATTCCGTTAGTATAAAGGAAACCTTATAGAGATTGCTTAGATTACAAGTCCCTAGCCGGGCTATATAAGCAAGAGGCATGCAATCTCTAGGGGATAAACAAGCAAATAAAATATATCTATCGCTTTCAGCTCAGTCTCCACCGCCGTCCCTCCCTAGCCTTCCCAAGACCATACGCCCCGCCGCCGTAGCAGCCGTCGCCCCGCCCGCCGCCGCGCCGCCCGCCCCCTCCTCCAACGGCTCCTCCTCTCCATCTAGTTGCTTTCGTCTGCCGCCGCCGGGCGCCGAAGCTGCAGCCCCCTACGCCATCTCGGGAGCTCCAACGGTCGACGAATACGTGTCAATTCGGCCCAATCTGGCGGAATCTAACGATCTCTTTTTCTCATTTAATTTGTGCGCTTTTGACACATCATGCATCTTGCTTCAACTACAGCGCAAGGCTGCTGGAACCTGAGATCAGAGGATTCCAAGACACGCTAGCAGGCTTCATCATGGATGAGGTGGTCTCGGAGAAAGGGATGTTCTCCATCAACAAGGGCACTACTCCGGCGAGCAGCGAGCAGGGCGGTGGCAAGAGACTACAAAGATAGATTGATCAAAGAACAGTTCTACCTTGAGGAATTGCGACATAGTGCGTGTCTCGTTCTAGCTTGGTAATGTAAATACTTTATTTGGTTTCATCGGAACCATGCCACTTGTAATGTTGGTATCGTGTACGATTAGATTACAAACTGCAATCGGTTCCCAAAAATTAATTAAAAATGCATTAAATAACAATTTCATAATTTGCTAATAATAAATAGGAAAAAAGTGTATCACTGCCAGCTAGGTTGCTATGCAACCCAGTAGTGTTTTCTCAGTAGATCACTGCCGGATTTAAAACAGACCGGTTCTTTCAAACAACAACCAACCCGGCAGTGTTGGTGATTTAGAACACTGCCAATTCGAGTTACAGAACGGCAGTGTTCTTCCAAATAATCTTTGTCGGGTCTTGTTACCACCCGACGGTGTTATTTGGAAGAACACCGCCAGTGGTATCTTGAACCCGACAGTGTTGTTGAACATAACACTGTCGGGTGCTATCTTGAATTGGTAGTGATGGCTATGTAGAACCTTTGCCGGGTGGTCATATGACACGTCAGTGTTCTTGGCGAAGACCCGACACTGATGTTGTCCCCACATCGGTGCCGACATGGTAGTGCCGATTCAAAATCTGGCGGTGTTAGGGTCTGGAACCGCACGATCCTTGAATCTGGGGTAATGAAAGCTTCAGAACCAAATTTGGTTAGGAGCTGTTGCGCTCCGTTGAGCGATATAGTTGAGTAGGAACAATATGGTGTTTAATAAAGCTAAAGCTAATACTTTCATCCAGGTAATCTTCAAGATGACATATTGGATCCGTCAATGGTCCATACTACATAAGGAAGATGAACAACTGTTTTTTGAAGGAAGGATGCAAAAGATGGAAGACATTGATAATCTCTATTTTTTGCGTAGTTTGGCTGGAACTTTCACAAACTATATTGGCGTTTAGAGTTTCCCTTTTGGTGTTGAGGTCACTAGTTGAGCTGAACTTCACAAACTCTTTTTCTGTTTGCCTTATGGCACTTATGTTTTGTGATGCTCAAGCTGGGACTCTGTTCCCTCATCTAAAAAAGGTGACTCGTCGCCACCCCCTGATTTTTGTTCTAGCAGCAGAACTACTGCATCCCAAGGGCATCTCCACTCACCAATTCATGAGAATGATATAGACTATCCAATTGTCTAGTACGCAGATGCCTCACAACTCTTTTTCCTGAAGCCCTTGCTCAATAGCTTCTCGAAGTCTACAGGACTCGGTGCGAATTACTCCAGGTCCCAAATGCTACCATCAACGTCACTCAGGAACGGATGCAGGTCCTAGCTAACACATTTGGGTGCCTGATAGGTACGTTGTCGTTTACATATTTGGGATTGCCTATGGGCACAAGCACAATAAAACCGAGAGTAGAAGATTACACAACGTTGATGGATAGGATAGAATCAAGGCTTTAAGCTTGCTCCTCTTTACTATCATACTCGGGTAGGCTGGTGCATTTTGTTATCATAACCACAACCACAAATGCTATGTGCACACTTAAACTCCCTAAAGGGGTTATTGACAACATTATTGATAGGGCACAGAAGCAGTGCCTGTGGCGAGGACCACATAGATCGAAGAAAGGAGGAAACCTAGCGGGATGGCCAACAGTGACAAAGCTGAACAACAAGGGTGGACTCAATGTCATTAACCTGAATGTGCAGAATGATGCCCTCCTCCTCAAGCATTTGCACAAGTTTTGTAACAAACTAGATGTTCCATGGGTTACTCTTGTCTGGAACAAGAACTACAAAGGAAGGGTACCACACGCCACCAGAGAAATAGGTTCGTTTTGGTGGAAAGATGTCGAGGCTAAGCACTATTTTTAGGGGAATAACTCGCTGCACAGTGGGTCGAGGACAAAATTTTGGGAAGATCTTTGGACTGACGGTATCATGGCATGGCAATTCCCTAGGCTCTACACATTTGCACGTAATCCAAATGCAAGTGTTAATGAGGTTGTAATGGCTGAGAACCTCTTTTCCAATTACCTCTGAAGATAGGCTGATGAACCAAACTTTTGATGAACAAGCCAAAGGTTACTTGGACATATCTGCGGGTAACTCATCATACTCATCAAAGAAGCTATACACACTAGCCTTCCAGAACATGCCTGCCCACCCAATCTTCACCAGCTGGTTGTGGAAATCCATGTGCACACCAGGAGTTAAGTCGTTTGCATGGCTGTTGCTTGTTGACAGGTTGAATACTAAAGTTATGCTCAAGATAAGGAACATCTTTGATGAGGAAAATACCCACAACGTTCTATGTGCAGCCGGATGTGAACATTTGGAACACATGTTCTTTCACTGTAGGTTTGCAGGAAGATGCTGGAGCAAAATTGGCATTCACTGAGCAACAACATGAGCCTATACTCGAGAGTAGCTCATGCAAGACAGCAGCACAATGTCCCCTTCTTCATGGAAGCAATGGTAATCGTAGCATTGGAAATCATGAAGATTCGGATTGACAGAGTGTTCATTGTTCAACAATGGCCCCGTGTGCACATAGACATTTGGTTTAGAAACTTTAAAAATCAATGTTTACTTCAATCTCTTTATTTCAAGGATGATCTTATATCAGCCTTCTATTATTTGTTAGACGCTTTCAATTAATCCCTTCGTAAGTATTTTGTAACCCTTTAATTTTATGAAAAAAATGAAGTGGGGACTTCCCCATAGTTTTGCTTTTTTAAAAAAAAGTACCATTTTATCTTGATGTTTTCTTAAAAAACTTGGGGACTCCCCATTTCCATTTATAAAACAAAAAATACACCACCATCCTACATATGTTTTCAGAAAGAATGCGATATAGAAATAGACAGTATCAGAGAGGCAAGGGGTTTTCGACCAACCCACCTGGGTGGTGAAGATAGGCATTACAGACTGCATTTGACCCATACCAACGCAAAAGGAAAGATCACCTACAACAAGTACCAAAAAAAAAGAATTTATCTTGATGTTTTAAATTTGTAAAACTTTAACAATAGCAGTGGTGAGGTGGGTAAATAGAGAAGCAAGATTAAAAGTAATTTCGGTGGGGATGGCAGTGCGATGAGTAATTTTGCTCTCATTTTTCCAATTAATTTGTAGATCTTGAGAACGAATGTTTTAGCTGCTTTTTTCGAGCACTATTCGTATCTATTGGTGACTTGATCCTTGTCCATTCTGGCGATATCCCGCCTATTGATTTCTCAATAACCGTTCCGGTGATTTGTGTACTCCTTTCAGTGGTTAATTGTCTCTGTGTCATAAAATATATCCAAATTTTGTCCAGCATATCTGACTACATAAAAAAAATACAAATTGTTAATGTCTTTATGCCAACACAGATAAGGTTGTTTATTCTCGTATCTAGAAATCACAGTGCCTACTTAAATGTAACAAACTAAAGCTGCAATTTTAACATAAAATATATGCAATAAACGTCATTTGAAAGAAATCTATATTTTTTTATGGAAAAAACTGGGAGATCCCCATAGCAGTTCATTTTGTAAATTTAAGGGTAAAAAAATACAGTACAAATACTAAGATACTCCCTCGGTCACAAATACATGATGCTAGTTTCAACTAAAATCTGACCAAACTTTTAAAACTTGTTCCCCACACACTCAAATAAAATTCTCATGCTAGGGTCGATAGTCAGCACATCCTCTAAAACATGCATGTAGCTATGTTGATATAGTTACAACAGCACCGACTATCATCTCATAACTTACAAACAACAACCATCCTCTTATATCTAAAATCCACTTCTGCAGATGTTAACGCTCGGTTTGGGGTGAGTGAACAATCCGACAGAGCAGCCGCCCAACCGGCCATGTGACCAGGCGGGCTTCCCTTCCTATGCTTTTTTGTATGCGCTGCTGTAAGCGCTGATGCAAAGAAAAAAAAAAAAAAAAAAAAAGGGAAATATTTATTTCAAATTGTTATAATTTACGAATGGTGTATCCGTTTTTAATTTCATCTGCACCTGTGTTGTAAATGATAAAACGAACAAGACTAGATCTCACGTAGATATATTTCGATGATTTTTTTTTCCTACTAGTGGGAACTCACATACTCTAAGTTAACATATGTAACTTATATCTTATGTACTCAAATTGTCGCGTATGTTATAATATATAACATATAATTTCATCACGTAATAAGTTATATGTATAAGTTATGTGAAGTCATGTGTGTAACTTTGTAGCGCTTGAAGATCACATAAGTCATGTGTATAAGTTAGGCGTGTAAATTATACGCATAAGTTGTAGACAAAGGTTATACGTGTACTGTACCTTCGTAACTTCCTTTCTTTTTTGCTAAAAGTAGAAAGCTTTCTAAAAAATAAAAGTTATGAAATTTTTCTTTGCTAGAAAAAAGGAAAGTTGTGGGATTTCCTGAAACCGTTCGCTCATTTCTGTTTGGGTGAGCGTTTGCTAAATAGTCACGCCGCCCTCATATACATATAATATTTGACACATGCATAAGAACATAATTTTGAAATGTTTTGAGAAGCTCTATACCCAGATGAAAGAAGGTGTATTGGATTTTGAGAACTCTCAAATCCAATTTTTTTTAACACGATTAAATCCCAACTCAGGTCGGCGCTTCAACTTATCCCATCTCTCTCTCCCCTCTTCCCCATGCACACTCTCTCCCATCTCCCTCATTCTCTCTCTTTCTCTCTCTCCCTCCCTCTCACAGGTTATACGCTGATGCATGTTGACTAATGATAATGGCACTACATACTCTTTAATTTCATCCATAGTAACCATCCAGTGGGGATGGATAAAAAGATTAAACATACCACAATATAGTTATTTTCTTGTCAAGGAAAACTGCAGACTGATGTGGGCACAAAACGATGATGTGATGATGACTGCATGATAAAAAAAGATATATATAGTACTCCCTCTGTTCACAATATTTACAATTCTTTGACTCATATAAACTGTGTTTGACCTCTTGTCTTATTCAACTTTTTTTAATAAATATTATCACTTTTGTTATGACTTATTACATCACTAAAGATATTGTAATGACGTTTTTGTTTGTTTTATAATTTATATAAAAAATTTGAATAAGACGAGCAGTCAAACACAGTTTATATGAGTCAAAGAATTGCAAAGTATTGTGAAACGGAGGGGAGTATATTATAGTAGGCTAGGCCTAGGGTGCGACCAGCTAGCTAGCCGATGACAGGAGTCTTGACGACGACGCCCCCATTGTTGCTGAAGACGATGATGACGCGATTGGGGTTGTAGTCCGTCGGCAGTGGGGGTGGTGTCACTGTAGAAGGGAGTTGACACGTCAGGCCTGTCGTTGGTGATCATGAACGACGCAGTTCCCGGCACCAACCCCACAACCTCCGGCCACGACGTCTTCTGGCTCCTGTCGGCTGCCACCATCGCCCTCCCCATTCCTACTTGCTAATTGAAGAGCTTCTTCAGTTCGATCTACTGTTGGATCGATTGGTGGCTCTGCTGGAACTCAATCACCCCGCAGGACTTGTGAATTTTTGTGCTTTTGCAAGCTTTGCATGAGCTATGCGGCTGATCTCCATCGTATTTATAGTATGATCACAGGATGCTTAGCGGATACAATGCGTGCAAATACTCAGTCAGATGCATGTGAGCTGGATCATGAGATGAGCATCGCGTGCATCGCCCACACTTGGCCGCATCGCATGAATATAATACGATCGGCCGCATGCGCATGTACTCTACGCACCTTGCTTGAATATAATACGATCAATGTTTTTCCAAGTGCTAGCAGACAAGTGTACTTATCAACTTTTCTTGATAAAACTGGGGGGCAGGAAATTTATTATATTGAAAGAGGAAAACAACCAGTACAAAAGCCTTCGTAGCTGCAGCGTAATGTGTAGGCCAATAACACACTCTCTAATATGAGCAAAAGTATTGAGATGATTGCTCTAGAGCATTCTAATGGTGAGTGGAGGCATATTTATCGTTTGCTTTAGTTCTTTTTGTGGTTGTGCGCTTTTTTTCTCATTTGAAAGTCTTGTAATAATTGGTTGTGTACGTCTTCGAGCGTAGAGGCCGGATGATGTAAAGTTCACCCATTATCTAAAAAAACTAGTACAAAAGCCAAAAAAAAGGGGATAGAAGCGAATTAAGAGACAAACAAAGTCTACGACTTAGATCTGATTTTAATCCATTGGTTGATCAAAATGTAAACAGAAATATGACTTCACTCTTAGACCCACCAAATTCACTTCTGTGAATATTTTTTTTTTGAAGGGAAACAGGAGGGAAGGGTCCCCTACTGTGCTTTTATTGAATTAATAAAACAGCTCATACAGGTGTTCTCAAGACACAAAGAAGGAAATGAAGATAATAAGAAAAAAAAAGAATAGCTTGGCGAACTCCATTCTGAAGATAGCTTTGCATTGATCGACTTAGGGCTGAACATGCTTAAAAATGACATTGTTTCTAATGACTGTCCAAATTGACCAACACATTGTTACAATAATCTCCATACAAAAGGGTAGATGCAATGGTTTTCGAAGGACTCCAGCGTACCAAAGGGTCTTGAGCATTCTGAATTTTGAGATCAAGTGTTGCCCAAAGAAAAGCAGAGAAGTGACAGTCAAGGAACACAGATGGATTGCAAGCTGATGTGATTAACATTAAAAACTAATTCATTCCGGGCTAGGAAGATTTTCTCCAACATATCAAGATGGTGCCTCCATAAAGAATTGGGACTTTAGTTGATTCTCGGGCTATGTGCGTATAAACTTGCGTAAACTTCTGGTGGATCATCAGAGAGAGAGGAGCACCGGAGGTTGGTTCTTGTGTGGTGCATGGTGATCCGTTTGGTGAAGATAACACTCACCTAAGATCCACTTGCGGACTAAGAGAGAGAATGTAAAGAGACGGTTATTGACTGCGAGGGGAAGACTTCGTGGGCTATCCACATCGAGTTACCCAACAACAAAGTTGGGCTATCCACACTCACCTAAAAATGAGTTCTATAGACTATTCAGAGACTTCAGAATAACACAAACCTGGACATTACAAGCATCAATCCATTGCCCTCATTCCAAAGAAGGATAATCGATACATAAATGATTCAGACCTATCTCACTTCTAAACTACTCCCTCAAATGCATCACCAAAATTATGTCCACCGGACTTCAAAAAGAAAATTCTAAACCTCATCAATGTAAACCAATATGGCTTCATTAGAGGGAGAACAATCCAATATTGCTTAGCATGGTCCTTCCAATTCTTGCATATCTGCCACAATTCAAAAAATAAATTGTCATTTTGAAGTTGGATTTTGAGAAGGCCTTTGATAAGATTGAACATTAGGTGATTATTGAAATAATGAGACGTAAGGGCTTTCTGAAAAGTGGATATCCTGTTCTAAACATTCTGAACCTCCTCGGTGCTCCTCAATGGAATAACTAGAAAGTCATTTGTTTGTAAAAGAGATGTCGGACAAGGTGATCCCTTTTCTCCTCTTTTATTTGTTTTGGGTGCAAATAATAGTCAAGTAAAGCATGGAATAGTGGGATCTTAAAGCACCCCATATATCGGCGACTTCCCAATTGTGCAATATGCAGATGACACATTACTCATTCTACTAGGAGATGCAAGAGTGCTCTTCAATTTAAAAGGGATCCTTAGAAGCTTCTCGACTCAACAGATTACATGTGAACTTCTCAAAGTCAAACTTGGTTCCTATCAACATGAGTAATGAAAGAGAAATACATCTAGCTAATACCTTTGGGTGTCATGCAGACAGATGACTTTCACATATCTTGGACTTCCCTTGGGCACCATGAAACCTACCATTGATGAGTACTCCCCAATCTTTGTCAAAAGATTGAAAAGAGACTATCGGTATCAGTAAGCTACTATCATACAATGGTAGATTAATTCTAGTAAACTCTATCCTATCAGCTTTGCCTACTTTCTACATGTGTAGTCTAAAACTGCCTCCCCAAGTAGTTAAAAAGATTGATACTGTCAGAAAACATTGTCTATGGAGTAAAAAAGGAGACATAAGCAGGAGAGGAAGCTGTCTAGTTGCCTAGGAGGAGGCATGCAAGCCTAAGAAACAAGGAGGTTTGGGGATTATTGATATAGGAATGCAAATGATGCTCTATTGATGAAAAATTTGGATAAGTACTACAATCAGGCTAATATTCCTTGGTTAGTCTAACTTGGTCAACTTTCTATTCCAGTGAGCAAACCCCACCTCAAGCAAGGTGCCCTATTGGTTCTTTCTGGTGGAAGGACACTTTGAAACTCTGACAAATTCAGAACCTTTCTTCGCTTGCAAACCAAACAGATGCAATTCAGCTTATGTTTTTGGGTAGATGTTTGGGTTGATCAACCTCGATGCATAAATTTCTAGAACTTTTCCTTCCACTAGTTTCATCTTCTCGAGTGTGAGAGGTCCAGACTTTGTGAATCTTGTCTGTAGGAAGTGCTCCCCTAAGTGAGCGCGTGTCCTCTGGGCATTTTCAGATCATGTCTTGTGTTCGTGTCTCGTTTTGAGTTCGATTTTGTGCAAGTCATTTTTGTCGGTTTTTATCCTCCCTCTTCTAGTCTTCGATTCGTTCGATTCTTGGTGGTTTGAGTGAAACCTTTTTCCCAATTCGTTCTAGGCCATGTACCAAAGGGTTTGGATTGAAACCGCTTGTGCTCTCGGATTTTGGGGATTTCATTTTCGTGTTCAAGTTCTTCGCTTTTGGGGGCGTTGATCTTTATTCGAGGATATACTTTGATCTTTCTCAAAATTTCTTGGAGGAATCAAGTCACCTACATGCCATAAACCTATGGCTTGAATCTTGTGATCTAAGATCAAGTTTGGAGGAAGTTTGGATTGGATTTGGGGAAGAACCGAGGGTTTTCCCGAGAAGGTTTTTTGATTTGGGGTTTTTCAGGCAGACCGGGGACGCTACCCTCCGTGCGTCAGGTCCCTACCGCGACGGCCCAGAAAACGCCTATAGCACCGGACGCGGCCTGGTCGTCTATAGTGCGTCGGTCCTATAAGACTGACCCTCCGTGTCGGTCCTAAGAAAACTTTGTTGATTTCGTTCCGTTTTGAGTGAGTTGCTTTCATAGTGTTTCGGTTGATCCATTTGTGACTCTAGGGCAATCCCTAGGTCATCCACCTTGCAATAAAGGTCGTGATGCTTCCGTGAGTTGCTTGATCCATCTCGAGGAGGAGTGAGAGCCTAGAACTCATATTTTCGAAAGAAAATTTCAAGGCTCCTATATTCAACCACCCCCCCCTCAAAGTCAGCCTTTTAGGTCCATCAACTTTTTGATACTTGTAAGGCACCCTCAGATTGGACCATTGATTTGATGAGTAGTAGGTACGTTGTCTCTAATTGGATAAGAATAGTTGAAGGAGAACTATTGCTTTCATAGAATATACAAGAGAGTAGAACTGTAGAAGGAGAACTAAGCAACTATTCTTTGTGTTTCCTGAAATAGAAAAAATGACCAGATCTTTCTTGATTAGGCTTGTGCCCCCAATTTGTTTTTAAAGAAGTTTCATACTTTTAAAAAGGAGGAGAATAATATCTTAGGCTTCTTTGATGAGGTCTTTGATGAAATTCTGTGCTTTAGTAGGAATCCCAGATATGCAGAGTTTGAACTTCTAAAGTAAGTACAATTTGTTTTAGTAAAATGAAATAGAATTAATGAAATCCTACGCATTTAGGTTTCCATTTGTTTGTAAAGTTTTGACTTGGTAAGCAATCTGTTTTAGCTAACAGCAGGGTTTGGAAGCAAGTACAACTTGTTTTTAAAAAAAAAAATCAAATAGTACTAATGAGATCCTAGGCATTCAAGTTTCCTCTTCTTCGTAAGTTTGGACTTGTTAAGCAACCTGTTTTGGCCAAAAACAGGGCGAGTTGCTGGTTTAGCTATACTTCAACTGATTCATGACATAATCTTGCTTCAGACATTATAATTAACCAAGACTAGCAATTCTACAATACTACTCAATCTGCTAAAGAAATAGGTTATTTGAGTTTTTTTCCTTTAGTATAGTTTTTGTAACTTTGACTACGTGTACAGTTGTACCAAAGTGCACTAACACGGCAACACCTACCACAACCAATTAATTCCATTAACTATTAGTATGTTTATGAGTCACAAGTCACGATCAACAAGATTTTGCGCCAGATGGTGCAAGGTACGTAAGTGCGTGCCAGAGAGCCAGGAAACTCGGCGACTTGAGTCCAAGTCGGAGAAGGGGCGCCGCCGCCGGCTCCCGTCATCCACCACCGTTGGTCCCCCTCCCTTCTCCTCTGGCATCACGCGGGGGGTTGAAGGGAGTGGGGATCCATCGTTTTCAATAAGTTTTTCCTAGTAGATTGAGTCTTTAAGTTTAGGGTTTCTCACGGAGATCCAATCGAAGAGGTTGGCCACGGCGTAAGGCGTTGTCAAGATCATCGATGGAGCAATGGAGCATGTCGTTCCTTAACGGTGATGGCAAGGCGAAGACATCACCATTGATGGAGAATAAGGTACTCCAGCCCGTTCTTTGTCTCGCTTTGGTTCTATACAGCCATGGCGGTGGGCTAGGAGATTTAGTTTTCCAACGATATCTATCCGGATGTCGGGTGGATTTGTGTTCTCCCATGACAAATCTGGTGAAGGTGACGGCGATAAGTTCGATGGCGTGTCGGCGGCGCTAAATTCATCATGTTTACATGGGGAGTTTTATTTTTCAACGATGACGGCGTCGACCACGGAGGTCGCGAATTTGGATCGGTTCTTCTTCCTCCTCCCGCGTTTGCTCCTCAGCGATTCATCGATATGGCGTGGATGGTGGTCGGGTCATGTAGAAAACTCAACCTTGAGGATCCATGCCGGCATGAAGGCGAACCTTGCCTCCGTGGAAGTAACCGACGGTGGAGGCGGCGACACCGCACCGAATAGAATTGCCTAGGGTCTTTGTTGGGACTTCTAGTTTGTTTAGGGAGCATTCTGTAAAATTCCGGATGTACCGTGTACTCTTTTTAATATAATGTTCCCACGCCGCAAAAAACTATTAGTATGTTTATTTGGCATTTTTATGTCATGCAGTTTTTTTCAAATTTGATCAAACTTAAATAAGTTTGACTTAATAAAAATTAGTACCACTTGCCAATTCAAAGCTAAAAGAAAGCAGCTATATCAAATTATTTTACTCGTTCTCACTTGGGCCAGCGCCGGTCACATTAACAGTAGCAATACCCTCCAAAGAAGGCCAAGTTAAGTAACCCTTATAATATTAAAAACACAAACAACGCTTATTGATAGAGGCATAAAATCAGCGAGAAAAGAAATAGAACCCCGATTAAACCAACAATCCTATATCTTGAGCAACAATTAAATACAATCAAGTTTTGTCTCTTGAAGAATGGACACACTACCAAAATGCTCGTTGTGCTACGACGAGCTCTCTGGGTACGTTGTGCTGATCCCCTTTCTTCGGTGCCAGTTTGTTTAATTTCATAGCTTGTTGAAGGAGACTACGCGCAACGACCGCTCCCAAGTTCTCATGCGCTGCTGGCAGCCGACAAATCTAGCACGGCAGCACTTCCAGTCCTCTGAACTGTGGATCAGCCCATTGCGAGCCAGGAGGCTGAGCTGTGCGTTCGCCGTTGCGGCATGCCGCTATTAACCGCCGTAGACGGCCGGGCATGCAGTGTCTTGTCATGCTCGCCGTCGTCAGTAACAGGTGTGGAGGAACTTGCCTCGAGCGTTGGTTATCCGGTGAGCATCGTTCAGCTGACATCGATCCCTTCCATTAGGATGGTGCACCGTAAGTCCGTAACTGAGCAAATCAGGCAGCATGTTGGAGCCTATGTGAGACGCGGAGTATCCGGAGAATAACGAATTAACAGAGGTCATAGTAAAGCGAACAGAGGCTCTGGTTCTAGCATGTGTTTCATCTGTGAGTAGCAATTGCATGCATGCATGCACCATATATAAACTAAAATCAAAATGAAGAGAGGTACTATTTGGAAAAGCTAGCAATAGTAAATATGCTGAGAACGAAGCACACAATTTCATTTACTATTCAATAACACCCATCGACAAACACGACTGGTTATTCATCACACCCATGCATCGAAATGTATTGTGATCGTTGGACACACGTAGTAAATATATATTAATGTAGATCTGCAGCTAGACAAATGCAAGCAAGCAGCAAGCTGTGAATCGAAGAAGATGAACTAGCCACACTGTGGCCACTCGTAATCTGGCCTTGATAGCACGATCCATCTGGGGTTATTGTATCTGATGTCGGCTATGACATAGACGCGCTCTGGGAACTGCCCCCAATCATCGGGGAGGGGAGTGTCCGGCCCGAGGTTTATTATGCTCACGTCCGGGCGGTCGCGCCAGATCAACCTGCACGCATTGTCGAAATCCATCCCCACAACATCCGGCCACTCCGTTACTGGCATATTTCACGATCCAACTCTCTCTGTGATGCCGGGGGAAGGAGGAAGAGGAGGAGGACAAGAAGAAGATGAAGCGAGCTGCACTGCTTGTGGTCTGTCGTTAGCTGCCTGGTGGAGCTATATATAGAGTACGCATGGGAACGCTCATCGTGTACAGAATATACCACATCGTACGTATAGTTAGTTGTCCTCGCTCATGTACAAAATCACACGTCATCACTGAACTCATTAATAATAAGAGAACTATTAATTCTAGAGGTACATGTCTACCGTATGGGCTACAACAATAACGAGATAGAAATTACATATATTGCGTGTGCACGTATGCATACGTGTCCAACAACCTCGGCTGTTATTTTCAGCTATAAAGCTAGCGCGTGCCATGATGCATGATTGTTTAAGTAGATATGACGTTCCCAACCGAGCATTGCGAGAGGCTGTCATCTCGACCACTATGCATACGCATACGTGGACAAAGTATGGGATGGATGCATGACGGTCAGATGTCACACTCGCTCGAGTTATTCGATTGCTCAGCCTTGAATACATCATGGAATAAACATAAGCAGACAATGTATTGATGAATATATATACGTCCATTTATTGTGGTTGTTTTTAGTGTCCATCAACGGATGATTAATGTAAATGATATAGTACACGCCATGAATAATGAAACTGTCTCCCCATCTTAAATTATTCTCTCAATTTACAAGATAGAGGCACAAACATACGGAAAACCGCCATGCCATGTTCTGAGTTAAGAAAGCAAAGACTTCATAATTAATAAGGGGTGCACTAACAGGATACTACAACAAGCCACGGTTTCAGATTTCCATTTTGTTACAATCATGCATCATCGATCTTCTCCACAAAATAAAATAAAAGGGGAAAATTCTAGATGGTAGGATTGGTGTAAAAATAACAAAAGATAGGAATTGTAACCGCCGGACGGATTCCGCGATGACGTAGACTGGCGCTAACGGCAAGGTAGAGGCGGTGGTGATGATGTACGACAGCACCGTGGCGGCGCTGGCGCACGCCAGGGCCAGGGCAGCGAGGGGCAGCGGCGGCGGCGGTGATGGCAGCGCGGCGCAAGGCGAGGGGAGAGAGAGAGACCGAGAGATGAAAGATTAGGGTTTTACCCCTTGAAGCAAGACATTGAAGCAAGGGTGCTGTTTAGGTAACAATTTCGTCTCCATGTCTACCCCCTTCTCCTGCGTAAGAGTTTTATTAAATTTGAATGCCAAAATTCAAATCTTGCCCAGCGATAAATCAAATCGCCGAAACTCGGTCAAGAGATGAAAAAAAAAAAATAGATCTAAGAGGAACTAGGCAACATTTTATTAACAAGACCAAAATAGGCATATAAATTCGTCTCGACAAGGAATTGCATTTGGGTGGTGTAACCAGCTGAGCTATCACAGTTTCTTTTAACTCTTAGAGATCTCGCACACGCAACATACATGAACACGGTGGATATCCAATATTGGTGCTGCAAAACAGCATCTTTTCAGATAATTTCTCTTCTATATATATGAAACCAAATTACACAGGATCATACTCGGCCTTGACGGCCACAAAAGCCCACACCAAGTAAGAAACAACTTACTTCCAAAGCACAATAGATAATTCATACAGCACATTGAAAACCAAAACTGCAAATGCTACAGTATCCAACTTCCTTCAACAACCCTGCAGATTTTCCACGTAATTCTTGATCGTATTCCTTTTAGTCACATCACATGAACACGAGCTGCTTTCAAAAAAAAGCTTTCAAGAACCAAGGGATGTTGGAGGCCAGGGACCAAGTGACGGCAACTGCAAGATGGAGTCGCCCCCAGGTATGTTTCTACTGCTTACGATCACTTTGAACCACTGACTCTCAGGGTCACAGGCCGGATCTACGCTTAGGCACTTGCACTGATTTGTTATGATGGCACCACCAGGGCTGGTGTCCAAGCACACCCTGGTTCCATTTTTCGTAAGCTCAGCGAAACATGCATCTTTGAATTCGATATCAAGTGCCACTTCGAACTTGGTTTGTTGCAATCGGTGCCAAGCTTAGCATTGTTGCCCACCGACTTCGCTTGAAGGCATTGCCCTGTTGTTTTTCACTACTAGCTCGTATGCTGAGGTGTAGTTCCAGGCATTCGATTCGTCGCATGGACCCAACTCAAGTAATTTTGAAGACCTCGCCAAGACGCAAAGCCCACTTTGGGGATGGAATATTATGTTGTATGGCTCTTGACTGTTTGGAAGACCAGGACCTAGCATATAAATAAATATGCATTCATTATGAAATGGCAGAAGAAAATTCAGTAAGCGTTGCCATGATCCAAAAGCAGTGAAGTTTTTATATTCCACGAAGTTCAGTTTTGCTTAAATTTCATTGTCCTGTTTGTACACAGCCAGCTTTCTATGGATTAAATCTACATCTAATGCTGTTGAATGAACCAAAGCTCAAAAGTTCATATATATGAGCTAATCCTTGAAAGAACTGAAAATTGAATGAAAAATATGTACACAAATTATGACTTCGAGTATACTTTGATCATAAAAATGTGTAATACACAACAATCTTCTGGCATATTTTAGCTGTGAATGTTGAAGACTAATATTAATTAGATAGATGAAGTCCCAAACCTTGAATGGTGATTGGAGAGAATTGATTCTTTTAATGAAGCTAGGATTTCTAGCTGTACACCAGTCCCATGATAGCAATCCATATGATTCATCATAAGCTAAAATACCCTCTCTGATATAGTAACTCCCTTGCAGAGCCCAAATTGACCAGTCCAGATCCATCCATTTCAGCTGCCACACTTAAGAAGCAGGTAAGATAGCGATTGTCACCAACATGTGTGCCCGACATATCAAATCCAAACGCAGAGAAAAACAATGGCCAGCCTTGTTGAAGTAGGAACAATCCTTTAGTCCATATGAAATTAACAACCATCCCACAAACATCATTTTGGTTTTGAGTTTCCCAATTGCCACCATCTGAGAAGCCATACCAATGTTGCTCATAAACTAACTTTCCGGAAAATGATAGGTGAACTTTTTCATTGAACAAGAAGCTGAGAGTGTTGTCAAAATCCAGGCCTGATAAAATAACCAGGACATTAGGGTTTGCAGCATGCACAGCTTCAGCACCCATCTGCATGTACCTAAGTTGGATTTAAAATTATAAATAAAAATGTTGATACCAAGAGTCAAATGAAAAATGACATTTCCATCACAGCAACATGCCCACATACCTGTACCACAAACTAACATTTTGTTTCGGGCCTCGAAGCTCATTCCGCAAGCTCATGCCAACAACATATTTTGTGTTGTTAAACATAGTCGCCATTGCACCTTTGAGGCCTTTCAACCATTCATCGGTCGGTACACATCTCCAAAGAAGCCGTTACCGTCGGTTCTGCTGCAGCACCATCCTGGAGTGGTCATTTGGTTGTCAAGAATGACCATAATACCTTTGCTGGCTAATGATGACACCACTTCCTATGGTGAATTCAACTATTGTCAGAAGGATTACAATTACCATAATTCATTTATCCATTGATAAGTTAATAACAAATGTTTTTAGTTTAACTTGATTTCTAGTCTAGTATTCTCTCCATGTCACAACAACAGTACACCTAATACACCTTGACAATTTGGCATCTTTTATAGTCATCATAACAAAACCTAAGAAGCAATACCTGTTGTAGCTAGAACTTTGATACTTGTAAGGTACCCTCAGATTGGACCATTGATTTGGTGAGTAGTAGGTACGTTGTCTGTGTTGAAACTAATTGGATAAGAACAGTTGAAGGAAAACTATTTCTTTCCTAGAACACACAAGAGAGTAGAAGGAGAAATATTAAACAACTATTCTTTGTGTTTCCTGAAATAGCAAAAATGATCAGATCTTTCCTCATTAGGCTTGGGCCCCCAGTTTTTTAAAAGAAGTTTCATACTTTAAAAAGGAGAACAATATCCTAAGCTTCTTTGATAAGCTCTTTAATGAAATTCTGTGCTTTATTAGGAATCCAAGATGTGCAGAGTTTGAATTTCTGAAGCTAGTACAGTTTGTTTTAGTAAAATGAAACAGAATTAGTGAAATCCTACGCATTCAAGTTTCCACTTTTTTTTTAATAGAGTTTGGAAGCAAGTACAACTTGTTTTAGTAAAAATCAAATAGCACTAATGAGATCCTGGGCATTCAAGTTTCCTCTTCTTTGTAAGTTTGGACTTGTTAAGCAACCTGTTTTGGCCAAAAACAGGGCGAGTTGTTGGTTTAGCTATACTTCAACTGATTCATGACATAATCTTGCTTCAGACAATATATTAAGGCAGTCACTTGTCCATTATAACGATTGAATTTTTCTAAATAAAAAGACAATTATTTAAGGTCTTATACCTTTACACCATGACAAGACATATAATTCCCTCAATATAGTTTTTTGCAACTTTGACTAAGTGTACACAAAGTGCACTAACACGGCAACACCTACCACATCCAATTGATTTCATTAACTATTTTTATAGTAAGTTTATTTGGCATTGTTGATGTTATGCAGTTTTTTTATGACAAATTTTATCAAACTTAGATAATTAAGTTCGAATTAACAAAAATTAGTACTACTTGCCAATTCAAAGCTAAGAGAAAGCAGCTATATCAAATTATTTTACTCGTTCTCACTTGGGCCAGCGTCGGTCACATTAACATTAGCAATGCCCTCCAAAGAAGGCCCGAAGTAACCCTTATCATATTAAAAAAAAAACAAATTCGTGCAACGCATGTTTGAAAAAAATATTAAAAAAAAACACTATCAGCCGGTGCCCCGATTAAACTAACAATCCTATTTCTTGAGCAACAATTAAATCCAATGTTGAGTGCTCCACTGAGCGAAAAAAAAAACGCATACCCGGAACACGTCGACGAGGGGCAGTTCGAGGAGAGCGGGGTTGTTGACCCGCACGCCGGCGACGGACTCCAGCATGCCAAGGCGCTCCAGCGACCACCGCAGCGGCAGCGAAGCGAGCGTGGCGTTGGTGGCGAGGTAGGTCGGCCAGGTGAGCCTGACGCAGTTGAACCCCATCGCCGCCACGCGCGCTGCGATGTCCGACGCGCCGCGCCGCGCCGCGCCAGGCCCTCCGCAGCTGCGGGCTCCAGGTGCGAAGCCCAGTTCGCGCACGCCAGCTTCACGCGCCGCCCGTCCGCGCCCACAATCCACCGCGACGCCGCCGAGAGCGGCAGCGCCGGGAGCGGGGCCGCCGCCGCGAGCGCGGGTAGGAGGAGAAGGACGAGGAGGAGCACTGGAGGGTGGAGGCCGCCATGGTGATTAGTTGGTCTGCGGAGACTGCGGTGGATCCGGAATTTAAACGGAGGTCAGGTGTCTCTGTCATGTGGGCCCAGTTGTCAGTGACTCACGCGATGCTATTTGGATAACCAACGATAAGCAGTTAAACCCAAGGCACCTCGAATGGCCACCGCCGTCCCCACGGCGGCTCTCCCCACGCCGGCACGCGCCGGGCCGGCGCCGCCGCATGCTCCGCTCCGCACAGATCCCCGCTACTTGCCACAGCTCCACGCGGCACTAATCAAGTCAGGGGAGCTCACCTGCTCGCCCAAATCCTTCCACTCCCTCCTCCTCGAGTTGGCCGCCGCCACTCCGACGCAGCTCCCCTACGCGGTCAGCCTGTTCCGTTTGGGCCCGCGGCCGCCCCCTTCCACGCCGTGCTACAACGTGCGAGCTTTCCTTCACGCGGGCCACCCGGAGGACGCCCTGCACCTGTTCGTCGAAATGCTCGACGTGGCCTGGGCCTGCCCTGACCAGCACACCGTCGCCTGCGCCCTCAAGTCATGCGCCAGGCTGTGCGCGCTGGATGTGGGGCGCGGTGTCCAGGCGTACGCCGTCAAGCGTGGGCTCGTAGCTGATTGGTTCGTGCTGAGCAGCTTGATTAATATGTTTGCGAGCTGTAGGGATGTTGCAGCGGCACGGCTTCTGTTCGATGCGGTGGAGGAGAATGGCGTGGTGCTGTGGAACGCAATCATCGCGGCGTACTTGAAGAACGGAGATTGGATGGAGGTGGTGGAGATGTTTAAGGGCATGCTTGAGGTTGGTGTGGCCTTTGATGAAGTCACATTGGTGAGTGTTGTCACAGCATGCGGACGAATAGGTGATGCAAAGCTTGGGAAGTGGGTTGCTGGATATGTGGATGAAAAGGGGCTGGTGAGGAACCGAAACTTGATGACTGCACAGTGTACTGATCGACATGTATGCCAAGTGTGGAGAGCTTGGTAAAGGCACAGAGGTTGTTCGATGGGATGCAGTCCAGGGATGTGGTTGCTTGGAGCGCAATGATCTCAGGTTACACACAGGCAAATCAATGTCGAGATGCACTTGCTCTTTTCAGTGAGATGCAGCTTGCTGAAGTTGAGCCGAATGATGTGACCATGGTCAGTGTGCTCTCTGCTTGTGCTGTCCTGGGTGCACTTGAGACAGGAAAGTGGGTGCATTCCTACATAAGAAGGAAGCGTTTACCTCTCACAATTAATCTTGGCACTGCATTGGTGGACTTTTATGCAAAGTGTGGATGCATTGACGATGCAGTTGAAGCATTTGAGTCAATGCCTGTGAAGAACCCATGGACATGGACAGCCTTGATAAAGGGCATGGCAACCAATGGAATGGGCAGGGAAGCATTGGAACTCTTCTCATCCATGCGCAAGGCGGTGTCGAGCCCACAGATGTAACATTCATTGGTGTTCTCATGGCTTGCAGTCACAGCTGCTTAGTTGAAGAGGGTCGCCGATTTTTTTTTTTTTTTTTTTTTTGAATTTTCACCGGGGGGGAGGCGCTCCCCACCTGTATCTCATTTCATTTCATTTGGCCCCAATGGCCTTGTAAGTGTTTACAGCGTGAAAGAGTCGCTGACATTTTGATAGCATGATTCAGGATTATGGCATTAAGCCAAGAGTTGAGCACTGTGGATGTATTGTGGATCTGTTGGGGCGGGCTGGTTTGATAGAAGAGGCATACCAGTTTATCAGAACCATGCCCATCAAGCCAAACACTGTTATCTGGAGGGCGCTGCTGTCTTCCCGCGCAGTTCACAAAAATGTTGAAATCGGGGAAGAAGCACTAAAGCAGATCATGTCATTGGACCCCAGTCACAGTGGTGACTACATACTTCTGTCTAATATATATGCATCAGTGGGACAATGGAAGGATGCAGCAATGATTGAAAGGAAATGAAGGATAGAGGGATTGAGAAAACTCCAGGTTGTAGTCTCATTGAGCTGGATGGGGTTGTCTTCGAGTTCTTTGCTGAAGACAGTGACCACCCCCAATTGAGGGAGATATACCAGAAAGTTGAGGAGATGATTGACAGGATCAAGATGGCTGGGTATATCCCAAATACAGCTGATGTGAGGCTAGAAGTTGATGAGCATGAAAAGGAAGTATCTGTTTCCCATCACAGTGAGAAGCTGGCCATTGCATTTGGCCTAATGAAGTTGGACCCTGGTGCAACAATTCGCTTATCAAAGAATCTAAGAGTGTGCACAGACTGCCACTCTGCCACAAAGTTGATTTCGAAGGTGTACAATAGGGAGATTGTTGTTCGAGACCGGAATAGATTTCATCATTTTAAGGATGGTACTTGCTCCTGCAATGATTACTGGTGAGTGCATCTCTTTATTTCCCTAAGATCCAGCCTCTTCGTTTCTGCTTTTCTGGGCTGCAGCTGCATCAGGTTTTAGCTACAGTAGAACACAGTTTTCTGTTTGCAGACACAGCTCAGCTGTAGTGAGTGCACCCGATGTTTCGTTTAGATGAGGATGGACATCAGGTGCACCCTGCCCAGTATGAGGGGATTGGAAGACAGATTGACATAGTAACCTGTAAATACGAAATTGTATTTTAGCATTCCTGAAAAGGAAACCTCCACCTGCATCAGGTTCTTCAATTGTAGGTAACCCCATGTTAATGAATAATACTTGTGAAGCTAGTACATATAGTGACTGTGTACAGATTATACAGTGGCATTGTCTATACCAGTAAGAATTCACTTATTTCATTTCATTTAACTGGACTCAGATATCACTTTTAAATTTCAGAGTCCTTGCATGTTTTCACCATATATCATTTTTGTTAGAGTTGCTGTTTCAACCTATGAAGGTATCAGATCTCTACTTTTCTAGCTCAGAAAACCTATTCACGCGTCATCTTTCTTTGCCTTTGATTATATATTTTTTATGTTTTCGTTCTTATGCTATTGGCGGCATGCTAAACCTTTTACTCCTAGCTACATGTCTAGGTGAGAAAATATAAATATCAGTGACTCTAATACGAGAATTGAATATCCTATTGAGTGATAGGCTAGCTTCACACAACGGTTCATGAATTCTATCCACTTCTTTCTTTATTCCTGAGAAATTTGGTGCTAAGTCTACCATTCATTCTTTTTATTATTATTATAATTTTTTTTTTTTTTTTTTTGTGTGTGTGGAGTTCATCGATCGTGTTCACGTAACGCTCCATTCGTAGCCTATCAATATAGTTTTAGGTGTCTCTGTTGGGTTTTAGATCTTGTTTGGCTGCACGCTGATAACCCCAAACATTAGGATGAATTTGAGTGGCTGAAGTGCAGCCAAACAAGACCTTGAAGGATCATCAGATTGGCGTCTGAAATCTGAATCATTATCAGCTGCTGTGTTGGCTTCGCAGGCGTCGGTGCCGGCCGTCTGCGGTCTGCCGTGCCGTGTTTAGATGGCGCTGCCCGGCCCAAAAGCAGCGGAGTTGGTTCATGCTTAACCCGTCACCTGTTGACGCACTGAGTGCGTGGGAAATCGCCAAATCGGCACTTGTGGTCTCGACGCCCCAGGTCGAAAGGCCGAAACGAGTTTGCGTCCACCGTCGCCAGTCATAGCTGGGTTGGTCGGCGTGGGCGGCCGGCCGCTACCCACGCGGGCCACGCCGACCGCTACGCCTAGGCATACGCATACGCACGGGAACACCACGAGCACCAGCAGGACGATAAATGAAGCACAAAAGCACAATGGCACAGGAAACTAAGAAAGTCGTGTTGCACTGTTGCGTAGCCCACAGGACAACAGGAGACTTGTGGGCGCAGTCTGGACTCTGCAGTACCGGTACGTAAGGTGAATACGAGGAACGACGTATGAGAAACTTGTGCTAAGGGCACTCACAGTGGAAGAATCTACCATAGAGTCACAAGAAACCATAGTTCACAGTGCACAATTCGTAATAGCAGTTTCCATAGATAAATACATTAATTATTCAATAAAAAAATGTGATCAGTTGTGGCATATCATGGTGTGATCCACCATAAACCTGATCACTTTTGAACATGAAGCATACAGTCACACTTGCATGCTTTTCAGTTTCAAAAAAAAATAGTGCTAGTGTCAGCTTTAATCAAGACAAAATTATAGTAACGCAACGAATGGAGAGAACAGTGATGAACGGAGCACTCCTTCCCTTATATCAAGACAAAAGTGCAGAGGAAAATGCAATCGATGGAAAATAAAGTTATGCCGGGAGGGGAGGGGCCGGACGCGGGAGGTGGAGGGAGCCAGCGCGTGCAGAAAGCTAGCAGCTGGCGGCGGGAGGAGCATGGAGACTGCGAGAGGGGAGGGAAGGTGAGGGGGCCGGCGCGTGCGGGGAGGAGCTGCCGGCGGCTACTGCGACTACGGAGCTCCGCGAGAGAAGGAATTTGGCGAGCGAGGGCTGGCTCCTGCGCGCGGAAGGCGGGAATCAGCGTGGGAACGACGGGCTCCTGCGCGCGCGAGGGCAGGATCCAGCGCGGGAAGGGAGCGCGCGGAGGGAGGAGAAGCGGCGGCGGCGGGGAGCGAGCAGTGGATCCATGGAAACGAAGCTCGCCTCCACAACGCGCGAATCGGTAGAGTCTTGCTGCCTCGATCTGCTCGTAGACGTCGAGTCTATCATAGACGTGGTTCCATGGTTTTTCCCCTCTCTCTTCATTAAATTCGCTTTGCCACGCCATCAAAATATCTACGTGGCGGTGTATAGACTCTAGCGTTTCTGCACTATGAGTGACCTAAGTCTACCATTCGTTCTTCTCTTTCTTTCTTTCCTTTTTGGGTGTGGAGTTCATCGCGTTCGTGTTCACACAACATTATTGGCCACCGAATTATGGGAATAACTAGACGTCCAGCCCTGGACCGCATCAGGACGCACCTGTGGCGCTCGTATCGTGTGCTCTCCATCCCTTTCCCAATCTATCCCAACGTCTGAAACAAACGCCCGCGCCCCACACTCACAAGACGCAACCGGGAATCTGCCCCACCTGCTGATGCATGCTGCAGAGTTGTCTGCATACCTTAGGCTCCGGCAGAAGAATGGCACACCAGCGGCCGGCGGCGGCATGTAACATCCTATTACTTTTGACACGTCTAGATAAAACATTTACAACGGAACCTTGAAACCAGATAAAACACTTGGAACATGTGCTTGAAACATCCGAATTTAGCCATTGCAGCATGTGCAACACCAAGATTAGCTTGAAATATCCGGATGAAACATTTGCAACATAAGTCTAAAAACGAAACATGTGTTTGAATGTGTAGCCTTGCAACACGTGCACCACCAAGATCTACTTTTGAAACATTCAGACCGAACATTTTAAACAAACTTGTAAAACTACTTAAACACCTAAAATATAGACATGAAACACGATGTCGCTGGTGACTATGGTCTACACCTAGTGAGGAACTATGGTACCTGCAAGCTTTGGAAAGTGAGAATGGCGACTACAACCTCAACCGCAAGCATTGTTGCGTGTCCTCGTCGCACCACCGTCGTTGGGACATAGAGCCGAGGCGGCGCCCACTACAAAGGACCTGGAGGGGGTCATGGGGACTGAACAACAGTGGCTTGATGACAAGGGAGAAGCCGCTACGAGCATCAAGGTGCCACCGGGCACGGACCTTAGGCGGGCAACAATGCCGGGGCGAGGGATCCGATTTGACAAGGAAGAGGATGAAATGGATTTGGGTAGAAGGATGAGCGCAATGAAGTTTTTGTTGAGAGACAGAGAGCGTTGCTCGGGCGGATGAGTCGAGGAGCAGAAGGGGTAAGCGCAAGAGATTTTTGGTTTGAGAGATCGAGCAGCGGAGCGCCGACGGGGTGGAGGAGCCATGTAAAAGGCGGAATGGGCGCACACCATGTCCGGAAAATTACGAACGCCCAAATTAGAGAGTTTCTCCCAAATTGTACTCCCTCCATACAAAAAAAAAAAAACTTGACGTTTAGGACAAGGTTTTGGGTCAAACATTGGAATATAAATCATCAATAACTTTTTACGTTGTTGAGTTTTCAAATATGAAACCTGTATGAATAGATTTGTCTTGAAAAATATTTTCATAAAAGTATACATATATCACTCTTCGATAAAATATTTTTATAATAACAAAAGGTCAAAGTTGTGTTTTGGGCGCCGTGTCATTGTCTTAAACGTAAAGTTTTTTTTGGGTATGGAGAGAGTATATAGCTATATAAATACCAGCAGTTCTTGGCAAACAGTAGACGACCACGGCACGGGCACGGCATCAGTGTCCATGGAGACTCTCCAAGCTCACGAGCTCCTTGCACGCGTTCTCCTAGTCCTTGCAATCATGATCCTCTTCAAGCGCATGCTGCCTTCACGGTCGTCAAAGAGGCACGCCGACAGCGCGCCGCCACCTCCTTTCCCACGTCCAAGAGGACTCCCCATCATCGGCAACCTCCACCAGCTCGGCGCGCTCCCACATGCGTCCCTGGCCGCGCTGGCGGCGCGTCACGCAGCGCCGCTCATGGTGCTCCGCCTGGGCTCCGTGTCGACGCTCGTCGTCTCGTCGGCCGACGCGGTGCGCGCCGTGTTCCAGCACAACGACCGGGCACTGTCGGGCCGCCCGGCGCTGTACGCGGCCTCCAGGCTCTCATACGGCCTTCGGAACGTCTCCTTCGCGCCCCCGGACGCGTTCTGGCGCGCGGCGCGCCGCGCGTGCCTGTCGGAGCTCCTCGGCGCCCCGCGCGTGCGTGGGTTCCGAGGCGTCCGGGAGGCCGAGGCCGCCGCGCTCGTCGCCGCCGTGGCGGACGAGTCGTCCAGGGACGGTGGTTCTCCCGTGAACCTGAGCGACAGGCTTGTCGCGACGACCAGCCGGATCGTGCGGCGTGTCGCCTTTGGTGAAGACGACGGCAGCGACGTTGACAGCGTCCGCACTAGGGCTATCCTGGAGGAGACGCAGAGGCTTCTGGGCGCTTTTCTTTGTGGCCGATTACATGCCGTGGCTTGGGTGGCTGGACGCACTGCGTGGCCTGCGGAGGCGGCTGGACCGGAACTTCCATGAGCTCGACGCGATCTACGAGAAGATCATCGACGAGCACATCAACAAGGGCACCAAATCCGACAAGGACGGCGACTTGGTTGATGTGCTCCTCCGCTTGCACAATGACCCGGCTCACCAGAGCACGTTCGGCAGCCGTAGCCGGATCAAAGGCATCCTAACGGTAAGATTACTGTACAAGAGAGTAACACAAGTGCATCGATGGACGACTACTGACATTGTGTTTGCATGCCAAATTAAAGGACATGTTCGTGGCTGGGACAGACACGTCGTCGGCGACGTTGGAATGGACGATGACGGAGCTAGTCAGGAACCCGGACGTTCTTGCCAAGGCGCAGCAAGAGGTGCGCAGCGTCGTGGCGAGCAAAGACATGGTCCTCGAGTCCGACCTCCCGCGCCTCCATTACCTGAAGCTAGTCATCAGGGAGTCCCTACGGCTGCACCCGCCGGCGCCGCTCCTGGTGCCGCGGGAGACCACCGAGCCGTGCACGGTGCTCGGCCGCGAGGTGCCAGCCGCGACGCGGGTGCTCGTGAACGCCTAGGCAATCGGCGTGGACCCCGACGCGTGGGGGCATGACGCGGCGCGTTTCGTACCCGAGCGGCACGAGGGCGACAGCCGCCCGGACCTCAGCGACCACAAGCCGTGGCACGACAGCTTCTCGCTGGTGCCGTTCGGGGTCGGCCGGCGGAGCTGCCCCGGCGTGCACTTTGCCACGGCCGTGGTGGAGCTGCTGCTCGCCAACCTGCTGCTCTGCTTTGACTGGCGTGCACCGCATGGGCATGGCGAGGTGGATGTGGATGTTGAGGAGGAGAACGGGTTGACGGTGCATAGGAAGAACCCGCTAGTGCTTGTGGCTAAAAGGAGATGCCTTGCGTGACCAGTAGTCGGTCTTAATCAATACTTTTTCTCGAACAGGTCTTAATCATGGGACGTGATATCCAAGCGATGTGTGTGATCGTGTGGTCTAATTTCAGCCAATAACTGGCATCTGCCATGTTCTTTCTCTCCTTAATGGATTGAAAGGAACGTTGATATGATCAATGTGACAAGTACATATTGAAAATGACTTTCACAGCTCGCTCCCAAATTCCCTTCGCTGCCGGCTCCCCTCCCTGTCGGCGTCCTCCTCGACGCTGGTGGGTGAGGGGAGCTGGCCTCCACGTCTGGCGATGGCTGTGGCCGGTGTTTCCCCGAGTTGGTGGTGTGTCCCTGGAGCTAGGGTTAGGGTTAGGTCTATGTTAGGGTTTCCGATGATGGCGTTGAGGCAGCGGCGGCGTCGTCATCCGGGAATAATGTCCTCTCGCTCTCTTCCCGTCTCCGGCGGCGTTCGTCTCCGGCGCCGGCGACGAGGGTGTGGAGGTAAGGTCCGCTCTTGGATCTTGTTTAGGAGTGTTCTGCTGGCGAGGTCTTTGCGCCTTGGTGCGTGGAGGCTCCGGCCCCTACTTTCGTGGATGCGGTGGTGGTACTGGCGGGTCTTACGGAAGATTGGTGGTTCGGCCGGATTCGGCTTCACCGTGATGGAGGATGCTATCGTCGGCTCCACCATCGTCGTTTCAACCTGGATAGTGATCGACGGATGGGCGTTCAACTACTTCTTCGCCTATGCGAGATCGGCGTCTTCGCAAGTCCACCTCAACGTCGGCGGTTTCCTCCCGGCTTTTGGTGCTTCAGGTTTGGCGGCGGCCGGTGGCGGCGGTCTTCGGCGAGACGGTTGCGCGGCCGGTGTTCGCTCGGATGGGTTTAAGGACCGGTTGTAATTTTCTTATTTTTGGGGTTCTTATAGATTATAGGTGGGGTAGCTATCATCCGTATCCTTATACAAGTGTACTTGTATTACTTTTCCTTTAATTAATACAGGTATACTTTATCAAAAAAAATGACTTTCACGACTACATGACAAAATGTGGTTTCTCTAGGTTCAATTTTGACTGCCCCCCCCCCCCGTGGCCCGTCACTTCACCCGCCGGCGTGCTCCTCCGGCGCCGCCGCCGCCCTCCGCTTGTGGTGGTGGCGGCGGCCGCCCAGCGCCCAAAAAAGGCTCCCACGGTGTCTTCCTCTCCTCTCTCTCCCCCTTTCCCTCCTCTTCCCTCCGACCTTGGTGCGGTGGATGGCGGCGGGCCGGTCGAGGGCCGTAACCGGTCCCCCGGGCCTGGATCCGCTTGCCTCGCCCCGCATCCGGGCGCTGCGGACATTCGCCGCCCGCGACGGGGACGGGTAGGCGCGGCGACCATGTGCCCGGCTCGCCCGTGCTTGGCGCCGGAGGCCATGGTGCTCTGCGGGGCCGGGCCGGTGGACCGCGCAACCGCGCGCTTTCGTGTGGATCCGGCGAGGGTCATTTGTGGATACCCCGGCGAGGGGGTGTGGAGCAAGCGCATGGGGCGCAGCCACGGCACCCTAGTCCGGCTAGGCTCGGATCCGGCATTCTTCGTCGTGGATCCACCACCCCCGCTTCGCCCACCCGGGTGCGTTGCGCACACTCTACGACCGACGGTCTCCACCCCGCCCAATGTCGTTCTGCCTTGTCGCTGGCCAAGCTGGAGGCTGCTGCAGTTTTGGTGCTCGTGTGGTGGCTCTGACCTCCGTCATCGTCGCCATTGCGGGCACTGCGGGTGGCCGGCTCCAGTGGATGCAGCTAGGTGAAAACCTAGCCCGGCTCGGCCGAGCCGACATCGGTGGCGCTGCTACGTCATATTCCTCCATGGAGGCGCCGTCGAGGCTACCGTCCATCAGAGTTGGCTGAGGTCGAAAGTGAAAGGTCCTAAAGGCTAGAGGGGGTGAATAGCCTATTAAAAAATTCTTCAACAACACTAAGCAAGCGGTTAGACAAAAAGATGGCTTAGCAAATGTGCAATGCTTCAACTAGCTATGCAAGCCACAAGTCAATTCTATTGTCTCTAATTCACACAAGGCTAAGTTTCTACCTTTACTCCTAGGTGAACAAGCAAGTCTAACTAGATTAACAACTAAGGGCTAACAAGACTAAACAAGCTAAGCAAGCTACTCAACTAACAAGCTAAGCAATTCTACACAAGTATATCAAAGTAATGCTAAAGAGAGTGATCGATATACCCGACGATTGGAGTGTAGAGGTGGAAGCCAATCACCGTGATCAATATGAAATCTCCAACGAGCAAGCACACAATTGACACGATGATTTTTTACCGAGGTTCACGTGCTTGCCGGCACGCTAGTCCTCGTTGTGGCGACACACTCACTTGACGTTGCTAAGCTTAATGGCCGGTGCCAAATCCCCTATGGGAGCTCAAACAACGAACACAAGAGAGGGTCCAACAAGCCACGAGCAATCCACTAGTGCTCCTTTCGCGAATCTCCCGCGGGGTAAGGAACAACCCCTCACAATCACCACCGGTGTGGCCTCAAACAAGCTCCACTTGAGCTCAACACCGCCTCTTGCTCCAAGCCGCTAGGGAACCAAGCAAATTCCCAAGAGAAACAAGAATCCCGCGGCTTCTCCAAGGATGAAGTGCCTCTAGATGCAAGACTAATCAAGCAATGCACTTCTATCACTCTCAATCTCACTCAAGATTCGAAGTTAGAGTGAAGAGATGAGTGGAGAGGAGTTTCACAAGCTCACAAGTGTTTAGGAGTGTTCAAATGTCCAAGAGAGAGGTAAAAGAACCGGCCAAGCTAGTATATATAGAGCCCAAGTCGAAAACTAGCCGTTGGTTCAAATCGCCTCGCAGACGCTGCGCCGGACGCGCCGGATGCTGCGCCGGACGCGCCAGCGCCGGCAAAAAAACTTGGCGCCCAGACGCGGCTGCGGCGGGGACAGCGCCCGGCGCCGCGTCCGGCGGAGGGCCTCCCCAACACCTTTACTGGATCGCGTCCGGGCTTGGCCCGGGACGCCCGCCAGCGCCGCCAGCGCAGCTCAACTTTTCTCGACGACGAGTCTTCAGCGGCGCCGGACGCTGGGATCGATTTGGACGCGTCGGTATGAAGCCCCCGGACGCGACAGCGCCACGATTTGAATGTTTACCCGCTGCGCTGGCGCGCCAGCGCCGCCGAAAGCGTCCGTATGCGGTACAAAACGATTACGCCGCCGTCGCGTTGTCGTCTTTCCATCTTTCCAATTTTTCGCTTCTTGCCTTGAGTTGCCAACACTCGAATGTGTCCCATGAGCACTTGTGTTAGCATGTCGCGATCGGTTAGACAAGAACGAAGTTAGTGCTCTCAATCCTAAATGCATATGCAAGTCAATTGGACCTAGAAGCACTTCATGCAAGGATTGTCGCGGCATCCCCTCTTGATAGTCGGCTATCTATCCTATAATGTGATCACACGCTCTATCGTGTCTTGATCACCAAAAAGAAAAACCCTATCAAGTATACCTTTGCCTTGATCTCCCGGGTTCCTCTCAAGCCGATCACCGAGCTTGACGATCCATCAAGTCCACCGACATTGTCCATGTTCATGATCATCATGCTCCTTGTCATTCATCTAATCCTTTCTTAAGATACACACTTAGAGCAAAGGATTAGTCCACACGTGTCGATCATCAATTTCCAAAACCAAACATGAGATTTCAATCTCCCCTTTTTGGTAATTGATGACAACCAACTCACAAAGATAAGAGATAAATTCAATTTAACTTGAATTGCTTGCCCATTAGAGTTTTGATCAAAAGTCAAGGAATGGACAATCATTTCAAGGTTCGGGTTTTGGTAGTAGTAGCTCCCCTTACATATGTGCTTCCATGTGTTTGGTTCAATTTTGGCACATATGTTGGATAGAAAACATGGGGAGAGATACTAATACCAAAATAGATGCTAAGGTTATAGAATTTGGACTTTTGAAGCGTGAAACCATCGAAGTCCTTAGCATCATGTATCTAGACATTCATCAAAAAACTCAACATACCCCATGAGATCAACATTATAGGCTAAAATGTGAGCTTTGTCTAGATACAACCTATGCATGCTAGTTGGTCAACACACCAATCAATTTTTCAAAAACTAGCATACACCAAGCAATCATGTATATTGAATTTAGATTGCCAATGCAACAATTCATTATGATCATGCACATACAAATGCACAAATAGTCTATGAGCTTGCTCCCCTATTTGTGTGATCCTTTTTCCAACATCTTTGTGACTTATTTCTCCCCCTTTGTCAACAATCACCAAAAAGGTGTAAATGAGAGAAATCAAGTCAATCAAAGTATCACATGTGGTCTCATCTAGATCACTTGTCTTTCCATGTATTCAAGTTTGAACCAAGGACAAGCTTTTTCACACCTCATGTAAATGAGGGTTATCTTACACCATGTTAGAATACACATCAATAGCTCATTTTCTAGAGTTGACACTAGGATTGCAAGCACATAAACATGTCATATGCCACCACTAGATCATAAAACCATTCAAAGCAATAGTGGTGCCACACATACATTGAAAACATTTTATTTTCCATGAATGAGCCTATTAAATTACATAATGTCTAGATGCACTAACAAGTCCTTAGCAAGTATGAATGCCATGACAAACAACTTTTACCTTGGGTTTGTCGAAGGAGAGGCATGTCATATAAGTGGGGTGCATCAACTCAAGTTGGAGAAGTCAATAATGTTCAATTCTCCCTTTTAGCATGCAAAACCTCTTCTCATCAAGTGGCTTGGTGAATATGTCGGCTAGTTGATCTTCGGTGCCAATGCCCATGATACAAATGTCACCCTTTTGTTGATGATCTCTTATGAAGTGGTGCCTTATATCAATGTGCTTTGTTCTTGGATGTTGAACCGGATTTTGGGTCATCTTTCTAGCACTTTCATTGTCACAAAACAATGGGACTTTGTCAAATGTGAATCCAAAATCCTTCAATGTTGACCTCATCCAAAGCAATTGAGTGCAACAACTTCCCGCACTAATGTATTCGGCTTCGGCGGTAGAGAGAGCAACACTATTTTGCTTCTTTGAAGACCATGATACTAGTGACCTCCCAAGGAATTGACATGTGCCACTTGTGCTCATTCTATTTATCTTGCATCCTCCATAATCGAATCCGAATATCCAATCAAATCAAACTTGGATCCCTTTGGATACCATAGTCCCACATTTTGAGTACCCTTCAAGTACCTAATGATTCTCTTGGTTGCCTTGAGGTGACTCTCTCTTGGATCGGATTGATATCTAGCACACATGCCCACACTAAATGCAATGTCCGGTCTTGATGCGGTTGCATAGAGCAAGCTTCCAATCATGGACCTATACTTCTTTTGCTCAACCATGTCACCACAAGGATCGGGATCAAGGCTTCCATTGGTTGCCATTGGAGTGGACATTGACTTGGCATCTTGTAGATCAAACTTCTTGATCATATCCTTGATGTACTTGCCTTGACTAATGAATGTGCCATTCTTCAATTGCTTGATTTGAAGTCCAAGAAAGAATGTGAGCTCTCCAAGCATTGACATTTCAAACTCATTGGCCATCATCTTAGCAAACTCTTCACAAAACTCTAGGTTGGTTGACCCAAAAATAATGTCATCAACATATATTTGCAACACAAACAAGTCTTTGCCAATCTTCTTGATGAAGAGTGTGGTGTCCACCTTGCCCATCTTGAACCCTTTAGAGAGGGAGAAAATCTCTCAATCTCTCATACCATGCTCTAGGTGCTTGTTTCAATCCATACAAAGCCTTCTTCAACTTGTAGACATGGTTGGGATACTTCTCATCTTCAAAGCCCGGAGGTTGCTCAACATACACCAACTCATTGATGAAGCCATTCAAGAATGCACTTTTCACATCCATTTGATAGAGCTTGATGTCATGTGCACAAGCATAAGCAAGCAAGATTCTAATTGCTTCAAGTCTAGCAACCGGTGCATAGGTCTCTCCAAAGTCAAGACCTTCTACTTGTGAATACCCTTGAGCTACTAGCCTTGCCTTGTTTCTCACAACAATTCCATCTTGATCTTGCTTGTTCTTGAAGACCCACTTGGTTCCAATCACATTGTAGTTCTTTGGTCTTTCCACCAATTCCCAAACATCATTCCTCTTGAAGTTGTTCAACTCTTCATGCATGCATTGATCCAATCTTCCTTCTTAAGTGCATCTCCAATGTTCTCGGCTCTTCTTGTGCAACAAAAGCATGATGTGCACAAAAGATGCTAATCTTCCTCTAGTGATCACTCCACTATTGATGTCACCTATAATTTGATCAATTGGATGATCTCTTGCTATGTTGGATGGTTGCATCACTTGCACTTGATGACTAGGATGAGGGGTTGGACTAGCTTGTTGCTTTTTGATCTTGATCTTCATCTTGAGTGCCACTAGTACTAGCTTCATTTCCTCCAATATCAACCGAAGTGGTAGTCAATGGAGTGTCTTCATCATCATTCACTTGCCTAGGCCGAATATCACCAATATCCATTGTCCTCATTGCATTCTCCAAGTTGGAACCACTCACATCATCATGATTTTCAACTTTATTTTGAGAACCTTGGGTTTCATCAAATTCAACATCATGAACCTCCTCAAGCTTGCCACTACCCAAGTTCCATACTCTATATGCTTTGCTTGTGGTTGAATATCCAACTAGAAAACCTTCATCACATTTCTTATCAAACTTGCCCAATCTTGTGCCTTTCTTGAGAATGTAGCATTTGCATCCAAAGACTCTAAAATAACCAATGTTGGGCTTCCTTCCATTTAGCAACTCATAAGGTGTCTTGCCAAGCATCCCATGATAATATAATCGGTTGCTACAATAGCAAGCCGTGTTGATTGCTTCGCCCAAAAGGAATGGCTAACATTGTATTCACTAAGCATTGATCTTGCCATTTCAATCAAGGTTCTATTCTTCCTCTCAACTACACCATTTGATTGAGGAGTGTAGGTTGGTGAGAATTGATGTCCAATACCAAGCTCATCACACAACTCTTCAATTCTTGTATTCTTGAATTCACTTCCATTGTCACTCCTAATCTTCTTGATGGATGTCTCAAATTCATTTTGAACCCTCTTGACAAATGTCTTGAAAAGCTCAAACACATCATTCTTGTCATGCAAAAGAACACCCATGTGTATCTAGTGTAGTCATCAACTATGACAAAACCATACTTGTGGCCACCAATGCTAGAATATGATGTTGGTCCAAACAAGTCCATGTGTAGCAACTCAAATGCCTTGCTTGTACTCATGATGCTCTTGGTTGGATGTGCATTGCCATGTTGTTTGCCGGCTTGACATGCTCCACAAGGTTTGTCCTTCTCAAACTTCACATCTTCCAAGCCTCTAACCAAGTCATTCTTCATTAACTTGTTCAATTGCTTCATCCCAACATGACCAAGCCTTCTATGCCACAACCACCCTTTGCTAGCCTTGGAGAGTAGACATGTTGTCAATTTGGCTTCTTTGGACTTGAAATCAACAAGATAGAGATCACCATGTCTAAATCCCTTGAAGATCATGTTTGCACCATCACCACTAACCACTTCAACTTCTTGACTTGTGAATATGCACTTGTAGCCATGGTCACAAAGTTGAGATACCGACAAGAGGTTGTAATCAAAATGATCAACTAGCAACACTTTGGATAGACTCTTCTCTTGGGTAATTGCAATCTTGCCTAACCCCAACACATTGCCTTTCTTGTCATTGCCAAAAGTGATAGACTCATATTCATCAATGCCCTTGATGCTAATAGTCTTGAACATGTTAGAATCCCCGGTCATGTGTTGAGTGCACCCACTATCCATTATCCAATGCTCTCCTCAAGCACGGTAATTGACCTACAAGAAAAGATCAATTCTTCTTAGGTACCCAAACTTGTTTGGGTCCTTCAAGGTTAGTCACCAAGGTCTTTGGTACCCAAATGGCTTTCTTCTTTGAGCCCATCCATGGTGTACCAATGTACCTAGCACGAACACCATTGTTCTTCTTTACAAGCATATAAGAATGATCAAGCTTGATAGAATTAACATTGGTTTTCTTGTTCATGCACTTTTGCTCTACGTGACCAACTTGCTTGCAAACTTTGCAATAGCTACCATTGTTCTTCACAAAACTAGTCTTGTGAGTTACAAAGGCGGCCTTGCCTTTCTTGGGGATATAGCCTAAGCCCTCCTTATACAAGGATGCCCTTTGGCTACCCAAGCACATAAGCAAGCGGTCCTCACCACCATAGGCCTTAGCCAAGGAGTGATTGAGCTCCTTTACTTCCCTCTTTAAACATGCATTCTCATGAATAAGCATTGGGTTGCATGTATCATCACTAGAGATGGATGTGCTAGTGATAGAGCTAGTGGAGGCTACGTATGGGAGATGGTTCATCAACATGAATATCACACATGATGCTAGCATTGCATGTATCAACAACTTCCACAACTTGGCACAACTTGTGCTCATCTAGTAGAGAGGAGTGAGCTTTCTCTAGCTTAGAATGAGATTTCTCAAGCGTCTTATGGTCTACCTTTAGACTCTCATAAGATGCCCGAAACTCCTCAAGTTCTTGCTTAAGGCTTTTTATTTCCTTACGCAAGCCCTTGGCCTCCCTTCCTACTATCCTTGTACATGTCAATACTATCATCAAGCATGGTTTTTAATTCTTCCTTAGTGTAAGTTGGCTCCTCATCATCACTATCACTATCACTATCATCATCATCTTTAGTGTCAAAAAGGGAGATCTTGTCATGCATGGCAAGGTGAGCTTGTCCCTTCTTCTTCTTCTTGTCCTCCTCTTCATCACTTGAAGAAGATGAGCCATCACTATCCCACATTGCTACATGGGACTCATTCTTCTTCTTGGGCTTCTTCTCCTTCTCATTCTTGGCATCATTCTTCTTCCTTGCCTTCTTGACGCCCTTCTCATCATCACTATCATATGGGCACTTCGCAATCAAGTGACTATCATCATGACAACGAAAGCATGTCATGTTGCCTTCATTCTTGCCATCCTTGGTCTTCTTCTTGAATGATTGCTTCTTCTTGTTCTTCTTTGATGAGATGTAGCTCTTCTTCACATACTTGCCCAATTTCCTCACAAAGAGGGCCATGTGCTCATCAATCTCACTTCCACTAGTAGAAGTGCCATCCTCCTAATCACTTGATTCTTCCTTCTTCTTCTTGCCCTTGGATGATGAGCTAGCTTTGAGTGCCAAGCTTTTTTTGTCTTCCTTCTTCTCTTCATCCTTGACCTTCTTGTTTGCCTTGTTGATGAGCTCTTGCTTTTTCTTATCATCTCTATAGGAGTCATCGGTCATGACCTCATCAAGCAATTGGTTGGGAGTCAAATCCTTCAAATTTGTTCTCACTAGCACGGTGATGAACATCCCAAACCTCTCCGGCAAACATCTCAAGAACTTCATGTTGAAGGTCTTGTCCTTGATCTCTTCTCCAAGTGCATTGAGATCATTCACCAATACTTGCATACGGTGAAACATCTCCCGGCACACTCTCATCATCCTCCATCTTGAAGCTATTGAATTGCTCAAGCTTTATGTATGCCTTTGCTTGCTTGACGCCTTCGGTGCCCTCATAGCACTCTTCTAGCTTCTTCCATATGTCATGAGCAATGGTGAGTGACTTGACTTGCTCAAACACTCTATCGTTGAAAGCCTCATGAAATGCACTCACGGCCACATCATTGGCATATAGTTTCTTCTCTTCGACCGGTGTTGGCTCATTTTCTTTTACCACTTCAAATTTCTTCTCGGTCATGACCCACACTTCTCTATTGATTGACTTGAGGTGTGCGGTCATTTTCACCTTCCAATAGGCAAAGTTTGTGCCATCGAAAGGTGGCGCCTTCTTGGTGTTGTTGACATGAAAACTCAACGCCATTTTGTCACCGTTGGATGTTAAGCCACTCAAATACGGTGCCTCGGCTTTGATACCACTTGAAAGGTCCTAAAGGCTAGAGGGGGGGGGGTGAATAGCCTATTAAAAATTCTTCAACAACACTAAGCAACCGGTTAGACAAAAAGATGGCTTAGCAAATGTGCAATGCTTCAACTAGCTATGCAAGCCACAAGTCAATTCTATTGTCTCTAATTCACACAAGGCTAAGTTTCTACCTTTACTCCTAGGTGAACAAGCAAGTCTAACTAGATTAACAACTAAGGGCTAACAAGACTAAACAAGCTAAGCAAGCTACTCAACTAACAAGCTAAGCAATTCTACACAAGTATATCAAAGTAATGCTAACGAGGTGATCGATATACCGGCGATTGGAGTGTAGAGGTGAAAGCCAATCACCGTGATCAATATGAAATCTCCAACGAGCAAGCACACAATTGACACGATGATTTTTACCGAGGTTCACGTGCTTGCCAAGACGCGCTAGTCCTCGTTGTGGCGACACACTCACTTGACGTTGCTAAGCTTAATGGCGGTGCCAAATCCCCTATGGGGGCTCAAACAACGAACACAAGAGAGGGTCCAACAAAGCCACGAGCAATCCACTAGTGCTCCTTTTCGCGAATCTCCCGGGGTAAGGAACAACCCCTCACAATCACCCGGTGTGGCCTCAAATAAGCTCCACTTGAGCTCAACACCGCCTCTTGCTCCAAGCCGCTAGGGAACCAAGCAAATTCCCAAGAGAAACAAGAATCCCGCGGCTTCTCCAAGGATGAAGTGCCTCTAGATGCAAGACTAATCAAGCAATGCACTTCTATCACTCTCAATCTCACTCAAGATTCGAAGTTAGAGTGAAGAGATGAGTGAAGAGGAGTTTCACAAGCTCACAAGTGTGTAGGAGTGTTCAAATGTCCAAGAGAGAGGTAAAAGAACCGCCAAGCTAGTATATATAGAGCCCAAGTCGAAAAACTAGCCGTTGGTTCAAAAGCGCCTCTGCAGACGCTGCGGCCGGACGCGCGGATACTGCGCCGGACGCGCCAGCGCCCGGCAAAACAACGGCGCCCGAGCGCTGCTTGCGCCGGACGCTGCCGGCCGGACGCCGCGCCCGGCGCTGCGTCCGGCGGAGGGCCTCCCCCAACACCCTTCTTGGACCGCGTCCGCGCGCCCGGACGCGCTTCAGCGCCGCGCCCGGTAGCGCGCCTCAACTTTCCTCGGCGACGGTCTTCCATGGCGGCCGGACGCTGGGGACTGATTTGGGCGCGTCGGGCGCAAGCCCGCCCGGACGCGACAGGCGCCCCGATTTGAATGTTTACACTGCGCTGGCGGCGCCGGCGCCCGCCGAGCTGGCGTCCGCGCGATACAAAACGATACGCCCGCCGTTGCGTTGTCGTCTTTCCATCTTTCCAATTTTCGCTTCTTGCCTTGAGTTGCCAACACTCGAATGTGTCCCATGAGCACTTGTGTTAGCATGTCACGATCGGTTAGACAAGAACGAAGTTAGTGCTCTCAATCCTAAATGCATATGCAAGTCAATTGGACCTAGAAGCACTTCATGCAAGGATTGTCGCGGCATCCCCTCTTGATAGTCGGCTATCTATCCTATAATGTGATCACACGCTCTATCGTGTCTTGATCACCAAAAAAGAAAAAAACCCTATCAAGTATACCTTTGCCTTGATCTCCGGGTTCCTCTCAAGCCGATCACCGAGCTTGACGATCCATCAAGTCCACCGACATTGTCCATGTTCATGATCATCATGCTCCTTGTCATTCATCTAATCCTTTCTTAAGATACACACTTAGAGCAAAGGATTAGTCCACACGTGTCGTCATCAATTTCCAAAACCAAACATGAGATGTCAGAAAGATCTAGTCGGGTGCTTCTCCCGGCATTGTTGGCATTTGTGGATGTCAAGGTCCTTCTTGAAGGCGTCTTTGGAGCACCACCGCGGCACATCTCCGCCACAAACGCCGGAGTCGCGCCTTACCTGTCTGTGCCCGTGGGTGCCTCATGCTCATCCTCGTAGTGGTTTGCTCGGCATTCCGAGTCGCCGCCATCGCCATCGTTTCTTCTCGCATCGGCTACTGGCCGATGGAGGACTGTCGTTTTTCGCTCCGCAGCGGCTACAGTGGTCGTTGGCGGATGTTGGGCGTGCAACGGCTTCCTGGTCATTGGCGCACGCCGCAGCGACTACCTGGCTGGCGGCGGTTTTGTCGTAGTTTTGGTGGATGCTCGACACCGCGGCTTGACTTGACCATCCCTATTGGCGACCATTGCGCGGATGTATTACTCTTTTACGAGCATAGTCGGTAGGCGTATTGAAGAGGAGTTTCACCCTCCCCTCCCCCATGCATTCTTCTTTGCTTGTTTGTGTTGTTGTGTGTTTTGGACTCTACCGGTAACCTTGGGATTACTTGTAAGTCCTTGTATCGTTGTTCCAGCCTTCTTTGACCCTTCATCTTAATGCGATGACGGGTGAAGATCCGCTTTGAAAAAAAAAAAAATTTGACTGTTTTTTATTTTTCATCTAGGCTCAATTTGGCAATAGAATTTTGTGAAGGGACATACTGTATCTATCCCCCTCTCTAGTAAAACGCAAATGTTGTTTGCCAACTTCTTTCAGCATACATATTTGAATGTGCTCCCTATGTTTCATATTATACGTCGTTTACATTTCAAACTATAACTCATTTTGGTTCTATTTATAGGTGCATCGTTTTTACTATGTATCTAGACATGACATATATTTAGATGCATATCAAAAGCCACGTATTTAAAAATCTCAAACAACTTATAATTTAAAATGAGAGAGGAGATCATTTAAATTATGGTATCGTAGCCTATAAGTAAAATATTGCCACAAAGAGAAGAGAAGAAAAACCAGAGCACAAAGTGGGTTTTCCCTACGTTCCAAACAGCATATTTGCTTTTCTTTCCTCCGGTTCAGTTTCCTGTAAATTTCCTACTAAAAACTTACAATCCAAACAGCCAGTAGTTTTTTTTTTTTTTTTGAACTCTTTGGATAGTGGATTGGGCTGTCCTCTGCAGAACGAAACATATTTTGCACTTCAATTGGGTAATTTTTTTTACTGCTATTGCTAATGACAAATCGTTTCACAATCAAGAGGACACGAGTCCACCTTATTGTATTATTATCAGAGGAGCATTAGACGCCAAGTCCATTTACACACGACAGTATTTACCCTTGAACCCAATACGTCGAGTATACATCTCCCTCATCTCCATCTTTTAATTGACTCCTAGCTAGTATGCAAATGTCGCCTTTAATTTCTACTTCTCAGCCTCAGGAGTATATATATTAACCCAAGACAGAAGCTAGCGTTTTACATGCCAGAGCAACTACTACACCAGAGTCCACAGTAAAAAGATGCAAGCTATGACCATGACGTAGTAACCAGCAGTGACGGGAACAAGCAGCAAAGATGGCGAGGCAGAGCCGTTGCTGTAATAGGGCACGTAACCACCGCCACCGGCAGGAGGCCCGTAGTTGTTCGGTTGCTGCGGGAACTGGCCCCCGGCGCCGCAGCAGACGACGGTCACCGGAGGGCACGGCGGAGTGTGTGAGCCCGGGGCCGATGGTGGCGCCGGCGGTGCGGATGGCAGCGACGGTGCCGGTGGCGTGTACCCGTAGATTGGCAGCGCCTGCGCCGGTGGCTCGCACCCCTCGCCGTTGCACAGGACCCGGGACGACGACTTGGCGGTTTTGCTGCCGCCGTCGTGTGTTCCGTTGTTGTCCATGGCGACTGCGGTGGCGGCCGGGGTTGCAGCCGTTGCCAACAGGAAGGCGAGGAGCAAGGGAAGCGCCATGTCTCTGCTCCGCTCGTGTGAGAGAGATGAGGCGCAAGTGCAGCTAGCTAGGAGGAGAGACGGCCAGATCGGGAGATATGCTCATGGTTCTTATGGGACGATACAAAGACATGGCCGTCGATCTCCGACTAAATGCTAGGTGTGCATGCAAGCTGACACATGGGCAGACATGTGTTAGAGACTAGCCAGCCACGCCAAGGGAGATGACGACACCATCACCGCTTTGTTCTTTCTCATGTCATGGCATAAGCTTCGGGGTAGGCACGATACGAGCTGCATAGCTCTTCCTCCGCATGCTTGCATGACACAACTGTATGTGCGTACATGGGCCGAGCTACATGGTGGTCACTCTGGGCGTTCGGTATTTTACCGAACCGATCGGTCTGGTTCTTCGGTTCCCACCTAAATTCGGTTCTGAAAAATGGATACCGATCGGTTCCTTAGAAAAGCAAGTACCGAGCAACCGGTTTGGTTTCTTCGGTTTGGTATCGGTAATTACCGAAAAATACCGAATGGATGTTCACATACCAGTAGATGCGCTCACTCGAGATCCTCTGTCTCCCTTGCGGTGGTGGCTGTATGGCTGGTGGCGGGCGGTCGGGGAGGGAGAGAAGGCCACCACGCGTGGGGGACGGCCGACGAGGTGACGCGCGGGGCGGCGGGGACGCCGCGAGGGCGGTCGATGGCAGGCGTGCGGGGACGCCGGACGAGGGCGAGGGCGACGCAGCCGGGGGGACAGCCGGCGGCCGGGGACGGGCTGGGGGGGGCTTGAGGGACTCGGCCCGCAAAGCGGCTTCGACGCGGGGACGGCCGGAAGGCCGGGCGACGCGGGCGACGGGGGCGGCGGCGGCAGCGCGGCGGCAAGCGCTGCGAGGGCGGCGGGTCGGGCGGCGGGTGTCTTCGCGAGGGAGAGGCGAGTGGAGTGCGTCCGCGTTCGAGTCCGAGAGAGTGAGCTAGGGTTTCCTTACGTGGAGCTGGGCGGGCACCGGGCTGTTGTTGGGCTTTACAGTCCGGGCCATATGTTTCCGCATTCGGTTTTGTTCGGTTCTTTCGGTTTACCGAGGTATGGAACCGAAAATACCTCGGTTCTTTCGGTTCCCAAGAATCAGGTACCGAATAGGAACCGAATTTTTCTTTCCGGTTTTTCGGTTCGGTTTTCGGTTTTTCCGGTTTGGTTCGGTTCCTCGGTTTTTGTGCCCAGTGACATGGTGGTCCAGGTGCTCCGTGGACCATCATATGCCCCACGCATACAAGGCTAACAGGTATAGGAGCAAAAGGATTGAAATGCATGGAGCGTTAGCGGTCTTCGCATTACGCTATGTCGTCGTTATATACTTTTGTACCCCTTTCTATTTCTGCTTATGGCCGGTATATCTAGTTGAGTTGTGCTTCAATTCAATATATCTAATGATAGCGTCGCAGTAAATGCGCTGGACGACAAGCAACGACACATATGAATCATTAGACAGTATAGTTATGTCTCAAAATCTTCATCCAATTAACATCCTCGTTTAGGGAGGTTTCTTTTTTTCCCTCTTCCAATCTCTCCCTATAGCTAGAAAATAAACAAATTACTAAACTTGAGCAGAATGCTTCAACTATGCATTAGACTTTTAGAGGTCATAAGACCATTTTATCCTGTGTCATTAAATTGTACGGGTAACTGAGCGCTACTTACCCAGCAATGCTCATGGATACGCTCAAGCTCACGAGCTCTTAGGAGCCATCGTCCTCGTCCTCGCTACCGTCCTTCTCAGCACGTACAGGCGTGGTGCGCCGCCGCGCACCAACTCACTTGCTTCTCCCCCCACATCCAAGTGGGATCCTTTCATCGCTCGGGCGGCTCCCACGCCTCGCCGCAGCGCGCTGGCCGCCAAGCACGCGGCGCCGCGATGCTGCTCCGCTTGGGCTCCGTGCCGGACGCCGTCGTCTCCACCGTTGGCGCGCGCTCTGTTCCAACCCAATGACCGCACCTGTCTGCGGGGCGGCGGCGAAGTCGCGCCCACCGTGCCTCTCCCACGGCCTGCAAGACATCACCTTCTCGCCCGGGACGGCCCGCTGTTGTGCGCCCGCGCCCGGGCCTGCCCGTCGGAGCTCCTTGGTGTCCAGCGGCGTGCGCGCGGGTTCCGCGCGACACCCGGAGGCCGAGGCTGCCACGCTGGTCGTCGACCCATCGACCGCCGACCGGTTGTCCCGTGAACTTGGGTGAGAAGCTCATCTCGACGAGCAACATGATCGCGTGCGCGGCGTCGCCTTTCGGCGACCACGGCGAGGAGACCGCGACCGTGCTAGAATCTCACACATGCCTATGCTTCCGTGCCTAGCTTGGTCTGGAATAAGAGCCGCAGCTCTATTCTACTTCATATCAGCAGAAATGCTGATTAGCTTGACTTAAGTAAATTATTATACCTGCACTAAAAAAATCTATACTCGAAAAATATAAAAAGGATTTTGAGCAACACAAAAAATCTATGGTACACGATGAGTTTAACAAATTTATGGGTACAAAAATGATTCATACCCATACTTAAAAACCCATCGGATTTCGGGTCTCCATTGTCATCTGGATATTTGGACAAGAGCCCCACACGGCTTGATCCACGACACTCGTAGAAAGGCCGCGAGCCCGCAGATGCAAACCGTGTGCCACCGCTGCCGTAGCGGGCCAAGCCAAGTCACCGGGATTTGAGTGGGCAGCAGTAGGCATTCACCAAGGAATCAAGCCACCTGCTACTGCTAAAGCTGCCAGGACTCAATGGGCTCGCGCTCGTGTGCCGTGCAGGTGCAAAGCCAGGCCCCTCTGAAATGCGCTCGGCTACTGCTGCCTGCGGAACCTGCTTGCGGCGCGACGCCGAAAGCGACACGTTGGTCGACGGTCGCGGCCAGAAAAATCCGTCGCCGAGGACTCCAGAAGCACGGGAATGCAGTGCAGGAGGCCTGCACCGCCTATGCGCCGATTGGCTTCAGCCGCCGCCACACCCCCACCTTCCCGTCCTGGCCAAACGTCATTTTGCCGACCATGCTCGTAATCCATGACCTTGCACTTGCACGACAGTCGACAGCGGACCATGCATGCTTCAGTCCACCGTAGCCGCCCTTCCCGTGCGTTTTCAACCGCAACACAAAAAATCATCGCATTACTAGCTTGTAAAAGTTTAAAACTGGGATTTTTTTACTGTTTGTTCCTCACCTTGCCGGTTTGATACATGTTTTAATTCTTCAAGTAATTAACCGTTAGATCTTATTAGACAAAAAAAAAAAAAAAAAACAGGATTTCTTTGGTCCTACAGTACTCCGTAGCTACTAGCTGTGCGTGGACTTTGGACCCCTCCATGCTGGAGTGGACAAAACAACGTTCTCGACGGCAGTCGGCGGCTAAGGCATAGTGACACTAGTCGTAGTCAACAACTTGAACAAAAACAGCTCTCCCTTGGTAAAGTCTCCATATAGTCTATAAATATACTGTTACTACCATGCTATGCTCATCCACATAACAGCAGTAGTCAGCACTCAGCAGGGCATCCGATCCATGGAGACTCTCCAAGCTCATGATGGGCTGCTTTCATGCGTCCTCCTCGTCCTCGTCACCACCATCACCATCCTCTACTTGAAGCAACTCTTACTTGCAGCGTTCACGAGACGCGCCGCGAGCTCGCCTTCTCTGCCATGCCCACCAGGCCTCCCGCTCATCGGCAACCTGCACCAGCTGGGCACGGCCCCGCACGACTCCCTCGCCGCGCTCGCCGCCAAGCACGCGGCGCCGCTCATGCTGCTCCGTCTGGGGTCCGTGCCCACGCTCGTCGTCTCCACCGCCGACGCGCTGCGCGCAGTGTTCCAGCCCAACGACCGGGCCATGTCCGGCCGCCCGGCGCTGTACGCGGCCACCAGGATCTCCTACGGCCGGCAGGACGTCGTCTTCTCGCCCCCGGACGGCGGATTCTGGCGCGCCGCGCGCCGCGCGTCACTGTCGGAGCTCCTGAGCGCCCCGCGAGTGCGCAGTTTCCGCGACGTCCGAGAGGGCGAGGCCGCGGCGCTTGTCGCCGCCATAACGGACATGTCCAGGAGTGGCTCTCCTGTGAACTTGAGCGCAGAGCTTATGGCGACGAGCAACAAGGTCCTGCGGCGCGTCGCGTTTGGCGACGGCGACGGCGGCGGCGAAGAGAGCATCCAGGCCGGGACTGTACTCGACGAGACGCAGAAGCTTCTAGGCGGTTTCTTCGTGGCCGATTACATGCCGTGGCTGGGGTGGCTGGACGCGCTCCGGGGCCTCCGGAGGCGGCTGGAGCGGAACTTCCACGAGCTGGACACGTTCTACGAGAAGGTCATCGACGACCACCTCAGCAAGCGCGGTGCCGATGCCGGTGCCTCCAAAGGTGAGGACTTGGTGGACGTGCTCCTTCGCCTGCACGGCGATCCGGCTTATCAGAGCACGTTCAACAGTCGTGACAAGATCAAAGGCTTCCTTACGGTATGCTTCAATCCTCAATTGCTCATACACGACGTTACATTTCACAAGTTTCTTCATCGATCGGCGGACGGTTCGATTTCTGAACAACGGTGACCGTTCATGTGCGCATTTCAGGACATGTTCATCGCCGGGACAGACACGTCGGCGGCGACGGTGGAGTGGACGATGACAGAGCTAGTAAGGCACCCAGACATCTTCGCCAAGGCGCAGAAGGAGGTGCGCGGCGCCGTGGCAGGCAAAGACAGAGTCCGGGAATCTGACCTCCCGCGGCTCAAGTACCTGAAGCAAGTCATCAGGGAGTCAATGCGGGTGCACCGGCGGTGCCGCTGCTGGTGCCCCCGGGAGACCATCGAGCCCCTGCACCGTGTACGGTTGCGAGATACCGGCCAGGACGCGGGTGTTCGTGAACGCCAAGGCCATCGGGCAGGACCCCGACGCGTGGGGGCCCGACGCGGCGCGGTTCGTGCCGGAGCGGCACGAGGAGATCGCGGACCTCAGCGACCACAAGCCGTGGCATGACAGCTTCTCGCTGGTGCCGTTCGGGGTCGGCCGGAGGAGCTGCCCTGGCGTGCACTTCGCCACCTCCGTCGTCGAGCTGCTGCTGGCCAACCTGCTGTTTTGCTTTGACTGGCGCGCGCCGCATGGCGAGGTTGATCTCGAGCAGGAGACCGGGCTGACCGTGCACAGGAAGAATCCCCTCGTGCTCGTTGCTGAAAGAAGAGGCGTGCAGTGAAGCGATGAGCTCGCAACTGTCTCTTACGACGACGGATGTTTCGTCAACATGTATTCCGTGGCTAGCTAGCTGTATTTTAGTTGTGGACTAGACATGTTGTGATCTAAGTGACACATATGTATATATCCTATCTGTTGCTTTGTGAAATGATTCTATTATGTTCGCTTAGAACGATTTGTTCTCCCATCTAAGTGTATGATTGACAAAATCATGATAACATTATGTCTTCAATTCAAAAGTAATCACCAAACTACTTGCAAATCGACTTGCTCCACGCATAAATGAACTTGAGTCGGTCGCTCAAAACGCATTTATAAAAAAAAATATATCCATCATCCATGACAGTTTCATATACACCAAACAAGTTAGAACGTATGTTTGTCGCAAAAAGCGGGTTCTAAAGCAAACCATGAAAACTACAATCAAGAACACATGATTTGAATCTAACGTGCAACTCAAAGTTGATAGGTGGATTTTTTTTTTTTCACTTAAACCCTCCCACGGATACGCACGAGTTAGATTTAAACCCCACAGACCTTGATTGAGTTTCCATAGTTTGCATACGGCCGGTTTCCATAGCACATGTTGTCCAACAAGTTATCCAACTACTACGCACACTGGAAGAAGAAACATACATTCTTCATTAAGCTTGATATTTCAAAAAGCATTTGACTCGGTTGGATGGACGTTCCTCTTGGAGGTCATGCAAGCGTTGGGTTTCAGGGTCAAATGAAGAAATTGGATTGCATCACCATTGGGCACCATATCCTTCGAAGTTTTGGTACATGGCCAGCCGACGAGGGTAATTAAGCACGCAAGGGGTTAAGATAGGCGACCCCCTATCATCGCTCCTATTCATGTTGAACCATCGACCCTCTTCAATGCATTGTTGAGGCAGATGCCAAAAAGGATTTTCTCAAACCGGTCCTAACTAAGGCAGCAAGGCTAAGATGTTCGATCTATGCGGGCGACACGACAATTTTCTCAAAACCATCTGCCAATTAGCCAGATCGTCTGCTTAAGATATCAATGTTCTTTGGGGAATGTTCGGGCCTCAAAATCAACATCACAAAAGACCAAGATGTTTCTAATTAGATTGGACGACGCAGCGGTGTCTCAGCTCCAGCAAAACTTCCCAGGCAAAGTCTGTAAATTCCTAGGCAAATATTTAGGCCTCCCCCTTCGTATCAAAAAAATTGAGAAGGATTAAGGTGCAGCCATTAATCGAATAAATAGGAGCCAGATTACCAGGCTAGAAAGGTAAACTCCTTTCCACAGCAGGAAGAGAGATATTGGTCAAATTGTTCCTCTTGTCGCAACCTATATACCAAATGACGGCTTTCCCCATAACAGAAATGGTTGATACGGAAATTAATCAACTTAAAATAAGTTTCTTGTGGAGGGCGGAAACACCAAATAAAGTCTATGGTGGCCACTCATTAGTTAATTGTCTAACGACTTGCCGACCAAAAAATGGAAGGGAACATAGGGATCTTAGACTTGGAGAGACTTGCTAGGGCACTGAGACTAAGATAGCTTCCATTTGAATGAAAACACTGGAGCGAGTGTGGAACGAGTTGGACCTTCCCTTTGACAAAAAGACGATGATCTCTTCGCGGCTTCCATGGTGATTTCAATCGGTGATGGGAAGACAACAAGTTTTTGGTTGTCCTTTGTGGATGGAAGGAAGAACTCTACAATCGTTGACTTCAAGAGTTTTTCAAAATTTCAAGAGGAAAAATAGACATTTCATAATGCCCTTAAAGGAAACCAATGGGTAACACATATCCTACCGTTGTAGACTCCAGAAGAGACACAAGAGTATGTTAACACTTTGGGAGATGGGGAGTGATGTGCATCTCGAGGAGGGCATACAAAGCTCTATTCGATGGTTATGGACAACATATGGAGAGTACACAACCAAAAAGTGCATGCAACATACAGTTTGAAGGTTGCTTTAGCAACTACAAACTAACACCAATCTGGAGAGAAAAGACATAACCAAAATGTCTCTTCTTTGCTTGGACATTATTTCATAAAAGGATTCGCACTGCCAAAGCAAAATTGACCAAATGATCCGATTTGTAAACTATGCGCAAATGACAATGAAACTCCAAATCACCTTTGTAAGGACTGTCCATTTATGCAGTAAGTTTGGTCCAACTTAATTGAACCTTGAGTGCTAGACTCCGTGGACGGACAAGTTCAATACATAAATTCTAGCGTAAATGCCGAGAAAAATTCAACAAGACTCAAAAGAGGCACATAGATGGCGTCATGATATACTTTTGGTGGAATATATGGAGAGAATGGAACCGAAGAAGTTTTCAACATAAATCACTCCAAGCAGGCCAAGTAGCAATGCTCTTCAAAGGTGAAATTCTTCAATATCAACAAGCAATGTATCAGACATAACATCAAGAGTAGTTTCTTTAGTGTTCTAGCTAATGTTGTTTTTATCTTTTTTTTTTCTAGGTGACTTGGGGTTCCTCTCCACTGAGTTGGAATGGTCATATAGACTTGCCCTCTGTAGTAGTTTTAGTGGTTTATTTTGCCTCCAGAGTAGTGTTGTAGTTTTAGTTTCTCTTGTAAACGTTTTTCACTTTCCTTTTATTCGTCTAATAAAAACAAGCAAAAAGCTTTTTGCCGCCTTTCAAAACTAAAAAATTTATAGCGTCAAAAAATAAAGTAGCAACAAAATAATATTTAAACTATGTAAAACTGTAGCAAGATGGTCTGCACAAATAGCACAAATATCTAGCTTTGTCATATTATAATAATCTTACTTGAACATTTTATTATACATGATTTTGTTCCTCTGTTTGATTGTATTCGACGCTCTCACGTGTACACACTCTATATGCATGGTTGTTTCTTGTTGATGTATATTTGGTTTAAAACTATTTTGTGCCCTTCTCTTAGCCTTCTTTTATCCCATCAATTCATGTGGATGTTCTTATTCACTCTACGAGTGCAAAATCCCATCAGTATCTGTGGACGTGCTTATTCATTCTATGAGTGCAAAATCAAGGTAGGCATTGACTTCAATCTCATTCTCATAAATATGATACATCGTGGTTATATATCATATTTTTTTTAGTCATTCCTTTCCTGAGGATAAATGTGAGATGAAATGTTACAATGGTATTATGTGCACTTGTGATATTATTCACTTGAGCATAAGAAATACCAACAACGAGCAACTGAGACTTGAGTAGGCATTGGTTGATTGACCTAACCTAAAACCCTAAGGTTTTAGAGAGGTTAAGGGTTTAGGGTTTAGGTTTAGGGTTTAGGGAGATATGAAACCCTCTAGACCCTACCGCAAAGCATCCACATTGTAAGTGCAATCACCAATGAATAATAAGTATCCAATATTACAAATCAGCCATATGCTTACCCGATCGAGGTCTCTATAGGATGGAAGGCAAAGCGCTCATCCCGAGAGACTAAGAGAGAGAGAGAGAGAGAGAGAGAGAGAGAGGTGTGTGTGTGTGGGGGGTGATGCATTCGACCCAGGTGGGTCAGATGAAAAGCCCGACACACCGATCCGGATTCCCTGAATTCTGCAATCTTAGCACCAACAGCTGAAATTCGACACAACGATCCGGCTACAATGCCACTACGACCTCTTGTAGGTACAACACCACTAGGGCCTCTTGTTGTGCCTCGACAATCTTAGCTACAACGCCACTAGGGCCTCTTGTTGCACCTCGACAAGTTTAGCTACAACGCCACTAGGGCCTCTTGTTGCGCCTCGACAATCTTAGCACCGCATTCGCACACTTCGGGGAAAGGCCCAATCACCTAAAAGACTAGTCCGGGAAGGGTAGCTCTTCCTTTTAAGGTGTCTTCCTCCTCTCAAGCTAAGCAAGGTGGGATTATTCAGATGCTCACACAGTCGCCGCCCAACTACAAATAGGCCACTTGGCCCATTTTTGTTGTTGTATCTTTACTAACGGATAATAGTGGAGGATGTCCTCATCAGGGGCTCCCATCAATAACACTCATATTAAGGGTGTTCATCCTAGAGCCTCCGTTGTCAATGGCCATCCGTGCTTTATGAGCATTCTTCTAGTACCTTAGTCGACCAACTGTAGTGAGGCGCCTGAAGAAACTTATGCGAAGAGCTTTCTCTTGGAATCGGTGGCGCCACTAAAAGTTGCTGGAGGAGGCATTATATTAGGTCATGTGAGTTATGTGCAAATGCAATGCTGCCAAGCAAGATTGATCACCATTAGATCATGTATTCATGTGAGTATGAGTTATGTGCAAGTGCAACTAGTCAATATCCGGCTGGCCGCCGCCGGGAGGGCGGGGGCGGCCGCTGCCCTAGGGGCAGCAGCTGGAGGGGCGGGGGCGGCGCGTGCGCTGGAAGAGGAGGGGGGGGCGGCACAGGGTTAGGGAGCAGAGAAAATATTCTTTATTGCTTGTCTACATGTCCTTACTTATATAGCCCTCCTATTGGACTTGTATCTCAAGCAATCTCTAAAGGTTTCTTATAGATTGGAATATCTTTACAAGCAAGTTCTTATTCTTTTTCCTAATAGGAGATTTCCTTATATCATGAAAATATCTTCAGAATACCAAAAATCCTAATCTTATCCTAACTGAACTCTTACTTTAATTGTCAAAGAAATTACGGAAGGACGGGCGACGGAGGGAGGGCGCGACACGCTGGGCGGGCGCCCCCTTGCCGATCGTGGCCCCTAGGGTCGGCCCCATTGGTCCCCCATCGCCCGGGGTGTGATAGTATCCGTGTATTTTTTAAGGCTATGTTTGAACTTTTTTATATTCACATTATGCAAATTGTCAACTTATTCTCTAAATTTAAGACATATTATTATATTTTTATGTCTATATGTACAAATTTACTTTCGACAACATCTAGACTTGCAGATTTTTGTGGGTTCTCAAATAACGATATAAAAGTATGAAACTTAATACTTAACGTAACATAACACATGGATACTATAACAATTAAAATTATGATATATTTACATCTAAGTATTTCTGTGCTCAATAACATGAAACAGTCTATCAAGATTTTATTTTAATTTGACACGTGTCCGTTCTAAATTATAAGTCGTTTTGACTTTTTGGTACATCCATTTTGCTACGCATCTAGATATAATAGTATCGATTCCGGCCAGATTGGGCGAATTGACACCGATTGCCGACCGTCGGGTGGTGAGGATGGCGAAGGGGCGGCGGGGCAGTCGAGGAAGGCGATCGGCGGCGTGATGACGTAGATGACGCAGGCTGATGAAGAACGACGAGGTAGGAGACGATGAAGATGACGTATACAGCTCCGAGGGCGATGAGAGAGAGAGGTGGAGGAAGAGGCGGCGGCGTGGGGTAGCGGGGGCGCGCCAGCGCGGCGGCGGCGGGCGGCGAGCGGCGGCGGCGGTGGCGCCCTAGGGCGCGGCGTGCGGCGTCGGGCAGGGGCGGCGGCGTTGGTGGTGGCGGCGCACGCGCGAGATGAGGGAGAGAGCTAGAGAGTTTTTGGGTGTTACCCCTTTAATTTTTCCGATTAATCCCGAACGATTACGGCTCCCTTGTATTTATAGTCCGGAGAAGACTTGCACGCTAAGCAATCTCTAGGAGGTTTCCTTATAGATTGAATACCTCTCTTACAAGCAACCTATTTATTCCATATTTTATTCCTATTTTTATTCCTTAAATATCTATTACTTAATGACGAAGGCGATGACGCGATGACGACGGAAGGCGGCCGGCCGGCCACCGGCGTGTTCGGCCGCCGACACGCGAGCCCTAGGGGGCTTTGTGCGCCATGCATGGCCCATGGGCCCCATCTTATTTTGTTCATGACATCTCTCCCCTTTCCCGAACAGCGCGTCCTCGCTATTTGTGGTTCTCGCATGGTCGCCGTTGTTGATGGGGCGATTGAAGTAGCACGACCGAAGATTGGTGCATCCACTTGTGGCGGGGAATGAGCTCAAGTGTTTGCAGAATTATCCCACCTAGTTCGAGAACATCCCATAGTACCGTTGACAATTCTGAGGCGTAGTAGTGCTGGATGTCGAGGAAGAAGATTGACTCGATGGCAAGAAGATATGTGGTGGCTCCTTCAACAACCGGTTGCTTGTCATAAAGCCCGGCATGAATGACGAAGTCGTCGAAAGGTGGATGCCAATTACCGCAAGTGTCGCCAAACCGTGCTCCCGCCGGAGCTTGTCGGTTTCGGCTATGTCGTAGCTCGTGATCCGTTGATGTAGCAAGTTGAGGTGGAACGAAAGTCTCGGGATTGTGACGAGGTCGACGAGGTAGGTGGTTGATGTGGGTGGCATGTACCTCTTGTCGCCGCTTCGGTGAAGCTCACAAGTCGAGGCTTTGTCAAGATGGAGACGCCAAACTTTTGGGCGAGGTAGAGCGCCGTGTTCCCAATGGTGGCGCCGCCGGTGCATTGCAGCCCACGGTTTGTTGGCGTAGTCGCATCGGACGTAGATGTGAATGAGGAACATGGGAGCCAACCGGTTTGGCTCTAGAGTCGCCCATTTTGTCATAGCCGAGTAGTCAATGGCGCGATGGTCGTTGCTTGATGCCCGGGTGTCCGTAAGCCCGTGTTCTTGATGGAGGTGTCGGGGCCATAGGTGTAGTCGATCAAGTCGTCGTTCGTTGAAGTAGCGCCGAAGTAGTCGTTGGTGTCGCCATTGATGGGCAGCTTGAGGCGCGAAGAAGACACCGCGGTGGAGGTGTCCCAAGACTCCGTGTCGCCGGGTTGGCATGTAGGCGAACCCGAGAGAAGGAGAAGTGCCGCTCTTGTCGGTATAGCGGTGTACCGATGTTCTGGCGGCGTGGAATGCGATGGTGGCGCCTTTGCTAGATCGGAGGTTGCCCGATGGTGTTCTCCACCATTGTTGATGTCGGAAGGATGTCCGGCGGAGTGTAGCGATTGTTGTTGTCGTATGTCGACCCGGTGAATGACCATTTCATCGGTGGCGCGGGGACGCGTCGGTGTTCTCATCCGTGGCGGTGTCCGTTGGGTTGACGTCGTGGCCGCCGGTGTTGAGGTTGGCCATGAGGGGTCGTCGTGGTTCATGCCCTTGTAGTTGTTGTCGATGCTAGGCATGGCGAAGACGTAATTGACGTCGTGGGGCTTGTCATCGGCGTTGGCGTCCTTGAGGACGCCGTTGACGAGCATAGCGCCTATGGTAGCGCCGTCGTCGTCGATGGTGGCGCCCTTGGGAGGGCCGCCGTTGCCGTTGGAGTCCTTGGTGGCGTGTTGTCAGGATGTCGATTCGGCGGACGTCGATGTCAACGCTAGCGACATCGATGTTGACGCCGTGACGCCGTCTTGTCATCCATGTTGGCACTCGGATGTTCTCAATGTCAAGGAGGGTGTTGGTAGTGCCCGGAAACTTATCTCGCGCCATTGTAGTAGCCGTGAGACGTTGGCCTAGTTGGGTAGGCTTTTCGTCGAGCAACCGGTGGACGCCTGTGGTAGCCTCCCCGATCCGATCGATGGGGGTCGCAGCATTTGGGGCATCCTTAGGGTAGGCGTGCCGGGTTGCTGCGGCGTCGATGATCTTGAGGGTGGCGAGGGCAGACGGTAGGAGCGCCGTCACCGTCGGCTGGGCGCCCATGACAGGGACGCCGTCGTGGTGGTGGCCGAGGTGACGTCGTAGGCGCTGCGACGTCGGGACGCCAAGGCCGTGTGCTGCGGTGTTGCTGCTGTTGTGGCCACCAGGTCGTCGTGGATGTCGATGGGAGCGTTGTTGAAATCTCATGTTTGGTTTTGGGAATTGATGACACATTTGTGTGGACTAATCCTTACTCTAAGTGTATGACTTGAGATAGGATTAGAAGGATGACAAGGAGCATGATGATCATGAACATGGACGATGATGGTGGGCATGATGGATCGTCAAGCTCGGTAATCGGCTTGAGAGGAACAGGGAGATCAAGGCAAAGGTATCTTGATAGGTTTTTCCTTTCGGTGATCAAGACACGATAGAGCGTGTGATCACATTATAGGATAGATAGCCGACTATCAAGAGGGGATGCCGCGACAATCCTTTGGTGAAGTGCTTCTAGGTCCAATTGACTTGCATATGCATTTAGGATTGAGAGCACTAACTTCGTTCTTGTCTAACCGATCGCGACATGCTATCACAAGTGCTCATGGGACACATTCGAAGTGTTGGCATCTCAAGACAAGAAGCAAAACTTGGAAAGATGGAAAGACGACGACCTTAACGATGAGAAGGAACCTTTTTCATCGCGTCGGCCGGGACGCTGGCGCTGGCGCGCCCGGCAGCGGTGTAAAGGTTGAATCAACGCGACCGACGCGCCCCGGCGGTGTGCACTGACGCGGTCAAAATCAACCCCGGGCGGCCTTTGTGGAACCGAAATCCGACAACACAAAGTTGAACGGCGCGGCGCCGCGCCCGGCGGCGCTGCTTCGGGCGATAATGGTTTGGGTTCGGCGGCGGCGGCCCCCGGTATGCAGCACTGCAGGCGGTTTTGAACCAACGGCTAGTTTTCGACTTGGAGTCTATATATACTAGTTTGGCTGGTTCATTTGCTTCTCTCTTGCACATTTCAACAGCCTAACTCATTTGTGAGCTTGTGAGACTCCTCTCCACTCATCCCCTCACTCTAACTCGAATCTTGAGTGAGATTGAGAGTGATAGAAGTGCATTGCTTGATTGGTCTTGCATCTAGAGGCACTTCATCCTTGGAGAAGGTGCGGGATCTTGTTTCTCTTGGGAATTTGCTTGGTTCCCTAGCGGCTTGGAGCAAGAGGCGGTGTTGAGCTCAAGTGGAGCTTGTTTGAGGCCCACACCGGTGGTGATTGTGAGGGGTCGTTCCTTACCCCGCGGAGATTCGAAAGGAGCACTAGTGGATTGCTCGTGGCTTGTTGGACCCTCTCTTGTGATCGTTTGCTTGAGCTCCCATGGGGGATTTGGCACCGCCATTGCTTAGCATACGTCAAGTGAGTGTGTCGCCACAACGGGGACTTAACGTGCCGGCAAGCACGTGAACCTCGGTGAAAAATTATCGTGTCATTGTTCTTGCTCGTTGGAGATTTCTTGTACATGGTGATTGGCCACAACCTCTACTCGTCAACGGTGGTATTGTATTCTAGCACCTCTTGCATTACTTTTGTAGTATCTTTTGCTAGGGTGCTTAGTGTGAGTAGCTTGTTTAGTTAGCATAGCCTTGTTAGCTCCTAGTGGTAGAATTAGTTAGTATATCTTGTCCACCTAGGAGTAACTTAGCAACCTAGCCTTTGATTGGGATTAGAGATCATAATGTTGCTAGAATTGCTAGGAGGCTTGCATAGCTAGCTTGAAGCATTTGCTTAAATTACTACGCCGTCTTATTTACTAACCGTCTTGCTTAGTGTTGTTTGTAGAATTTTTAATAGGCTATTCACCCCCCCTCTAGCCATTAGGACCTTTCAAGTGGTATCAAAGCCAGGCACCGATATTTGAGTGGCTTAACATCTAATGGTGATAAAATGGCAATGACTTTTTATGTCAACAACACCAAGAAGGCGCCACCTTTCGATGGCACCAACTTTGCCTATTGAAGATGAAGATGACCCGCACACCTCAAGTCAATCAATAGAGAAGTGTGGGTTGTTACCGAGAACAAGTTTGAGGTGGCCAAACCAAATGAGCCAACCGTGGCCGAAGAGAAGAAGTTATATGCAAATGATGTGGCCGTCAGTGCTTTTCATGAGGCATTCAACGATAGAGTGTTTGAGCAAGTCAAGTCACTCACCATAGCTCATGACATTTGGAAGAAGCTAGAAGAGTGCTATGAGGGCACCGAAGGCGTCAAGCAAGCCAAGGCATACATAAAGCTTGAGCAATTCAATAGCTTCAAGATGAAGGAAGATGAGACCGTGCCGGAGATGTTTTACCGCATGCAAGTGTTGGTGAATGATCTCAATGCTCTAGGAGAAGAGATCAAGGACAAGACCTTCAACATAAAGTTCTTGAGATGTTTGCCCGAGCGGTTTGGGATGTTCATCACCGTGCTAGTGAGGTCAAATTTGAAGGATTTGACTCCCAACCAATTGCTTGATGAGGTCATGACCGATGACTCCTATAGAGATGATAAGAAGAAGCAAGAGCTCATTAACAAGGCAAACAAGAAGGTCAAGGATGAAGAGAAGAAAGAGGACAAGAAGAGTTTGACACTCAAGGCAAGCTCTTCATCCAAGGGCAAGAAGAAGAAGGAGGAATCAAGTGATGAAGAGGATGGCACCTCTACAAGTGGAAGTGAGGTGGATGAGCAAATGGCTCTCTTTGTGAGGAGATTGGGAAAGTTTGTGAAGAAGAACTACATCTCCAAGAACAAGAAGAAGCAATCATTCAAGAAGAAGACCAAGGATGGCAAGAATGAAGGCAACATGACATGCTTTCGTTGTCATGATGATTGTCACTTGATTGCCGAGTGCCCATATAAAAGTGATGATGAGAAGGGCATCAAGAAAGCTAGAAAGAAGAATGATGCCAAGAATGAGAAGGAGAAGAAGCCCAAGAAGAAGAATGAGTCACATGTGGCTATGTGGGATAGTGATGGCTCATCCTCCTCAAGTGATGAAGAAGAGGAGAAGAAGAACAAGAAGAAGGGACAAGCTCACCTTGCTATGCATGACAAGATCTCCCTCTTCGACACTCCTTCCTCATGCTTCATGGCTAAGGCCACCAAGGTACAATCTATCACTAAAGATGATGATGATGATAGTGATAGTGATAGTGATAATGAGGAGCCAACTCAAACTAGGGAGGAGTTGCAAAGAATGTTTGATGAATGCGTTGTCATGTTCAAACAAAGTAGGAAGGAATGCAAGGGCTTGCATAAGGAAACAAAGAGCCTTAAGTAAGAACTTGATGAGCTTCGGGCAACTTATGAGTGTCTAAAGGTAGACCATAAGAAGCTTAAGAAATCTCATTCTAAGTTAGAGAAAGCTCATTCCTCTCTACTTGATGAGCACAAGTTGTACTTAGTTGAGGAAAAGGTTGATACATGCAATGTAAGCATCATGTGTGACATTCTTGTTGATGAATCAACCTCCAAGTGTGAGACCTCCACTAGCTCTATCACTAGCATATCCATCTCTAGTGAAGATAGTGACAACTCTATGCTTATTCATGAGAATGCTTGTTTAAAGAGGGAAGTAAAGGAGCTCAATCACACCTTGGCTAAGGCCTATGGTGGTGAGGACCGCTTGCTTATGTGCTTGGGTAGCCAAAGGGCATCCTTATACAAGGAGGGCTTAGGCTATATCCTCAAGAAAGGCAAGGCCACCTATGTGGCTCACAAGACTCGTTTTGTGAAGAGCAATGATAGCTATTGCAAAGCTTGCAAGCAAGTTGGTCATGTAGAGCAAAAGTGCATGAACAAGAGGATCAATGTCTCTTCCGTCAAGCTTGATAATTCATATATGCTTGTGAAGAAGAACAATGGTGTTCGTGCTAGGTACATTGGTACACCATGGATGGGCTCAAAGAAGAAAGCCATTTGGGTATCAAAGGCCTTGGTGACTAACCTTGAAGGACCCAAGCAACATTGGATACCTAAGAAGAATTGATCTTATTTTATAGGTCAATTATCGATGGGAGGAGGAGAGCATTGGATAATGGATAGTGGGTGCACTCAACACATGACGGGGATTCTCATATGTTCAAGTCAATTAGCATCAAGGGCATTGATGAGTATGAGTCTATCACATTTGGCAATGACAAGAAAGACAATGTGTTGGGACTAGGCAAGATTGCCATCACTCAAGAGAAGAGCTTATCAAAGGTGTTGCTAGTTGATCATCTTGATTACAACCTCTTGTCGGTTTCTCAACTTTGTGACCATGGGTACAAATGCATATTCACAAGTCAAGAAGTTGAAGTGGCTAGTGGTGATGGTGCAAATATGATCTTCAAGGGATTTAGATATGGTGATCTCTACCTTGTTGACTTCAACTCTAAAAAGCCAAGTTGACAATATGTCTATTCTCAAAAGGCTAGCAAAGGGTGATTGTGGCATAGAAGGCTTGGTCATGTTGGAATGAAGCAATTAAACAAGTTGATGAAGCATGACTTGGTTAGAGGCTTGAATGATGTTAAGTTTGAGAAGGACAAACCTTGTGGAGCATGTCAAGCCGGCAAGCAACATGGCAATGCACATCCAACCAAGAGCACAATGAACACTAGCAAGGCATTTGAGTTGCTACATATGGACTTGTTTGGGCCAACATCATACTCTAGCATTGGAGGCAACAAGTATGGTTTTGTCATAGTTGATGACTACACTAGATACACATGGGTGTTCTTTTTGCATGACAAGAATGATGTGTTTGAGCTTTTCAAGATATTTGTCAAGAGGGTTCAAAAATGAATTTGAGACATCCATCAAGAAGATTAGGAGTGACAATGGAAGTGAATTCAAGAACACAAGAATTGAAGAGTTGTGTGATGAGCTTGGGATTGGACATCAATTCTCACCAACCTACACTCCTCAATCCAATGGTATAGTTGAGAGAAAGAATAGAACTTTAATTGAAATGGCAAGATCAATGCTTAGTGAGTACAATGTTAGCCATTCCTTTTGGGCCGAAGTAATCAACACAGCTTGCTATTGTAGCAACCGTCTCTATTGTCATGGGATGCTTGGCAAGACACCATATGAGTTGTTGAATGGAAGGAAGCCTAACATTGGTTACTTTAGAGTCTTTGGATGCAAATGCTACATTCTCAAGAAAGGCACAAGATTGGGCAAGTTTGACAAAAAATATGATGAAGGTTTCTTTGTTGGATATTCAACCACAAGCAAAGCATATAGAGTTTGAAACTTGGGTAGTGGCAAGCTTGAAGAAGTTCATGATGTTGAATTTGATGAAACCCAAGGCTCTCAAAATAAAGTTGAAAATCATGATGATGTGAGTGGTTCCAACTTGAAGAATGTAATGAGGAACATGGATATTGGTGATATTCGGCCTAGGCAAGTTAATGATGATGAAGACACTCCATTGCCTACAACCACGGTTAAGATTGGTGCAAATGAAGCTAGCACTAGTCGTACTCAAGATGAAGATGAAGAACAACAAGCTAGTCCAACTCCTTATCCTAGTCATCAAGTGCAAGTGATGCAACCATCCAACACAAAGAAGAGATCACCCAATTGATCAAATTGTCGGTGACATCAATAGTGGAGTGGTTACTAGGAGAAGATTGACATCCTTTTGTGCTCACCATGCCTTTATAGCACAAGAGGAACCGGAGAACATTGAAAATCCACTCAAGAAGGAAGATTGGATCAATGCCATGCATGAAGAATTAAACAACTTCAAGAGAAATGATGTATGGGAATTGGTGAAAAGGCCAAAGGACTACAATGTGATAGGAACCAAGTGGGTCTTCAAGAACAAGCAAGATCAAGATGGAATTGTTGTTAGAAACAAGGCAAGGCTAGTAGCTCAAGGGTACACTCAAGTAGAGGGTCTTGACTTTGGAGAGACCTATGCACCGGTTGCTAGACTTGAAGCAATTAGAATCTTGCTTGCTTATGCATGTGCTCATGACATCAAGCTCTATCAAATGGATGTGAAAAGTGTATTCTTGAATGGCTTCATAAATGAGTTGGTATATGTGGAGCAATCACCGGGCTTTGAAGATAAAAAGTATCCCAACCATGTTTACAAGTTGAAGAAGGCTTTGTATGGCTTGAAGCAAGCATCAAGAGCATGGTATGAGAGGTTGAGAGATTTTCTCCTCTCTAAAGGGTTCAAGATGGGCAAGGTGGACACCACTCTCTTCACCAAGAAGATTGGCAAGGACTTATTTGTGTTGCAAATATATGTTGATGACACTATCTTTGGGTCAACCAACCAAGAGTTTTGTGAAGAGTTTGCAAAGATGATGGCCAATGAGTTTGAAATGTCAATGCTTGAGAGCTCACATTCTTTCTTGGTCTTCAAATCAAGCAATTGAAGAATGGCACATTCATTAGTCAAGGCAAGTACATCAAAGACATGATCAAGAAGTTTGATCTTCAAGATGCCAAGTCAATGTCCACACCAATGGCAACCAATGGAAGCTTAGACCCCCGATCCAAGTGGCAACATGGTTGAGCAAAAGAAGTATAGGTCTATGATTGGTAGTTTACTTTATGCAACCGCATCAAGACCGGACATAGCATTTAGTGTGGGCATGTGTGCTAGATATCAATCCAATCCAAGAGAAAGTCACCTCAAAGCAACAAAGAGAATTGTGAGGTACTTGAAGGGCACACAAGATGTTGGACTATGGTATCCAAAGGGATCCAAGTTTGATTTGATTGGATATTCGATTCCGATTATGGAGGGTGCAAGATCAATAGAATGAGCACAAGTGGCACATGTCAATTTCTTGGAAGGTCACTAGTATCATGGTCTTCAAAGAAGCAAAATAGTGTTGCTCTTTCAACCGCCGGGGCCCGAATACATAAGTGCGGGAAGTTGTTGCACTCAATTGCTTTGGATGAGGTCAACATTGAAGGATTTTGGATTCACATTTGACAAAGTCCCATTGTATTGTGACAATAAAAGTGCAAGGAAGATGACCCAAAATCCGGTTCAACATCCAAGAACAAAGCACATTGATATAAGGCACCACTTCATAAGAGATCATCAACAAAATGGTGACATTTGTATCATGGGCATTGGCAATCAAGATCAACTAGCCGACATATTCACCAAGCCACTTGATGAAAAAGAGATTTTACATGCTAAAGGGAGAATTGAACATTATTGATTTCTCCAACTTGAGTTGATGCACCCCACTTATATGACATGCCTCTCCTTCGACAAACCCAAGGTACAAGTTGGTTGTCATGGCATTCATATATAGCTAAGGAACTTGTTAGTGCATCTAGACATCATGCATGTTAATAGGCTCATTCATGGAAAATAAAATGCCTTCAATATATGTGTGGCACCACTATTGCTTTGAATGGTTCTATGAACTAGTGGTGGCATATGACATGTTTATGTGCTTGCAATCCTAGTGTCAACTCTAGAAAATGAGCTATTGATGTGTATTCTAACATGGTGCAAGATAACCCTTATTCATATGAGGTGTGAAAAAGCTTGTCCTTGGTTCAAACTTGAATACATGTGATACTTTGATTGACTTAATTTCTCTCATTTACACCTTTTTGGTGATTGTTGACAAAGGGGGAGAAATAAGTCACAAAGATGTTGGAAAGGATCACACAAATAGGGGAGCAAGCTCATAGACTATTTGTGCATTTGTATGTGCATGATCATAATGAAATGTTGCATTGGCAATTTAAATTCAATATTCATGATTGCTTGGTGTATACTAGTTTTTGAAATTTGATTGGTGATTGACCATCTAGCATGCCTAGGATGTATCCGGACAAAGCTCACATTTTAGCCTATAATGTTGATCTCATGGGGTATGTTGAGTTTTGATGATTGTCTAGTTACATTGATGCTAAGGACTCCGATGGTTTCACGCTTCAAAGGTCCAATTCTAGAACCTTAGCATCTCTTTTGGTATTAGTATCTCTCCCCAAGATTTCTATCCATACATATGTGCCAACTTGATCCAAACTCATGGAAGCACATATGTAGGGGGAGCTACTACTACTAAAACCGAACCTTCAAATGTTTGTCCAAATCCTTGATTCATGATCAAATTGCTATGGGCAAGCAATTCAAGTTCAATTGAATTTTATTTCATATCTTTGTGAGTTGGTTGTCATCAATTACCAAAAAGGGGGAGATTGAAATCTCATGTTTGGTTTTGGGAATTGATGACACACTTATGGACTAATCCTTGCTCTAAGTGTATGACTTGAGATAGGATTAGAAGGATGACAAGGAGCATGATGATCATGAACATGGGACGATGATGGTGGACATGATGGATCGTCAAGCTCGTGTAATCGGCTTGAGAGGAACCCGGGAGATCAAGGCAAAGGTATCTTGATAGGTTTTTCCTTTCGGTGATCAAGACACGATAGAGCGTGTGATCACATTATAGGATAGATAGCCGACTATCAAGAGGGGATGCCGCGACAATCCTTTGGTGAAGTGCTTCTAGGTCCAATTGACTTGCATATGCATTTAGGATTGAGAGCACTAACTTCGTTCTTGTCTAACCGACGCGACATGCTATCACAAGTGCTCATGGGACACATTCGAAGTGTTGGCATCTCAAGACAAGAAGCGAAACTTGGAAAGATGAAAAGACGACGGCAAGAACGATGAGAAGGAACCTTTTCTCTTTGCGTCGGACGCCGGTTGGGCGCTGGCGCCGGCCAGCGGTGTAAGGAAAGAATCGGCCGGCGGCCCGACGCTGCCCGTGTGTGCACCTAACGCGGTCAAAATCAACCCCGGGCGTCCGTATTTTGTGGAACTGAAATCCGACAACCACGGGTTGAACGGAGTGATCGACGCGTCCGGCGCGCGCCGTGACCCGATAAGGGTGTCGGGGAGACCGACGCCCGGACCGGGCGCTGGCGCGTCCGGCGTCCGGTAGCGCGTCTGGCGATGTGGTTTGGCGGCGCTGGGCGCGTCCGGTATGGCGTCTGCGAGGGGCGATTTTGAACCAACGGCTAGTTTTCGACTTGGGGTCTATATATACTAGTTTGGCCGGTTCATTTGCTTCTCTCTTGCACATTTCAACAGCCTAACTCATTTGTGAGCTTGTGAGACTCCTCTCCACTCATCCCATCACTCTAACTTCGAATCTTGAGTGAGATTGAGAGCGATAGAAGTGCATTGCTTGATTGGTCTTGCATCTAGAGGCACTTCATCCTTGGAGAAGCTGCGGGATCTTGTTTCTCTTGGGAATTTGCTTGGTTCCCCTAGTGGCTTGGAGCAAGAGGCGGTGTTGAGCTCAAGTGGAGCTTGTTTGAGGCCACACCGGTGGTGATTGTGAGGGGTCGTTCCTTACCCCGCGGGAGATTCGCGAAAGGAGCACTAGTGGATTGCTCGCGTGGCTTGTTGGACCCTCTCTTGTGATCGTTTGCTTGAGCTCCCATAGGGGATTTGGCACCGCCATTAAACAGCATACGTCAAGTGAGTGTGTCGCCACAACGGGGACTTAACGTCTTGCCAGGCAAGCACGTGAACCTCGGTGAAAAATCATCATGTCATTGTTCTTGCTCGTTGGAGATTTCTTGTACATGGTGGTTGGCCACAACCTCTACTCGATCAAGCGTGGTATTGTATTCTAGCACCTCTTGCATTACTTTTGTAGTATCTTTTGCTAGGGTGCTTAGTGTGAGTAGCTTGTTTAGTTAGCGTAGCCTTGTTAGCTCCTAGTGGTAGAATTAGTTAGTATATCTTGTCCACCTAGGAGTAACTTAGCAATCTAGCCTTTGAGTGTGATTAGAGATCATAGTGTTGCTAGAATTGCTAGGAGGCTTGCATAGCTAGCTTGAAGCATTTGCTTAAATTGTTACGCCGTCTTATTTACTAACCGCCTTGCTTAGTATTGTTTGTAGAATTTTTAATAGGCTATTCACCCCCCTCTAGCCATTAGGACCTTTCGGTTGTTGATGTCGGGAGCGGTCATGGTAGCGGCGGCGATGTTGGCGGTGCCGTGGCCGTGTCGTCGTTTACGCGTCGTCGGGCAAGTCGTGTTCATCGAGCTTCTCAAGAGGGCGGTGAAGGTGGCGAATTACCTTCATGGAATCGACAAGCTCACGAATTCCCATTTGGAGCTCGGCGTACTTGTGGTTGGCCATCGGATCTTGGCGTTTTGGTGGTCGAAAGCCGTCGGTGGTGGGAATCGCCCCCGGTCTCCGGATATTACTGTCCCGTTCGGCCAGATTGGGCCGGAATTGACACCGATTGCTAACCGTCGGGTGGTGAGGATGGCGAAGGGGCGGCATGCGGCGGCGGCGAGGAAGGCGATCGGCGGCGTGATGATGTAGATGACGCAGTCGATGAAGAACGGCGAGGTAGGAGACGATGAAGATGGCGTGTAGCGCTCTCCAGCGATGACGAGAGAGAGGTGGAGGAACGGCGCGGCGTGAAGGGGCTGCCGCGCCCTGCGGCGCGGCGCGGCGCGACGGCGCGCCGCACGGCTTGATGGCGCCCTAGCGCGGCGGCGCGTCGTCGAAGGGCGAAGGCGTTGGTGGTGGCGACACGCGTCGCGCGAGATGAGGGAGAGAGCCGGAGAGTTTTGGGTGTTACCCCTTTAATTTTTCGATTAATCCCGAACGACATGTTCTCCCTTGTATTTATAGTCGGGGAAGACTTGCACGCTAAGCAATCTCTAGGAGGTTTCCTTTATAGATTGGAATACCTCTCTTACAAGCAACCTATTTATTCCCTATTTTATTCCTTAAATATCTATTACTTAATGACGAAGGCGATGACGACGATGACGACGGAAGGCGGCGGCCGGCCGCCAGGCGCCGTCGTAAGACGCTGGAGCCCTAGGGGGGCTTTTGTGCACCCGCGTGGCCCATGGGCCCCATCTTATTTTGGTTCATGACAAATAGTATGTCTAAATACATAGCAAAATGCATGAACTAAAAAAAGTCAAATAGCAAAATGGATGAACTAAAAAAAGTTAAAGTGACTTATAATTTGGAATGAGTATGGTCATTATAAAGTAAATTATAGATTTAAACATAGGTTTTTTCCGTCGCAACTTACAGGCATATTTAGTATATATGTGCATGGGCCAGATTGTTGCCATTGCATTGATTCTTCTACGTGATCTCTCCCGATCACTTCTAGTCCCTCCGTACCTAAATAGATGTCATTCTCGCTTTCGGAAGTCAACGTTTTAAACTCGCCGGCAATTATATATTAAAATATATAAATATTTATGCTAAGTAATTAGTATCATTGAAAAGATTTTTTAAATCTAGGTGTTTTTTAATAAATTTAGTGAAAGTTGAGAAAGTTTGACATACACCCCATAACGACATCTAAAAAAGGGACGAGGGAGTACGCAATATAGAGATGAGGAGCATGTAAACATAGGGAATCAGATCGCTTGTTCCAACTTGGATTCCAATCTCAGAATCAATCAGCTGTCCTTGTAGATCACATCAGCCATAAAGTACTGCGCTCGCGCCGCATGATTGTGCATTAACAAATAAAGAGGAGCAACCTGAATAATTGATTAAGCGACCACTTACGTGTGATTATGTGTCTGCATCCTGTTTGTTTTATGATGTGTATGCAAAAAAAAAAAAAACCCATGGGAGGCCTGCTGCTCTATAGAATAGAGGAACAGAGTCACATGACGCCCAGCCGGGCGTCCGATTAATCTTTCCATTCGCTGACGGTGCACATGGCGCTCAGTCGGGCGTCTGATTTGACTGTTTAAATCTCCATACCCCTGTTTGGATCAATCAATAATACCAATAGCTAGCAACAAAAAATTAGCAGGTGTTGGATCAAAACAGATAACAAACACTTACTAGCAAAAATTAGCATGGTGAAGGTTGCTAGAGATTGTTTAGAGTTAGTATGGTAAGTTTTAGCATACTAATTTCACGGCAACTCGGAAGTTAGTAGGGGTGCCCCAGTTGGCCCAAAAACATTAGTGGTCAACATCTACGAAAGAAAAAGCTAAACACCCACCCCTCAATAGTGGTCAACATCTACGAAAGAAAAAAAGCTAAACACCCACCCCTCAATGATGCCAAGAACCACGGAAGAGAACTGGGCGGATGCCGGCTTTGTGGCCCTTGTGGCGGCTCGTCTGAATACTGTAGCCTTCTCTCCAATATTCCCTTCCAATCTCCCTAATCCTCCCTCCGTTTCGATTGTTTCTCTACTGATTCGTCTGCTCCTCTTCGCGATCTATCGATCCATCCGATTTATTTGTTCCTTTTCCATATTCTTTGCTCTTTTCCTTCACTCTGTTGTACTGTTCATCTTCCCGTCACTTGCATCCTCTTCCTCCAGTTTGTGATTCCATCCTTCCTTCCATCGATCGATAGAACATTGCTTGATCTATTGATCTGTACAGTTCTTTCCAGCTGATTCGTCCCCCTGCCAGAGATTTCACCGGTCAAAGTTTCACATTGCTGTTGGTCGTGTGCTCTGTTCTACAGAGCGACGCCGCCGCCGGCTACTCGCTTGTGCTTCACCTTTCACCGACGCCACCTGGCCTTGCTCCACCTCCCACTGACGCCACCTCCCGTCGCCGGCCACCCGCCCGTGTGCCACCTCCCGCCGCCGGCCAACCGCCTCTGCTCCTCCCGCTGACAGGCACAGACAGCACCCTGTCACCAACGCCTTTCTTACTTGTGCTTCCAGTGCCCGCCTGCCGCCATCAGGCCACCCACTCCTGCACGTCTCATCCGCCCCTACCGCCGCTGGAGGTTGCGCTGCCCTCACCGCCCGTCTACCCTCACAACAGCTCGCGCAAACCTGCTCCACTACTGCCAGCCTGAGGCTGAAGAAGGTGCCGGCTTTGGTCTGAACCTCTGTGAAGCTACATAGTTCAAGGTGCTCCCATCCCAGAATCAAGGCGCTCATGTAGGGATCAACCCTTTGGTGGGCACGATGAGCTTGTTGGCATGGAATTGCCAAGGCAGTGGTGGCAACCTTGGCAGTTCCAAAATGCAGCACCTTGGCCGTCTCATGGCTTCTACAAACGCGCAGGTGATATTTCTTTCAGAGACTAGAAACTCTAAAATAACAAATTCTGCTCTGATTAATCATTTTCAAATTGACCATGCTCATGTTGTTTCTTCCCAAGGCCTGTCGGGGGGGCTTTGGCTTCTCTGGAGAAAGGATATAGACATTGATATTATTTTCTCCAGCCACAATCTCATTTTTGCTCTCTGCATACATAAGCAATTTAACATTAACTTTGGTTTAGTGTGCATGTACGGGGACCCCCACCACCGTAACACTGTCAAGATCTGGTCTGATGTGCAAACTTTTATAGAAACTTACCCTGGTATACCTATGTTCTGCATGGGGGACCTAAATAATATTATGAATGCTAATGAAAAATTAGGTCCCAATCCTGTTCATGCCAAGCGCATTGCTGATTTTTGTTGCATGATAAAAAAATGTGGTTTATTTGATTTGGGCTATAATGGACCAGCTTATACTTGGACTAACAAGTGTTTTAGTACTAATCCCACTTATGAGCGTCTAGATCGTTGTTTAGGTAATGCAGAATGGTGTACAACTTTCCCCAACACCATGGTCTACCATCTGCCGATGATGAAGAGCGACCATGCTCCTATTCTTGCTGTTTTGAATTCTTGCAGGAGGAATGTTTCTAAACAATTTAAGTTTGAGAATTGGTGGCTTTTGGAGGAGGGCGACTATGACAACATTGCCAAACAAAGCTGGCACAAATCCCAGAACCGCCCTTTTCACCTCAAAACTTTGTTCCTTGCGAAAGATCTTATTAGGTGGCGTAAATCTAAACCTAAAAACTCTGATCAACTCAAGGTCATTGAGGACCAAATTCTCCAGCTCCAAATGTGTCCACCTCACCAACAAAACCCCAGTCTTCAGAAGCATCTCATCATCCAACATGAGAACCTTCTTGCGAAGGAGGAAGCCTATCACAGACAAAGATTCAAAAAGAACTGGTCTGTTGCGGGGGACAGAAATACCAGTTTCTTCCATCAAGCCATTATCAAGAGAGCCGGGGAAAAACACCATCACCCACCTTGAGAATCCTGATGGCACCTATTCCACCACTCATGATCAGCTTGCTCATACTGCTAATGCTTATTTTCAAGAAATCTTTAGATGTGATTGCAGGAGCACGAATGAGAACCAAAATTGGCAGCTGGTTCTAGGTGAAACATATAACCCTGTTGATGATCCATTCACCAGCTCCACACCTGATGAAGAGGAGATTCACGCAATAATAAAAAGCATGAGAAGTAATGCAGCCCCAGGTCCTGACGGTTTGAATGCAGGTTTCTATAAAGCATCCTGGGAATGGATAGGTAAGGATGTGCTCAACCTTGTGACAACTTTTTACCATACTGCGTCTATGCCTTCGAGATTAATAAGACTCATATTGCTCTTATTCCTAAAATCAATAATCCAAAAACTCCTAAGGATTATAGACCTATAAGCCTTTGTAATGTTGCTTACAAAATTATTGCCAAGTCTTTAGCGGAAAGAATCAAAAATCATTTGCCTCACATTATTCATCCTTTGCAAACGGCTTTTATTCAAGGTAGACATATTGCCTCCAATATCATTATTGCTCAAGAGATCATCCATAGTTTTAATCTTAAGAGTTGGAAAGAGAAGGCTTTTTTCCTTAAAATTGATCTAGCAAAAGCCTTTGATAGAATGGAATGGAGCTTCATTGTTCAGGCCTAAAAAAGGCAGGGTTTTAAGGATCACTTTGTTAATCTTATCTATGCCTGCATCTCCACTACTACTATGTCTGTCATCATTAATGGAGAACCTGCACCGTCTTTCCATCCTAACCGAGGGGTTAGACAAGGTTGTCCTCTTTCTCCATATCTTTTCATTATTGCAGTTAACGAAGTTATCTATCAGGCTTCAGCAGCATGCAAATGACCACAACCTCAAAGGAATCACTCTTGGTCCCAATTGCCCTCGAATTCACTCACTTTTGTTTGCAGATGATCTCATCATATGTGGCCAGGCATCTCAAGAGGAAGCAGGTAAAATTAATAGTGTTCTCAATGACTTTTGTACAGCTTCAGGACAGACGCCGAATCTTGCCAAATCTTCTATTCTCTTTAGTAGAAATGTTGATAATCAAAGCAAGATAGATGTTAAAAAGAATTTTTCCTGTTAATGATCTTCAACCTAGCACTGTTTATCTTGGGCATCTTTTAATTTTTAATCACAATGATAGGAGAAAAGCTTATGATTTCATCCTTAACAAATTTAGAGCCAAATTAACAACTTTGAAAGCTAATAAACTTAATCATGCTGGTCGCCTCACTTACATTAACTCGGTGCTTGCTTCCATTCCAATTTATTACATGTCCACCATTCTTTTCACCAAAAAATTCATCTCCAAGATCACTGCTATCATACGTAATTTTGGTGGGCTGGTGTCAAGGAAGACAATTCCTCCACCTCCTTTCAATTTAGATCCTGGAAAGATATTTGCAGACCCAAAAAAGAAGGTGGTTTAGGAGTGAGAGATCTTCTAATTGTCAACAGGAGTCTCATTCTCCATGCTGCTTGGAATGTTGCTACGGGTAAAAATCCTTTCCTCACTTCTATTCTCAAAGCTAAATATTTTCCTTCTACAAGTTTTTGGACTGCTAATAACAACTCTATCAAGTCTGCTTTTTGGTCCTCAGTCATGCAAGTTAAAACCACTCTTGTGAATAACTGCACTATCCAAATTCAGAAGGGTAACTCTAGCATTTGGTCCACACCTTGGTGTGCTGTTTGGAAGGAAATCCATAGTCATATTAAATTGCCTGTAACTGTTAATAAATTACCTCACAATATTTCTGATCTTTGGGTTCATGGTACTATCAATTGGGATATTGATTTCATTAATCAGGTCTTTGATGTTGATGCTTCTAATTCTATTCAAAATACCATCATTGTTCCTTCCTCTAATGACGACAAAATAATTTGGAGGCCTTCTTCCAAAGGCACATGCTCTACTAAAGAGGCATTCCAGTTCTTGAATGAAAACATTCAGGTTATTCTTCCTCTGACCGGTGCTAGAAGCATTACACAAGATTGCAGGTTCATCTTACAGAGAGTTTGGAAGCATAAGCTGGTTCCTCCCAACATAAAGACCTTTGCATGGAGGTTAGTGAGACGAGCTTTGGCCACTGGAGAAAGAGCTGCCAAGCTATCTTCAAAGATTGATAAAAAATGCTCCATCTGTAATCAAAATGAAAATGATTCTCATTTATTCTTCCATTGCCCCTTTGCTAGGGCTGTTTGGTTCTCTGCCAAACCTCCCCTCAGATCTTCTCTTTTACCCTATGAGCAGGATGGAGTACAACAGGCCCTTGCAATGATCATCACCAATGCTACTTCTGAATATCTCTTATGCAGGATTATGACCACATTATGGTACATCTGGAAGGCTAGAAATGATGCACGGTTCAATAGGAGGAAGTGGTCAATTTCACAGGTCCACTTTGAAGTTGAGGCATCCATTGATCTAGCATCAAAATGCCATCAACCAGAAGACACATGCTTAAGATCTGTGCGTTCTCAACGCACACAGCAGCAAACTCATTTGCAGCAGCTAACAAAAAATTTGCAACAAAGCAAATTAACTCTTGCAGGTACGAACCTAGAAGGAGGCACCATGCTCATTGACGAACAGGAATCCCACTTTGTTCTGGGACTGCCCAGCAACCAAACTTACTGCAGGTTCCCCATGCTTTTGCCTGGAGCTCGGTGCTACACTGACGCATCGACAACTCCGGACAACATTCTGCCTCACTCAAGAAGGGCAGGTTTAGGGATCTTCATCCTAGACCCAAGATGCAATTTCAAAGCATACATCAGAGCACAGATTTCCAATACAACATCAGTTGTCATGGCTGAAGCAGGAGCCTTAGCTCTTGGAGCCTGGGTTCTATCTCTTCTTCGGATTGATGAAGTCTCCTTCCTCACTGACAGTCAATTGCTAGTGAGCTACTTCAACAGTGCTGATCATGATCATCCTCCTCACTGGGAAGCCAAGCCCTTCACCCAAAGATTTTTGAATTTGATGGCCAACAAGAGAGTCCGGGTCCTCAAGATTCAAAGACATTTAAATATCACGGCTCACTCTTTAGCCACTCAAGCTCTTAGATTCCCTGGAACTATTTGTAATCCTCCAAACATTAGTTGTGTGAATGCTTCTCATGTAAGCAATTGCCCACTCATATCGGCAATGCAGGATGTAACCTGGGGACCCTTTTCCATCATTGCAGCAACATGCTGCTAATAAAATTTTGTAGTGTTTTTCTGTCAAAAAAAAAATGATGCCAACAATATATGTCCGCCCTCAGTGAGACCCATGGCTGCAATGTAGCACCCGCACTTGTGGGTTTCGGGTCACCAACAGCTGTGTCAATAAGAAGCTAACATAAAAAAAAACATATATAATTTGAGAAAAAAGAAATAACTACCCTCTCTGTTTCAAATTGTCACTTTTGATGAATCTAGAAAAGCCAAAGTGAACTACAATTTAGGTATCAATTTATCATCACCAATGAATGAATCATAAGTTCACAAATGAAACTTCAATTATACTTAGTATGCGCAGCTTTTCTAGTACATACTAATATTAGTTCTAGACCTCCAAATAGAGGAGAAAAAAATTGAAAAACATACGTTTTAAACACCGCGTGTCACCCACGGATGAAAGTATAACACTGAAACCTCACTAGACAGTTAGACACTATAATGGGTCCCGACCCGAAGACACCTGCGGGTCCAAATTGCACCCGCAGCCATATAAATGAACATACTCTATAAATATAGTGCTACTACCATGATATGCTCATCCCCACAACGCACAAACAGCAGGTGCCCAATTGTCCATGGAGATTCCCCACGCTTGTCATGGACTTTTTCATGGGTCTTCCTCGTCCTCCTTACCACCATTACCATTCTATACTTGAAGCAACTATTGCTTGTAGTGTTCAAGAGACGTGCCAGCTCGCCTTCTCTCCCATGTCCAAGAGGCCTCCCGCTGATCGGCAACCTCCACCAGCTGGGCACTGTCCCGCATGACTCCCTTGCCGCGCTCGCCGCCAAGCACGCGGCGCCGCTCATGCTGCTCCAACTGGGCTCGGTGCCCACGCTGGTCGTCTCCACCGCCGACGCGCTGCGCGCCGTGTTCCAGCCCAACGACCGGGCCATGTCCGGCCGTCCGGCGCTGTACGCGGCCACCCGGATCACCTACGGCCGGCAGGACGTCGTCTTCTCGCCCCCGGACGGCGGGTTCTGGCGCGCCGCGCGCCGCGCGTCACTGTCGGAGCTCCTGAGCGCCCCGCGCGTGCGCAGTTTCAGCGACGTCCGAGAGGGCGAGGCCGCCGCGCTCGTCGCCACCATAACGGACATGTCCAGGAGTGGCTCTCCTGTGAACTTGAGCGCAGAGCTTATGGCGACGAGCAACAAGGTCCTGCGGCGCGTCGCGTTTGGCGACGGCGACGGCGGCGGCGAAGAGAGCATCCAGGCCGGGACTGTACTCGACGAGACGCAGAAGCTTCTAGGCGGTTTCTTCGTGGCCGATTACATGCCGTGGCTGGGGTGGCTGGACGCGCTCCGGGGCCTCCGGAGGCGGCTGGAGCGGAACTTCCACGAGCTGGACACGTTCTACGAGAAGGTCATCGACGACCACCTCAGCAAGCGCGGTGCCGATGCCGGTGCCTCCAAAGGTGAGGACTTGGTGGACGTGCTCCTTCGCCTGCACGGCGATCCGGCTTATCAGAGCACGTTCAACAGTCGTGACAAGATCAAAGGCATCCTTACGGTATGCTTCAATCCTCAATTGCTCATACACGACGTTACATTTCACAAGTTTCTTCATCGATCGGCGGACGGTTCGATTTCTGAACAACGGTGACCGTTCATGTGCGCATTTCAGGACATGTTCATCGCCGGGACAGACACGTCGGCGGCGACGGTGGAGTGGACGATGACAGAGCTAGTAAGGCACCCAGACATCTTCGCCAAGGCGCAGAAGGAGGTGCGCGGCGCCGTGGCAGGCAAAGACAGAGTCCGGGAATCTGACCTCCCGCGGCTCAAGTACCTGAAGCAAGTCATCAGGGAGTCAATGCGGGTGCACCTCGCCCGGTCTTTCCTCTTCCTCGAGACCTCCACTCGATTCCTGATGCACCGCGACTGCCAGTAAACTCCTCTGCACCCAGCTCCTCCGCCACGTCTCTCTGATGCGCCACCACCATCGTCAAACTCTGCGCCCAGCCCTAGCAAATCCGGCCATTATTAGAAATCGTAACTCACGTCTTCTGTCTTCTCCCTGCTACTACTGCTTGCTCTGTGTGTGTCTGTGCTAGGGTGTATGGACGTCAATTATGGTGAGCATGATATGTCCTTCTACCCCCATCTGTGAACCTGAAGTATGACTAGTCTGATTAGTGATGATTAGTCTGATTAGCGTACAATGTATGGATGTGAAGCTGCTTTGGATAATCTGTGCAGCATTTTTTTTTTTTCTATATGAGCTTTCTTTGTAACAGTTAGTGGTATAGATACGTCAAGATGTAATACGCACATTGATCTGAAATACAAATGGCATTTTTGAGCCGTTTTGAAATTTACGAGCTAGCAATTCAGCACCATATCATATACGGTACATATCATGTGTTGTTAATCCTTTTCCTCAACATAGCAGATCAGCAATTGCCACCACAAAGCGTGCAGTATCTGTAAGTTCTCTCAATGAGTCACCAAGCTGCAGAATTAGTGACAGATTATGAAGGAGAGGGAGGGACGGACGGGACGGAGACAGAAGTTCACAAGAGTAGGGCGCTAGACGGGTGTCAGATCTCGAGAATCGAAGCCATCGGAAGTGCCGGCGGCTGGCGGTGTTGGACTGTACGGTGTCGGCGTTGTTGGCAACTTGGCGGATGACTCAGGAGCGGCGGCCGGCGGTGTCGGACGGTGGTGGCTGCGCGGTGTCGGCGTTGTTGTTGGCTCAGCAGACGGCTCGGGAAGGACCGGCGGCGGCGCGGGCGCGCGGCGGCAGATGAGGCCCAGCCGCCCAGCATATGGGTACGTGAGCGCTTGGAGCCGCTTGCTCAGTCATGACGATCCGAGCCAATTAGCTAGAGGATAGGGATGCCGGGAGGACGAGCGAGCCGGTTGAATACGGACTCGTACACGCGGCGTCACCTGGTTGGCCATCCGTACGGTGCCGGGTGAGGACCATCCGTACCCAATTTTTTTTCCGAACTTCCACGAGCTGGACGCGTTCTACGAGAAGGTCATCGACGACCACCTCAGCAAGCGCGGTACTGATGCCGGTGCCACCAAGGGTGAGGACTTGGTGGACGTGCTTCTTCGCCTGCACGGCGATCCTGCATACCAGAGCACGTTCAACAGCCGTGACAAGATCAAAGGCATCCTTACGGTACGCTTTAATCCTCAATTTCACATACACGCTTGCACGTTACATTTCACAAGTTTCCTGATCGATCGCGGACGGTTCGATTTCTGAACAACGGGAACCGTTCATGTGAGCATTTCAGGACATGTTCATCGCCGGGACAGACACGTCGGCGGCGACGGTGGAGTGGACGATGACAGAGCTAGTAAGGCACCCGGACATCCTCGCCAAGGCGCAGAAGGAGGTGCGCGGCGCCGTGGCTGGCAAAGACATAGTCCGGGAATCTGACCTCCCGCGGCTCAAGTACCTGAAGCAAGTCATCAGGGAGTCGATGCGGGTGCACCCGCCAGTGCCCCTGCTGGTGCCCCGGGAGACCATCGAGCCCTGCACCGTGTACGGCTGCGAGATACCGGCCAGGACGCGGGTGTTCGTGAACGCCAAGGCCATCGGGCAAGACCCCGACGCGTGGGGGCCGGACGCGGTGCGGTTCGTGCCGGAGCGGCACGAGGAGATCGCGGACCTCAGCGACCACAAGCCGTGGCACGACAGCTTCGCGCTGGTACCGTTCGGGGTCGGCCGGAGGAGCTGCCCCGGCGTGCACTTCGCCACCTCCGTGGTCGAGCTGCTGCTGGCCAACCTGCTGTTTTGCTTTGACTGGCGCGCGCCGCATGGCGAGGTTGATCTGGAGCAGGAGACTGGGCTGACCGTGCACAGGAAGAATCCCCTCGTGCTCGTTGCTGAACGAAGAGGCGTGCAGTGAAGCGATTGGCTGGAAACCAGCTAGCAACTCCAACAGAAACTTTGTATGGTTTCTAATTGCTAGAGACAGAGATTCTGAATATGGGCTCCTCAAAAACTTTTCTTTAATTAGTTATCATCATTAAGTTCTTGATTTCTCGCGGCCAAATACGAAAAACAAGGATAGCTCTCTTGTGTGTAAATAACATATGAAAAAAATAGGCTAAGCCACATTGTAATATCCGGTCCTCCCAAGCAAGCGCTTTGCCGTTTTGTAATGCGGGAAACCTTTTGTGTATAAGAAAAGATATGAAGACTGAGATGCTCAGATGTTTCTATTGAACATGTCAAGCATCCGTCACTATAACCCTTATCAACTAACTGTTCATCTTTGTATACTCCTTTCAGTGGCTGTTTTAAGTTTGCAGTGTAGTGCTAAGAGACGACGACGAGACGACGAGTGCTTCCGGATCGATACAGGACGTCGACGCCGTTCTCGAACTGATATGGCAAGTAGATGATGCGTTTATACGTCTATACTAGTTACACATCGGCATCAGGAGTTTTGTTTGTTTTTCTATGGTGCCATCACGAGTTGAGGACGCGGATGACGCGACGGGCACTGCTCCAAAGCAAACAGCGGTGGGCAAGGGCTCGTTTGTCAGTTTCGGAGTCTGTAGATAGCCCTGGCCGGGTTAGGATCGGACGAGCGGACACATTTGAAAAAAAGAAACATTATATGGCAGGTCTACATAGAGACATTTCAAGGTCTACGTAAAGACACATTTCAATAAAAAAAGTCTCTCTAAAAAAGTTTTTTTTTGGACTAATAGAGAAAAAATCCCTACCTGTTTGGTTTCTGGTGTCCCAGCGATACTAAGTGATTGATCCAACCAAAACCTTGAGTCACACAGCAACGCAAAGGCAACTGATAGATTGCCCTCAATGTTTTCCAAAAAAATCTTGCAAGGTTCATGCGAGTGTAGATATATATATCAAAGCTGACAAGAGTTAACCAGAAACATGCTTACACAAATCCAGTCATTGGTTACCCAACTCTGAGGAAACACAACCCAACAGATAATGCTTCTTCCTCTCACCAATCCCAAATTCTACATTTGAGTCTCAATATAAATCGTCTATGTCTTACTGCTCCTTCTTGGGTTTTTCTTCCTTGAAGCGAAGCTACTTGGCCCAACTGCTTCAATTGACATTCGCTTTGTCCTGCTACAATAGTTGAAAACCTTGCTTATTTATGTGACAGTGACAGCAGGCATTATTCATTGAATCGAGCAAAAGGTATGAAGATACCTTGAAGCAAGTTCCCTTGATTCAGCATCATCCTTGTCAGCCGTAGCATCCTCATCAACACCGTCATTATCACCACCACCATCATCATCTATGATACGAGACAAGGAAAATATCATGGTTTAACAGCTGATCTCTCCATAATTGAAAAAGAGACTATTGAACAAATTTCACCAGTAGAGAGAGAACTACTGAACGGCATTAGGTAGGTACAATCTAATTACAGCATGAATCTCACATTTGTACAGTTGGATAGAAGACAGGATTGTAAACCTCAGTGGCTCAGTATGCTAAAGGGACATCCAATAGATATGGCCGAACTGTACCAAAAGTGCAATCATAAAACAAAATTTGTTATGAATAACCAACATCTGGAGTGTGGATGTGGATGATCTTCTTAGGGCTGTTTAGTGTGTATATAATATAATTGTGTAAGAAAATTGTACCACAGTATGCTAATGAAGGATTATTTCGATGTTATTTCTACATGTTGGGCATGGTTATTTCTCAAGCTAGATTCAAGAAAATATTTTCCAAGGAACCCTTCATGTTACCAATACATTCCCAGTCCCTGTATTTTATAAACAAGAAGTCTAAGAAAATTTTTTTTGATTTAACAACTAAAATATTGAGCAAAAGTTACCTATGCAACAAACATTTCTAGCAAATGTGATATAAACTATTGATCATTACTAGCTTCAGGGATTGCCTATGCAGTTTAGTCAGACACACTCATGCATACCAGAACCACCTTCGTTCTTTGCTGAGTTGGGCTTTCCTGGTGATGACTCCCATCTGTCTTTCCCGTCATCGTCATCCCAGCGACTTCCAACAGGAGGCACCCAGAAATCAGGATCATCTGAATCATCCATCTCTGGTTTAGGTTCTCTTGGCAAAGAAGGACTGGCAACATTAGCTTTCTTCTTGTCCTTCTTGCTTGACTTGCTCTTCTTTGCCACTTCATTTGACTTCACAGGTTCACCATCAGCCACCGCGTCAGAAGCCATCTGGTCTTCTAGTTTTTTTCTGTCACACAGGGATGGGCATGTTAAATAGTTACATGAGTACAAATATTCTGGTGCAGGCTTTATGCAGCTGGTTGTATTGGTAGCATAACTCCAGCCAAGTTCTACTGGAATCTGCATTCGCTAATAATGAATTGTTCTCAGCAAGGTACAAACAATTTGTCTCACATGAACAGTTAACTTTTACCTAGCTTGTTAAGAAATCTCTTCCCGTTGATGTGCTTCCATATGTGATCCTCCAACTTGTTAACCGTATCCCCCGTAATCTTGCATACCAGCTTCGATCTTGGACAAAAAAGCTAGCTCAGGTCATATATAAACCACCCAAAGGCCAAAGAACAATAGTAGTGCATGTTAGGATTCATCAAAAGGATCCACATCAACATTTTGTCACCGATTTATCTCGGGATAAGATGTGGCATCACCACAGCATCATGCCAAAATACAATTCTGATGCAGAAACATCATTTGAAGTGCAGCAGTAATGCATATCCAGTTGAGCCCCTAGGCTTGCACTAGCACTAATGGATATCCAATTGAACCCTCGGGCTCGCATCAGGGTAAGTGCTCGCGAACAAATTGGCATGACCTACGACGAGTAGGCACAGGCAGCAATACAGAACAGAATAGCAGCAGAATGGAGCAGAGGGGATCAGTACGTACTTGTGCTCGGGGTGGGGCTTGAAGGCGTTGAGCGGCGGCTTCTTGCGCGCGACGGCGTGGTCAATGAGCGCGAGGCGGCAGGCGCGGGACCGCGCGTAGGCCTCCTTCTCCCGCTCAGGCAGCTCGTGCCCCGTCTCCACGCACCGCCACCGCCCGCCGCCGGTGTCCTCCCAGGTTGGCTCCCCAGAAGGAAGGCGCCCTCCTTCTCCCCGCCGCCCTCGCTGCCGTGGGCGGAGCCCTGGGGACTCGAGACGCCCGTCCCATCCGCCGCTGCCGCCGCCGCCACGGCGGCTGCCGGGCCTTTGCTCTTCTTCGCCATCAGGTTGTTCGCAACTGGAGGCTAGAAAGGCTTCTATAATTTTTCCCAATAGATTTGGGGAGCGAGGGTTTTGGCCGTTTTGGCCCTTTTGGGGGTGTCTCCTGGCATGATTAGGAATCAGGATGAGGTCTCTCCATCCTGGCCGTCCATTCGAAACCTCAAAAGTCCAGATTAGTCGAAAACTCGAAATAGTAAAAACAAAATGCTAGACTGCTCGTCTGTATCGTCACCGTAATGTTGCAAAAATGGTGTATGTCAATCCTCTGGTTGGCAATTTTACAGGCCACGTATCTCCATGCAACAATACCAAAGCTGCTCAAAGATCAAGCAACATGTGAAACTACAAAACTCAAGTACTAAGATTTTTCATATTCCATCCATACGGACGAAATCATACATGTCAATAACTACAGGAAAATTTCAGCAATTTTGCCATCTAACCTAGTTGGTACAACAGGGCAAAGATGTTACAAAAGGGTGGTTGTGTTCCCGGGCCCAAAATTCTGAGAAATCGAAAGCTCAATCAGCACCTTTACAGATGCGCCCTAATACACGCAGGAAGCTATCTATCAGCAACAGTCAGGGTGATGCACATCAGAGGAGGGCTACTCGACTGCAGCCAGCTTCCTCATGGGGTGGGCTAGCTAGTTCAGGAACAGCTTCGAGAGCAGTTCGTCTCTCGGTAGTGTGACTCCAGCTCGGAATGCATGCTCAAGGACCTTTAGCCATTCATTTATGAGCGATCCCTTCATTTGCTGTATAGTGGTGTACTCTTGATTCATGACTGACTCTAGTTCCTCAAAGTGTTTGATCTTGTATTGCATCTTTCTTAACTGGCAAACATAGACAGACAAACAAAAACAAAAACATCAGTGATCAAACAAAGTCCATATTAGTTTTCGAAATCGAAATGATATGTAAAGGTGTGTTTGGTTTGAGTAATAGGGTGATCCATCATCTCAAACCTCGTTTTTATTAAAAAAAGGGCTGATTCTCCACCACAAAATCCCTCACAAGCTAAATAGCTAATAATTACTACAACCATGAGGAATGAGGTGATTCCTTCCAACAAAATTCATGGAATGAATTCCTCAAAAGCAAACATCCTCAAAGTTCGTTCAACTCCAATTTTTTTAAAAAAATGATGAAGTACTAGTCGTTCACCAATTCACCAAGACTACATACAGAAGCTATCAATAACTTCTGTTATAAGGACAAGGTAACTGGGCATGGATTCAAGTGGAAAGTGAAATCTAAGTGAACACAGTGCTGAACAAAATTTAGCTCACTATTACTGGCATCCAAACACTATTGATATCCTACTTTAAACTTATCAAGCTATGAAGCCAAAAAAATTTGTGGAATCCTAATGAATATTGCTCGGAATATATTGTTTCACACATGCAGTTGACATAAGAACTACAAATCCAGAATACTGTCATGGCAGAAGTTTAGACAGGAAAGGACTAAAGTTTCACCTGAGTTTCAATTACAGATGCCATTAGGAGCTCCATTTCTCGCTCCTCCTGGTCCATAAGCATTTTAGCACGGGCAGCAGCTACACCAACAGCAGTAGCAACAGCTGCCCTCAATTGATATGCGTTAGCAATGAACTTCTTTTCCTGCTTATCTGAATCACGAATAGAAGACAACTGATTTTAGATGAGAAAAGTAGAAAAGATCATGTGGATACTGTATTTATATTAGCTTGGAATGTGAGAGAATAAATTTGACTTACCAGAACCAGGCTGGCCATGCATTTTCACATCCCTATCGCCAATTTTGCTGTCGCTGTAATCATGCCATGCAAAAAAAAAAAGGAAATTGAAGATCGCACTACCACTGGCCAAAAAAATGAACATACAAACAATAAAAACTCATTCTTACATCTGTTGGACATGATTAGAAGCGAAGGCCTTAGTCTTATATTCTCGCTCGCTGAGGTGAAAGGCTTTCCTCGCTTGTGGATTTTCATTGCTGAGCGCTTTAATTGCTGCATCAGCAGCTGCAGCAACAACATCTGGGCTAGCTGTTGTGGTCAGGAGTGCTAACTGTGGTAGCATAAACAAATGTTAGTATCCTTCTCATTTAAAACTTATATGCATCCTTACACTAAAGCACGTGAGTTTCATGACATTTTGTCATAGATCTAGTTACCTGCTCCATTAATGAAGTGGTAGCATCCATTGAAGAAAATAGCCGTCTGCGTTTTGTAGGATATTCTTCAACTAATTTATCAGCACTATCTTCATTTCCATCAATCTGCATGCCATCAGCCATTTCAGTTGTGTGGCTTGAAGACTCCTTCATAATGTGCTGGTTCGTTTTTCCATCAGTTGACTGGTTTATGTGGAGCCTGCTAATGGATTTACCATTTATTGTACCGAGCATATGTTCGCCAAAAGGTAACTGAATAAGCCTTGCTATGCATTCTGATTTATTCTTTGTACGGACATGCTGGGCGATAAGATCCCAGTCATCTCCATGTTTTAGGACTCCTTCTAACAGGAGTAACGTCTCAGCGTCTGTCCATGCACTGGAAGCATGATCTTCCATATTTTCCTTTCTGTCACCAGGGCATTTATTCGCTTCTTCCTTGCTATTATCAATATTGCTTTTGGAACATTTTGAACATACTTTAAAACCATCCTGAAAGTGAATGTGGGAAATGTTAATGACAACAGAGCAAATGTTTCCTAATTTTCATCACTGCTTGATGTACCCATAAAAACAAAATGTACCACTAGTCAATGCGTACTGATGCCACAGCTTAGTGAAAAGAGCCACTTTGCAATACGACAAATATCCAGTTATCTACCAGAGTTGAAGTGAGCAGATTTTGTGTGCATTTTAGCTATGTTACACGAGTACGGGTATGTGTATCCGATACGATACGCGGATACGCACTTTCTTAAAAGAAAACCCCACTAAAATGGTGTATCCGAAAGTATCCGTATCCGAGTATCCAACGAGTATCGGATACGGATACGTCACCCTCCTTGAAGTATCCGTGTAACATAGCATTTTAGCATCTAGGAACCTCACGTTGTCAGCAAAAATGCTAATGAGTGAATTCTCCAACATCACCATATCAAAATTGTAGGTTTCAAATTATTCCTATCCTAGAACCTAGGGACTAGACATTTACACTGCATCCCTACGAACCTAATAATATACAGTTGCACCACAACTATCCCTGTTTCATTTTCTTGGAGCGCACGCTATGTTACCTGCTTTAACAAAAATGGATATATTAGTTCAAAACAACCTTCACAAGTTTGCAGTGTTTCTCAAGCATGTTTGAAACATCCATGAACCCATATACGTTTCTTTGATCTGAGCTGTAGATTTTTGGCACTGCATATTCCACATTCTACCTTCTAGGTTTTAGCACTTCATAGTCCTAAACCCAAAATCTACTAAAAAATCAACAATCATGGGGGAAAAAATCCTCAGACAGATTTTTGGAGCTTTAATAGTACCTGCAGCGTCTCAACTTTAGCACCATTGCACTCCTCCCCGCAAAAGCCACAAATAGGCGCCTTCCCAGGTGCCCATTCCCCAAACACATCACTGTAGGAGGTCAGCAGCGGCAACCGGAATCCGTTCTCCTTCTCCCCGCTCGCCGCTCCACGCTTCTCCTCGGCGAAGTAGGACGCCGGCGGCCGCGGCGTCACCTGCAGCCCCACGGGCGCCTCCACGACGACCGCCACCTCCTGCTGCCGCGACGCGAGGCCCGACGACGAGGAGGCCGAGAAGTTGATGAGGCCGGAGGAGTCGAGGAAGGCGAAGAGCTTCCGGAGGAGCGTGACGTCCCCGACAAGCGCCCTGCGGACCTCGGTGAAAGTGAGGCGGCGCGCCGGGTCCTCCCGGTACTTGGCGATGATGAAGTCGCGGTACTCGCGGTAGATCCGCGGGTTCCGCGTCGCCGTCCCGAACCCAGCGCCGCCTGCCCCGCCGAAGAACTCCGGCAGCGCCCGCCGCTCCGTCTCGTGGATCCCGTCCCACTGGAACCAACCTGTGGTGTGGTGTAAGCAGACACGGAATTCGGTCAGGCGGCCGGCTCAGCTAGGGGGCACCCCGTAACCCTAGGAAGAGCACGACGGGAAAGAAGGACGCGTCGAGAGAGAGAGAAGTCTTACCGGATGATGCCGGGATGGTGTAGAGCTCGCGCGGCGACGGAGGTGTCCCATCGCCGGAGGTGGCGGCCGCGCCGGCCGCCGGCGGCGACATGGGGAGAGGGCGGGAAGATGGGGAACGAACGGGGAGAGGGAGACGAGAGATCTGGGCCGTCGGATCTCGGATCGAGGGGGTTTAAGGCGTGGTTCCGCTTCGGGCTCGAGCGGTCGGAACTCGGAAACAGCAATGACCGGGCAGGAGCCGCAAGACGTGCGGCCGGCGTGTGGTCTGCGCGAGGACGACGAGGATTTCTGTCTTCGTAGGGCCACTTGTGTTAGTTGGTCCCGTGCTATGGGCCTTAACTGGCCCGCTTCAATTAAGTTGGGTCTGATGGAAGATTTCACACGACTAGGTAGTTTTACCCTTCTCTAATCCGAATGAAATCTTTGTAATTATATATAAGGGTCAGTTTGGATCCTGAAATTTGGGGAAGTGGAATCTACTTAACAAATTAAGCTACTTAGTTTGGAATTTGGAATTCCGTGTTTGTCTTTCTTGACTTTTCAGATGCACTCAGACTTTGTCTATCACCAGTGCCAAATTAAGATATATCATGATGAATTAAATTGAGGATCCAAACATTTTCTAAATATAATTTTGCAGATTAACATTTCTATGCACAGATAATCGTCCATGAGGGAATTTGGCATGCGTGTAAAAGGCAACCAAAAGTCTCGGTCCCCTTCCGGGCAAACGTAGCCAAATTGAAATATCGATACACACTAGTTTTTCTAATTGTGCCCACCGATTGTGAAATTGGAGCCAATTTGGTCCTAAAGGTAACCTCGGTAAATCAAAACATGACATAACAAAAATAGAGACAGCTTTGATACCAGCTATAATCAAGAGATGTGTCCTTCTATCACTGACTAGAGATGTGACGTGGATGAATATGGAAGGACACATGAGGCTACGTGCCTACGTCGTGATGGATGGATAAGGGAAAGGAAGGGAGAGAGAGAAGGGAAGACACCATTGCATTGGATGGACAATGGAGAAATAGTCGATTGACTAGGGCAAACTTTCTTTCTTCCTCTCCTTTCTTTTTCTTTTTCACCCTCCTTGTTTTATCTCTTTCGTGTTGTTATGGCATTGCCTCACCTCGTCTTATGAACGCCTAGTCATTAGGCGGAAAGGACCTTATTATATTATATATATATATATATATATATATTACTACAATTGGGCAGGGTTTGGGGCGCACCTAGGCTATCCACGGTAGTTACTACAATTGGGCAGGGTTTGGGGCGCACCTAGGCTATCCACGGTAGTAGTACTACAATTGGGCAGGGTTTGGGGCGCACCTAGGCTATCCACGGTAGTAAATTTATTTTACAGCGTCTGATCTTGCCTTCGACGGTCAGATTTTATCTTTACTACTGTTGCCATTCAAATATATACGGCCCCTCGGTAAAAAAAAAAAAAAAAAAAAAAAAAAGCGCGCTCGTTCTCTCCGCCTCTCCCAATCCCGCGGCCTCGCAGGAGCCTCGTCTCCACCGCCCGCCCCCACCTTCGCGCGTGGTGACGGACCAGCCATGGAGGCGGCCGGCGGAGCAGCCATGGCGGCGGCGCCCTCGTCCTCCTCCTCCCTGCCACCGTCCTCTTCTTCCCTGATTGCATGCCTCTGACCTCGTCGCCGGTGCGTTTCAAACCTAACCCTAACCCTCCTTCTTCTTCTCTCCTCCTCCGCTGTCCTCGTGCCGAGGCGACGGCGACGGAGGTCATGGCGGCGGCGATGGAGACACCACAGCCAGCGTCGTACTGTCGCTGGTCCTGTTCGTCGCCCTCTACAGGCACGGCGTGGCGTCGCAGCTGCGGTCGTCGCCGGTGCCCGCTCCCCCACTGTGCGACGCGTTCTGCTCCCGGCTGCTCTGCTGTTCCCCATCTCGGTTTGGCCCCTCCTCCCCTCCCTAAGCCCCCCCTCTTACCTCCTCGGAGATCCCTCTCCCAGCATGTATGCCCGATCTGGAGGTGATGTGCCCCTATATCCATGTTAACAAAATTGTTAAATTTGCTCGGTTCCACTGGATATTCTACCTGAGTGTTGTGGTATATATCTGAGGACATGACCATGTCAGTGAGATTTGTTTGATTTTTCTTTTTGGTACACTGCAGTGCTCATGAATTTGTACCATATAGCAGACCACATCACCATGTCATCTATATTTGTTATCTTTGTTAGTGCACTGCAGTGCTCATGATCTCGGTCACGTCCAATGATGACTACGCTTTCCTCTTGCTGCTAGCTTAATTTTGAGGGAATAGGGTGGTGCTATGATGAATACACAATATACACATGGTGGAGGCAATGCTCATTAGCTATGATGATTCTTCCTTTTGCATCTGTTGACTGTGACCGAGACAGTGATCTTGAGAACGTTGATTTTATTTTTTGCTGTGTTTCAGCCTGACGTACTGATTCAAACCTTTCCTGATTCTTTCTACCTTCCATCATAGGTGAGGCCTTGGTCAGGCTGCTTCGATTTCCTGTGTTTCTTTCTATCTATTATATTTTGTGTGCTTTCAAGCCTTTCTGCTACTTCTGTGATAACTGAGCAAATGGTGCACCGTGACAGTAGAGCTTCTGATGTCATTTCCTCTGATGACTTCTCCCTTTCTCTAATTTGAATTTGATCATTGCCTTTGCTTTTGCACTCATACTTGCTCATGATCATTGCCTATGATATCAGCATTGCATTATACATTATTATGGAGTCTGAGCTTCTGGTTATTGCCCATGGGTGACAGATATATTCGGTTCTGAGCACACACCCTATTACCAAAGATTGTTTATTAAAGATGCAGGGTACATTGATTTGTGTTGGTTGATTTGGCCACTGATTAGTACCTTGTTTGTTCCCCTTAATATGAACCTTGTTTTTCTAAATATTTCATGGACACATTATTTCTTCCTTTGTTTGACAATTGATAAATGTGTTCCACGCACTGGTGCTCATGTTCAAGGAAGTCACATATATTGTGATGTTTTCTTCCTGTTGGACAGCTGCAGTATGCTTATATAATGGACTTGCTTTTGAAGATTTCAATACGTAGTTTTTATTGTCATCAGATCGATAATTCTTATATCTCTGTATTGAACTGTAGTTTTTTTTCCCTGTTTCGCATTCGTAGTCAATGCACCCCCACCATGCATCAATCGTCTATGTGACAGAGAGGAGCACTGCAGGCTCTGAGAAAGAGTACTGCATGTTTTACTGTGCACATTTGAAGTTACAGAGCATCCGATTGTACATGTTGGGCTCCATTAAGTGTTACTTTGAAGTTACAGTTTGTCGACAGCTGCTGGTTATTTGTTAGTTTCTAACTGAATAGCAATTATCTTCTGCAAGGCTATTTGTTTATTGAAACTGAAGGAGCAACTAATAGGTTATGATTATGTCATGTTGAGCAAATAGGAAGGCAACTGAATTTCTCTGCATCTCTTTAAAACAATATTCTTCTCAAATCTCATTGACTCATTGTGTTTGTTGACTGGCTTCTACCATTCAGTACATACTAATCATAACATGGTCATCGTTGCAGGTTGCTACCTGATATTTTTGCTGGACCAGATAATGCCAAGTGGAATATGTTTTCATCTCAGATATTCTAATTTTAGGACTATATGCTAGCACTAACATTTCTCAACTGTGTTCAAGTTTGGATAGTCTAATTAATGTGCAGCAGTACAAATTGAGTGTTTTCTGCAATCTATCAATATTTTAGCAATAGGTTTTAACAACCTGATGGGTGATTCAGCATCAATCTTTCATTGTCTATTCAGATGAGCCTTTCCACTCTAAGGTAACCTTGTTTTGACATATCCAAATATCTACTTTGCAATTATGCACTGTGTTGCTGTGCAACTAAACCATCTTGACTAGGTTACCATTATCTGTTACATAATTCTACACCTCCACCTATACTTAGCAAAAGGCCAATAACATCATTTTATTTTGCTTATTAGCTGCTAAGAAATTTGCATGGGAATTAATGAGCAGTCATTAATCTTGAAAATGGTACTCCCTGTGGCTTGTGAAGTTAGCCTCTGATCATCAGCTGGTTCTCCAAATTGGCAAGGCTGGGTCGATGGCGGGATATGTCTATGTGCGCCTTGACAATCTAACCAATATATCTTTGCAAGATGTTCTACAAAAATTGTAATTCATTTTATACAATTGAATGATTAATTCGTGTTTGGTCGTGAATTTCTTCTCATCGTTTCTGTCAGAAAAAGATATTGTCCCAGTTGAATATTTTCTCATCATTTCTGTCAGAAAAAGATATTGTCCCAGTTTTAGACTCCATGTTGTTAATCGATCCTAGGGAAAAAATACTTTGCAACATTTCTCTGTAAAGCTGTTGATAAGTGTTTAAAAGTATTAATAAGTGTTTCAAGGTCTTTTTTTTTTTTAATCACAACGTCGGCTCTAAGGCCTTGTATTGCTACCAAAGAACTCAGTTTAATCGTCAGTCATATAACTGATTTCTTCCATTTTTTGCATTACAGGTTTCTGGAGGCTACAGCAGAGGCCGTCAAATCTGAATGCCAATGGTTGCAGCAGCTGCGTCCCTCCGTCGGACCCAGCGTTCGCTCCCGGTCATCGGCGAAACCCTAGGTACCATGCCTCGAAATTTCCCTTCATTTTCCTGTACTGTGATGGGGTTCAGCTTTTCCTTATTCCCTAATGCTAACTTCCTTTTGTAATGTCTCAGCCATCGGTTTCTCTCCCTCAGATCTTCTTCTATCCATAAATTTTTAGGTCATTGATTTTCTAATTTACAGCTACATGGATGTCAACTGACGAATACTTTCTCCAGACTCTTCTATCCATAAATTTTAAGTCATTGATTTACTATTTACAGCTACATGTATGTGAACTGACAAATATTTTCTCGGACTCTATTGTTGTCAGTGTAAATGTGATTTGCTAATTCATTTAGAGTATCTGTGGTACGGTAAAAATACAAGCTGTAGCTTTTAATAGTTAATACCATCAACTAATGTACAAGCTTGCCTTACAGAATTATCAACTTCATCTACTCATCCACTGATCATAGCGGATTAGTTCTAATTTGTGCTTTTCATAGCACATTATTTTTACTTTTTGCTTTATTGTGACATTAAACTTAATCCACTCTATATGTTTTTGTGCAGGAACTCAGAAGCCATGCACAGGACTGTTCAAAATCAGAAAAAAGGATACATGTTTGTGCACTAACATTAGTAAGCAACATCACTCTGTAGTTCTATCAGAAAGTACATCATTGGGCCTCATTGAGGGATTGGCCTTTTTTAACCAATTGTTTTCCATGAAAGTAGACACGAGTGGCAACCTGCTTTAGTAAGGTTGTAAAATTAAGATGTATATGTCTGCCTGCATACACATGTTCCACCTAATCAAGAGCAGCCATGTCTTTTAGGACACAGTCTCCAATTAACACAATGCTAATTCTCAAATTCTAATTCCTAGAATTTATGCCTATTCATTTGTTTCCTCGGACTAACACAATACTCATTCTCAATTTAGAATTCCATGTATTTCTGCCTTTTCATTTTGAATAAAAGGATTGAAGTGATGCATATTTTTGCAACGAGCTATTCTAGCTTCTACCGACGACTAATCCAGTGCCAAAACTTTTGTCTACTAAAAGTCTGCACTCTAATATGATTGTGTCATGCTTGGGAAGAATCTCTGTTAAGATAACTTTTTTGAGCTGATAGGTAATTCTCTTTATTATGTCCGTAAGTTAAATGGTTGCCTCTTTTAGTATTTTCTTTTTTGACTGCATGGGCGCTTGGATTGATCCTTGATGCGACCTCAGGAAATAATTAATCTTTTCTTTTCTGACCTGTGTGTTTTGGTCCAATGAAATTGGTATGACTGTCACTAAGGACATGACCTATTATCTTATTTAGGTTTGTCACAGACTGTAGTGTACGCCATTTGCACACTTATCAAACTGGGGATTGATAGGGTTTAGTTTGGGAGGTAGTTGCTAAATAAAATAGGTTAGTTTATTTGTTAACAGCACCTTCTGAATTTTTTTCTTTGTCGACTGCATTTTATCATAATCTTTACAGTTGCTGATGCAAGATTTCAACTGCATAACAGTTTTCATGGAGGCTATTGTTGCTTCATAAACCTCCAAAGGTACAAATCCCCTGAATTTTTCCTTGTCTTCCAGTGCATTTCAGTTTATACTGAAAACTAGCCCTTCCTTATTGCAGGACTGTTTTAATTGATAGAAACCATCGTCACGCCGGTTGGTTGTTGCCGATCTGCCATTGGCTTGCACTACAAAGGAAACTAAGAGACAGGTAAGATTCAGTTGGGTCCAGAAAAAATGGTGCTTAAGCCAGAAAATTGAACCGCGTTATTTGTCAAGCACTCATGCTATATAGCTATTAGTTTGTTTTTACATTGGTTTTTCTTACTGATCTACTATTAAAACCTTTCAGAGTATTCATTGGAGGAATCACAAAAAATGTGAAAGGTTTGCAGAACAAGTGAGGCGAGTCAATGTGCTCAGCCAGTTTCTGTTCACATTGTTGGAACCTCCTGCTCTGGTACTTCTCTGTACCCATTGCTTTGTTCGTGGCTAAGATCTGCTCGGTTGCTATTAGCTCCCTAGAAATGCCATGGCGTAACCTACTATAAATTTCCTTGCCTTGTGTCCTAGACTGCAGTCTGCACTTACCCACATGAACCGTCTTTCTATTTTTATTTTATAAGCTAATTAGTAATTATGCAACAGTGGATGACTCTTCTCCTTATTCTTGTGGATTGCTATGAATCGTGCGAAAAAAGATCTCTAAGACTGACATGGTGGATGATAGGTACAAGTGTGAGTAACTAACAGTGAAATCTAACCAAAAAGAAATGTAAATCCAAATGTAGCCTATTTCTGGGAACTATGGGATTTTAGCTCTATGATCCAGATGGTTATGGATGGTTACTGTCCTTCTACAGCTTTGGAGGGCAATTATAGTTGTGCACATCACCTCTCTGCATTTGTTTAGATAACCGTTTGAAAAGCCAAACTTCTTTGCCCCTACTCAATTCCACTGGACCCTCTTTTTATTTATACAGATACGAAATAGCAGGACCGCTCCATCATTTGCCAACATGGTCGAGGCCATGTTCCAAGGTTCACAACCCTGTGTTTTCTGTTTCTCCTCTAGCATCCTGCATTTTATTGGTTGAAGCATTTTACTCTCCTTTAAGGCTTTAACATTCTTCTGTGAGGCGAAGATGCTCTAAACAACAAAAGCAAAGAGAGTCAACGTAGCCTCAGTAATTTCGCCATTATAGTGAAACACTTTAACAAGATTGTAATCCTACCAGTTCAGGTGATACATTTTTGGTTGCAATATGGCTACCAGCACGGCTCATGCGTATTTAACATATATCCTACTGAAGTACTAAAGATAATGATATTATTAAGCACCTGTTATGCTTTTCCACCAAATTATTTGATTATTTCGCTTTCAAAAATTGGGTTCTATGACCAAAGGTCATCTGCCAAATTCTTTGCTCCTTTCCAGCAAGGTGCGGCCTCATGTGATCCATTATGATCTCTTATATTATGATTTATGACTCGATTATAATGCTCCATTTTATTTAACTTTGTACAGTTGCCATGGATTGTATGACATTTAAATTTAGATGCATAAAAATGTGTTCTACTTACATTGATTATGTGGACTGGATGCAAGGATTCCAAGGATCTTGTCTAAATATTTTTTTGGCAGATCCTCACTACCCACTGCCATGGCTCGATTTGCTGACAAGCAATTTAAGGTTGCCACGATTTCTTTCTTACATCTCTTGCCCACCATGGCAAACATTTCCTCCATCACAGGTTATCTGATAGGCTGCACGCACCACAAAATGTATTGATAAATTCTTCGTGCATACACACATCAGATGTTCATCATTTTGTTCACAAACTGAGTAAGTTAACATATTCAAATGTATCACCAGATTCACCCACCTGGCAGGGGTCAGAGTTCATTGCCAGCAGCCTTTCCAAACATGGACCAAGATACTAAAACCTTTCAGGTATCGAGATGGAAGGATCCAGATGTGTAGTTAGCTCTTAGTACGCTACCTTTTTAGAGAACCAGTATACTTCTATCACTAATCATATTGTCATGTATGTATAGGTATTACGTACTGCTTAATGTACAGATAGCTACAATATTTAACAAATAACTGAAATACTTCACTGTCTGTATGAAATGTCTATATTAACCTATGGCAAAAGCTCGATTTGAATAGAAGAGAGACACCGTTGTTAACTACCTAACATGTGGTTGTCTGTCTTTCTACAGATGGCTTGCTTTACCTCCTTTGCATTCAGTTTGGGTTCATCTCCTGGTTAAGTGTTTCAGTCAAGAAAAAAAAAAAAGGAAAAATAATTCTTCAACCAATGCTTACCCACGCTCGGCGCCCGCTATTACATATATATGACTATGCCATGTAAATATAAAGTGCTACAATAAAGCCATGTTCATAGCGCACCTGTGACAATACATCGCCCAGTAAATGAAGTATACCTGTGACATCAGTACCCATACGGTCACCGCCTGATCCGCGCGCCGCCCTGCGCGCATTCCACTAGTTGCTATCAAATGGCAAATCTCCGCCATACATAGGAGCAATCGGATTATTGAGACCCATAATAGAGCATCTGTGGAGTTCGATCCGTCGCGGGCAAAGATGGAGCTTCCTATTATATTATATGATTTTACTGGTTGGGTGATAAATCAATGACCGCTACTAACATGGTTGTTATTTATACGTCTTAGTTTATCCTTAAAAACACAAAAACACAAGATGAAGTCTTGGTACGGTTGAATTTGAGTAAGCCACATTACACATGTCCTCAATGGATAGTCTAGGTGTCCATAGTTTTATTTGTTCGGTCACCTCTACCTCATGGATGGCGCTCGATCCAAGCCGTCGTGCGACATGATGGCATGGCGGCACCACTGCCCGAAGCCCCACACTGTTAAATTTAGTCCGATTGGGGAGTTTTCATAACTTGTTTTCAAGACTGCCATATCATCTAGAAACAAATGAAACCTTCACTTTTCGATGGAGAGTTTCATTCCATAGTTTCAATGCGCATTAAATTTCATGACTCGTAGAGAGTTGGTATTCGTGCGAGAGAGTTTCATCCCTATGAAACTCATTTCTTCTCTCTCTCTTCTTAAATCGCTGCCACATCATCTAAAATACCTACATGGCAGCTCATTAAATACAAATAAAACTCTAAGAGCACTCACAATGCAGACTCTATTCTAGTTTTTATCCTCATTTATTACCCTCTATTTATTGCTTTTTTTTGCTGATGTGGCTTTGTATTTATTTTTGTTTTTGAGAATTACACGAGTACAATCACGAGGCGCTCACACAACACGCACGCACACTCACCCCTATGAACACACGCACGCAAACCCTACCCCTATGAGACCGTCCTACCATTGGACTACAAGCCAATTCGCGGCACTGTATTTATTGAAGAGAGAGAAGAAAAACACAAGAAACTAAATCTAACTAAGAAATCAAGTCTTCACGCAAACCAAGACAATTTGTGAGGCCCGACAAGTGGGTCATGTGACATTATGATAGAAAATTGCATTGTGGAATATAGTTTCTTGACACAATGTCCAAGACTACGAAACCATGATACTCCCTCCATTCTGAAATGTAAAGGCGCTCGGCAGTTTTGGTGTTTTGATTTTTTGTTAGGCGTAGCATTCTAATCGAGGTGGAGATAAATATGTAGCCAACATTTAATACGACATGCATTCAACGATATTGCTTGAATCCACGATGGGTGGCCACATGCATGCGTTTGCATTCGCTCAAACATCGGTTTGCATGCCGGCATGCAAACGTTGGTTTATTATTCTTTGCCGCATGGTTCTCTTTCCTCCTTGTTATCTGCGATTTCCTTGGTATGCGGGATATTGGCCTAGATGCCTTACAAAAATGATAGAGGGAGTAGTTTTAGCATTGTGAGGCCATGTTTAGATTGCTAGAAATTCTAACCTTTTTCCCACTTTCTCTCCATCACATCACATTAAATACACCGAAAGACATATGTTTGGAGTATTAAATGTAGGTAAAAAATAACTAATTACACAGTTTAGATGTACATTTGCGAGACGATTCTTTTAAGCCTATTTTCCATGGTAGGATGATATTTACCACTAACAAAGCGAAAGCGTCTTTACGATTATACGATGTGACATTCGGTTCCAAATATTTACCATCTAAACAAGGCCTGAGTGTCCTAATGAAACTCCCTTACGTGTTACCCTCTTCCTCCGTGTCAAGGATCGAATGAATGAATACTACGGCGGTAAGATTCGTCAGGCTAACGCACCTGTGACGAGACGACAGTCGTCTTTGCGTAGAACTGATCTGGTCAGTGTGTACTGGGTACAATCTTCGTCAACGCTCGGATCCAGCCGTCTTTGTCGCCGACAGACGGTGAACGACTACGCGAGAGCTACTGGAGCAGCAACTACTACATGAGCGGCAGAAGGTTGGAAAAGTCGGCGGCATGTTACTGTCGACCCTGAGACTCTTCTCTTCTGATCCGCTCGGCATCAAACAGCAGGCCAAGCGACGATACTATTCAACGAGGACCATAGAGCCCAACCCGACCCCTCGATCAGTGCCGCGCGGTGCAGCTGCTGCATTGGCGCCACTTCACATGCGCCGTCGTCCCGTCCGCGCGCCCAAGCGCTAACCAGCTCTGGTCAGTCGTCAGCCGACAGCCACCTTTGGAGGACTTTTGGAGTCTCCTGCCGCTTGTTGCCACGACTCGCGAACGCACGGCACACCCAGTCCCACGCACGGATATATTAGCGACCGCGCGCAGCGGAACACCTCCGGCTTCGGTCCTCCGCTACGAGACATCCACGCCGCGCAGTTCACCTCGTCTTCGCTCTCTTTGTCAGTTCTCGGTTCTCACAATACACGGCTCATCTCATCTTCTCGGCGCTAGACCGCCTGCCAGGATGATGTCTCGTTCTGGGGCGGCTTTACCGCGGCCGCTGATGGTGGCTGTGGTGATGGTCGTGGTCGGCACTGCCTGCTGCGCGAGGACGGCGGCGGCGGCGGCGCACCTCTCCGCGCTCGGCAGGACACTCGTTGTCGAGGCGTCGCCAGAGGCCGGGCAAGGTGCGTTCTTGTTTTTCCGCGCCCGCAGATCGATTCTGATGTGTCTACCTTTCTTTTTTAAAAAATCATCTTCTCAAAAAATTAAGCAAGTTAACAACGGAACTAACTATAGTCAGTGAAGAACAAGTTAGTCTTTTGTTAGATTATTTATTTGTTCTCAAAAAATGTTTGGATATCTTGTATTTTAGGATGGGTAAGTATTGTATATAGAGACTATTAGAGCAACTTTAGTGTTTAATTAGTATATAACAGATTCCTAGAACATGTTGATGCCATAAAGCTTAGCTAAGCAAAATTTGCTCCAGCATATAGCAAATGTTAGCACTAAATTATGGATCAAACAATCTTCTTTCACTCTTTGTGGCCACACTATGTATAAGAGGAAAATGTGTTTCCATTTTAATTTGTTTTGGGGCATCTGATGCAAAATCTAGCACGGGTGCCTTAGCAATTATAGCGTCTAATAGGAACTACCGAAGTAGCTCCCCTGGTGCGGGAACGCGAGTTCCACGTGAAAAGAACGGCTACGTGCTGCCGATTGTGGGAAGCGCATTAGTAGTGCTAGAGATTAAAATGGTAAACTGATGTCGATGTTTGGTTTATTTTTAGTATTGTGCTTGCAGCTTTTCTAATAGCTACTTTCTCCACACAGATAGTCCATCAGGTCTTAAAAAAAAATACAATAAGTTTTTTCTCAGCACAATAATAAGGAAAATTTGGTTCTTTAGCTTTGTTTCTGCTGCCTGCTAGCTTAACAAACTCGTCACAAAAGAAACTGGCCAGAAAAAAAGATGGGTACCTGATCGATATTTCAGTGATTGCACGGCTATTTCAGTGATTGCAAGGCAAGGAATTTTGGGTTCTTGTTCTACCTGACCTGATATTGTTAACTTGTTTGGCACAGTAGTTTGTCTCATGTATAAACGCGCTTGTTTTTAGCGCAGCAAATAGAAAATGCACGCAAAAATACGTGTGCTCTCGAAAAAAATCAGAGGATATTTGGGGCCTTACATTTGTTCCCCCAGCTAGAGATATTTTTCTTGCAGTAATAAATTAAACAGGGTTATGCAAATTCAAATATGTCATGCTGTATAATTCCCGTCAAATTCACAGTCGTGCACGCCGGCGAGGACACGATCACCGTGACATGGCACCTCAACGCGTCCTTGCCGGCGGGCGCGGACGCCGGGTACAAGGCGGTGAAGGTGACGCTCTGCTACGCGCCGGCGAGTGGGAGGACCGCGGGTGGCGCAAGGCCAACGACGACCTGAGCAAGGACAAGGCGTGCCAGTTCGAGATCGCGCGGCACCAGCCGTACGACGCCGGCGCCGGCGGCACGGGCGCAGGCACGCTCCGGTACAGGGTGACCCGCGACGTGCCCACCGCGTCGTACCACGTGCGCGTCTACGCGCTGGACGCGTCCGGGGCGCCCGTGGGCTACGGCCAGACCGCGCCCGCCTCCTACTACTTCCGCGTCGCGGGCGTCACGAGCATCCACGCGTCCCTCCGGGTCGCCGCCGCCGTGCTCTCCGCGTTCTCCCTCGCCGCGCTCGCCTTCTTCGCCGTCGTCGAGAGGAGGAGGAAGGACGAGTAAGCGCCACGCACTGTAGTACTATCACGCAGGCTCCACCGACCACCGTGCGAGCGCTTGGTGAACCGTACGTCGTGCTGCGGTGCAGTTGTAACTTGTAACACGAGGCGGCGGCAGAAATGGCTCGGAATGATGCTGTAATAAGCAAATCTGGGGACAGACTATCTCCCCAATCCTATAGCTTTTCATCATTCCTGCACAGTTTAAACTGATTTTGGCTGATTCAATAGTGTTCTATGAGGAAGAATAAACTGAAACTAATTAAGCGAACAGTGGGGCTGTCTTAACTCAGCCATCGCTACTGTGTTTTTCTTTATTTAATTAATAGGAATCGGCAACCTCAAACGGACTGTCACAAAGTTAAACAGCAAAACTGGAACGCGCTGGTTCGTCTCGCAAACATGAAACATCAAAGTCCAGTTGAGATGAACTCGATCAACAAAAGCACAATGCAGCTAATGATCCATCAAGTAGTAGAAAGCTGTTCGACGCTGCCTGTCATGCCCTTTCAACACTCTGAACGTAACCTACTCCGAAAGTAGGAGACAAAAAAAGCAATGGAGAACAATGCTGGTGGTCCCACGTGTACTCAAGATCATTGCAGGGCAGCCTGCAACTTCAAGCTTCCTACAAGACTCAACAAGCTCTACACCACTGCAGTAACCAGATTTAGCAGAGGTCCAACGCTCGTATCATGAATCCGGTCGTACCAAAACTCCGCCATATAGAACTTCCAGCAGAGGATGAGAAAAGCCTGGCCATCTGTCGAAGCACAAAGTATTTTACACCAGCCAATCGCCATAATATAGAACTTGTACAAAACTCGCTATAAAAAAAAAATATTCGCACATCTGAAACTATCACAGCGCATGGCACGATTTCACAAGAGAGATGTTTATACAAGGCAAAAACAGCTGAGAATCACAGCTCCTTGCCTCAATATACACACACTGCCTAAGAAAACGACCAGAAAGATGACACGGCATTAGTCGAAGTGCAAATTCAAAGGTTTGCATCACTCAATGCACAAATAAACGACTTGTGACAAAAGCTGAACTGGAATTCAGTAAGCATGAATACCAGTTAGTATCGGAGGTTGCCAGATATTGTTTTGACATGGAAGGCGCCAAAAGGGAAATGTAAAACATCCTACGGCATTACAGAGTTCACAACCAATAACTTCATGTGGAGTTATCTCCATCCTCAACAATCTTCTAGACCAAACAAACACGACAAATAGAAAACGACTTATTTTGCCCATCTTTTCAAACAAAAAAGGGACTGCAAACCGGAAGCGTCCCTACGAGATGCTTGTTGTCCCAATTTCACCATCTCTGTCTTGCCATTGGCCTGAAAAGGGAAACAAAAATGATGGAAGAGTAGAATGATTAGAAATCCCAACAGCATGTTGCTGAACTGCACAACAAAAGAAAGAAGACTAATTTACATTCTAAAAGGGACAGCCAAAGCACAGACACACTGAACTGAGGCCATAATATCTGAAGATTGATTATGCCAAAATCATGTTCATGGTTAATTGACTAATCTAGCCTAAGTCTACCAATGTGCATCAATCCTGAAACAAAATCACTGGCTTGGCATGTTATGAACATGATGAGGAATTGGCATTCTTAACCTAAAACATCATGAACCATCATAGCACAGGTTTTCGAACTTCACCCATGCTACTTTCTAAAACAATAAGTTCCTGAGCAAAGCATCTTGATTCTTGAGAGAACACAGGTTCAAATTAAGCAAGCAAAATGCACAAACCTGTCTGAATTTCTGCTTCCACCAAAAGAGCCCCTTTCCCTGCTTCCTTGAAATCCCCATCTTTCTTCCTGCCTTGGGGGTGGTTCCATACCACCACGAGAACGTGGTCTGTCCACCACTGTAGCCTGTGGTTCCTCCCCTAAACTAGTTGGTGCAAGTGCAGTAACTCTGCCTGCACCAGAACGTGGCCTTTGCCCAAATCGAATCTTGTCATCCAACTCCCCTCGAAAGCTGCTCAAGCTGGCTTTCCAACTGAGATATCTTCTCACACAAGTCTTTTGCATCTACCGATGTCTGGTCAGAACCATTACTCATCTTTCCCTCAATTTCTTTAAGATCCACCTTCAGAAGGTTGATTTCTTCTTTCAAATTTTTTCTTCCTCAGACTCTGGCCTGAAAGGTTTGATGAATGAATATTCAAATCACATGGGAATATAGTTCCAGAAACTAAATGGAAAGATTTTCAGACAAAAGGAATCAATTTTGACAGGATAATAAGTTACCAAATTATTTAATTTACTTCAAATTCTTAACAGTTCAGGGAGGATTGAAAAGGTAAATTAGTTAATTTACTTCAAATTCTTAGCAGTTCAGGGAGGATTAAAAAATGATGAAGAAAAAATGTTATTTTCCCAAGAATCATTTAACCATCGATAGCAAAAGGGTGGAATAAAAGAAAATTCATTTACCCTAACGTCAACTTATCCCAAATTTAGGTGTGCTGAAAGTGGTTTAATAATCAGCAGTTTCAGACATCAAGCCTAGCATAATATAACAGAAGATAAAACTAGAAGCGATCCCACGATCGTCAGTAAGTAAGTTATAAGAGTTCATAGCACCAGTGTTTGGAATTCCAATTATACAAATCACAGGAGAAAATGCATGTGTTTTTGAGTGACACAGGAAAATATTGCCTCGTCAATGTGGAGCAAAAGTAGAAAACAGAACTTTGCATTGAAGAAATTTCAGCAGCCTTGGTCTACTGATAGAAACTAATAAAAAACAGATATAAAAACTTTCAATGCTTGTTTAGATGCCTCAAACTGCACCAATTATATGAAATGTGTTGATAATCCAAACAGGACCTAAGTGTATGTAGAAAGAAAAAGCTCCAACCGACAACTGAAAATACATGTACTTGTGGCTATAGTGTCAAATATAAAATTATACAAACATCTTCTGATTTATATTATGTGTACAAGTTCGCTTGAATGTGTCAGCATATTAAAACAAAAATATACTTAATTTTTATTTGTAGTGAGATAAAATAAACCCCACAAATGGTAACCAAGCCATCCACAAAGATCACAACATGCACACATTTACTTATAGATAATGCGCTTCACATATCACACTTAACCAAATGAGGCAAATAAATAATTAGCAAGGCAGAGCTGTCGATGTCAGTTCTTAGGTTTGTTCAATCATCTAAAAACATAAGAGTTGTTTTGTTCTAATAATGCTTATTTGGTACAAGAAAAATTATACAGCCAAGTGTAAACAAAATCTCCAAGTGATAAAAAAAACAACTTTACCAAACCACCACTACAATCCCACTAAAAATGTCACACGGACACCATTTCAAACATTTGCTTCATTTGTTATTGCCTCAGTCCATGATCATGACCTTAACAACGAACATGATTAATGATTTATACATTATGACGAGTATATCAAGAATAAAATTCACTAAAAAAAGGATCGATTAAGTGCACAATATTCAAATAATTATTAGTAAGGATACCATTATAAGATCAAGGGTTACACATCACCATCCAATGCCTCAGGCATGACCATGACCAACCCAGCCATATGGTCAGCTATGATGGTGGTAGCATATGCTATCATACAATGCCTCTGGGTGCAAACATAATACCTTAGTATTCAACCATTTACATGGGGTGAGAACAAATGCATGTGCTACCAATGTGTAGGAATGTCGAGATTGTGATTGGATGTACTAAGCACCAGGGTGATATAACAAAACATGACACACTTGTGATTGGAACATACCAGGGGTAATGGTCAGTTTTAGCAAAGCGAAATTGTATGATGCAACACATAAATGCGTAAATCTTCCATTACAAAATCGGGGTTTTGAGTAAAATTGCAGCTTTGTAGCTTATAACAGTGGTACTCAACATTGCCTTGCCACAGGTAACAGAAATTATATGCATACTCAAGTGGTAATTCCAAGAACATCATACCTATTTATAGCACGATGCTCGAGCTCAAGATCAATCTTCCTCCAATCTTTCCCTTTCTCCTGCAACACCAGTTCTCTAGGCTTGGCATCACCAAATGGGTTAACCTTTGGCCGTGCCCTCGGCGCTCCTTCACTCCCAACAGCCGAAACCTGTGACCCAGGGCTCCCAGGGCGGGAGGAATGAGTGCTATTCGGCCTGCTGGAGTGCGAGCTGGTAGGGCGGCTGGTCTTCTGCTCAATCTCAGTCTCAAACTTTCTCCAGTCCCTCCTTTCTCAGTCAGCACTTCCTCCCGGGGCCTTGCAGCCCCGAACGGGCTTGGACGGTTGCGCGCCACCTCAGCAGGTGGGGTGGAGGAGGCAGCTGCCGGTGCCGCTGGGTCACGTTTAGGAGGAGGATTGAGGACGATGCGTGGCCTCTCCCCAGCCCCCTGGCCGTTGTGCGGCGTAAGGGAGGCTCCACGGACCCAACGGTCAGAATCAGAGGCAGCCGGTGAGTCGCGGAAGCTCGGGGAGTCACGGAAGCCACCTCCAGAACCCTCACGGAAGCCACCTCCAGAACCGAGGCTGGGGTAGCGCGACGGGAGCGGCTTCTTGTCGCGCGACCAGTCGTCAATGTCATCAGCACGGCCGAGAGGGGAAGGCCCGCCGAACCTATCGCGGCGGCCAGAGTCGGCAGGAGCCGGGGTGAACTTCTTAGTGGCGCCCCAGTCGTCCACCTCGTCGGCGCGAGAGGGCATGTCGAGATCCGAGCTTCTTCCAGGGCCGCGGCGGCCCTCGTCGTCGAACCCGCCGCGGCGCTCCCGCGGTCGAATCCTCCGCCGCCGCCGCCGTAGGAGCGGAACCCGCGGGCGCCCTCCAGCTCCTCAGCCGAGCGCTCCCGGGGCCCCGTGGGCAGCATCATCATCTCCTGGTGGGTCAGGCCCTTGGGCTCGACGGGCGCCGCGCGGGGCTGGGCCGCGGCGGCCCCGTAGGTGGTGAACTCGGCCAGGGACACCGTGGTTCCCTTCTTGTTCTTCTTCGACTTGCCCCCGCCGCTCGCAGCGGCCGCCTCGCGGAGGCTCGGGAAGCTGGCGGCGCCGCCGGCCGCCGCGGGCGGGCTCGGGCGCCGGGAAGGACAGGGCCTGCTCGCGCTCCTCCTCCTCGGCGCGCTCGGCGTCCAGCGCCCACGCGCCGACGCCTCCCCAGGGCTTGGACATGGCTGCTGCGAGATCTAGGGTTTGGTGTGTGCTCGGTTCCGGAGGCGCAAGGTGGGGTTGTGGGTGGGTGGAATCGAGGCTTGTGTTTGTTGGGTAAAAAGGCCGGGTGGTGCACGCTAAATCCCGCGGTTCCCAGGGGCGGAATCGGAAAACGGCGTGCCCGTGTTCGTGTCGTATGCGTTGCGACCCTTGTGGGCTGTGTGTGGGCTCGCGCTAGCTGTGACGGCCAGCTCGTGTGTCGCGTGACCAGACTAGCGACCTGGGCCGTCCGATCAGGCATCAAAGGCTCAAAGCACTTCATTTCCGAGGAGGATAAGGAGCAGGTCTGCCGGCGTCGACGGACTTGGATCGTACTCGTACAGCGGAAAGACAAGTTCAGAAACTAATAATTTTTTTAAAAAAAAAGGGTCAGCACCATGCCAAATGAAGCTTTTCCCTGTCATCAAAGATCGATTTGATTTGTCGAGGGCTCGTTCACCCGATGGTAAAGACCATTGGTTAGCTCCCACCCGAGTTCAAATCGCGGGTGCGACAACTTTATCCCGGATTTATTTCGAGGATTTTCCGTATTGTGCATTAAGTGGTAGGCGGCCCCGTCGATAAGCGGCGCCGGTGGTGGACGAACTTCAAGATTTCTTGCAATTTTCGATCTTGAAGGTGCTCATAGGGGTAGGGTTTGCGTCACGTGTGTTCATAGGGGTGAGTGTGCGTGCGTGTGTTGAGCGTTGTCGTTGTAATCTAAAAAAAAAAAAAAAAAAAAAAAAGATCGATTTGATTTGGATCCACATGTACTCCTACAGGCTACATGCCTTTAGCAATCGCATTTGGTGCTGGTGCCATCAAAGAATTCACTAGGGAGGAGAGAGATTGGTACAGAGAAAGAGTAAAGCCAAGGAGAGAATTGGACAAAAACATAAGATTGAATAAAGGGGATAAAAAAATTTGAACACATTAAGTGCACGAGTGTAGGACTAGCAAAATTGCCACAGTTTTCAAATCCACACGTATATGCATGCATGACTTGAAGTCGAACCATATATGTTGGACTAGCAAAATTGTCTTGTCTCTGCTAAACTAAATTTAGTTAATTTTATCCAGCATACCATGACCTCATTCTACGAGTAAAAAGCACAAAATTCTCAATCCAAGTTTGCAATATACATATGTGTTTGGGGCCTAAATCAGGGTCCCCAACTTAAGCGATGATCCAACACTTAAGCTTGACGAGAGGCTAACTCGGGCCACGATCGAGTTGGGCCGAGCACAAAGACTGCTCGAAGCACAGCCTCCGCCCCTAGCGAGCTCCAAGGCAGACGGATAAACTCCGCCTCGCACGAGCTCTAAGCTCGTGAGAGGTCTCCCGCTGAAGATCTCTAGATTGGTTTTGGCTAATTGATGACATCCTTAGGACTAATCTCTCTATGCTAAGTGTTTGATTTAGTTGGAGATTGATCAAGCCAAGTGTGATGCATGGTGGTTATGTTGGATGGATCGAGATGGTTCAATTGATGATCAAGTGCATGACTTGGAGTGGATCGTGGATCAAAATGGGCTCAAGGCAAAGGTATATCATAGAGCCATTTTGATTTTACACTCAAGACACCATAGAGGGTGTGTGAAAGGTCCCTTGTGGTTTTTGGTAATTGAGTGTCAACATTAGGTGAACTAATATGTGTGATTGAGATAATACACAGGAAATTAGTTCACACATGTGATGATGCAATGAAGGAGCTTATTGCATATGAAACATGACATTGAGTCATGTGACCGAGGTGGTGAAGATCAAGACAAAGGCTTGGCTTGAAGGACCGGTTGCAAGTGTGAAGGGCAAGTCACTGGACTTGGCGCCGATGGACCGACGCAATAGCGGTGAAGAGCAAGTGAGGTCAAGATCGATGGACCAAGAAGGTCATGTGATGATATGGAGTGGATCATATCATTCTTGATCGTGTTGGTGCATGCGTTGCATCGGCACTTGAAGATGGAGCGGAATGAAAATGCGCAAGGCAAAGGTATAACCTATAGGGCATTTCATTTCGCCGGTCATTGGAGCTTAGAGAAGTTAATGACCGGGTTTAGGATAGATGGCCGTACTATTAAGAGGAGCGAACTTGTTTGCATATCGGTCATCTAGTGCCACTTGAGCGATCTAACTTTGCGATGTGTTAGGATCGAGTGGCGTGCTAAGAGCTAACCCGGCCTTTGAAATGATTGTGAAAATGCTAACACACTTGCACATGGTGATGTACACTTGGTGGTGTTGGCACATTTACAAAGGCGGCGGTGATTGCGGGGTTGAGCTGGGTTTGTGAACCGCTCATCCTCCCGCCGAGCTTACGAGGCGGGATTGCTGCGCCTTCGAGAAAATGAGATGCATATTTTCTATTGCGCCGGATGCAAGTTGGAGATGAAAACATGCTATTCCTCGTGCTCAAGTTTGGTATACTTGATGGGTAGTATGTCGAAGAGAAGGCGTCGGTGATTCGGTGGAGTTTTCGCTGGAAAAGCGGTGGCCGGACGCGCCGGCCGGAAGCATGCCGCTTCGGCCGGGACGCCCGGTGGGTGCGTCGCGAGCCCCTGCGGGCCGGTTTTGGCGGGACGAGGACGGATGCTTCCGGTGCTCGGCCGAAGCGGCGGCCGGACGCAGGCGAGAGGGGTGCGGTGTGGGCCCGTTCCTTGTCGGTAGTGGCCGGAAGCGGCCGGACCCGTGGCCGGACTCGTGGTGAGTCCGGTCGGTAAGCGCCCCGGCCGGTCTTGTAAAACCGCAGTTTGAAGCACCAACGGCTAGTTTTTGGCTTAGGGGGCTATAAATAGAGGGTGTGGCCGGCCTTGGCTGGTGCTTAGCACCTTGGGGACTTTGTGTCCATGCTTGAGAGTGCTTGAGAGCCCTCCCACTCATATATGCTTGATATTGTTCATCCGATTGAGTGAGAGATCGAGTTCTAGTGCGTTGCTTTGAGAGATTGCATCGTGTGGCACTAGGTGTTCGTGTTGCAAGCCGGTGTGCTTGTTTCTCTTGGAGGTTGCCACCTCCTAGGCGGCTTGGTGGCAAGAGGCTTCGTGTGAAGCACGCAAGGAAGCTTGTGCGGTGCTCTCGAAGAAGAGATTGTGAGAGGTTGGTGCTCACCTCGCGGGGATACGTGAAGAGCAACTCTAGTGGAGCGTGTCATTGAGCTACCACACTTGTGTGTGGGTTCACACGGTACCCTCGGGGGATTGGCTAGAGAACTCACATTGGTGAGTGTCTCGTCGAGCTCCCAGTGTGGGATTTGGCAGCGCCATTAAGCTTGAGAATCATCACCGGGTGATTCGCCAAACCGTGGAACCACTAAAGTGTTGGTCGACACAACGAGGAGTAGGGGATGTTGGCAAGCTTCCCGAGACCTCGTAAAAATCACCGGTGTCATCTTGTGTCCACACTTCTCGCGGTGGTTTGCAATCTCTTCGCTCAAGCTTTGTTCTTACATTCATATATATATTGTGCTTGTGCTTGAGTAGAGTAGTTGTAACTATCTAGCTTGTGTAGCTTGATTAGTTACTTTGCTTAGCTTGTGTAGCTAGGTAATTTGAGCCTATGGGTTGGGGCGTGTGTTGCCTTGTCCATTGTGCATCTAGTGAGCTTAGGAGCTTTGTGCTTGTGCTTACTAGAATTGTGTAGGAGCTCAAGCTAGGCTTGTCACCTCACTCTTCTTGTGTAGGATCTTTTGTGAGGTGATCTAGAGTCTTAGTTAGAGGGGTGGAGTCTTGGCTAGACCGACAAGTTTAATTCGCATTAGTTTAGGTTAGCCAGGGTGCGATTAGTTTTTAAAAGGGACTATTCACCCCCCCTCTAGTCCCCATCTCGACCCTTCACGTGGTATCAGAGCTAGGTCTCTCATTTAGTGGTCTTAACCGGCCCGAGAGGATGGCGGACTATGGGCTAGATGTTGAGTGTCCACACATTTTTTATGGCACGCACTTTGCACTTTGGAAAAATTGGATGACATGCAATTTTAAGTTTATTTGCCCTCAAATGTGGTGGATCGTAGATGTGGGTTTTTCTCATGTGTTGGATGAAAATGATCTAACTCAAGCACAAGAGAAATGCCTAGATCTCGAGAACCAAGCTACTAACATTTTATATAGATCTTTGGATGATAGCATATTTGGAGAGATCATCTACATGAAAACCGCCCATGAGATTTGGAGTTATCTCAATGACATGTATGGGGCGGCCTTTGATGAGGATGAGGCGCCAAAGGTGGTGGTACATGAGGATGTTGAGCAACATTGCTCCACCTCATGGTCAAGTGAAGATGATGATCATCCTACCACAAGTTCACTTGACAAGTTTGATGATGATGGCTCAAGTGTTGCAAGCGATGATTCTACCCCAAGCACACTTGATGCAAATGATGATGGCTCATGCTCGGTTGACGATGCTACTCCAAGCCCATCCACTACATCGACATATTGCTTCATGTCACAAAGGTGGCACAAAGGTATCAAGTAGCAATATGATTGATCATGTTGATTCATATGATGAGCTTGTTAGTAGACTTGCTAGCATGACCATGTCTTTAGAAAGAGAGAAAGCTAAAACAATGAACTTGAAAAATGAAAACTCTTTTCTAAAGAAAACATGTGAACAACAAGAGCATCTACTTTATGTTACTACTTGTTCACATGATGTGCTAAAAGTGGCTCATGAGGAACTTAGTGTTACTCATGATAACTTGGTACAAGACCATGCTTTTCTCACTAAGAAGTTTTCAAATGAGAAATCTAAAACTAGTGAGAGCTCATCACATGGGTCACTTGATCAATCACATATTTGTGCTAACCCTTGTGATGTAGGCAAGAAGCATGTATCCACCTCTTGTGATGATTTACTAGACATGCCATGTTCTTCTACTTTAGATGCTTGCTCTTCTTCTATGTCTTGTGAGACTAACATGTTGAAGGAGAACAATAAGCTCAAAAAAGAGAATTGAAGAATTTGCTTGCCAAGCTATAAAGGTGCTACAACTCACAAGTCACCTTTGAGCACATATTGAAGACTCAAAGAAGCTATGGCAAGAGGCATGGGCTTGGATTCAAGGGTGGATTGACCAAGGATGAAAGAAAGAAGAAAAGTAAAGAAGCCAAGAAGATAGAAAAGCTATCTCATGTCATGTGCTATCAATGCCATGAAATGGAACATTTTGCAAAGGCTTGTCCAAATAAAGAAAAGCTCAAGTTGAAGCAACAAGATGAGCCTCAACCGAAGCCCCAAGATCAAGTCAAGATCAACCATGAACCTAAAGTTGATGACTTGAAGATGAAGAAGAAAACAAGAAGGGGTGGAAGAGCTTATGCAAGGCATCCAACTCATATCCAAGATGCCAAGATGATGAGCAAGAATCAAGTTTGGAAGAAAGATTTGGCTCACATCAAGTGCCATAGTTGTGATATATTGGGCCACCTAGCTTCGAGTTGTCCACACAAGCTTGAGAAGAAGGCTCAAGCAAACAAGATGAAGCAAGGCAAGAAGGAGTATCACATGAGCAAGAAAGAAAAGGCTCAACAAAAGAGAAGATGCTACTTATGCCGGGAAAGGGGACACATGGCTCATTCATGTCCCCTAGGTAACAATTCTAAGCCGACTTCAATTGATGATGATATTGTGCTTAGAAAGGATGACAATGGTACCTCCTCGGTTGCTATTGCAAAACATCCCGCTACTCATACTAAGGCTTTGCCTAAGTATGTTGCACCTAACTTGAGAGGACCCAAACAAGTTTGGGTACCATCAAAAGTGGATGAATGTTTGTAGGTACCATGGCATTGGAGGCTTGATTCAATCGAATTCACATTGTTCATTATTTCATTGAGTCAAGTAATGAAGCTTAGTGCCATTCTTATCCCAATGCCAAGTCATGACTAGTGAAGTCTAAATGCTACAACATACAAGTGCAAACTCAAGTTGTGGTGGTTTATTGGAAATATTTGATGGCTTGCAAATACTTTAGTTGAAGCTTGCTATTTGATGATCATAAGCTACAAAGGTATACTTCTAGTTGATCACACATATTTGGGTGCATATGAGTTGATTGAATTGGATATATATGCATATGTTGCTAGCTATGTGATGATTGAACGGATCAAATGCTTAGTAGTCAAATTTGAGTTGGTTTGAATGGATATGATCATGAGATGACTTTAGTATGTGATTTCAATTGGTATATGTCTTGTGATGGTATTCAAACAAGTTGGCATCAAGTTTGATTCAATTTGATGAAGCATAGCTCAATTGCTTAAATCTGTCCACTATTGCAAAACTTGAGTGAGCTGTGATCTTAGCCATATTTGGATGATCAAATCTTGTTGGAATGGCTTGAAATTTGGCATGCATGCTCTATACTTATGGTACAAGATGCTGTAGAAATTTCATGATGCTAGAACAAGGGATACTTCGGTTTTGGAGTGGAACTTGTGAGATATGTTGCAGCAGTTTTCAGCATGTAGTAGGGTGGAAAGGTGTGAAATCTGGTAGCAATCCATAAGGACTTTGGAGCTCAAATTTTTATGGATGCTAGATGACTTAGTGTTGAACATCTCCACCAAATTTCATGGCATTTCAACATGTACATTGTGAGATATGGTTCATTCTTTGAGATGTACAAAATCTGCCGGAAAAAGTGACAATTATTGGATTGATCAAGAGTCACTCTCATTGAAAGGTCCTCAAGTTGGAATCATGTTGATAAGTGGTTGAGGCACCTAAGTTTGGTTTTGAATTGAGTTAGAAGCATGACAAGCTATGAGTACAAGTGGCCATTGATTTCGGGGGAGTGTACTTTGTACACATCTAGTACTCTAGTTGAAGACCAAGACCAAACTCAAGATGGAGAGCAAGAAATGAGCCCAAATAATCATTGGATATCTTTGGTAGAAAGTTCATCATGTGGATCAATCAACCAAAGTCAATTCAAATGAGTATCAAGAATGGTTCTTGGAGAGAGGTCACTTCTCCCGCTGGGGGCATGCCCTCTGCGAGGTAAACCAGAGCACCGTGCTTGGATGGCTAACATGGAAGTGAGATTCTAGGAACGATTGGAGATGCTTAGTTGATGCAATCTAATGGGTTGATCTAGAGAAGCAAGCAACACCCAAATAGAGAGATGATTCATGCAAGATTCAAATGGTTTTCTCTCATACAAGCAAAGGTCAAAAAAAGCAAGCCAACCACAACAAGAAGTGCACTTGATCATAAGTGGTTTTCATTTCATATGGGTGAAGCATGGAATTCAAATTGATATATATTGTCTTCACCAAGCGATTGAATTGGACTTCATGATGCTAGTTGGAGAGCTAAATTGGAATCTAATGACTATCCTCTACTCCAACATAGCAAGGTGAAATTGTTTGACATATGCATTCATATTTTGCTAAGGACTTGCTAGTGCATATAGTCATACATAGTGATCATTCATGAAAATCAAATGTTTTAATGCTTATATGGTACCACTATTGCTTCTATGCTTTATATGATCTAGTGGTGGCATATGACATGTTCATGAGCTAGTAAACCCATAGTATTTGATCTAGAAAATAAGCATTCAAGTACTTCAACTCAACATTGTCAAGATAACCCTTAGCATGAGGTGTGAAAAAGCTTGTCATTGGTTCAAACCCGAGTTAGATTATTTTGTGCAAGTAATCTAGATCAAGTCAAAGAGAAAGAAGCTCATGGAAACAATATAGTTCAAGAATTGGTTACAATTGATAAATCTTTTCAAGTGGCTTCCACATTACAAGTTTCAAGACATGGCTAGATCATTACATCATCTTTACACGTGGTATTTCCTTCATGGTATCTTTCACGTGGTATTCAACTGAAGTAATGTCTAGTACATGAAATTGGTGGTTCCACAAGTGATCCTCAACTTTAAGTGATCAATTCAAATCAAGAAAGCTACCCTCACCAAGAAGTGCTCAAATTGTTCAAATGGTTTGACATATGCTTTGACATAGGGGAGGTGCCCCACCTCAAAATCAAGGTCAAGGATCCTACAAGTGACATACATGTGGCATTTCAAGGTGGTTTTCATGCTTCCACATGTGTTTGTTACAAGTGGTGTCATTCCAACATATGGTGGTGTCCATCAAAAATGAAGATTCAACAATCAACCATCTATCCCTAGTCACAACCTTTGTATCAATAAGAGACATACCTTTTATGGAAATTGATGACAAAGGGGAGAAATTGGACAAAGATATGTATGTGTCTTTGGATATATGACAAAAGGGGGATGAGAATATGGACATAGAACAAGAGGGAGCAAGAGCAAGATTGAAGATTAGAAGAGGATCAACATTCTTGGACAAAAGAGAAGCACACAAGTTGGGGGAGCAAGCTCATGAACTTGATTGATTGCATTTGATATGTGCATATTCATGTGCTTGCTTGCATTTGCATAAGTTTTTTAGATTCCATATGCAATGCTTGTGTGATGTATGCTAGTCATAGAACTTGATTGATGACATGATAACTAGCATGCATAGGTTGTAGCTAGACATATATAGTTTTCATGTGGATCAAGAGTCATTGCTTTATAGTGTTGATCTCACATGGTATCTTGAGTTTTGATGTATGTCTAGTTACATGGTTGATGCTAAGGATGAACTTCAAATTTGCAACTCCGATTGGTATCATGCTTCAAAGGTTTATCCTATATACCTTAGCATCACTTTGTAGTGTTAACCCTCTCAAAAGTTTCATATCTTTGTATGTGTGCAAACCTTGAATTCAAATCAATTGGGTACACATATAGGGGAGTTACCACTACGAAGAAAGTTTTATTCTTCAATTCCATATCTTTGTAGTGTTGCCATCAATTACCAAAAAGGGGAGATTGAAAGGTCTCTTGTGGTTTTTGGTAATTGAGTGTCAACATTAGGTGAACTAATATGTGTGATTGAGATAATACACGGGGAAATTAGTTCACACATGTGATGATGCAATGAAGGAGCTTATTGCATATGAAACATGACATTGAGTCATGTGACCGAGGTGGTGAAGATCAAGACAAAGGCTTGGCTTGAAGGACCGGTTGTAAGTGTGAAGGGCAAGTCACTGGACTTGGCGCCGATGGACCGACGCAATAGCGGTGAAGAGCAAGTGAGGTCAAGATCGATGGACCAAGAAGGTCATGTGATGATATGGAGTGGATCATATCATTCTTGATCGTGTTGGTGCATGCGTTGCACATCGGCACTTGAAGATGGAGCGGAATGAAAATGCGCAAGGCAAAAGGTATAACCTATAGGGCATTTCATTTCGCCGGTCATTGGAGCTTAGAGAAGTTAATGACCGGGTTTAGGATAGATGGCCGTACTATTAAGAGGAGCGAACTTGTTTGCATATCGGTCATCTAGTGCCACTTGAGCGATCTAACTGCGATGTGTTAGGATCGAAAGTGGCGTGCTAGAGCTAACCCGGCCTTTGAAATGATTGTGAAAATGCTAACACACTTGCACATGGTGATGTACACTTGGTGGTGTTGGCACATTTACAAAGGCGGCGGTGATTGCGGGGTTGAGCTGGGTTTGTGAACCGCTCATCCTCCCGCCGAGCTTACGAGGCGGGATTCGGCGCCTTCGAGAAAATGAGATGCATATTTTCTATTGCGCCGGATGCAAGTTGGAGATGAAAACATGCTATTCCTCGTGCTCAAGTTTGGTATACTTGATGGGTAGTATGTCGAAGAGAAGGCGTCGGTGATTCGGTGGAGTTTTTATTTGGAAAGCGGTGGCCGGGACGCGCCGGCCGGATCTTATCTGCGCGCCGGCCGGGCCTTCCGGTGGGTGCGTCTGGCGAGAGCCCTGCGGCAGCGGTTTTTGGCGGACGCTGGGGCCGGATGCTTCCGGTGCTTTCGGCCGGAAGCAGCGGCCGGACGTGGCCCGAGGAGGGTGCCCGGTGTGGGCCGTTCCTTGTCGGTAGTGGCCGGAAGCGGCGGCCGGACCCGTGACGGACTTCATTTGGTGAGTCCGGTCGGTGCGTCCGATCGGTCTTGAAACCGCGAGTTTGAAGCACCAACGGCTAGTTTTGGCTTGGGGCTATAAATAGAGGGTGTGGCCGGCCTTGGGTGGTGCTTAGCACCTTGGGGACTTTGTGTCCATGCTTGAGAGTGTTTTGAGAGCCCTCCCACTCATATATGCTTGATATTGTTCATCCGATTGAGTGAGAGATCGAGTTCTAGTGCGTTGCTTTTTGAGAGATTGCATCGTGTGGCACTAGGTGTTCGTGTTGCAAGCCGGTGTGCTTGTTTCTCTTGGAGGTTGCCACCTCCTGGGCGGCTTGGTGGCAAGAGGCTTCGTGAAGCACGCAAAGGAAGCTTGTGCGGTGCTCAGAAGAAGAGATTGTGAGAGGTTGGTGCTCACCTCGCGGGGATCGTGAAGAGCAACTCTAGTGGAGCGTGTCATTGAGCTACCACACTTGTGTGTGGGTTCACACGGTACCCTCGAGGGATTGGCTAGAGAACTCACATTGGTGAGTGTCTCGATCAGCTCCCAGTGTGGGATTTGGCACGGCCATTAAGCTTGAGAATCATCACCGGGTGATTCGCCAAACCGTGGAACCACTAAAGTGTTGGTCGACACAACGAGGAGTAGGGGGATGTTGGCAAGCTTCCGAGACCTCGGTAAAAATCACCGGTGTCATCTTGTGTCCACACTTCGCGGTGGTTTGCAATCTCTTCGCTCAAGCTTTGTTCTTACATTCATATATATATTGTGCTTGTGCTTGAGTAGAGTAGTTGTAACTATCTAGCTTGTGTAGCTTGATTAGTTACTTTGCTTAGCTTGTGTAGCTAGGTAATTTGAGCCTATGGGTTAGGCGTGTGTTGCCTTGTCCATTGTGCATCTAGTGAGCTTAGGAGCTTTGTGCTTGTGCTTACTAGAATTGTGTAGGAGCTCAAGCTAGGCTTGTCACCTCACTCTTCTTGTGTAGGATCTTTTGTGAGGTGATCTAGAGTCTTAGTTAGAGGGGTGGAGTCTTGGCTAGACCGACAAGTTTAATTCCGCATTAGTTTCGGTTAGCCGGTGCGATTAGTTTTTAAAAAGGGACTATTCACCCCCCCTCTAGTCCCCATCTCGACCCTTCACGTGGTATCAGAGCTAGGTCTCTCATTTAGTGGTCTTAACCGGCGAGAGAGGATGGCGGACTATGGGCTAGATGTTGAGTGTCCACACATTTTTATGGCACGCACTTTGCACTTTGGAAAAATTGGATGACATGCAATTTTAAGTTTATTTGCCCTCAAATGTGGTGGATCGTAGATGTGGGTTTTTCTCATGTGTTGGATGAAAATGATCTAACTCAAGCACAAGAGAAATGCCTAGATCTCGAGAACCAAGCTACTAACATTTTATATAGATCTTTGGATGATAGCATATTTGGAGAGATCATCTACATGAAAACCGCCCATGAGATTTGGAGTTATCTCAATGACATGTATGGGGCGGCCTTTGATGAGGATGAGGCGCCAAAGGTGGTGGTACATGAGGATGTTGAGCAACATTGCTCCACCTCATGGTCAAGTGAAGATGATGATCATCCTACCACAAGTTCACTTGACAAGTTTGATGATGATGGCTCAAGTGTTGCAAGCGATGATTCTACCCCAAGCACACTTGATGCAAATGATGATGGCTCATGCTCGGTTGACGATGCTACTCCAAGCCCATCCACTACATCGACATATTGCTTCATGTCACAAGGTGGCACAAAGGTATCAAGTAGCAATATGATTGATCATGTTGATTCATATGATGAGCTTGTTAGTAGACTTGCTAGCATGACCATGTCTTTAGAAAGAGAGAAAGCTAAAACAATGAACTTGAAAAATGAAAACTCTTTTCTAAAGAAAACATGTGAACAACAAGAGCATCTACTTTATGTTACTACTTGTTCACATGATGTGCTAAAAGTGGCTCATGAGGAACTTAGTGTTACTCATGATAACTTGGTACAAGACCATGCTTTTCTCACTAAGAAGTTTTCAAATGAGAAATCTAAAACTAGTGAGAGCTCATCACATGGGTCACTTGATCAATCACATATTTGTGCTAACCCTTGTGATGTAGGCAAGAAGCATGTATCCACCTCTTGTGATGATTTACTAGACATGCCATGTTCTTCTACTTTAGATGCTTGCTCTTCTTCTATGTCTTGTGAGACTAACATGTTGAAGGAGAACAATAAGCTCAAAAGAGAATTGAAGAATTTGCTTGCCAAGCTATAAAGGTGCTACAACTCACAAGTCACCTTTGAGCACATATTGAAGACTCAAAGAAGCTATGGCAAGAGGCATGGGCTTGGATTCAAGGGTGGATTGACCAAGGATGAAAGAAAAGAAGAAAAGTAAAAAGCCAAGAAGATAGAAAAGCTATCTCATGTCATGTGCTATCAATGCCATGAAATGGGACATTTGCAAAGGCTTGTCCAAATAAAGAAAAGCTCAAGTTAAAGCAACAAGATGAGCCTCAACCGAAGCCCCAAGATCAAGTCAAGATCAACCATGAACCTAAAGTTGATGACTTGAAGATGAAGAAGAAAAACAAGAAGGGGTGGAAGAGCTTATGCAAGGCATCCAACTCATATCCAAGATGCCAAGATGATGAGCAAGAATCAAGTTTGGAAGAAAGATTTGGCTCACATCAAGTGCCATAGTTGTGATATATTGGGCCACCTAGCTTCGAGTTGTCCACACAAGCTTGAGAAGAAGGCTCAAGCAAACAAGATGAAGCAAGGCAAGAAGGAGTATCACATGAGCAAGAAAGAAAAGGCTCAACAAAAGAGAAGATGCTACTTATGCCGGGAAAGGGGACACATGGCTCATTCATGTCCCTAGGTAACAATTCTAAGCCCGACTTCAATTGATGATGATATTGTGCTTAGAAAGGATGACAATGGTACCTCCTCGGTTGCTATTGCAAAACATCCCGCTACTCATACTAAGGCTTTGCCTAAGTATGTTGCACCTAACTTGAGAGGACCCAAACAAGTTTGGGTACCATCAAAAAGTGGATGAATGTTTGTAGGTACCATGGCATTGGAGGCTTGATTCAATCGAATTCACATTGTTCATTATTTCATTGAGTCAAGTAATGAAGCTTAGTGCCATTCTTATCCCAATGCCAAGTCATGACTAGTGAAGTCTAAATGCTACAACATACAAGTGCAAACTCAAGTTGTGGTGGTTTATTGGAAATATTTGATGGCTTGCAAATACTTTAGTTGAAGCTTGCTATTTGATGATCATAAGCTACAAAGGTATACTTCTAGTTGATCACACATATTTGGGTGCATATGAGTTGATTGAATTGGATATATATGCATATGTTGCTAGCTATGTGATGATTGAACGGATCAAATGCTTAGTAGTCAAATTTGAGTTGGTTTGAATGGATATGATCATGAGATGACTTTAGTATGTGATTTCAATTGGTATATGTCTTGTGATGGTATTCAAACAAGTTGGCATCAAGTTTGATTCAATTTGATGAAGCATAGCTCAATTGCTTAAATCTGTCCACTATTGCAAAACTTGAGTGAGCTGTGATCTTAGCCATATTTGGATGATCAAATCTTGTTGGAATGGCTTGAAATTTGGCATGCATGCTCTATACTTATGGTACAAGATGCTGTAGAAATTTCATGATGCTAGAACAAGGGATACTTCGGTTTTGGAGTGGAACTTGTGAGATATGTTGCAGCAGTTTTCAGCATGTAGTAGGGTGGAAAGGTGTGAAATCTGGTAGCAATCCATAAGGACTTTGGAGCTCAAATTTTTATGGATGCTAGATGACTTAGTGTTGAACATCTCCACCAAATTTCATGGCATTTCAACATGTACATTGTGAGATATGGTTCATTCTTTGAGATGTACAAAATCTGCCAGAAAAGTGACAATTATTGGATTGATCAAGAGTCACTCTCATTGAAAGGTCCTCAAGTTGGAATCATGTTGATAAGTGGTTGAGGCACCTAAGTTTGGTTTTGAATTGAGTTAGAAGCATGACAAGCTATGAGTACAAGTGGCCATTGATTTCGGGAGTGTACTTTGTACACATCTAGTACTCTAGTTGAAGACCAAGACCAAACTCAAGATGGAGAGCAAGAAATGAGCCCAAATAATCATTGGATATCTTTGGTAGAAAGTTCATCATGTGGATCAATCAACCAAAGTCAATTCAAATGAGTATCAAGAATGGTTCTTGGAGAGAGGTCACTTCTCCCGCTGGGGGCATGCCGCCCTCGAGGTAAACCGAGCACCGTGCTTGGATGGCTAACATGGAAGTGAGATTCTAGGAACGATTGGAGATGCTTAGTTGATGCAATCTAATGGGTTGATCTAGAGAAGCAAGCAACACCCAAAATAGAGATGATTCATGCAAGATTCAAATGGTTTTCTCTCATACAAGCAAAGGTCAAAAAAGCAAGCCAACCACAACAAGAAGTGCACTTGATCATAAGTGGTTTTCATTTCATATGGGTGAAGCATGGAATTCAAATTGATATATATTGTCTTCACCAAGCGATTGAATTGGACTTCATGATGCTAGTTGGAGAGCTAAATTGGAATCTAATGACTATCCTCTACTCCAACATAGCAAGGTGAAATTGTTTGACATATGCATTCATATTTTGCTAAGGACTTGCTAGTGCATATAGTCATACATAGTGATCATTCATGAAAATCAAATGTTTTAATGCTTATATGGTACCACTATTGCTTCTATGCTTTATATGATCTAGTGGTGGCATATGACATGTTCATGAGCTAGTAAACCCATAGTATTTGATCTAGAAAATAAGCATTCAAGTACTTCAACTCAACATTGTCAAGATAACCCTTAGCATGAGGTGTGAAAAAGCTTGTCATTGGTTCAAACCGAGTTAGATTATTTTGTGCAAGTAATCTAGATCAAGTCAAAGAGAAAGAAGCTCATGGAAACAATATAGTTCAAGAATTGGTTACAATTGATAAATCTTTTCAAGTGGCTTCCACATTACAAGTTTCAAGACATGGCTAGATCATTACATCATCTTTACACGTGGTATTTCCTTCATGGTATCTTCACGTGGTATTCAACTAAGTAATGTCTAGTACATGAAATTGGTGGTTCCACAAGTGATCCTCAACTTTAAGTGATCAATTCAAATCAAGAAAGCTACCCTCACCAAGAAGTGCTCAAATTGTTCAAATGGTTTGACATATGCTTTGACATAGGGGAGGTGCCCCACCTCAAAATCAAGGTCAAGGATCCTACAAGTGACATACATGTGGCATTTCAAGGTGGTTTTCATGCTTCCACATGTGTTTGTTACAAGTGGTGTCATTCCAACATATGGTGGTGTCCATCAAAAATGAAGATTCAACAATCAACCATCTATCCCTAGTCACAACCTTTGTATCAATAAGAGACATACCTTTTATGGAAATTGATGACAAAGGGGAGAAATTGACAAAGATATGTATGTGTCTTTGGATATATGACAAAAGGGGATGAGAATATGGACATAGAACAAGAGGGAGCAAGAGCAAGATTGAAGATTAGAAGAGGATCAACATTCTTGGACAAAAGAGAAGCACACAAGTTGGGGAGCAAGCTCATGAACTTGATTGATTGCATTTGATATGTGCATATTCATGTGCTTGCTTGCATTTGCATAAGTTTTTTAGATTCCATATGCAATGCTTGTGTGATGTATGCTAGTCATAGAACTTGATTGATGACATGATAACTAGCATGCATAGGTTGTAGCTAGACATATATAGTTTTCATGTGGATCAAGAGTCATTGCTTATAGTGTTGATCTCACATGGTATCTTGAGTTTTGATGTATGTCTAGTTACATGGTTGATGCTAAGGATGAACTTCAAATTTGCAACTCCGATTGGTATCATGCTTCAAAGGTTTATCCTATATACCTTAGCATCACTTTGTAGTGTTAACCCTCTCAAAAGTTTCATATCTTTGTATGTGTGCAAACCTTGAATTCAAATCAATTGGGTACACATATAGGGGAGTTACCACTACGAAGAAAGTTTTATTCTTCAATTCCATATCTTTGTAGTGTTGCCATCAATTACCAAAAAGGGGGAGATTGAAAGGTCTCTTGTGGTTTTTGGTAATTGAGTGTCAACATTAGGTGAACTAATATGTGTGATTGAGATAATACACAGGAAATTAGTTCACACATGTGATGATGCAATGAAGGAGCTTATTGCATATGAAACATGACATTGAGTCATGTGACCGAGGTGGTGAAGATCAAGACAAAGGCTTGGCTTGAAGGACCTGGGTTGTAAGTGTGAAGGGCAAGTCATCGGACTTGGCGCCGATGGACCGACGCAATAGCGGTGAAGAGCAAGTGAGGTCAAGATCGATGGACCAAGAAGGTCATGTGATGATATGGAGCGGATCATATCATTCTTGATCGTGTTGGTGCATGCGTTGCATCGGCACTTGAAGATGGAGCGGAATGAAAATGCGCAAGGCAAAGGTATAACCTATAGGGCATTTCATTTCGCCGGTCATTGGAGCTTAGAGAAGTTAATGACCGGGTTTAGGATAGATGGCCGTACTATTAAGAGGAGCGAACTTGTTTGCATATCGGTCATCTAGTGCCACTTGAGCGATCTAACTTTGCGATGTGTTAGGATCGAGTGGCGTGCTAAGAGCTAACCCGCCTTTGAAATGATTGTGAAAATGCTAACACACTTGCACATGGTGATGTACACTTGGTGGTGTTGGCACATTTACAAAGCGGGCGGTGATTGCGGTTGGTTGAGCTGGGTTTGTGAACCGCTCATCCTCCCGCCGAAGCTTACGAGGCGGGATTTGCTCTTCGAGAAAATGAGATGCATATTTTCTATTGCGCCGGATGCAAGTTGGAGATGAAAACATGCTATTCCTCGTGCTCAAGTTTGGTATACTTGATGGGTAGTATGTCGAAGAAGGCGTCGTGTGATTCGGTGGAGTTTTATTTGGAAAGCGGTGGCCGGGACGCATTCCGGCCGGCATCTTTTCGACCGGGGGCCTTCCGGTGGGTGCGTCTCGGCGAGAGCCCTGCGAGCGGTTTTGGCGGACGCCTGGGACGGATGCTTCCGGTGCTCGGCCGAAGGCGGCCGGACGCGGCGAGGAGGGTGCTGCATGTGGGCCCGTTCCTTGTCGGTAGTGGCCGGGCGGCGGCCGGACCCGTGGACGGACTTCCGGGTGAGTCCGGTCGGTGCGCCCCGGTCGGTCTTGGTAAAACCGTGGTTTGAAGCACCAACGGCTAGTTTTGGCTTGGGGGCTATAAATAGAGGGTGTGGCCGGCCTTGGGCGGTGCTTAGCACCTTGGGGACTTTTGTGTCCATGCTTGAGAGTGCTTGAGAGCCCTCCCACTCATATATGCTTGATATTGTTCATCCCGATTGAGTGAGAGATCGAGTTCTAGTGCGTTGCTTTGAGAGATTGCATCGTGTGGCACTAGGTGTTCGTGTTGCAAGCCGGTGTGCTTGTTTCTCTTGGAGGTTGCCACCTCCTAGACGGCTTTGGTGGCAAGAGGCTTCGTGAAGCACGCAAGGAAGCTTGTGCGGTGCTCCGAAGAAGAGATTGTGAGAGGTTGGTGCTCACCTCGCGGGGATCGTGAAGAGCAACTCTAGTGGAGCGTGTCATTGAGCTACCACACTTGTGTGTGGGTTCACACGGTACCCTCACGAGGGATTGGCTAGAGAACTCACATTGGTGAGTGTCTCGATCGAAAGCCCCAGTGTGGGATTTGGCAATCGCCATTAAGCTTGAGAATCATCACTTAGGGTGATTCGCCAAACCGTGGAACCACTAAAGTGTTGGTCGACACAACGAGGAGTAGGGGATGTTGGCAAGCTTCCCGAGACCTCGGTAAAAATCACCGGTGTCATCTTGTGTCCACACTTCGCGGTGGTTTGCAATCTCTTCGCTCAAGCTTTGTTCTTACATTCATATATATATTGTGCTTGTGCTTGAGTAGAGTAGTTGTAACTATCTAGCTTGTGTAGCTTGATTAGTTACTTTGCTTAGCTTGTGTAGCTAGGTAATTTGAGCCTATGGGTTAGGCGTGTGTTGCCTTGTCCATTGTGCATCTAGTGAGCTTAGGAGCTTTGTGCTTGTGCTTACTAGAATTGTGTAGGAGCTCAAGCTAGGCTTGTCACCTCACTCTTCTTGTGTAGGATCTTTTGTGAGGTGATCTAGAGTCTTAGTTAGAGGGGTGGAGTCTTGGCTAGACCGACAAGTTTAATTCCGCATTAGTTTCGGTTAGCCGGTGCGATTAGTTTTTAAAAAGGGACTATTCACCCCCCCTCTAGTCCCCATCTCGACCCTTCAGTATGAGTGATTATAGGATCGATAAGCCGTACTATAAAGAGGGGAAAACTATCATTTACATATCGACCCTTGAGGTGTGAGTGATTATAGGATCGATAAGCCGTACTATAAAGGCGGTGATGGTTGTAGGGTTGAGTTGGGTTTGGGAACCGCTCACCCTCCCGCGAGCTTGCGGCGGGATTAACGCTTTCGAGAAAATGAGATGCATATTTTCTATTGCGCCGGATGTAAGTTGGTGGTGAAAAACATGCTAGTCCTCGTGCACAAATTGGTATATTTGTTGGATAGCATGTCGGAGAAAAGACGGCGAAGGGCGCAACGAAACGATGACTTTTATTTTGCTCTGGCGGGCCGGACGCACCGGCCGAATAGGGTCAAATGTGACCGGACGCCCGGTCGAGGCGTCTGGCGAGTGCTCGCAATCGGGGTTCGACCTCGGCCGCCCGGACGCGGATGACCGGATGCTTCGGTGTCTTGGCCGAAGCACCGACCGGACGCGCGGCCGGACCGGTTGAGACAGGGGGAAAACCACTGCTGAGGGTTGTCGGTTAGACCGGACCCACCGACCGGACTCCGACTCGGGTGAGTCCGGGTCACAAGGCGTCCGGTCAGGCTGATTTTTGTGCGCTTTTGCACCCCAACGGTTGATTTCGTGGTGGGGGTATTTATACCCCCTTGGCCGGCTCTAGGAGGTCTCTTGGACATTTGAAATCATTCCTAACACCTCTAGAGGTGAGCACACATCCTCCTCACTCCCTTTGCTTGAGAGCATCATTCTAGTGAGTTGAGGTGATTCAAGTGCACTTTGCTTTGATCATTGCATCTAGTGGCGCATTTTGAGGATCGTTGTGAGCCGGTGGATTTCTTGTTGCTTTGGGGAGCACCACCCCTAGCCGGCTTGGTGATTGGTGGAGGCGTTGGCAAGAGTTGGTGATTGTTCTTGGCCACCTCCAGGTGACTTGTGAGAGGATCACACACTCCTCGTCGGGAAGACAAAGTGTGAGTAATCTATTGCTCGTGTCTTGGATACCTCTCATTTGCTTTGGGTGCGATAAGCCTAAAGGCATTTGGCTTGGAGTGAGCTCCACATCGACCCACACGTGAGAAGGTTGGCACAACGGAGATTAGCTTGAGGGTGCTCAAGTGAACTTCGGGTTAAATCGTGTGTCTCCACTTGTCTCTTGGTGATTGGCTTCAATTTGGTTATCACATTGTTTCATCCTTGGTGATTGGATTGACTAGCCGCGACATTGTGGTATATCACCTCTACACTCTTGCATTACTTTCGTATATCTTGTGCTAGTGTAGTTTGAGTAGACTTGCTTAGTTGCTTAGCCTTGTTTAGAGTAATCTAGCTTGTTCACCTAGTTGGTAAAGTAGCGACTTAGCCTTTGTGTGTGAACTAGAGATCATAGCAACTAGAATTGTCAATAGGAGGCTTGCCGACAAGTAGAGCTAGAGCAAACGCGTTTATCGCCTTTTGTTATTCTAACAAGTTTGTCTAGTGTTTTGTAGAAAATTTTATTAGGCTATTCACCCCCTCTAGCCATTTAGGACCTTTCACCCGCCTCGAGCGAGCTGAGCTTGTGGCGAGTTTCCACCTAGAACGAGCTCGATGGGTCGCTCACGTGGGGACCAAGTCGGCTCCCAAGCTCGTCCAAGGAAGCGGGTCCGTCAGGGGCCGGCGTCGGGAGGCTTTGGGCTGCTACATCGAGCTCTGCCCCGGCGATCGAGCGACTTCCTCGAGTCCGACTCATACTAGCTCGGCTCGTAACGGCAGCGAAGCGGGCTACTCATAGGCTTATCATTGCGACTACATCGCGATCCCAGCTAGGGATCGGGGGAATCAATCTGCGGTGCAGAGCTAGAGGCACTCGAGTACCGGTGGTGAGCTACGATACCGGTAACTGCGACACGCCCGCAAAACGACCCCTTGAAAGGTCCTAATGGCTAGAGGGGGTAAATAGCCTATTAAAAATTCTTACAACAACACTAAACAAAACCGATTAGTAAATAAGATGGCGAAGCAAACTTAGCGATGCTACAAACTAGCTATGCAAGCCACAAGTCAATTCTATTGTCTCTAATCACAAGTAATAGCTAGGTCACTAAATTACTCCTAGGTGAACACGTTATACAAGCTAATATAACACTAGGAGCTACACAAGGTGAACAAAATATGAACTAAAGCAACTATGTCTACACAAGCTAATTAAAGTAAGCAAGGTAAATACAAGAGTGAGCGATCCTCGATATACCGACGGTGTATAGTGTAGAGGATGTCGTAGCCAATCACCGGGTCAAGAAATCTCCAACGAGCAAGAACAAGTGACACGATGATTTTTCACCGAGGTTCACGTGCTTGCCGGCACGCTAGTCCCCGTTGTGGCGATACACTCACTTGACGGTTGCTAAGCTTAATGGCACGGTGCCAAATCCCCGGTGGGAGCTCAAGCACCACGGATCACAAGAGAGGATCCACAAGCCACGAGCAATCCACTAGTGCTCCTTTCGCGAACCTCCCGCGGGGTAAGGAACGACCCCTCACAAAACCACCGGTGTGGCCACGAACAAGCTCCAATCGAGCTCAACACCGCCTCAACCTCCAAGCCGTTAGGGAACCGAGCAAATTCCTAAGAGAAACAAGATCCCGCAGCTCCTCCAAGGATGAAGTGCCTCTAAATGCAAGCAATCAAGCAAATGCACTTCTATCTCTCTCAATCTCACCCAAGATTCGAAGTTAGGATGAAGAGATGAGTGGAGCGGAGTCTCACAAGCTCACAAGTGTGTAGGAGTGCTCAAATGTGCAAGAGAGAACTCTAGTAACCGCCATCCAAGTATATATAGAGCCTCCCACGAAATAGAGCCGCTGGTGCACAAAATGCACTTTTCTGGCGTGTTGATCGGGCGCGACCGACCGGACTCACCACCGGTCCGGTCAAGCGTCCGGCCGCTCCCGATTGAGCGTTCGGTAAGATAGGACAAGCGCCCGCCCCACGGTGGCAGCTCTGATCATGCATCCGGTCCAAGCGTCCGGTCACCACCGGAAGCTTCCCGGTCGATCCTCGGTTGAGCTCGAAAACATGCTTTATCGAATCCCGACCGGACTCGCTCGACCGGACCGGCCGGTCAAAACCGAAGCTTCGGTCCGGCGTCCGGTCCGCGGTTCGGTCGCCATTTGTTTCTGCGAAATACTGACCTCTTGTTGTCGCCTTTGCTTCAACCTGCTTTCGCCTCTTGCCACAAGTTACCAACACGTCGAAGACGATCTCAATATCATGTATGTTAGCATGTCGCGATCGATTAGGCAAGAACGAAGTTAGTGCTCTCAATCCTAAATGCAATATGCAAGTCAATTGGATCTAGAAGAACTTCACCAAAGGATTAGTCGTGGCATCCCCTCTTGATAGTCGGCCATCTAGCCTATAATGTGATCACACGCTCTATCGTGTCTTGATCACCGAAAGAAAACCCTATCAAGTTATACCTTTGCCTTGATCTCCGGGTTACTCTCAAACCGACAATCCGAGCTTGACGATCCATCATGTCCATCATCATCGTCCATGTTCATGATCATCATGCTCCACGTCATCCATGCAATCCTATCTCTCAAGTCACACTTAGAGTAAAGGATTAGCATAACAAGTGTGTCATCAATTTCCAAAACCAAACATGAGATTTCACGACGGGACTCGACCGCTGGGATACCGAGCTCGGGTCTCGCCAATCGCTACGGACAAAGGAAGTCATTCGTCCCGAGCTCTTTTGTCCACATGTTTCGCTGGATCCCGCCTGGATTCGCGACGCGTGCCACGGAAAGCGGCGTAACGGTGTCAAGCGGCGTCCAGTGTTAGGCGGCGGGTCAGAGAGGCGTGCCTGGCTGCCGATGGGACGCCTCCCTGGCCGTAACACTCGATTTGAAGCGTAATTGAGTATGACAGTCACCGTTACAGGGCCAGCGAGCTCTCGAGCTCGCCCAGACGGCCCCCGGACGCCCGGATCCCTGCGTCGACCTCCTCTATGATGAGCAAGAGTAGCATGGCAGGCTATGAAGCAGTAGGGAAGCGGCGCACACGCACCTGACACATCGGCGTGCCCTGCAGCCGGCCCATTTTACGTTTTCCCCCTTACTATTAGTTCTCTCCCGTGGCACCCTCATGTATACCCCTTGAACTATAAAAGGGGTACCTTAGCCATCAGGAGAGGACACCCACATTCAAAGCAACACGGCTTACTCCACTCTCACCATACGCACCACGATATTGGCATCTGACTCAATCACGGAGACTTGGGAGCTTGATCCCTCTCTCGACCAAGCTTGTACCCACCCCTCTACGAGCATTTGAGCTCAGATAGTGACCTCGACTCGACTAGGGCACCAACTTTGCTTGAACCAAAGATACATTGCGCATCATTGTCCCTAGAGTTAGGCCATCGAGAGCACACACTTGCCGGTCGGTATATTGTGGACTGTGGTTTAGAACCACGACAATATGTGTATCGTGTGGGCATGGGAATTTGAAATTTCTCTATCATCATCAATTATTAAAAATAGAATTATTGAAAGCTAATTGAGTGGCAACATTAGTGGACTAATGCATTTTATATAAGATTAGGTCACAACTCACAAGCATGGTGAGCAGCATGAAGACCATGGACATGATGTTGATCATGGATATGCAAGTCCTCGATATGAAGTGATGAATTAAAGGCCAGGCAAAGGTATATGAATAGACATTTGCTTTCATCGGCCTATGGTGTGTGTCAAGAGAAGGCAATTGCTAAGGTTAATATAGATAGATAGACAACTCAAAAAGAGGGGAAAAAGTTAATATTAGTGAACAATTGTACTTAGAAGGAAGATACCAAAAGATTTTTGGTATTTTCCAGGTTGCTACGCATCCGCCGTGGTACTAGACACCGTAAGAAAAATTATTGTTTCACTCATCCTTCAATTCGCATAACATTACTTGTTAAAAAGCTCTTTTTACCTAATTTTTCCTAAAGTTATGCAATCTTTATGAATGTGACGTTCTTCATTATTAACTTTCCAAAACTTTGGACAAACCATCATATATTTTACGGTAGGGCTTGTTTGTTCCCACATTTTTGCACGTTCGCGTAGTGATTCAAATGAGATAATAGTGAGCTCTAACTATTAATACATGCCCCCACTTATCTCTCTCATAAAGTTCCTAAGTTCTTGTGCTTGAGCTCGCTATAGGCTTACACCTTGCTTTTTTTCTCTCTCCTCTCCTCTCTCTCCTCCACCACAGCATCCAACCAGCTTACAACCTGCTATTATACTTGCTCTAAGTGGAACAATCCCGCTACATGCCTCACGACTCACGGCTGTAGCTTGCGTGTCTCCTTTCTGTGTCTCCATCTGTGTCTCTACAAGTATGGACGGAATCGGTCTGTTCTTTTATTCACCGATGGGCCCTCTTTTTACCCATCAACATCTCACGTCACTAGGAATTGAGGAAACGACCGCCATCAGTGGTCAGCCCATCTGCTTTGTCGTTCTGTAGGTTGTGGCCACTGGTCGACTTTGAAGGTCCAGCATTGTCGTGGACGCCGCCGGCGGAGAGATCTTGGACCCCTAGGTGGATCCTAACTCGAGAGCTAGGAGCTAGTCCACGATGCCGGCGATGAGCAGGAACTTCGCGCTTGTTGATGTGCGGTTGCACCGCCGAGCCACCCCGTCTTCAACTGCGGGCGGCGCTTGGACTTCGTCGCAAGAGCACGCCTCCACGATGACCGCGTATCGGAGCTCGGTTTAAAACGACCTTGCCATGGCGAGGTCGATATGTCGTAGCACTAGCGCGGCACCGGCATTGGCTGCTCGATGTCCCATGCGTGCTACGAGGGATGAGCATGGCCGCGAGCACCATAGTGATAGTCCTAGCATGCAAGCGACTCTGTTTTCTCCATGCGTGCCTCGTCGGGACAAGGGGACGAATGGATGGTGGACACGCGAGACATGGAAGCGAACACGCAACGGAGACACACAAGCTTCAGCCACGACCCTTTGGCGGAAAAGGGGCTGGAAGGGGCCATGCCCCCCCCCCCTAACATCACATCAAATTTGTTTTATGTAATATATAATTTAATAATCTTCAATATAAATATATAATTAAAGTTTTTATCATTTATTTTTTTCATGACTTTACTACAATCACCTAAATTTATAAATTTTCTTTGGCAAACCTTCATGTATATATATATTTTTTGGCTCCGTTAGATTGCTCATTCTACTCGGGAAAGAACAATGTGGATGATTAGATGATAAATATTGAATAAATTTAGAAAAATAAGTGTCTAGCCCTAGTGCAAAAATCCAAGCAAATAAGCTAAACACTTCTCTTATACGATTGAAACTTTTCGATCGGTCCCCTTATACATAATTTTCTGGCTCCGCCACTGTCCGCGACTCACAGTCGCCCACGACGTGGAGTCCGAAAAAAACCACGAGCCATGATTCGAACTCGTGGCCACAGAGCCGTGTCCGCTCAATAGCGGCGGTGTGTCGCGAAAAACAAAGAGGGTCTTATTGACCATGTAAGGTCTACGCGGTCGATTGAACTGCTAAAGTTCTCAATAGAAAATGCGTCGTCGTTGGCTTTTGAGAATACACAAAGGAACAACAAAAAACGTCAGCTTTCCATAGACGCATGGGACTGAACAACTGAATCACTCCATGATGAAGAACCAGAGGAGATAACGATTGGAGGCCAACCGGTACGTAGGGGTTGGTTGGCGTAAGGCAGTTAGCTTTGCTCTTTGATCTGATCAATCAAGTCGCATTTCTTTTCATTTTCGTATGCACGCCACCGCCGTACAATCGCAACTTCGCAAGGTGCGGTAGTGTCGTCGCATCCCTTCCATTCCAATGACGGTGGCTGACCAGCTGACGCTGCAGCACGAACTCGTGCAACTTTTTGGCTTCCAAGCCTGCCTGAAAAACGACGCAGAAGAGCAATCCAAAGGCGTATTGTGCGTTCTTAGGTTAACTAGGGCTTGGATTAAGAGAGAGAGAGAGATGACAGCGGTATCTGCACAAGTTATAATAGTTTTAGGAGAGAAATTGTTAAAGGAAAAGGCAGCATATCGAAGAGGAAAGACAGAGTTGTAGAAATAGTAATTTTCTATTGTTATTATTAATATTTTTTTTTGAAAGCTATTGTTATTATTAATATTAATAGTAGTAGTACTGTATGTTTATCTGCATTGGCCGTGCCGTAACCTGAATACGTGATACTTGCAGAAACACTAGTTGAAGTTGAAGGGAGCTTTTCATCGTGGGCGAACACTAGGGAACGATAACGCGCCAGCGTGGAAATCAGCAGAATGGCATTGGACAGGCCACAGGTTACCGTTTCCTAACCTGAAGCGAAGGTGATGAGATGACATGAGCCGAACTTTCACAGTTTCTGAAGCTGACGCAAGCCCCTCCATGCAAAATAGATGCAAACTCCCTCTGTCAAAAAATATGTGAGTCGCCCAAGCACTAACCGCAGTAAACAAGAAGGATAGTCAAAGACACTGCTACCATTAGATACAAATGATTTGTCACTGTACATATTTGGATGGACTTGTTATTAATGCAGCCTCAAAAAGCACTCATGGCCACTCACGGCAACATTTTTTACATTAAACAAATTGCCCACTTGCATTCAGTGGCGGTAAATACTATAAATTTAGCGCCAAAACAAATCATACGCTCAATTTTTACACAGCAAAAGCAAACGAAAATTTCAAACTACTACTCCTGGGGTCATTTTTCTAAAACTGTGGCAATGAAAGGCCAGTAACCCTCTGGTTGCCTTCAGTTGAACCATTCACCTCTCATCTCTCATCCTTCTTCTATGGCATTTGACTTAAACACACCAGCAGAGGATGAAGGAGAGTGAGTGCATGATCTCAACAAGACTCCTGATGAACTTGAAGAGGGTCACGATTCCTTGGAAGGTGTAGTACATGTAGTTAAACAAGAACAAATTTATCAAGGTAAACACTTTGCACGCGCTCTCTCTCTCTCTCTCTCTCTCTCCCGTTATCCCTCTATCTATCTCCCTAGTTTTCTCCCTCCCTCCCTCTCTTCTCCTCTGATCTCTCCATCTCAAGTTCTCTCTCTAGTTTTCTCCCTCCCCCTCTCTATTATCCTCTTTGATCTCTCCCTCTCTAGTTCTCTCTCTCTCCCTCTATGGTTCTCTCTCTCCTGCTCCTTTGTATGATCTCTATCCTAAAATTAGTATGAACTGCTTTACTCACTCTATCATAAAATCGCAAGAGGGATCAAGGAAGAGATAAGACTGCCGACAACTTGTTGTGGGTACAGCTACCACCTACTCTGTACTGTACACATGAGTAGGGGACGACCGCCATTTTGGGACGCTCTACTGTGTCTAGAACGACACACATACTAGGACGGAGGGAGTATCTCGTTTTTTGACACGTTAAACCTTTTCAAGTTTGACTCTGGATCTTATGCGACTCACTCTCACAAGACACACCATCGCCCATAGTGGCTTGCCTTCCTGGTCAAGATATGACCACAAAAAATCATATGTCCATTCAAATATTTCATACTTGAATCTCGGTAGAAGCAACATTACAGCCGGGCTTATTGTACGAGTTTCGATTTTTGAAGGCTGCATATGACGTGTCACTATTATACAGCTGCTGGCGGGGTTAGAGCAAGTTTAATAATTTAGCCAGCTGAAGGCTGTAACACATGCCATGTACATCCAACTAGTATTATATAGGTGGACTATATAAATACCAATGTGTGAGAGATAAATATTTAATTTTTGCACAACTAACTGCATTGGATTGGGCAAGAGAAAACAAATTTAACCTTTCTTCTCGTAACATGTGTTGCAGCCGGCGAAGAGCTTACCGCCAACACTCCCATCTCTCCCCGACATAGCTGCTTTTTTTGTCGACATGGTGCTCTCGCAGAGCCGGCTGAGAAACGCTCATAATACTTGCTCTTATTAGCCATGCTCGAACATTAATTGCAAATGAGTCAGCTATTATTGGTATTAACAAAAAAATTAAGGTGACTCTAGTGGTGTCACCGATTTTCTAGATTTTTCTTTTGCTATACAAGGTGTGTGATTGCCTTTGATTACAAGAAGAGAGATGTGAAGATAGGACACTCCTGCCTACAGGGAGGAGGGAAACAACGGTGAAAGACTCGGGGATGAAAGAGCTGAACCAAAGCGTCATAGAACCCGTGAGATGGTGTTGTGTGCATTGTACGTATCGAAATGGACATCGTTTAGCAAATTGCAACTGCCGTGTCTGAAATACACAACGTATTTATTTTCTTGCATTAAGCTGCTGCATTGAAGAAGATTCGTTCCCAATTTTGTTAGTCCAGTTCGTTCCCAATTTTGTTAGTCCAGTTTCAGTACCAAAAGGAAGGCCAACTTGGGGAACGCGCGCGTAGCGCGTTGGCCAAGGTCGCTAGTTGCAGCGCCTGGCCGCTTCGCGTTCGAGCGCCATTTCGGAGCGAGTTTTTCGACACGGAACGATAGGTTCCCAAGATATTGTTGCCTTCTCACAGCGCGGATGTCGCGCCGATGTGGTCATGTGGCGACGCGTCGCCGCCACAGCTTTCGAGTGCGGTGATTTTCGAAAGTGCCTATCAGCTGTGAGATCGAGTCTTCTACGCGTGTAGTTGTAGGTTTGTTAGTATACAAGGTGGTGTGTGAGGTGTGCGTGTGTGTGGGATGTGTGTTTGTATCCGAACAGATGCTACATACTTAGATGAGAGGCCGGAAAAAAAAAAGAAAAAAAAGAGGAAGGCCAACTTCGCTACCTTCAACTGACCATCACGATTGAGACGTGTTGCGATGGGCTCTTGTTTGCTGAAAGGCCAACTGAAATTGACCTCGAATATATGAATTAGGAGAAGTTTTAGCAGGAGAAGCTGGGTGAATTTGATGGCGACGGCCACACCCATCTTGCCTAAAACCTCGCTGAACAGTTGTTGTATTTTTGTGCGTATATATATAGGAGTCCGTGCACCAATTCTTATGTGGAACACGAAGTCGAATTTTCTCTGCGAAGAGAGGATATCTGAAATTCCTTCCCTGTGGGCCCACCTGTCAGGGACCCTTCATTATTCTTGGGAAATAAGCCGAATCAGGGTCAATTAGTGCAAATGCCGAGGAACCCCGAGGGCTAAACCGTAAAACAACCCTCAAGTACCCATCTCCACCTTCCCTTCCTCTCTCCCGGATTCCCGGCGACTTCCCTTTTTCCTTCCCTCCCCGGCCGCCTCCGCGATCGCAATTCGCACCTGCCTGCCCCGACGACCTCTCGTCCTCCCCACCCATGGCGCGGCGATCCGCCCCTCTCCTGCGCCGCCTCGTCTCCGCGCCCGCGCCGGGGCCCCTGCAGGGGCCTCGCGCGGCGCACGGTGACCTACATGCCGCGGCCCGGGGACGGCGCCCCGCGCGCCGTCACGCTCATCCCGGGCGACGGCATCGGGCCCCTCGTCACGGGCGCCGTGCGGCAGGTCATGGAGGCGATGCACGCGCCCGTCTACTTCGAGACCTACGACGTCCACGGCGACATGCCCACCGTCCCGCCCGCCGTCATCGAGTCCATCCGACGCAACAAGGTCTGCATCAAGGGCGGGCTCGCCACGCCCGTCGGAGGCGGGGTCTCCTCCCTCAACATGCAACTGCGCAAGGAGCTCGACCTCTACGCCTCGCTCGTACACTGCTCCAACCTCCCCGGCCTGCCCACCAGGCACGAGGGTGTCGACATCGTCGTCATCAGGGAGAACACCGAGGGAGAGTACTCTGGGCTCGAGCACGAGGTCGTGCCCGGGGTCGTTGAGAGCCTCAAGGTACGACGGACTGTCGGTTGGGGTTGGGGATCGATCGGTTATTTGCGGTTTCATGTTTATGATATGGTTTTCCTGCTATATAATATAATATTATATTATAAAACTCTTGTGGCTGCCTATATAATATTATATTATAAAACTCTTGTGGCTGCCTATTACTTCGACGTATTAATTAATTAACTTAAATGACAAAACGGTTTCTTTTATCAATATTTTGGTACTATTTGAAGTACTCCCATTATTATTTCTATAATTGTAGTGATGTTGTTAGCTTATTAGCTCAATCAGCACGGACTTGTTTCATCTGAATTTGTGATCACCAAAATTTCTTTAGGAAAGACGATTAGTTTTTATTTTCAGTAGCTTGTATCATTGTAATTATCACTTCATATATCGAAAGGCTGCAGCTATAGGACATGTGGTGAGATTAGCATCATGTTTGAAGATGTTTGGACAGTAGGGAATTGGGTTATATTCACTATGTTCATTTACTGATTCACACACGCATATATACACAACATATTACTAACGCGTCAATAATATATTAGCAGTGATCCACATTTTTCATGTCTTGTCTTAGTCATTTAAGCAATTGTTTCCTATGCTTTTGTGCCATGAGTTCCTGTGAGACTTTGCTCAAGAAACTGTTATTGAAATAGAATCCACTCATTTAGTGTTTTTGATCCTTTTTTCAGTTCTTATCTGAACCTTTCTTCCATTATTACTCTTACTGAATGGATTTCCTATGTGATCACAAAGTTTTGCTCTGAGAGGATTGCCAAATACGGCGTTCGAAAGTATGCTCACCTTAACAACCGAAAAGAAAGTCACTGCAGTGCATAAAGCAAACATTATGAAGCTTGCCGATGGTTTGTTCTTGGAGTCTTGCCGTGAGGTTGCTTCAAAGTATCCTGGTATTCAGTACAATGAAATGATTGTTGACAACTGCTCTATGCAACTTGTTTCAAAGCCAGAACAGTTTGATGTCATGGTATGCATCTATTCTTAGCATTTTTTTTTTTCCTGTATATATATGTCATTTAATTTGGAGCATCACTAAACCTTGGATTACCTTTTTTCTGTTCTGCACCGAGTTCATTTTCATCTGCATTGTACAATTTTAAACTATCAAATATTTGTTTGTATATTGTTGAGTTAAGTGGTCGGACCCTTCCCAGACCCTGCTTAGCGGGAGCTACGTGCACCGGGCTACTCTTTTATACTGTTGAGTACTTGAGTTCCAAAGTAGTGGTTCCAATGCCAAAACTATAGAACTATTGAATAGTTATTATTATAGGATTGCTTTACTAGAAGAACAGGTTCCTAAACTGTACGAATTCAAGCATATGTAATTTTTTTTGGTAAACAGTAACCCTTTGCTCCTTTTTATGTATTTTCAAATTTGGGGTAAAACTAAAAAACTTGTGGCTTGTGGGAGTTCGGAACTTCCTTAAGGATGTGAGAATGGGGGAATCCTCTGCTCGTGCGAGCTTGCCATGTGATAACGATGGCGTTTCTCTGAGAAATATATCAAACCAAGATATATTGGGCTAATCAAAATCCCACTGTTCTTAAGGAATGGAAATTGATATTTTTGAAAATTTATAAGATTTGTGACTAGTTACAGTATTTAAGTGACGCAAGCACATCATTGGCAAGCTAAGCTTAGATACAATGTAAAAAGCATGTGCTTACTAACGTCTTTTCTATTTGCTATCTCATTTGTTTTCTGTTTTCCTAATTTTCTCAATTGCTTCCTTGCAAGAACACCATGGATTAGGATTTCCTGCTGGTTTCAATCTTTTCCTTTTTTTTTTTTTTGTAGGTTACGCCTAATCTTTTATGGCAATTTGGTGGCTAACACGGCTGCAGGTATTGTTGGAGGGACAGGCATCATGCCTGGAGGTAGGGGTTGATGCTCATTCTTTTATTATTTGTAGTCTTCTCCTCTGACTAAAATGGTTCTGGTAGCATTCCATTTTTTATAATTTGTTGCAGAAATAATATTTTGGGCATGACTTATCTCCCTCTGTGCCTACATTGTTACATATTTGTAAAAACTTTGTGACATATGGAGCATCTCTTGGCGCTTTTAATTAATTTGAGTTCTATATTTTTTTTTTTTTTTTTTGAAAATGAGTTGGAATAAGTTTGATGCTTAGGTTACTAATCCTCGGTACTGCATTATGTTCTAGGCAATGTGGGTCAGGACTATGCTGTCTTGAGCAAGGTGCTTCTGCAGGAAATGTTGGAAAGCGAGAACATTGTGGAGCAGAAGAAAGCAAACCCTGTTGCGTTGCTTCTGTCATCTGCTATGATGTTGAGGCATTTGCAGTTCCGTCATTTGCTGACCGTCTGGAGGCGGCGGTGAAGCAGCGTTGTTGCGGAAGGCACGTACAGAACAAAGGATTTGGGCGGTACCAGCACCACCCAGGAAGTTACCGATGCTGTGATTGCTAGTCTGGATTAGATTCCTGGTGCAAAAGTTAATTCTTTGGGGGTGACTAGTTGGCTAGTCCTGACTCCTGAGTGTTATTTGTCTTACATAGATTTAGATTGCTTCACATTTTCGAGGGATTACAAGGTATCCCTTGTTTCAGATTTTGTTTAGAAATAATATTGAGGAACCGACAATGATTGTTGTTCACTTTATACTTTGTACTTATCAAGGTGGAAGACCTTGAGTTGCAAAAAGCCAAAGGGAATGGATGGCAGTCCCAAAATAATATGAATTGGGAATTGACTCTCAAATTGGAGCTTTGGCCCATGGTTGCCACTACATTGAGCTGTCTCTTTGGATTGTTCCTGAGATTGTTACGGACGTTGTGGTTTTGCACTTGCGAAGGTAATGTGCTTGCTTGTTGATTTCTGGCTGTGCGTCTGGTGATCATTGGACCCAGCTTTGAAAAGCTTTAATATGTAATCCCTCCATTCCAAATTACAAGTCGCTTTTGACTTTTTGGATACATCCATTTTGCTTTGCATATAGATATAATAATATGTTCAGATACATACATAACAAAATGAATGAACCAAAAAAAGTGGGACATGTAATTTGAAAAGAAGAACTATGAACTTGCATTATTTTTTTTTAGATACATCCATTTTGATTTGCATATAGATATAATAATATGTCTAAATACATAACAAAATGAATTAACCAACAAAAGTTAGGCGACTTGTAATTTGAAACGGAGGAAGTATGAACTTACATCAATTTTTGTTTTCCTTTACCTCAATCTTATGTGATCATGGAGGTTTGATGTTATAGAATTATTATATGTTAATAAATACACCTTAAATAATTCATGTCCTCACTCCATTCAAATTCTAAGCCATTCTATCCATTTTAGAGTCAAAGCATCTCAAGTTTGATCTAAATTATAAAAAATATAATTATTGAAGAATTAATGATATTTATTTAGTATCGTAAATGTTATTATTTTATTACATAAAAAATAAATTTGGCTAAATTTAAATGCTTTGACTCTCTAATAAAGTTAAATGACTTATAATTTAGGATGAAAATAGTAACTCCGATAGTTTGCTAAATGAACTCTATCCTTCAAATTTGGCAAAACATGAACTTGTACTCTCCAAGTTTGCTAAATCAACTCGTCATCTTTCCCAACTTGCTATCCCTCCCCTGCACTTGTAGCGCATATGCGGGCTCGTATGTGTGGTGCATCCGTGCATTATCGAAGAGAGGTGGAAGGACATAAACATAATTTTCTTTTGCTCTCGTGATTTTACGATGTAAGTTAGATCACGAGTTTGACAAGTGAACTATGTCTTTGCTATTTGTATGCGGCATTCTTATATTTTAGCAAAAAGATAAAAAACAAGTCTCCAACAGTTTTGTATTTAGGTTTGGCAATTTGGGGAGTTAGCAAAAGAGGCCGTCTACGTAACTCCTTTACATTTTCCATGCACAATTCCTCCAACACAATTTAGCTGCTTTGCATTTGAAAAATAAATGGCCCGCGTCTTCATCTAATCTGTTACGAAAAGGACAACGGTGTCAAGCTTCGCCTTGCAATATTCCTTCTCAACGGCAAGCTATTATGAGCGAAGTTCCATGAAAACATCTTTATCATATTTGGAATATTAAGTTGCCACAATTCAACATACAAATGGATTTCAGACTTGTAGGTTGCAGCTTTGAAACATCGTTTCACAGGACCCACAATGCAAAACAGAAAGATGTTCTAGCATAGCTGCATGGGCTGATTGGTTCCATCAAAAAATGCATACAAAGGAGTTAGACTATTCTGATTATTCACGTCACAGAGACAAAAAGAGAGACAATATTTTACTTTGTGCCATTGAGCTAGCAGAAGCATGGAGGTCTAAGAATATCTCCAACAATTAAGACCTAAAATATAAGACCCATTCATCCTTTAGCAGCCCTCAGGGCCTGTTTGGAACACAGTTTTTTTAAAGGAATCTTGGAGGTTTTCATTTCTGTGGAAATAAAGCCTGTAACTGTGTTTGGAACAAAGGAAAACCAAATTCCTTTCCGGAGGCAAGGAAGTGAGCTGTGTGCATTTTGGAGGAAAAAAAAACATCCACCTAGAATCAATGGAAATCTGGCCAGCGTGGGTGTGTTCTCTGTCTCTGGTCTCTACTCACGTGGCTGCTCTGCTTTGGCCTGCCGGTTTCTCTGGTGCTCTGCTCTAGCTTGCTGGTTTCTCTTTCCTCTCTCCTTTCGTCACCATGCACTGTAGAGCACTACATATAGTAAAAGAGGTAGACATGTTGATAATAAAAGATGTTTTGGTTGCTTAGACATGTTGTGATGCAGTTTTGTGCTTAGGGAGACACATGATGATTGAAGCCTATTCCTACAATCCAAACACCTCAAAGTATTTATTCTGCGTTTTAGATTCCTGTAGTTTTTCACTTTTCACTCTACTTTATTCCTGTGTTTTTTTTCTTTCCTCTGTTTTGCATTCCTGTGTTCCAAACATGCCCTCAATACCCTATTTTTGGTCTTCTTAAAAAAGCAGAAAACAAACAAGTGTCATGGCAAAATAACGAAAGAAAAAGAAAATAGAACCGAGAAAGGGTGAGACAGTTACATGGGCCGATTTTATGTGCGTGCATAAATCGGCCCAGTAGTCCGTACGGGCACGGAGAGCAGTCATAAACCGCCCGGAAGGATTTGCGTCGTTGTTTCCCTTCTCCCCGTTCACCAACCCTAGCAGCCCAATAGACCGAGCAGCTACGACCTGGTTTGTTTTTTTTTTTTTTTCTTCAATTTCATTTCAGTTTTAAGTCATTTGTACTCCATACTTTATATTTTGATTCGAGTTACATTATACAAGAATTATAGGTGGAAGTTAGATGTCCATAAATGTGTAATGGATACCCTCTAATTTGAAAAAAATGAACCCGGGGAAGGTACGCGTCCTCTCACCAAAATTTGAATTTCTAATTCATTTGCTAAAATATATGAATATCAATTTACGCTATCCTTCCACCACTATACAAGATGAAGAGAACCAGGTAAAATTTGGTTTTTGTGTTTGTGCGGTAGAATTTGGCCTAGTCTTGGCCAAATCCTGGGTCCTGCCACAATACATACATGATACATGCACTAATTGCTCCTTGGTCTGAGTTGATTATATTGTACTAAATCCGTTTTAAATTGTAATTCATTTGACTTTTTTTCAACTCTAACTTTGACCACTTTCGTCTTATTCAAAATTCTGTGTAAAATATTACTTTTTTTGTTGTGGCTTGCTTTGTCAACAAATGGTTTTAAGAATAATTTAAATTTGACTATTTTTGTGCAAATTTTTTTGGATAAAACGACAGTCAAAAAAAAGTCAAAACGAACTATAATTTGAAAAGGAGGGAAGCAGTTTTTATTTTATGATGAAGCTAAGCATATATGCTGACATAACTCCCCGATCGGGCATTGAACTATAATTTGAAAAGGAGGGAGCAGTTTTTATTTTATGATGAAGCTAAGCATATGCCGAACGCAACTTCCCGATCAGGCATTTTTTAGCCATAGGATTTGCCTCGAGATTTGTGTATTAATACGCTATTAAAAAACCTGTATTTGGAAGGAATACGCGCGGCTTCCCATCCCGTTTCTCTCCCCATCGGCATCTCCCTCCCACCTGTATCTTGCGAACCCTATCGGACCAAGTCCCGGAAGTCCCGGCGCCGCCCCCCGGCGGCCTCGGTGGTGGCGACCTCCACGGCGCCGCTGACCTCCGTGGCGGCACGAGGATCTCCACCAGCAGGGCGGCGGCGGCGAGGTAGGCCAGCTCCTCTTCCTGCTGCTGCTCCTCCTCCTCCTCGATCTAAACTCACCGGAGACGAAGATGACGGCGGCGTGGCTAGGGTTCCGGCGAGGAGGAGATCACCGGAGGGGGGAGAAGAAGACATCTCCGGCGGGCTATAGAAGGCCCGGCCGGCCGGGGGGAGGCAGGCCGGCCCGGCGGTGGGGATGGAGGCCGGGCGGCTTAGCGGCCCTGGCGGTGCCCGCGGCGGCCGGGCCAGGGAAGGCGGGGGGCTCAATGGCCGGAAGGGGATGGGAAGAAGCGGCCGCCGCGTTCGCTTCCGGCGAACCGTAGCGCCCGCGGCTGGGCGGGGGCCGGCGGCGGGGGCGAAGAGGAGCAGGAATGGCGGCCAGGGTCGGAGTCAAGGACAAGGAGAGGCGGCGTGAGGTGGAAGAAGGCTTCTGCTTGTGTGTTCTATACGCTTCTGCTTGTGTGTTCTTTACGATGAGTTATATACGTAATCACTTTTTGGCACCAATTTCAATGTACCAGAGACGGACACAAAATAGCCTTCCGGGAAGTGACCTTCGGAAAAACCAGATTCATATATGAATCTCACTGTCCCTGTACCCTGGTACATGTCCTAGAACATGATGTATAGGCAAATAAAATACTGAGTGTGGAATTTGTTTAACGTTTTTCTAATCTCTGGCAGTACCATGTTAATTGACCTGGTGTAATTATATGTGTTTATTTGTTACTTCCATTTGTTGAAAGCGCCTTTTATTTACAATTTCCCTTTACAATATTTGTATTTTCAGGATAATGGCTCGTCGTGGACACCTAGATGGACTGGCTCGCCATGGTTCCTTCGCTGCAGGCAGCCTCTCTAGCCACTCACCTTTGCAGTCTTCATCCACACTGGAGATGCTGGAGAACAAGCTTGCCATGCAAACTGCAGAAGTGGAAAAGCTTATCATGGAGAATAAGCGGTTAGCATCAAGTCATGTGGTCTTGCGGCAGGACATTGTTGATACGGAGAAAGAGATGCAAATGATCCGCACCGACCTAGGTGAAGTTCAGACAGAGACTGATTTGCAGATCAGAGATTTGTTGGAGAGAATCAGATTAATGGAGGCAGACATACATAGTGGTGACGCAGTGAAGAAGGAGCTTCACCAAGTGCATATGGAGGCAAAGAGACTTATTACTGAAAGGCAGATGCTAACCCTTGAGATAGAGAATGCGACTAAAGAATTACAGAAACTCTCTGCCTCCAGTGACGGTAAAAGCCTTCCTGAATTGCTTTCTGAGCTAGATGGGCTACGGAAAGAGCATCATAATTTACGGTGCGTGACAATGTTCCTTCCTTGCATTTTTTGCAACTGCTTGAGCTTTGTGTTAATATGTCTGTGTTTTCCCTTTCCATTGGAAGATCCCAATTTGAATTTGAGAAAAATACAAACGTCAAGCAAATTGAGCAGATGCGGACAATGGAAATGAACCTGATAACCATGACTAAACAAGCTGAGAAGTTACGTGGTGACGTGGCAAATGCTGAAAGACGGGCGCAGGGTAAATATTCTCATCCTCTTCATTTGGCCTGCAAGTTATTTGTCATTCCTGTAATTTTTAGGTTTTGAGTTGAACCTCACTGGATTGTGAGCAGTATTTCTATTCCATCTGTTTTGTGTTTAGTTTATGAAGACTGCTAGGTTTTTGTCCTAGTAGTGTGAATCTCAAAAGTCAAAACTGCTCGTTCATAGGTTTCCCATCTGAATCCTGATTTCCCTACTTTCAACAGAATTTGCAGTGTGATATTATCGATTGTAGTTCTTACTGTCTTGGTAGGGAGCGGAGGGTAGTGCAGGCGAATCTGGGTTTTCGCGCATAGAAGTCCCATGGCTCATAGATCCTCAACAGGCCTGAACTGCAGGCCTGTTTAATGTCTCACCATGGATTACTGTTGGAATGAGCAATTTGGCCCCCCTTACTACTACACTATTGTGTCTTGGGTTACTGACACGTGGGTTGCGTGTATTTGGAGAAAACATAGTGTAAAAGTCTCTGTACTGGATAGTCTCGTGTACAGGATGGACAACATCATGCTAGATTTGCAGACATAAATCATGACAATCCTTTATGAAGTCTGATTTGTTTTAATCATTTATTAAGTTTTGCCCCATTGTGTGCTGTAGAAGTAGTTCTTGGGGTGCGTGTGTGTGGGGAGGGAGGGGGGATGACCAGCGGAAAAAAATAATTAGTCAACATTTGAAATAAATGTAATTGTCAGAATGTAATACAGTATTACAGTTACATACCCAAATCTTTTCAAAAAATTAAGTTGGATATCCAGTTTGAATTTTTTTAGAACAGGAACAAACTGAGTCTATTGTTCATTGTTCCACATTCTGTGTTAGCAGCTTAGTACAATGTGTAGTAACCACTGCCATTGTATTGGCTGGTTCTAATTATAGTTCATTGTTGTGACACAGCATAAATACATAGCTATATTTTCCTCTGGAATGAAAAATTGTGCTGTGTACACTTTACAGTCTAGAAAGGTAGGCATAAGTTACATATCAATCCTTTGAAATTGTCCATGATTTTATTGCACTTTAGCGCATACTAATCTATCATTAGCAATATGGCCTAAATTAAGCTTCAACTTATCTAGCAGATTTGCTACACCTGATTTCTGTGGTGCAGCTTAACTGGAAGCTTTTGGTAGCTGACATGTGAGTGATAGGTTTTCTTTTTCAAACTTACCTGAGGAGATGTTGCCTAAGATTTGCCAATTTTTCTATCACAATCATTTTATTTTGGGCTTCAATATCATAGCTGGAAACATCATAGGACAATAGCAAATTGCTCTGTAGCTCAAGGCCTCTAGTATAGGGAGAAAACCTTTGCATATGCAATTTACGAGAAATTAATCAAAGACATCATCATGCCATGGGTCCTTTTCTTGCCGCTACTTGTTGCGAGCCAATCTTCAAACTGTTACGGAGAAGTCATTTACTGATTAGCTGCTTGAACGTGGAAATATTTAACCATATCTCCTCTTAGGTTAGTACGAGAACTCGACTCTACTCGGTTCTTTTAGGGGTCTCAGCACCCATGGCCAGCTGAAGTCAAGCGGGAAAACGCACAAAGAGAGGTGGCTAGTGACTCATGCCTTGGCCGATTAATTTTCTGCGGATGTGTGCATGATTTTTCTTCAGATATACATGTACATATTGTGCTCCTTAATTGCATAATGCTACTCTAATATTTTATTTCCATCCTGTTTTCTCAATGAACAGCAGCTGCTGCACATGCAGCTGGTGCACAGGCGACAGCTTCACAGCCTGGGACAGCTCAAGCTACAGCGGTTTCAGCAGCAGCTACAGACCCATATGCAGGTGCATATGCCAGTTACCCCTTGGCATATCAGCAGGGGCCCAGGCGGGGGCATATCAGCAGGGAGCACAGGCAGGGGCATATCAGCAGGGAGCCCAGGCAGGGGCATATCAGCAGGGAGCACAGGCTGGGGCATATGAGCAGGGAGCACAGGCTGGGGCATATCCGCAGGGAGCCCAGGCTGGGGCATATCAGCAAGGAAACCAGGCTGGGGCATATCAGCAAGGAAACCAGGCTGGGGCATATCAGCAAGGAAACCAGGCTGGAGCATACACCTATGCTTATGATGCTGCCACGGCTTATGCATATGCAGGTTACTCTGGCTATCCAGCTGCAGGCTATGCGCAAAGTGCAGTGCCCACTTATTCCTATGCCGTACCTCCGCAGCCAAGCAGCGTTGCAGCCACAGACGCCGGCCTGTATGGCGCAACTGGTAGTGCTGGATATCCTACCGGGCAAGTTCAGCCGAGCAGTGCCACCGCAAATGCAGCGCAACCACCTCCACCACCACCGCCGGGAGCACCATATGCTAGTACATATGACCAAACCAGAGGAGCCCAGAGGTGAAATCTGAGATGTAAACTAGATGGCTGTTTGCCATGCCCATTTGTTGAGCAGACAATTATATAGATTCTGTCATGCCCCTTTTGTAGATTCATTAATGGTTCAGTTATGTAGATCCAGTTGCGGATAGCCTAATTGACATGATGGAAGAGGTTGATGTATGCTCAATGTATGCTCAACTGTTGGTACATGAGTTGATTGGATTAGCTGTTGGTTAAGGATGATTCAATCAGCAATGCGGCATTAAACCACACACAAAATCTAGTGTGTCATAGTTATTTTGTATTCTTTTATATATCATTTATCTGCAAGTATAGTGTAGGACTGCAGGTTATGGTATGTGTATATGCTGATGTAGTCAGGTATGAAGTGAATTGGCTTAATGGCTTCCTAGAGAGGTATTTTGCCTTCAGTTTGCTCGTTAGTAAGCCAACCAAAACCCTAAAAGTTCTGAAAAATCCGTTAGCAAAGATGCAGCGCTATGGTGAGAACCTGGGTATAGTTGTTTTTTTTAAAAAATTTAACCTTTTTTTAAAAAAAAAAACTTCAAATTTATCCATGTTTTGAAAATAATTGTATCAGGTATCTTTTTGGTCGTGCCAGGGGCGGGTAGGCGATATTTATCTTTGTCGCCATACACATCTTATTGGGCGCGACCGGGGCCTAACCTCGCCGCGCCATTGCATGTGGTGCCACAGCCATACTAGGCCTGAGCGCCATGACCACGGAAAGTGGGGAAAGTAGAAACATGTAGCAAAGAGGGTTGAAGTAAGGCCTCGTTTAGTTCCCCCTTCAAATCGAAGTTTTTTAGACTCTCTCCATCACATCACATTAAATACAATAAAAAAGGCGTATGTTCGGAAAGAAGTAAATGTAGATAAAAAAATAACTAATTACACAGTTTTGTTGTACACCACGCATTACCGAATCTTTTGAGTTTTAGTTAGTCCATAATTGAACAATGTTTATCAAATACAAACGAAAAGTCTTTCGGCGAGTTGGAACAATGTTTTTCCAACTTTCTAGGAAACTAAACGAGGCCTAAGTGAAATTTACCATAGGATTACATCGTAGCAGACGCAAGAGATTCCTCGTAGTGAACTGGGGCATTACATTTACGGGGCGGCTGCAGTCACACTAGCCCTCTGCGACAACCGGCGGCGAGCGTGGCGTGTAGAGGCGTCAAGGCCGATTGGCAGTGGGAGGACGTGGGGCGTAGCAAATGCATGTCTGTGGTTCTAGGTCGAAGGCGGAGGACGATGATGCATCCCTGCGCCGGCGGGCGGCGAGCGCGGTTGTCGCTGCTGCAGGAGTGGTCGAGGGCACAGTTCCGCGAGAGGTATTGCCAGAGGGAGAAATTATGAAATTTAACCCTTCATTCGCACGTCGCTAGAAATATGGACCCGAATTCGCAGACGCCTTTATAAAATATGACTTCACGTCCCGCGAATTATTATGAAATTTTAGTCTTTTCGGGATTTTTGGATTTCTGAAATTCGAGAAATTATTTTGTACTGTTTGGAACACGGAAAAATACATCTTTACCCTTCTCTCTCTCTTTTTTTTTTTTTTTTTTTTTTTTGACAAGATACCCTTCTCTTTAGATTTCTTCCGTCGCTGGTCAGTCACGGAAAAAAACCGAGCGCTGCCTTCCTCTCGCTCTCGCGCCCGCGAGAGGGCGCGCGCCGTCGCCGCCCGACCGGCCTCCGCCGCCCGTCCGCCGGCGCCGCTCCAGGTATGCCCGGCACGCGCCCCTCCTCCCCGAGTCTCCTCCTCCCCTCCCCTCGCCTCCTAGGGCCTCATCTTCCCAGTCCATTCACCTTGATGGCGTGAAACCTTCAGCCAACGATAAGAAACATGCATGTCAAAAGAATTAGATTCCAGTGCTCTAGCACATGTGTGTCTAGTTCAGGTTTTTTTTTTACCTCTTTTGACACTGTAGAAATCGTCTTCGCTTTCGGAATCTAACCAGGGCCTTGCTTCGAAGAACAACTCTTCTTTGCTTCCTGGGCACATGGAGAGACGCATGTTACTATGTTAACAGAACCAAATTAAGCGCGTTGATGTATCAAAGTCAAGTGCCAAAGTGGCTTTGCAAATAAAACTTACACAGAGTAATGTTTTTGCGGCTGCAACTTCACTTCTACACGGTAAAGGCAATTGCATTGGAAATACAATAAATGTTGTGGTAACATTAAAACTAAAAAGAAAATTCCCAAGAATTGTGATAGAGAGTTCCTACTTTTAACTATTGTGATAGACAGGGCAGCGAAGGGATAGGAGGCGTCCAGGGTCTTTGGAGTGAGGGAGGGGCTTTGATGTCTTTTTACAAGCCCCAAACAGTGCAAACAGATGGCTGGAATTTCAGAAATCCCGAAAATTCTGAAAAGACTAAATTTCATAATAATTAGGTGGGACATGGGTCATATTTCATAAGGCATACGAATTCGGGTCATATTTCTAGTGGCGTGCGAATGTTAAATTTCATAATTTCTCTGTCGGAGGTGGGCCAACGCTGTTGTGGGACCTTGGTGCCCCGGCGGCGGTGGACAACGTGCGGCTAGGGGTGTTGGTGAGTCGGAGCGGCCAGCGACGGGGATTGCCGTGGGTGGAGCGGGGGGCATGACGGGAGGCAGCCCGAGCACGGACGGCGGGGGGCGGGCGGGTGGCACCGAGGCGTGGAGCGATGGCGGGGGCAGCGGCAGGGATATGGCGAGGGCGGAGGGAGAACATCGCTTATCTCCTGCGGCAGTAGCGAGAAGGTTCTGGAGGGAGGGAGGTGGCGGTCGGCGGACGGATGGTTGGTTTTTTTTCGAGTCGGATCAGACGGCTTGGAGTGTGGTAAAATGAGTCTGTGACGAACAACGCGGGCGTCTACGAAATTTATAGGTATAGTATAGATACTTAATTCAATTCCAAGAAAGCAAAGTCACTCCTCTCTCTTTGGAAATTCGTGTTTTCTGCTCATCCTCTCTCCCTCCTGAGTCCAGAGCCTGCAGCCTCTCCATGGCCTGGATCTGGATGGTTCCCATGGCGGGAGCCGTGCTCCTGTGGGCGATTTCTCTGGGGCGGATCCTCTCCTACTCAGCGCCATCCTGTGTGCCCCCGAGCCTGCAGTTCATGCCCCCTCTCCGCGACGACAAGAGGAGCCGGAACGTGGTGCTGGTTGTCGCCCACCCCGACGACGAGTCCATGTATGCTGCTGCTACTTGTGTTTTGAATGCTCAATTGCCATGTCTGTGAAACATTTGCTTAGTTATCGTTTGATATGTTGCTTGGTTCTTATTGTTTTATTATCATCTTCTGTGTTGCTACAGGTTCTTTGCTCCAACTATTCTTTTCCTCAAGTTAAGAGGTCACAATATTCACATTCTGTGCATGTCTCGAGGTTAGATGGCAAACAACTGACGCTATATGTTTGTTTATGTGTTGCCCTATATATTTGTTCATATGAGCCAAGCACCGAACAGGAATGGCAAATGTCCAATTGGCCATTGTAATATGTGCTAGGATGCAACATAAAACTGTCATAGGCAACCATGATGTCTTCCTACTCTATGCTTGACAGCACAAATCAAGATGTTCATCTCTGATGGATGCACGGTGCTTAAACATGCAGTGCCATTGTGTATAGGTGATTTTTAGTGAATTAAGAACATTGATAGTCCATGAAGTAAAAATAGTACTCTGTACATCTCAAGCATTATTGAAGCTTTTAGCAGTAAGTTTAATAGTATTTTTAACCCTGACATGTGAACAGCAAATCACCAAGAACAAACTTACTCCTTCCACAGGTAATGCTGATGGTCTCGGAAATACTCGTAAAGAAGAATTGTACGATGCCTGTGACACCCTTAAGGTACTCATATCATTAACTAGCTCATCTTACACTCAAAGAGCAAGCTTTCTACAGTTCCTGAATCAGCTCATGTCATTACAGATTCCACATGAACAAGTTAAAGTCTTGGACCACCCAAAATTGCAGGTACTCTGTTTTGAGTCCCTACTTGCATACTTGTACATACTGTTAAAAAAAACATGTGATCTTGACCCTATACATTTCACAGGATGGATTTCATGAGAAATGGGACCATGGGCTAGTAGCAGAACTTACTATGGAGCATGTCCAACTATGGGCCATTGACACGGTAGTGGCTACATCTCAGAGACCTTATGAACTTCAAAATACATGGCATTTTTGGTACTTTTTTATTGAACACGCAGGGAGAGCATCATTATGTCATTATTCATTATGGGGATTAGAGTCCCGCACAGTTCGCCCACATACCTAGCAGAAAATGAAACTCATGTGGCTAGCAAACATGAAAAACAACCCTGACCAATCATTAAATTCCAAGCATTTTATGTATGCTACCAGCTTCTCTCGCTCTTATTCTTGAGCCATTGAGTGCTTGTTTCTTTGTTCCGCCATATTGTAGTGTTGAAGTAACATGAGTAGTTGAGTACATAAATGTGTGGATCTGCATTGCGTGTAATACACGACATGTTTACAAAGCAAATCTCACAAATTGCCAAGTCTCCTGTTCCTCGGAATAATTTAGCAAATGACATATTGGAGTGATGCTTGTCCAAATGTTCCCATCTTTTCTTCAGAAAAAACACTTGTAACTACAGTTTGTGAATTCTATTTAAACATCCTGAGAGTGAATCCTTGGTATCTGATACATCTTAATAAAGTATGATTCTTTGCTAATAGTTACTAAGTACTGTGCACCATATTCAGTTGCTTTACCTTGATTTGCTATGTACTTTTTTTTTTTTGCTTATTTTGTTTTCCTTTCTAGGCCCATACTGATGCAATATTTGATGCCATTTAGATTGTGACATTTGATTCATATGGAGTATCAGGGCACCCAAACCACAAAGATCTTCATCATGGCATATGGTTAGTTCAGTTATCTGCTTTAACGCTGCATGATTAGCCGCATGCATGAATTGCTGAAAAGTGAAAACAATTTGATTCCAATATTTTGGGCATCAGAACTGTTGTTCTTTGATTGTACACAACTTGTTCTCATTTCATTTACTTTTGCAATTTTTTTACTACACATATGCATGTCACATTTATGAGATAGTTTTGTATTTTTTATCACTTAATTTCTAAAAAACTCTATTTCTATATGAACAGCAAATTTCTCCATGCAAACAGGCAAGGAAATGTTGAAGCATGGGAACTAGTATGTTTTTTCCTTAAATCCTTTGACAACCTTCTTTAGATTTACTTCTCAGAGTGTTTTTCACTGAGAGGAAGATGATATGTGACTGTGTTACTTTCTTGACTTTGTCAGTGCTATGTTTAGCAAAAGCTACGGATCTCATAATTTATCTTACAGCCTACATTTGCCATCTCTATTATGGTGATGACCTAGTTTTTTTTTAATATTATTTCAGAGACTTTGGCACTAGGATAATTAACATCCTAACATCCTAGTTGATTTTCAGTTTTTCACATGGGAAAATTAAGATGTTGTATTCTTAATTCTTATGCTATCTGGATATTGGATAAAGATAAAGCTAGTGACTATACTATTTTTAATCAACATCATTTCTGTAATGCTAGACTTCCTGGCCACCTTATCTTTAGTTTACCCTCTCATTTTTCTTTTGGTCTTGATTGTGTCATGTTTTTTCTTCTTGCTGGAAGTAACCCATTAGCGTGGAGAAAAAGATGATCCATGCTAGATTATTTGTAAAATGCAGGCAAGCCTGAGTATTCTTCGCAAGTACAGTGGTCCGGACTGGTTGACATATGGCTTTCTTTGTTTATATCCTTCTCAAGGTCAAAGCAGTCAATCTATACTCTAGTTAACAGTAGGCCGTCCAAAAGCTATGAGGCAATGGCTGCGCACAGAAGTCAGTGGGTTTGGTAAGTATAAGAGTTTCATATTTGCATTTCATGGAGAATGCAGTGTTTCTGTCAACTTTGATAGAGTGCTGGAGATCAATCCATCTATCCACTATAAGTTCATAATGAAGTTTCTGACTGCATCATATTTATATCGTTCCCCACAATACATCATGGTCACCATATAATGAGTCACAGGCTTGCTAATTGCTGCCTGTACATTATATCGTCAAAATGGCACTATCAATACCTTTTAGCTGTACCAGGAAACAATATGGGCCATGTTTAGTTTAGCAATTACGGAATGTCTTTTTTTTCTCGAATATAGGGAAGCTCTTTTTTGGATTAAAGATAATCAGCATATCCCATGTGTCTTTGCAGGTTTAGAAGATTGTTTGTCATCTTCTCGAGCTATTCGTATATAAATGTTCTACAGAAAATTTAACATGTGATCTGACGTTATGTCAGAGCAAGTAATCGTTCCATCATTCTCGTCTCAAATGTCGTACTTGTACATTGTCAATTGTATGTATCAAGGGATTTAGCTGTACATTTTCCGTCCCTAACCGGTGCTAATAGGGACAGAAGGACTTGATTCCCAATTTTGTAGCACAACAGTATTTGTAAGTTTTTGGCACTGGAGTAAGCTCAGAAGCTTATGGGTGTGATCAAAAAGATTTCTGGTTCAAGCTTGACGTCCTTGATGAATTGATCTACTAATCCTTTTGTACTAGCTGCCACTATAAGAATCTTTGATAAAACCAATCACATACCCGTTCGCTGGAGGCCAGTCGAAAAGACTCCCCGTTTGGAAATACAGACCCCAATGCGATGAGTTGAACGATCCAAATAATAAGTACACGATGAATGTACCTGTACCCTATTAAAATCTTCTTCCTGCGTTGTCTCACTTAGGTATACCTGCCCCAGCATCTCCCACTCCTCCGAGCATCGTGCCAAGCTCCAAGAGCACACCGCGTTGCTGTTGCGCGGCTGTTTTTTTGCAGAGGAGCGTGCTTGTGACAGTGGCGGTTTGACATCTATGCTCGTCACATGTTCATTAAAATGTCTCAAAGGTAAACTTACCAACGGGACAGGGTGATTCTATGCAAGACAAATCAGGTAACCAAACATATCATTTCTTATGAATGCTAAGCTAGTCAATGCAACCAAACAAAGGGTATCTTGCATGGCCGGAGCCAGTCTTTAGCTATCAAGGCTTAGTTGGCTAGCCAGGCTAAATCTTAAACATGAACCAAGCACGTGCGAAACCAACAAATTTGATGACATTTTGGCAATATTCACTTGCCATAGATGGAAATTTCAATTTTTTCATTTGCTTTTATGAAGTTATCCCTGTGACTGAGACACATAAGACATATTTGGGGTGAGTGTGCGTGTGCGTCACCTAAAAAAAAACCATAAGACATTTGGGGTACAGCTCGAAGTTGTCAAAGCACACGTGTGCAATCGTCTATCAGGAACTATACGGGAAACTTTGGTTTTAATGTAACCGGCTTGTTCCCGTCATCACGTGTCTGGTTTAGAGGCTGTACAATTATGATTGTTTACAATGATGTTAGAAAAGGAACATAGCGGTACGCACCACCTGGTTCCATGTTGCAATGATGGAGACGATTTCGATTCAGTCACCATGGCGAGGGATAACAGTGAGCCATGAGCCGTCCCTCAAGGAAGATTCTCGTGCCGTGTAAAGATCTCCAGAAGATCAAATGTGCTGAAACGACAATCAGATAGGCACCTTAAATCCATTCTGAGCTCCTAACTGTTAAGAATCTGAGCAACTAAACAGAAGCCGGTGATCTCATCACATGGATCCATGTTCGCACAGAGTAGTGACTAGGCCTAGTACTAACCATAGATCTAATCCTATGATGACTATTCATCTGTGTAAAGAACGGACATCTCAGGCGTCAAGACAGTTCATTCATTCTTTGTTCATGTCTCTTTACATTTAGACACTAACCTAACCCTAGAGATGGGATGGACATTCTTAGCGACCTGGTGATTGACCATAGCATCAGGGACTCCAGGACATGGCATTTGGAATGAACTGTTAGCACTTTTTTATCTTCCAAAAGATGCCTTTGGTTGAACTAACCGCGTGACTCCAAGACTTCTCTCTGCGCAGTCTGTATCAATGTATGCAAGAAAGTAGAAGCATCACAGCATGAAGGGTTGGTGACAGAGGCATGTGCCAGGAAAGGGAGTTTCCTCAATGACCGGCCACTAAGTCCCTGCAAAAGAGATGAATCATCACCATTTAAGGAAAGGTGGAGATGCCCTGGTTACATCAAATAGCACGTGGGTCAGCTTCATTATTTACCTCACACAGTTTTGCGGCTTCATAGAGTAGACTGGATAACTGAAGCGCACCATGGGGTTCTGCAGCCTCAGGACAGTGATTCTTCTCCTTCAGGGTCGAATAGTTCAGAATACATGGCACACTACTACCCTGCAATTGGAGAATCTCAAGGTTACCAACAGTTACAATAAATAAAATTGAAAAGCAAAGTGCTACCACTGAGATCAAGAAAAAAGATTTGTTCATAGTTCTGCATGATCAAAGCAACCATCGTGAGCTCTGGTAGGCTGATACAGTGACAGTAACACTATGAAAAGTTAGCAAGTTGGGAATGGCAAAGCAGGGCATACCTGAGGATATGTAAGAATGCCAACTCTTAAGAGTTCCTGTATGCATGACCTCAAGATCTCGTATCGTGCTTGAAGAGTAGGGGGTCCAACATATGCCTTAATGTCTGCCCTGTCAACAAATGCAATATCTGCCAGTAGACAGTAAGTATTAGGTAATTAAAGAAGTACAGAGTGTTCTCAGAAACAAACTGTGAGATCAAATCATTAGTGCCCATATAAAAGCATGGCTGTAATCGATACAAGAGAAAGAAATTCTACAAAGCACACATGATTTGTATTTTGATGGCAAGAAGATATTTATAAGTTAGTTATTATATTATAATAATCATAAAAAATAGGAAAATTGCTTCCATGGAAATGGATAGTTCATCAACCCTAAAAGAATATTGTTATGTTTAGTGGTGTGACTGCAGAACTTCTTTCTCATAATAAAGGGATTCACTCAACCAACTAATAATGTGTGACTGTCAAGATGATTATTCATAGCCCTACAGTTAGAGTCAAATGGCAGGAAATCTAGTACCTATTGCTGTAGTGATATTTGATGTTGTCAAAATGATAACATTTGGCCAAGACTTCAGTTTGTCCATTTGTGTTAGAAGCGCATTCACAACCTGAAGTTGCACAAAAGAAAATAGTGTAAACATTAGCCAAGAAATAATAAATGATCAGGAAAAAAGAAGTATGATGAAAACTTTACTCTAATGGAGTCTGAAGGTTCAGAGCCAGATATGGCAGCTTGTCTGGCAGCAGCAAGGCTTTCGACTTCATCTACAATATATATACATATCATATATATGATTGCGGTTTCAAATATATAGCATGCAGCAAATCAAGTACTCTATTTTCTCAAGCCTTAGGTAGCACTCTATAGGACTACTGCTTGTGTTATGTGTTTGCTTGCTTCAACTAGGAGACAATGCTGAGGTTAAGTGAAACTATGCTGGATTCAGGGTCCATGTGCCTATGCACATACAAGATGTGATCAGGGGGCGGACTCATATCTAATTCAGAGTTTAAGATCAAGGTACCAAACAAAGCAGACTCATTGAGGGTCATCTCTTACGACTTAAGAACATACCTATCAATACAAATACCAGGTTGCTCTCTTCCTCCACCATCTCCTGGATCTTCTGGAAAAGTTTGGCAACCTAAAGGACAATGGATAGAATGTGGATTGTCAGGCGTACTATGGGTGAATAAGACAATATTTCCGGAATATAATTCAGATTTGTTGGCAAAAAAAAGGAGAAGTAGGTTGTCATTCATTAATATCATCAAACAAGCGAAAAGAGCTAATTTCCTGTTTGGGCATTTCAATTGAAATACCCTTTGTGGTACAGGAACTATTAAATTAGGAGCTCATGCAAAAGGTGCAGCCATAAAAACAATAAGTCAATTGGGCGTAAATAGCTAAACTGCTAAAGTAATCTCAGCATATGAACATATGATAACAGCTTAGCACAAAAAGGCATACCAATTTTCCACTTTCAGAAAACCACTTGCTGAACAATAAATGAGCATTCACTTCAACCAATTGACACATAGAATACCTGAATATACAAGTGTCAGTGAAGAATAACACATCTGGTTAAAAAAATAGTATATCTCATTTAGCACGAACCTTGACTTGAAGCGAATGGAAAGTTTCTGTGCTAGTGCTTTACACAAGGAAGTCTTTCCTGTTCCAGGCGGACCATGCAAAAGTACAATCCTGTAATTTGTACAAACTAAAAGCATGAAGAATCATTTCACTCTATAGAGTACACAATCTTCTACTTTGTTTTTTGTAAAATAAATAGTGACTGCAATGTATAACAGTGTTACAGATGCTTACGGTTCCATGAAACCAGACATGTATCCACACCTCTTTCAGTAAACAGCAAAGCACTGGCAGCGTATCTCAGCAACCTCTGCTTGAGACCAACTTCATATAGTAAACTGCAAAGACTAATGAGATTATCCACAGAACAAAAATGGAGATTGAAGTGGTTAACGATAAACAGTATATACCTTTCCCACAAACCATCAAATTCTTTGGCAGGTAAGGACCACTCGTTAAAGCTAGAGAGTGTATCATCCTCGCTTGGTTCCTCACCAGGACCATCTTCACTCAGCTACAGCATAACCAAATGAGCTTGAGGTGAATAAACTGCACAGCAGCTAGTATATTGAATGGATACAAAATATGGAACCATTTTTGTTTTCAGAGCGTAAGTTACATAAAGATGTAAAATGTCCCCAGAGAAAACAACTGGAACTTGAACTCAAAACAACAGCTAATATTCAGCAGTGGTGGAAGTATGTCCAGATAAAACAGCTATAGCATTTTACTGAGTTAAGAAGCAAGATAACCAACATGGTCGCATGGAATCATGTTGACATAGAAAAAAAGACATCAGTGTTGGATAGAACTGCATTAGGAAGTAAACGTAAAACATTAAGAATCTCATACCTGGAACACATGCACAACAGGCTTAACTTGCCAAAATAAGAGAACTTTGTGATTCTCAACCCACTCATCTGCATAAATGTTTAGCACTCAGAATAAGGATGTTATGAGTAACAGAGCACATGTAACAATAATTCCCAGCCTACATGAATGATCATACCAGTGTCACATATTCGTATCCTTTTGACATTTTCAAGAAGAAAAGAGTTATCAGCAGGAATTGGCACAGGCCCATCAACATAGCTTAAGCTTCGAGCTTCTAGCATCCTGATTGAGCAAGTGAGTAAAAAACTATAAGCATGAGAAACAGTAAATTTTATTATCTCATGAGAGAAGATGGCAATAAGTGTGAAAAAGTTTAATAAAGCACTTAAGTTAGTATTAAAATGCAGAAAGTTTCTTCAGAAAACTCTGTTAGGTCCATGGCTTTACACCTCCAATTCACATGTTGATAAGAAAGAGACGAGCCTTTTGGCACTATTTTCTTAACATACCACTACCAACGACAGGATTTATAGAACACTTGATTTCTTTCGTACCACTACCAAGAAGGGCAGGCCTGGTGCAGTGGAGAGAGCTGTCTCACTGAGTCATGGGTTTGAAGCAGCCTCTCCACAGATTTTGCGTGCCGGGGGGGGGGGGCTGGGGAGGCTTGCCTCGGTTTTTCCCTTCCCCAGACCCCACTCATGTGGGAGCCTCCGTCACTGGGTCTGTCCTTTTTTTTCATTAAGCCAATGACTGCCTTATAAGCATTTCACAAAGCAATAATCTCCACCTAACCACTAATCAATCACAGGACCTAGAAATCATGTGGCGTTTTTTTTCTTTCCAAATTTGATCTTACTCCATAGTCTGGGGCCTCTGGGCTCTGATTGCTAATTTGTGAATGGTAATGGCAGGAGTGTGGATTACTGACATAGTACTAGTCTGAGCTCTGGGACAAGCTTCAGTGGCAAACTGGTGACTGGTGACTGGTGCCTGTGGTCTGCACTGCCCTCTACATCTGAACTGGTAACTGGTACCTTGTTGTTAGTACCCTACAAAACTTTTTAGCCTATGTACAAACTGCCTAGTTGACATTTCTACTTCATATTAACAATTTGCCACTTTGTTTCATCTCTGATTTCTACCACTTCCTCCAGAAATACAAGTTACTTATCAGACATTCTAATCATGGATCAGTGCAAAATAAGGCCATCAACACTTAATTCCACATTTTTTTCAGAACCCCCACCATCTCTAAACAAACTCACGTGCACTGCCCATACTACTCACCAAATCAGAAAACAACTATACGAGTATTTTTTCTGAACAAAGTCTAGCTAGATCAAGCACGAACCTCTCCACTGCCACCTGGACGTCCTCGTGGCGAGCCGCGCTCGCGGCGTGCAATAGCACCTCAACTGCAGGAGGCACAAAATGAAAAACGAAAAACACAGGAAATGGGCGTGTCAACAGCACTCGAATTCGAAATTGCTAGGATGACATCCAAAGAGAACGTGGCAGCACCCACCTGACACGAGGACCTTGTCGTCAGCCGGGGAGGAGCAACCACGGCCGCCTGCTGCTGCGGCGGCGAGGAGGAGACCCCGGCGACAGGAGGCAGCACCTGGGCGGCGGCAGGTGCCAGCAACAGGGGCAGCGGTGGCGGCACACGCGGCGTCCGGAGCGGGTGGGGCGCGCGGAGAAGGTGACCTCCATAGGGGCGCTCATGGTGAGCGCGGACCAGGCTGCGCGCGCGAGATTTTGCTAGGGTTTTGGGGAAACTGGGGGTGGGGAATGGAAGAGGTTGTGGACTTTTTTTTTTGATAAAAAGAGGTTGTGGACTTGTGGACTAGGAAGGTGATTTTGAGCGGATTTGGGATTTCCCGTTTCCCGCCCTTGAGAAGTCGTAAAGCGAGTTGGGCTTTCCGTGTGTAGAATTGTTATTGGGCTGGTTGAAGGCCCGGCCGAAAATCCTCCAGTCTAGGCTGGCCCAAGAGGCCCTACCACATTCCGTGGCAACAAGTGCCTTATGTGTGTGGCCACTAAAAAAGGGCCTTATCCCTTATGTATATGGGTTTGTTCCTATGGCTTTCAGTGTTTTCTCTTTGGCAAAAAATCCACATTCCCTCCCCAACTATCACAAAAGTTGACTTTTCTCGCCAACTTTTAAAACCGGACAAATCACCTCCCTCAACTTTTCAAACCATGCATTTTTTTTTTTCCTCCCTCGAGGCGGTTTTGAAGGCGGGTTCTTTCTACAGTAACACCGGGTTTGCTACAGTAGCCCCGGGTTTGCTACAGTGTCCGTTCCTTTGTCTCTTCTTTTTTTTTAAAAATTCGGTTGAATCTTTGAAAAATCATAGAAAAATCATAAAATAAAAAATCTAGGTTAGTTGAACTCCACATGAGTAGATCTACTTGGTGAATATATAATATGATACTACCTCCGTCCGCATTATTTGTCGCTAGAAATTGATTGCCTCTCTCACAATCCCAGTTCGGCGACTTGTAAAGAGGGACAGAGGGAGTATGCTTTTAATGCAAAAGTTCTACACAGTGAATATATAATTAATTGAAATAATTCGTAGCTGTAAATTCTATAATTATTTTTTGAACTAAAGTATACCATATTATATATTTTGTAGATCTACTCATGTGGAGTTCAAGCGAACCTAGATTTTTTTATTTTATAATTTTTCTATGATTTACTATAATTTTTCAAAAATCCAACCGAATTTAAAAAAAAGAAAAGACAAAGGAACGGGCACTGTAGCAAACCCGGGGTTACTGTAGCAAACCCGCCTTCAAAACCGCCTTTGAGGGAGGAAAAAAATGCATGGTTTGAAAAGTTGAGGGAGGTGATTTGTCCGGTTTTGAAGTTGAGGGAGGAAAAGTGAACTTTTGTGATAGTTGGGGAGGGAATGTGGACTTTTTCCTTTCTCTTTTTAGAAACCAGCGGCGATTTTTTTATATGTTTTTTTTATGTGCTGCTCTGCTCTTAACTCCAAGGCACACCATACATCTTTTATTTGGCATAAACATGTATACGTATTATTATTACTAGCAAACTTTGTCCGTCGCGTTGCGCGGGGGAAAAAAAAACTATCACACATTCATATGAAACTACAACTTAAATGGTACGTATCTATTTACGTTTATCCTAGTTAAAAATCATGCTCACTTTTGGTGGACCAAAAGGTTCCTTCTCATTCCTCTTCCACCTGGTAGCTCGAGCATCAATGGAGCTCCGCTTTGCCCTCATGGGCCGGGGAGACCATTGTCTTCCTCCGCTTCGCTGGAGGGCACCGCTAAAGTGCTGTTGCCTGGTCTCCGAAGGCTGACATCGTTCATCGTGGGTTATCGCCCGTTGTTCGTTGCGCGTAGCCTTGAGGGCCCGCCGCCGGCATGGGCACACCCCGTCAAGAAGGCGGCGGAGAGGAAGATCCACGAAGGAGGCGGCGCGGTAGCGTAAAGTCGCGAGCTCAACCCTTTGCGGCGATCGCGGCCCGCAAGCTCCATCCGGCCAGAGATTGTGCCCGAAGCTCAATCTCTGGCGGCCGTAGCGGCGGCGGAAAGTCTCATCCTAGCGGCGTGGCGGATCGGGCCTTTGAAGCCGGCCGTCGACCAAACATGCAATTTCTGGTCGAATTAGAATTTTATTGCGAGGCGAAGTTGCGGACTCTAGCCAGCAGGATCGAGACGCACCTGCATCGAAAAAGGAAGGCGAGTCCTATTTGGACAAGGAACACGTACTACAATGGAAATTGGAGAAGACCGTATGCAGTCCTATTAATTTGGTATTGTTTGGCGGACGCCGAAGAAAAGCGCTGGCGGAAGGAAAGCATTGGCAGATGGACGGTAGACACAAAAGAGGTGGAAAAGAAATTTCCTCTCCTTCCCCATTGGAAAAAAAAAAAGGAGGCTATATATGTCAACCCTACAATTTCCTTGCGATTTTGCAAGGTGGATCGTGTTTTGAGCATCTCTTTGGGATCCCCATCTCTTTCGTGACAATGTTGCTCTAGCAGTCTAGTGGGATCAATGTCAATTGTCGCCACCGTGTGCACCCATTCCATCTGACCATCCCTGTCCTAGTCCTGCGCTAGTCGCCGACACAGAGGCGGGCGGGTAACACCGACCACCGTCGTGTCCCGCTCCCGCGTGGGTACTCCCAAACTGTGATTTTTGCAGGTGCAGGCCCTGCAGGGTGCATCCTCAAATAACTGCTGCTCTGCAATTGTTTAGATGGCTAAAAATTGTAACTCCCGACAATTGTTCGAACTTCAGAAGCACTCTGTAGCACTTTCGTTTGTTTGTGGTAAATATTGTCCCAACCATAGACTAACCAGGCTCAAAAGATTCGTTTCGTGATGTACTGGCGTAACTGTATGATTAGTTACTTTTTACGCTATATTTCATAATCCGAACATATGTGTTTTGGTGTATTTAATGTGAAGTGATGGGAGAGAGTGGAAAAACTTGAAAGTTTTAGTTAGAAATTTTAGCAATTTAAACAAGGCCAAATCGCTCGCAATCGCGATCGCAATGCATAGAGACATGACCATGATACGACGCTACTTACTGCTAGTACTGTACAAGAAGCCATGAGATACGTTGTCACGTGGCGTCCGCGCGCGTGTGCTCGCGATTTGCTGCTCGGCGCTACGCTATCAGAGAGGACCCTGTGGTTCTAGGGGACTCTAACTCGATAGGCCTGTCGATGCCGTAATCCACAGCAGATGTGTAAAGTGTAATTAATGTCCGTAATCACATGACGCCCAAACCAAGCAGGCAAGCACCAAATAGTATTCAGTGACGATGACGCCTCAAGGCGAGCGACCGACTCCGACTAGGCGTGCGTGACTGCGTGCGCAGCAAGAGGCGGTAGCAGATGAACAGAGGTTACAGAGCAAGTGACGGCGACGCGCCGGGCACGCCGACCACGGAGCAACTAGGACCACGGCTACTAGGAGGAGCTGGCTGGGTTGGTTCGAGTCGAGAGCAATCTAACCGGCCCTGGACAGAGACTGCTCTGGAGCCCGGCCTCCCCTCCTCTTGTTTCTTAGATTTTTTAGCCTTCTCAAATAAATATATCCATGCATGTGTTACAAATGAATATGTAACATGTTACACGGTCACACGTGGTCCGCCTTAGAACATCTCCAAGGGCTTTAGTAGCTAAAATCCTAATATAGTTATTATATAAAATTAAATAGCTAGCAAAAAAATGATTAAATCCAACAACTTCTCTAAATCCTAGCAGGGCTAGCCGTCGTGGGTCGCTGCAAGCGGCGTAGCCTTCCCGCCATCAGACTAACCACTACAAGTAAGACTAGTCGCTGAAGTCCGCCGCAAGCTGCCAACCCAACGCGCGTGTGAAGTTGCCTCTGGCGCTCACCAAACTGATCTTGTCCATTATTATATGGCACATACACTGCAATCCAGCAACCTAGCTGCCTCATCGAAGATAGAAGTGCTTCATGGATCCTCCATCAGCCAGTCAGCGAACCTCCTTATGCCGAAATGACCACCGCAGAGCGGGACAACGCATGTCAACTTCGGCAAAACACTGCTCTCCTAATTTTTCTATAATCAACACGTTTTCCCTTTTCTTTAAATTTAGGATTTTAAAGCATATACGTGAGACACAATCTACTAATTTTTTCTTTGATCTATATCTCGTCTACTAGTATTTATAATACTTCAGGAGCTAATGAAACTATTTTAGTAAAATTCAATTCTCTTAATTCTTGGCAACCATCCTTCCTGCTTGGTCCCGAAAACAGAATTCCTTTTTTCTCGTGCCATCTTCGTGGAGAGCAACTAAGCGACGGTCCCTCAAAGACGATTTGCCCTCCACCAAGCAGATGTCAACCCCTCCAACCGCGCTTGCGAACGTCCCCTTCGGGCCACCATCGGAGGCCATTAACACCGACCTCGAATCCTCAACTAGGTGTCCAACCTTGTCGACAACAACCACAGGCTGGCATAGCACGAGCTTCCTAGCGACGCCTCCAACGAGGGGAGCGACGCCTCAAGCACCGTCGTCGCTTATGACCAGAAGGTCAAGGTTTTACACCTAGGAAGAACATGCCACACACATAGGAAGAGGGCAGATTGAAGGGCTTCTAAGGAAGTGAACGATGCCTTGAGGCGTCAACGTCCTCGCCCTGAAGGGCAAGGCTTTCGCCAAGGCCCCCATCCCATGCATGGACCTCGTTGCCGCAGGTGCCAAGCACTGCCAGCGGCCGTTGGCACCACCAAGCCCATAAATCGCCTCCACACACCACCACCATCGTTTCCATGCGCCAGAGCCGCCCACGGGCACCGTGAGAGGCTGGCAAATGCGCCCTAAGCCGCCGTCCACCGTCCACCGCAAATGTCGGCGCCCAGACTGCTGTTGCAAAGAGAAGGCGTTGGAGCACCGCACAGATCCGGCCCTAGGGCCGCCGGTCTGGCCTTAGGACTGTCGGGTCTGGCCGACGAATCGTTGCCGGTCACCATAGATGCCTCCTTGGGTAGAAGCGGCCCCTCCAAAGACCTCGGCGCTAGCTACTCCTCCCGTCACGCGGGCCCGACTCCACCTCCTCTCTGCTGCCTTGATTCGGTGTCGGCCTCGCCGGTCCCTAGCCTCAAGGGCACCAGATCCGCTGCCTAGGGCTGCCGTCATCACCATGGGCTGGCGGATCCGCCATGGCGTCACGGCTCCAATTCCCCTTAGAGCGGACAACACGGTTGCGAAAAGGGCAGGTAGATCCTGCCGCCCAGGATCCCTAGGGCCGACCCGCTCCGGTGGCCGGCGAGGGTAAGTAAGCGGGGGATGTGGGATGTGGGCGGCGGGGGCGTGTAGAACGCCCGAGCCGCCCGGCGGGCGGCGGGGCGGGTTTAGGCCAACTTTTAGAATGGCAGTGGACGTAGTAAACGGTGATAGGCCTTGCTCGAAACAATCAAAAATCTATTTGGATGACCTAGGGTTAATTGTTCTCAGATAACTAAAGTTTAGTAGTCCTTTACTATTTAGATACATGGACCTGTGGCTGTTAGTCCATTCTAGCTTCCCTTAATTTGCTAACTAGTGGGCTACAAGCCTACAGTACTTGCTAGTCGATTGTAGACAAAAAAAAAAAATAGCCTGTCAATTAGTTCACCTAAAAAGAACTTGTGTTCTTTCGAAATTAGTTCACATGTTTGGATGGTATAGAACTAACATTATGTGATGTGATTAGAGTTTAGTTCAGTATCAGACCATAATGATAATGTTTTCGTTACGGCAATTGCACGGAAAGAAAGAGGGTTGTGAAAAATCAAGCACCCGTACATAATTGCAGCTCCAACATGCAATCTGCGAAAGAAACCTTCAAATACAGTACGTACCCATCGTGCCAAGTTTTTCAAACCTGCTGGACTCCGCCTTGTGAGCAGATCACGACCGGCACCGCGGCACAAAAACACACACGACAAAGCCGGCCTTTGGATCCTGCAACGAGCCGTACACCCATACAAACAAACGGAGACGAATTCGAAGCTAACAAGGCATCGCTTTCCAAGACGACAATATCACGGCCAGTCGACCACAAATAAGAAATGCTAGCTGCTAGCACCGATCAACTCGATCATCCCATCCCATATACGTCCCGGATCGAACTAAAAACAAAATAACGGGCATCATAAGTCTGCACTCCCCAAAACTTAGATCAAGTCCAATTGAGCCGAATCAGTTTGGCCTATGGGTGTATAATAAAGGGCCCTATAATAAACTGGTCATTGGCCATGAAGAGAACTCCTATGCCAACCATTGTTTTTTTATTTTCCAGAGCTAGCGCGCGTCGTCTTATGAGACGAACGAAGCCGATCGATGCCAACTGCCCTGCTGGCAAGGATAATCCTTCCTCAACAGCAGTAGTACTTTCATGTCCTTCCTCAACATGATAAGGGGCAATAATGCCGAGTAAACAACCGTTTCGTGTCCGCGCCTATACACTTTCAATTTTTTAAGAATAGCAGTTGACGGACGGCGAAGACCGCATTGTTAAGTGCATTCGATGCATATTACATGAATAGAGAAGCTATATTTCGGATATACTTCCTTTGTTCCAAATTATAAGACATCTGATTTTTATCTAATGTTTGATCACTCTCATCTTATTCAGAAAAGTTGTGCAAACATTATCAAATTTAAGTTATTATTGAAGATCTTCTATTAATAAAAGCAAGTCACAACAAAAGATGTGACATTTTTTTATAATTTTTTTTAAATAAAACGAGTGAACTTGAGGACAAAAAGTCAAACGTCTTATAATCTAGAATGGAGTTAGCATAGGATTAGTTCCACGAAATTCTTATGTGTTTGCAAGTGACGAGGGATATATTACATGTTCTTTTCTTTTTCTTTCCCTTCATTGACTTTGTGGATGATCTATATATACAAATGTTTGAGGGAGGATGAGGTACAATGATATATCAAATAATCAGCTTTGGATTGACGCGTGCAACCTTAATTACAATGGCTTTGGCACGGCTACGGCCTTTAAGTAATCCCTTCCTTGATGCTGACCGCGAGAGCCAGCTGGTCAGAGCCAGGACGACGCAGGGGAACAAGGTCGACCCCCGTCCGTCCGGCATATTTTTATAGCCAAAACGCTTCTATGCTTCTTCGGCATAACCAGAGCACGAACCGCAGCACCCAATCAAGCTAATACAATAAAATGCCGACTTGCAATACGTCGTTATCACAAGAATCGTCACACACGAGTCGTAGTAGGTGGCGCCCAGAGAATGGCTCAGAGTATTTGAGGGTGATAAGGGCAATTAGCAACGCAGGTAAGGAGTGTTAGCTTTAGGAAAGAAAAAGTAATAGACCACTTAGAGAACCATGGAGCTATATCAACTTCCCCAACCCAAGTGAGTGCAACCTCATGCAAAGAGAGGGTCGGCATAAGTGTAACAAACTCCAATTTTTTTTCTTAATACAATAATAGGTAATGCTCTTTGCGTATTCAAAGAAAAAGAAAGTGCTCTCCTCTAACACAATAGTTAGTGGTGAAGAATCTAGGTGAAAACATCGCGTTGGGGGTTCATCGAGGTCAATTTCACTATGTGATATAAGTTTTCATGAGTTTGAACAGTGATTTACTAAGGATTTTGCAAATTTTGTCAACGTCGGCGGACCCTGATGAACTCCCCTAGATTCACCCCTGACAATAGTGGTCTACAACTTGCAAATGTTCAATCTCTGGACACTCCAATGCATACGACGGTGTTTGTTTCAAGTTTTTGTTAGACGGAGCACTTGGCGCTTTTCGGTCCAACACACATATATGTGTACATTATTATTACACGCTTTGGTGGGTGATGGTGACGATGCAAAGGCTAGAATCAACATCCCGTTATTACCACAAATATTATCAGTGGTATTGTGTCTCTGTGTGCTGCATTCCAAATTTTGATTGATACTACGTACACTAAATCTACTCTTCCTTTTCTATTTCGAGGATAGAATCGCGCTCGGGCGGAGCAACCAAACCACCGTCCTGCTGCCGTTTTCCAAGCCCGCTTGCCGATGCCGATGCACCACGAAATGCCACTTGGATCCACGGCGCTGACCACTTTTGGGCGCATGGGCATGGCTCGATCGTCTGCCAACTTGCCAAGACAACACTGGATACTCCGTAGATGCATGGGCGGGCAGAGGCATCTCACTGACGCGAACAATCGTTTCAGTTTCAGGCCGGAAAGCGCCGGCCACCGGCACCGCCCACCGGGCCACGCACGCCATCCTGTACTAGCACTAGCCACTATTGCCACTTGAGACGAGACTGTGGATGTGATCGGTGAGCACCAAGCCGAGGAGGCGTTGCTATTTGGCGCCGGTTCGTGGAGGGTTTTTGGCTAGTCAAACCGTGGGTGCGTCCTGTCTCGCATGATTGTTTTGCCTTTGCGGTACTGTACGTGATTGGTGATTACGATCCGGCCGGCCGGCCGCTGGCTAGGCAAGGCAGGCAGGCTAGTGGATCCACATCCACCAGCGAGCACTGCGATCGAGCTCGTGCCTGTCGATCTTGTGATGGACCGCCACCGGCAACGGCAACGACGCTCTGCTTTTTGCGAGCGAAAACGACCGGCGGCGAGCGACGTGGTGTGTGATGTGATCGCCCGGGTTGACACGCGCCACTATACGGGGGCTATGTGTGGTGATTTGATTTCCATTGCTTTTCCTGACAATTGCTTGCACTGTTTTGAACGCAGGAGACGTCCATAAGTCAGCGTCTTAGTTAAGTGCAGTATAAATAAGCGAACTTCTCTAGCCATCACGCGTTTATGTTGTCGTACAAAGTTGCACTACCTTTGGCTTGAAAAGGTGCAATTCTAGCTCGATACGACTATACTTGGTCATCAAATTGTATAAAAGTATGACCAAATTCATGAAAGAATATATATCAGTATTTATAGTACTATATATATATAAATATATATCAGTACTGTATATACTATCTATTATCAGTATTTATACCAACAAAACTAGTAGTACTTATTTGGGAATCGTAAATACAATTTTCTATAAATTTAATCGAATTTCAAATAGATTAGTCCTGTGTTATGTCACAAATGTTCTTATCTTAGAATTATAATCATGCTCTTTACGACGAAGAAAGCAGGTGCTTGTGAGAAGAAAAGGCTCAGTGCTTTGAGAAAGAGGATCAGCACTTCCGGTGGCTAGCAGTAAAAGTGTACTCTACTTGAAAAGTATGCTACTACTTGACTCAAGTAGCAGTACCATGAGTCCATCTCCATGACAGTAATTTCCTGATTTGCACTGGTTTTCAGGACATCGTAGTCCTATGCTATGCCCTATGTTATCACTGTTGTGAAACGCGTCGTCAGCGGTTAGGACCTTCCCCTCTCCGTCTCTCATGATCACGTAGTAGATGAAAGAAGTAGAACAAGTAGACACAAGATAGGGAGACTATTCTTTATTCATCTGATTCTTCGTTATTACAACATAGAGCTCCCATGTATATATAGTCCTGCCAAGGCTTAAGGGTTTTGGTAAGAGCCCACATACAAACGGACTAGGATTAGGATTACTCCTTCTCCTTTCCTTCTAGGACCGAGTCCGTGTGTTTTACAACACTCCCCCCTTGGGCGATTACCACGATATGCATATGCCTCGTTAAAAACTCCATCCGAAAACCCAAATTGGGAAAAAAACGGTTCTTGGAGAAAAGAGTACATCACATTCGTTAATTGCATTGCACATGTTGTCTCATTAAAACCTTGTGTGAGAAACCTTCGGTAAAAACTCACATAGGGAAAAAGAGCACAACATTTAACCTTCTTGGTCATATATTCTTCAGGATATACTATTCTTCATGAATAGGTATTGATCTTCATAATTTATGCATAAACTTCTGTGTTTTAGCAAATATGATCTACTTGATCTTTGCAATTCTAGTGGTTTACCTTAAAAGGCAGATTCAATAAAATATGCTCCCCTCATAAAAGCCAAACTTTGAACTTCATTGTTCAAACCACACCTTTTCATAAATGTGTGTAAATAAAAGTTAGCTTATAATTCTTCTATGAATTATATGGGAGGAATATGCTTCATGCATAATGACCACCAATTAGTTGTGCAAAACAAATATATATTATCCTTGAGAGAAATAGATCCTTTCGAGAGGATTATGAGGGTAAATAAATTAATATTCAATATCTTCTAGATAGTGTATCAAACTTATACTAGAGTTTAGATACTTATAATTAATCCTTAGTGGATTTTTAAATTGTATTCTATAAATCTTGAGATTTTGATTGTACAAATCCAGCCTTGCATTTGGCATTTAGAGGATAATTCAATTGTCAAAAACCACCATTATTCTCATACCTTCTATGGTATTCTTAGAGGATATCATTAACTTCATGCTAGCTTTTCATACACTTTCTAAGTGTTTTGATGACACCTTCACGGTATTTAAGATTCCTCATTTTTTTTTCTCTCGGGTCTATATTTACTTCAGGGGATGAATGGTGTTTATTCAAAAATTAACCGGTAAATCCTTCATGGATTAATTCCTTCAAGGATGTACATTCATTCTTTTCTTAGTGAATTAACAATTCTCTTCTATGAGATACATTCTCTCTTGGATCGGAGATGAGTGATATACACAATGACATAGCGTTATTTTTGTAAAATCATTCAATGATTGCAAGTCCTTCTAGGATATGCTCTTCTTGAGACTTGAATATTCATTTAGGAATATATATACCTTAGACTTTAATACTTAGTATAAGATTTCTACAAGTTGTGATTTATATTCTTCGAGAATTATATGGATTTTCATAATCCACTAATTAACTGCATATTCGATATTCATTTGTTTCATTTGCCGAGATATAGCGTAACATTTATTTCTTCTTAATAGGAGATTCAACCTCAATTGCTTTCTTCATTGACCCGATATAATCGCTACATGGCGATTTTGCCATAGACTTTATTTTCCGGATCCGGGTTCTCACAAGAGAAACATTCGCAATTAAAGAGGTAGTGTTGTCGACAACTATTTTCTCTTCTCCCAATACTCTCACAATGTGAGAATATTTTATCTCTGTCATTTTCCAAACAAGAGATGGTATATTGTTCTACATATCCAACACTAATGATGCGGCGCTTAGTATGTTGGATTTCATCTTCATGATGATCCTCTTCATGAGGTGTTCAACCTTCTTCATGAGGCGTTCTCTTCATGAGAATGGAGGAGTTCCATTTCATTTCTATTTAACAAGCATATACTAAACTAGAACCTAGGCAAAGCCCCCGTAGATTTAGCTTGATAGTATACATAATTTACTACTAGTAAACACAACTTCTAGTTTATAACTTCAAGTTACTCCTCTCATTTCTAAAAATATCTGGCATATGCTCCGCTTCATGCTTTCACAAGAGCATTAGTCAAACTATTAGTTGACTTAGTGCGTGATAGTTTTTCTAGATCATTTTTCTTCTTTGGAAATAATATTTGACATTCAAAATAGGCTTTCTCTCCCCTATTGCCAATATTAGATCTTTAATAGCATACTTCAATAGATATCCCCTATCATGGGCTTAAAACAATTCAAATTTATATATCTCCAACTACAAGTGGAGGCCCATTTATGTATGCTATGATTAGGTTTTTATGGGAAATATTCACACATATTTAAACATGGGGGTTATTATTCATTATGCAAAGTGAGCTAGAATACTTAAAGTGCACTTAAGAATGTTCATCATTCTTATGAACTCGAGGATGTTCTCCCCCGGTATGCACAAAACATAGTTTAGAAAAGCTATTTCATTCTCTAGCTTCTTTATTATTTAGCCTAATAAATTAATCCAAGTACTCATACAATTAAAAATATGGACCATATACTACGAAAATATAGATCATAACATACAAGTTCACATGGAATTTCTTCTAGAATTTTCTAATTGCCATTAATACAAAAATCCCTTAATGCCTTTTCTTCATAAATCTCAAATCATCATAATTGTGTTATCCACTATCTTAGTTCCACAATAATTCATCCCATCAAATGGGTTAGTCTCCATTGAGAAAAATTTCATAAACTCACTCCCCCGATCTTAGGGTTTGCTCGGCTCTAGATCAATCTATTGCTTATGCATGCAATGCATCGAAAAGCAAAGCATTCCTTAGTTCAACGGGAACCATATAGACATAGCATGCTAGCTAGCCAATTTGATTATGAGGGAAGCACAAAGATAGCTACTAGCCACAATTATAGCCGATATGCTAATATTCATGCAAGAGTTGAGATAGTTGCAGCTCAATGAGATACACATGCAGGTGTATTGTGGAACGTTAGGATTCAGTCTAACATAATAGATAACAACAAATTGCAAAGCTACAAGCTTACTTGCAATTAGTGCGGTAGAGAAAGTTAACTTTCGCCGGAAGGGACGCGGGCGAACTTCAAGTCCCGATACACACACTTAAATATTGATTTAGGGCGGCTATGCCTATTAAAAATATATTATCCACATTTTCTTATGCCTTTATCCAAAATTACTCCCCCTTTTCATGCCATAATTACTTCAAGTAGTAACTTGCTTCAAGCATTATCTATGAATAATCAATTCTAATGCTTCCATAGAATCCAAATAATACTTCTAGTATTCATTAATTATGACATGAAATTCACATATCCAATGTACTATTCGATTGTACACCATAGGACTCGGGGTAGAATATAACTTCTAGTTCTCATGTTTCCTAAGACATATACAATTTCTTGGCTAAATCGATCCTTCCAAGATCAATTAAAATACTAGTATAGTCCAATTGTTCATGTGCAATAACCTTCATGGTTAATCGAGGCTTCTTTGTGGATAAAAATAATACAAGATTTATTTTGATAGGCAATAGGCAATTTGTTTATATGTGAAAACATATAAATCTAATTTATTCCATGAGAAGTTCACACATATTACTTCAAGTAAAAATTGTAACTAAGAATATTAAATATTTCATATTAGTCTTCAAGCTAACAAATTAACCATGAACCACTTAATTCAACGGAATTAAAACTTAATGCACCACCATCAATACTATTAATACTAACGTGTATAAACTTCAAAGATAATAAGCACATGATTTAAGTTCTTCTTCAAGAGAAACTTTATGTGTTCCAAATAATATCCATTTTCGCATGTCAAACTTCTATACTTGACAAGTTTATAGCTTCATGCTTTATATTCAAGAGTTATGATATACCGTCACAAGCCTTCAAGGGGTGTAACATATGCAAGCCACATATTCAAAATTATTGTAACTTAATAATATCACGGTTCATAAAAGCGTCTAAAAATTCAACCCAATTTTCATTTGAGTAATTCGATGGTAAATTCAAATACTTCAAGTATTACATTGCTCTTTGATATTCTATACACAAGAGATACTTCTTCAAGAATGTAGATTGATATAATCTTATTTACCATCTTGTCTTCTAGACATTTATAAAGCTTCGAGCTATTGTTTATAGAGCGTTGTTAAGCATACAAGCTTCAAAATTTGACTTTCAATGCAATATGATATTCGTAATCATAATATTGGGATTTTACTCATGCAATGAGTCCCACAATGCATTTTGTTACTTCTATCGGCCATATACTCATTCAAAGAGTAATTCGAAATATATATACCGAAGTTTACTACACTTCAATGGTAGCAAAATATCCTACATGGATTAAATAATGACCGTAACAAATAATTTACTATTCGAGTAACTCCGGGATATTGCTTCTTCTTTTAAGGCACACATATTATTATAACTTGAACCATGTGCATATAAGTTTACTACATGTAAACAAGTAGCAAGGTGCAAAAAGATAGTGGATGGTTACTCAAAATATTCTTAAAAGCATTCGAGCATTTTTCGAGGATTAAAATCATAGTGTAGAAAAATGTCAAAATTATTCTACTATTCAATTCCAAAAAGATAAAGCTAGGCAAAACAATGCATACAAAATCTTATATATGCGGTATATAAGAAAAACAACAAATATGCATAAACAGAGGATCTATGGTTAATTATTCACAAAATTACATTAAAAATTTGAATTTCTCGAGGGGATGGATTCAAAGATACCCCAAAAATCTATAATTCCCGAAATTACAGGATTGACTCTACAGGAGTAGATGTAGAATAATAAAAATCTAAAAATCCTTTCTAATTTTCTGGGATTTTTTATAGATTGTATCTGAATTTTCCTCGACACATTTTTTTACATATAGCCCAATTCATCCTTTTTCAAGTATACATACCCTAAAAACCTCTTTGGGCCTAAGCGGCTAAGCTCGACACGGATTTGCCCGCCATGATGATGGCTTGCGAGCTGCACGTTAGCGGAGATCCGATGAACATACAATGCATGTGGACAATGTTAGCTAGCGAATGCAAGCACGCTGACTAAGTGGCATGCAGGCCATGGGTATATGTGAGAAAACAGTTGCTGCGAGCAAACCGTGATGCAACTGCATAATATGGTTCGTGCAAACCTTTCACCGGAGCAGACACAGCCTTTGGATCGGCTTCCTACGATTTGACTACGGGTCACCATAGGATATCGTACGGGTCACCACAGGACACTTCATGCTCCTTCAAGATGCATTTAATGTTGGCTTCATGCCTAATTTTGCAAATATAATGGTGGAGGTATGGTGGCGTACGGGCCACGATGTTTACCGGGGAGAACTAGTCCAAGCGCACGCAGAGCATGCCAGTGACTGCAAGGCACAAGCACGTGTGCAAGATGCAGATCGATGCCAATGGCAAAACAAAGACTCATGTGCCCTGCGGCGTTCCGGCCGTATTGCTGTGTGCATCCAAACTCCAGAGAACGGGCAAACATACTCCTGGCATGCATGACATGATCGGAGGAAAGACTTTTTTATTATTATTCTATAACCATAGATGCAAACTCTGTGAATTTTACTTCAAGTATATAGTAGGTACTTCATGTATGATTCAACATGCATATAGTATATACAACGGCTCAAATGGCGAGCCTAAGCAATCTGCGACAACGTGCCATTACCTTTGTTGTTGAATTCGAGAAGAAGCGAAGGCTGCCACAAGGACGGTTCGGCTAGGCCGTGGGGACTGCCGGCGTGGCGATGAGTCGCCGATGCGGTCTGATTTGTGGCGAGAGGTAGCAGATCCGTTCCGCTAACTGCGTCGGGGATGTCGGCGTCGTTGAAGTAGTTGCGGCGGGGCCGGCACGCGGCGTCGGTGTCGAAGATCGGCGGCTTCAACGGCGATGTCGACGAAAAGAGCTTGTCGTCTGGCGATAACGTGTTGTGCGAAAGCGTCGTCGTGTTAGGACCTTCCCTCTCCGTCTCTCATGATCACGTAGTAGATGAAAGAAGTAGAACAAGTAGACACAAGATAGGGAGACTATTCTTTATTCATCGATTCTTCGTTATTACAACATAGAGCTCCCATGCGTATAGTCGCATCGAGGCTTAAGAGTTTTGGTAAGAGCCCCACATACAAACGGAGGATTAGGATTACTCCTTCTCCTTTCCGGCGAGTCCGTGTGTTTTACAACAATCACGTCTCCGTTGTGCGCTAGCTAGCTTTTGGAGTATTGTTTCGACGACGAGGAAAGTTGGCGTCAGACGCTGCCAGGGGATCCGACGGAGACATCCCTTTTGCCCCCGTTTTTTAGACACGCTACGCTACTACGATACGCCCGCCCGCCCGCCATGGCGTTCGTGGCGCGACGCCCTTTGTCCGCGGAATTGCCCGGCCGCGCCTCGCCAAGTCCGTCCGCGGTGCTGCGAAAAAGAATTCGGGGCTTCAAAATGCCCGACGACGAAGCAAAATAAAAGGAAAATAACAGGGGACACATGCTTCACGACTGGACCTTCTGTGGTGTGGTAGTAGAACAGGAAGATGCCCCGTGGGGGCGTGTGAGGCGCAGATCCGGTCCTAGTTTCGGCGAATACGATGCGGCGGAAAACAGGTTCGGTTCGTGCCGTGCCGTGCTCCTGCCGTCCCGCATGGCGCATCAGATTGGTTGGTGGAGGTAGACGATGACAGCGGATAATTAAGCACCTCCAATTATTCTGTCGTAATGGATAATAACCGGTGAGCAAGGGGTTTAGCTTAGCTTAGCTTATGGCTGCCTTCTGATGAGTTTCGAATGTGATGGCTTGTGGTCGAGGGCATCTCACCTGGATGCCTTGGCATCATCACGCCACAGATTCCCTTGCTCACCATTGGAAATTACGTACTACTACTCAACTTCCTCCGCCTTCCTTTGAAAGGGTTAATCTGTCTGTCTATCAGCGATCAGGATGAGTTCCATGGTTTTGGGTGCTGATTGTTACCAAGACTTTGTAATCACCGGAGAATTTTTATTTGATTTTATTTTTCAGAAGAAGATTTTTGTTCATAAGTACTACGTAACTACTGGCGTCGTCAAAATATCAGTTTTTCATCTGTTCCATAAACATGATTATATATATCATCAAACCAAAATCTCGCGATTAAAATCGTACGGAGTACTTATCTGGCCCGACCAATTACATAAGCGGCGCTATCAATGGGTGCGTAGCCGAGGCTAAAAGAAATTGTTCCCCGCAGGCGCAGGCCGCAGCTCGCAATCGGCAGCAGCGCCGGCCGGCCCGGGGAAGCACCCGCCCCCGCAGCAGTTCCGCACCGCACCAGGCAGCATCACCACCGTCCACCGCACCAAAACGGCTATAATTAGGCGGTTCCATCCAAACGAAACGCCCCTCTCTGGCTCTGGCTCTGGCTCTGGCTCTTGCGCCGGCCGGCGAGGCGACCCCGCGGATCCCAGCTAATCACCGCCAGCGCCAGCCCAGCCGCAGGTCCCCTCCTGCCACGGGGACCTGCGACGAATAGCCTGCGGCCCCGAGGGACCGCACCCGGAAAAGCGCCAACCGCCGGAGCCTCCTCCTCTCCTCTGCCTGCCCCCGGCGATCGATCGCCCGCCGGGGACAGCTCCGTCGGCCGCGCCATTGGAGCTGCTCTGCTCCTCGCGCGCTTGCAGGCGGCTGCGGGGATTTTCTTTCTGCGGGCGGGCTCCCTCCCTCCCCACACCTCCTTCCCGTCGCCCGTCTCGTTCTCTGATTCGTTCGCTCCGGCGGGGGACCGACCGTTCCTGCCGTGCGGGGCGTGGCGATGCCGGAGGCGGGGCACTACGGGTACAAGAAGACCGACGGCATCTGCGACGGCGTGTTCGGCGAGGTGAGCCCATCCATCCCCTCCTGCCTGCCCCGTTCACCCGCCTTCCCTTCCCTTCTCCGGTCAGATCTGCGCCGCGCCGCGCGGCGATGCGGTAGGTTCTTTGCCCCTCCGAGACGGTTCCATGCCCCTGGGCGCGTGGCGCATTCGGCCCGGCAGGCGCGCTCGTGTCCCGGCCTGCCCCGATTCGGCGTGCCACTCGCGCCCGTATGGGAAGATTGCTGCTTGTGGTTGGATTCTGGGGGCGGCGCTGGGGCGTGGAGGCCGTTGCTGTTCCATGCGCGTGCGCTGTCGTTGATCTGCTCTGCACACGCGGCCGGCCTGGTATGGGATTTGGGTGTGGTGTGGTGCCCGTCCCGCTGGGGAGTCCGAATTCTTCACGCCTTTTGGGTGGCAGAATCTCGCGACGTGGCCGAATCGCGTGTTTCGGGCATGACATTTGGAGCAGCTTCAGAATATGTCTCTGGATGAGCTTGGGCAGTGGTTCTTTCCTGCTGCTTTCTTGATTCCATCCATCACGCGGGCTCTCGTGCTGCCAGAGGTTTAGGCTTTGCGCTGAATTTGCAGAATTTCGGACTCTTATTATTGATCCCTTTGGATAGACAGGAAAAGTTACGCCCTTTTTTTGGAAACATTACAAGCAGTGGTGTCAGAGTGCTCTTGTAACCTAAGTCGATTTAGTTCAGTTGGGCATTGTGATATCCTAAATGCTTTGGGTTTTCTGTTCCTAGTATTAGTTAATGTTTTTCTTGCTAACCTCGTGCTTGTTGTTAACTTTGCTTTCTGCGTTTGTGCATGTAGTTGTGACATTACAATTAGGTTTTTGTTTGTTCTTTGCTGGTTTGTGCGGTGCTAGTCAGCTTCTTTTTAAGTGTCTAGCTTTTGATGACACAACTTCCTGGAAATAACAAACCATTCTGCTCTGAAAAGTTGATGTTTGGGTTATTGCTTTAGGAGATTATATTTCTTCGGTAACCAGGCTTTGTTTATAGCGAAGTTTTGTTGCTTTGGTGGTGCTAGAGTGCCTAATACATGTGTATACTAGTAGAATTTTAAATAGTGTTTGAACATAGCTGGTGATCTTATTTGCTTTACAGAATTCCTTTTTGTTCACAATTGCCTGTTTCATTTCTAATATGGCTGATGAATTCATTGCAGCCTGTGTCAAAGGCAGCTCTCACCATGTCAAGGCTAAAGTGCGCGCTCTGGGGATTTGATTTAAGGGCACTTATGGTCCTCTTGATTGGTGTGCCAATTCTAATCCTAATGATATATGCACATGGTCAAAAGGTCACATACTTCCTCCGGCCAATCTGGGAATCTCCTCCCAAGCCCTTCAAGACAATCCCTCACTACTACCATGAGAATGTCACCATGGAGAACCTCTGCAAGTTACATGGGTGGAAAGTCCGTGATATCCCACGCCGTGTCTTGATGCTGTACTCTTCAGCAATGAGCTTGATATCCTGGAGATCCGTTGGAATGAGCTTAGTCCCTATGTGTCAGAGTTTGTGCTCCTTGAGTCCAACTCAACGTTTACTGGCATTAAAAAGCCCCTTCACTTCCAGGAAAACAAGGATCGGTTTGGGTTTGTTAAATCACGGCTGTCATATGGTAATATTGGGGAAGGTTTGTGAAGGGGGGAACCCATTTGTTGAGGAGTCATTTCAGAGGGTTGCCCTGGACCGGCTTCTGAAGCTTGCAAGAATAGAAGATGATGACCTGCTGATCATGTCAGATGTTGATGAAATCCCAAGCGGTCACACAATTGATCTCTTAAGGTGGTGCGACGACATTCCAGACATACTTCATGTTCAGCTCAGGAATTATCTTTACTCGTTTGAGTTTCTCCTGGATGACAAGAGCTGGAGGGCATCAATACACAAGTACCGATCTGGAAAGACAAGGTATGCACACTTCAGGCAGACGGATGAGCTTCTTGCTGATTCGGGGTGGCACTGCAGCTTTTGCTTCGAAACATAGCGATTTTGCCTTCAAGATGCAAAGCGTACAGCCATGTTGACCGGATCAGGTTCAAGTACTTCCTGAACCCTGAAAGGATTCAAGATGTCATCTGCAGAGGGGCGGATCTTTTCGATATGCTTCCAGAAGAGTACACATTCCAAGAAATCATCGCCAAGCTGGGGCCGATCCCAAGCACATATTCTGGTGTTCATCTTCCTAGTTATCTTCTAAAGAATGTCGAGCGGTTTAGATACCTTCTACCGGGCAACTGCAGGAGAGAAAGTGGCTAGGTTTTATGGCCCTACCCTGCAGTCTGTTGTGCATGGGTGGGTGCCATTTCAAAGCTGTTGTCCATGGGATGCCCATGTGGCAGCTCACCTGGTATGATTGCCTAACGTAGTTGGACAATTGCTTGGGAAAGAATTGGTTCATGGATGGGTCCATGGTTCTGTAATGTGTAATAGAACATGGGAGGAGGATCTAACAGCATAGCGCATGCTTGGTCCTGGCTGGCTGCACCTTCCAGACGACGAGCTGAGCTTGAGCAGTTTGCGCTTACATCCGGGATGTCATTGTCATTCGTTACTTCCCTGATTGATATATAAACTCAAAAAGCTGTTGTAGATTGCAAATCAAGTGGTGTTTGAGAATTACATATTGCTCTACTACAGATAATTCACATATGCATGTTTCTCTTATACTTGGTGTTCAGTAGTGGCGCCAGAATGCTAGATTTGTGAATTTCTTTGAGCAAAAACCTGGCTTCCACGGCGCCAGCGGCTGAGCAACCAGCATTGCGTTAGCGCAAAGTGTACTTTCATGTCCAAGCTGTGTATGGTGCCGTGCATCGGGTTATCAGTAAATCATAGCCTTGTTTGTTAGTTACGGTTTCATGGTCTGTTCATCCAGGTTCTCCCTTCTATTTAGAGAGCAAGAGGGTGCTGTCTGTTTTGCTCATTCCGTCACTCGTGCGAGACAAAGTAATAAGTGATAGAACGAGCGACTGGCTTCAGCCTTACTATGTACTGTATGTAGGCGTCCTTTGCCACACCATTAGCTTCACCTCAGATCTGAAGTTTGTATGGAGTATGGTAAAACATATGCAGTACAATACAAATAGATAAAACAGTCAAATTGTTCCAGCTTTACAAATTTCCGAGGTAGAAACTAAGGTCCACGGAGTAAAAGATTCACAACTCTTGTGTCCAGCGGTCTGCGGTCCAGACAAGTGGGGAGGGAGTACTGTAGGGTGTGTTTAGATCACCAAAATTTGGTGCAAAATTCCCGTGAAGAGATATCGCGTTTCGTTTGTTAGCCAGTAAATATTATCCTACTATGGCAGAATCCAGCCAAAAGAATCGTGATCGCAACGCGTACATCTAATCTGTGCAATTAGTTTATTTTTTACCTATATTTAATTTCGATACATGTGCGACATTTTGATGTGATGTGGAATCTTCTTTTTATATAGTGAAATTTGGGGAGAAATTTAGTGCTCTAAACAGGCCGTAGTCTGTAGATTCAAATTGTTTCAACTTCTACGCAGCGTTCGTTCTGTTCGTTCTGTGGATGTCCCCTGTCAGGTGTGCCATGTCTAGAGCCCGAGCCAAATCAGTCAAGTCTGGTCCGATCGATTGAAAGTGTACTACAGTACGCTGCCTGAAAGTACCATGCCTTTGCAGGGCATTTACTAGTCCGGCCTGCGTCCGTTGACGCTGCCGGACGGGCGGCGCGGGGGGATTGCGATATTTTCGCGTCGTACTTGTCAGGCAGGAGGAGGCGTCGACCCCAAACCCAAACAAAGAAGAACTACTCCTCCCACCAGAGCGCAAACTGAGCTCGACGTGTGTGTGGGCCGTGCTTCCTAATCGTAACCAAGCAGGCAGAAGTGCTAATTTGCAACAGGTATATGGGCCTTAATCGTCGTAATCGAAAGGAAAAAGTCTACATTCCTCCCCCAACTATATCACGAAGTTCACTTTTCCTCCTTCAACTTCAAACCGGACAAATCGTCTCCCTCAACTTTTCAAACCATGCATTTTTTCCTCCTCGAGCGGTTTTGATGGCGGGTTTCTTACAGTAACCGCGGGTTTTGTGCAAAGAACCATGGTTTCTTACAGTACCATCGCCTTTGCCTTTTCCCTTTTTAAAAAAATCCAACTGAATCTTTAAAAATCATAGTAAATCACAGAAAAATTAAAAATAGAAAATCTAATTTTGTTAGACTCCACATGAGTAGATCTACACAGTGAATATATAATATGGTATACTTTAGTTCAACAAAATAATTATAGAAGCCGCAGACTACGAATTATTTTAATTAATTATATATTCACCGTGTAGAACTTTTTGTACTAAAGCATATCATATTAAATATTCACTGTGTAGATCTACTCATGTGGAGTCTAACAAAATTGGATTTTCTATTTTATGATTTTTTTTATGATTTTCTATGATTTTTCAAAGATTCAAACCAAATAAATGAAAAAGAAAAAAGACAAAACTTTCATAGCAAAAACTTTGTACTAAAGCATATCATATTATATATTCACTGTGTAGATCTACTCATGTGGAGTCCAACAAAATCGGATTTTTTATTTTATGATTTTTCTATAATTTCTTATGTTTTTTCAAAGATTCAACCAAAATTTTTAAAAAAAAAGAAAAGGCAAAGGTGTTGGTACTGTAGCAAAACCATGGTTATTGTACCAAACCCGCGGTTACTGTAGCAAAACCGCCCTCAAAACCGCTCGAGGGAGGAAAAAATACATGGTTTGAAAAGTTGAGGGAGGCGGTTCGTCCGGGTTTTGGAGTTGAGGTAGGAAAAGTGAACTTCTCGTGATAGTTGGGGGAGGGAATATGGACTTTTTCCTAATCGAAACAGACTAACCGATGCATCTTTTGCGTGATTGTGCTGGGCCTCCTTCTAGTATACGTGGATGAGTTGGGCCTCATTGATCAGAACGGCATCGTCGTGGTTTCCTTCACAGTGAGAGCGAGCCGACGCCCATCTCGCAGCCAGCGCCGGTCCGGGCCGCTCCGCGTCCTGAGCATTCAGTTGCGCTGCTAGCCTTGCTTCTTTGCTTAGCCGCGAAGGAGTGTGTCAGCGTCAGGCAGGGCGCAGGAGGCCGCGCGACGCGAAACAAATGCAAGCGCATCTCTCCTGAGCACCGCCGCGCGCGGCAGCGACCAAGGGAAATCTTGCAAGATTTTGCAGCTGTACCCAGTTGAAAGAAAGGCTTAAAAAAATAGTATCTTCCATGAGATTCTCTCTAGGAAAGAGAGGGGTGGGTCCTCTCGTAGGAGCGATCACTCGCTGCCCCTGCTCTCAGAACAAGAGAACATCACGTCTCAGCGCAGCCTAAGCCTATCCACGTCGCCCGCGAGCGCCCCCGCCCGGATGCCCCGGATCGACGCCGCGGCGGGCCTTCGCCATGCGGGCCCGGCCTAGCGGCGGTGGGATCCGCATCGCGCGCGTCCAGCGTCCCGCTGGCCGTATCGACGGCGCCGCGCGCCCCTTAGATTCCCGCCGATCGCGCCCAGGCCCCCGCCACGCGCGGCGCTCTTTCGCCCGGTCCCTCAATTACGCCGAACCTCGCACACGAAAAGGATTAGGAGTTGGGCCTGATTAATCAGAACGGCATTGTGCTTTTTTTTGAACTTGGCATCGTGGTTTCCTTCATAGTGAGAAAGAAAGAAAGAAAAAGAGCGAGCGAACGATCCTGGCCGGCCATCTCGCAGCGCCAGGTCGCTCCGCGTCCCGAGCACGTTGCCACCAGCTTTTGCTTCCGCGAAAAGAGTGTCGGAGTCGCAGGCAGCTGGGCGGGGCGCAGGAGACGCGCGAAACAAATGCAAGCGCACCCCTACTCCCTAGTGGAGCGCCAACGGCACCCGGCGCGGCGTGGCAGCAAAGGACGAAGGGAAATCTTCATGGGATTCTCTCTAGGACTAGAGGCATGGGTCTCTTGTGATGGAGAGTGTAAAAACTTGAAAGTTGATGATGTGATAGGTGAAACACATCACTGCTACTAGTATAAATTTTGAGTGATGTGGTATATCATGTGATAGGTGAAACATATCAAATACTACAACTGTATTCATATTAGAGGCAACTCAAAAAAAAAAAAAAAAAAAAAGGTGAAACACATTAGACGTGAAATTTCCTCATCGTATCAAAGAACAGTACTCGTAATTAATACGCGTGGTATGTGGTGACATAGTACTACATCGCTATATTTGACCGAAGCCAATATCAGTATTAGCTAGGTTTGGTGCAGATAGCCGGTGTCGCTAGCTCTCTGCCTTTTTCCTTGTTTTTTTTTTTTTGATAAGTATATCTGTATTAAGTATAGAAGACAGTACAGTACAAATACACCAAATAGAGGTACAGAGGACAACTATCCCAACCATTTGCAGAAAGGACCACCACAAATCTAGAATTTACACATAGGCCCTTTTCCCCTTTTTCCTTGTTTTGACTAGACTAGAAGAAGCCTACGTGATCAATCGAATTAGGGTGGTCTGGACTCTGGTTCAGCCGGTCGAACAGTCTTTAATTAGTGTCGTGTTTGCACTTTGCATGCATGCATTGCACTTACTGTCCAACTCATGACATGTTGGATCTCTGAATCATTAAATAAAAAAAGGAGTTATTTATTCTACCTCATAGTCATACATATCCTTGCATGGTAAAGTTATAAGTATGTACTTATCTCTCTTAAAGCATCTCTTGTGTGACGATAAGAGAGGCCGGCCGGGTCACCTTGTGCGTGTGTTTTCTTCTCATCCAGTCTTCATTTGCACAATTTGCTAAGGCTCCTTGTGTCTTCCTTATAATTGAGAATTACATATTGTAAAACCGGGCCTTGCTCTGCAGATAATAATTAATTCACATATGCATTTTTCTCTTATAGTTGGTGTTCACGTAGAGAATGCTAGATTTGTGAATCTCTTTGAGCAAAAATCTGGATGTCCCCTGTCTGCGGTCTGCGGTCTGCGGTCTGCGGTCGTCCAGCCAGGTAGCCACCTCCGCCTGAAGCGGCTGGATGTCCCCTGTCAGTTGTGCCAAGTTAGCCACCAAGCCAAATCAGTCAAGTCTGGTCCGACCGATTGGTGACCGCAGACCGATACGCTGCCTGAAAAGTAGCATGCCTTTGCAGGGCATTTACTCCTCCTGGTCGGCTGGTGCGTCCGTTGACGCTGCGAGCCGGACGGGCGGGGCGGAGCGGCCGGCGTATTTTCGCGTCGCGAGGTCGTCGTTTGACGCTGTCGAGTCGTGGTCGTGGACGTCGTCGTGTACGCTCGGGCAGGAGGCATTCGTTAGGCTCCCAGAGCGCAACGCTCGACGTGTGTGTGGGCCGTGTTTCCTTCCTACTAATAACCAAGCAGGCAGGAGTGGTAGCTATTTTGCAACAAGTATGGGCCTAAATCGTCGTAATCATAACCCAAGTTTCAGATTGCGTGATTGTGCTGGACGAGTTGGGCTTAATTAATCAGAACGGCATCGTGGGTGGTTTCCTTTTGGAAAAAGTCCTATTTTCCTTCCCCAAGTATCATCAAAGTTTGAGATTCCTCCTCCAACCACAAAAAAACCAGATAAAATTCCTCCTTGAACTATCAATACCATGCACTTTACCTCCCTGCACACATTTGAAGCCGGTTTTAGCGTACGTGGCGCAGATGTGGCGGTGGTTTTGATGGATCCACGTCATCCCGACGTCACCTCTCTAGAACGCAGAAAGCAGGCCCTACAGGAGGTCGAGAACGCCAAAGCACATGCCATTGCCGCGTCCGTGCAAGTGCACAACTACGAGCCTACGAGGTGCCGCTCCCGAACACTCCTCGGCCGACGAGGCCTGCCTCCTGGAGCTCTTGTGGCAGTCGGAGGTGGCGGCCATGCAGGCAGCACGCCGCGGACTCGACCATCGACGAACTCAGGGTCATGCTCAATGTGACGGGTCGAGGTCCCGAGTAGATAGATGGCGTCGACGCCGTCGAGCAGGATGCCAGCGGCGATGTCGTCGTAGCAGCATCTCATCTGCATAAGAGCTTGTAGGGGCGTGGGAGGAGCCCCAGGAGGTCAGCGACGAGGTCGTCCAGTGGGCTCCGAGGCCCTCGGCTGCTGCGGCGTCGGAAACCGCGGCCACGGACACAGGTCGCTCATCGGCGTCCAACTCGCGCGCGCGATGTCGTCAGATGAATGTCTACAGCTATGCCATACTAATGCTTGAAATGTACTGGTCAAAAAAAAATGCTTAAAATGTTTACTAGGAAAAGACCAAGATACAATGAATTTAGTGAAGCCATGGGGCTCCGCAAGTATGTTCTAATGGCACTACTAGACAGAGCGAGCGATGGCCAACACAAACTCCTCTGCCACCACCGTCCTCGTGGCGGCGGGAGCAGGACGCGCCGCGGTTAAGGAACTTTGCGAGGCCGAAGTCGGCGACGTGTGCCTCCATCGCCGAGATATGTTGTTGCACTTGACGTCGCAGTGCAGGACCGCGCCCAGCGACCCCTTCGGCATGTACTCGTACGCGAGCAGGTTGGCCTCTGCGCTGGACGCGAAGCCGAGCAGTCGCACCATGTTGCGGTGCCGGATGCCGCCACGCGCTGCGCCCCCACGTTAGTCCGAGGCAAAAGACCGCCAGCAAGGCGCCGGCGGCTGGCACGAGCCACCACAGCGTCCTCGTCTGCCAGATGCATCTCCCCCGCCCGCAGTCGGCGCCTCCTCCGATGGCCGCGGCCCGCTCCGTCGGGACCCGCTGTGCCCTGCCGACGCGACGCGCCGACAACCGTGGCCGGCTTCGCCTTTCCCTACCCACAGACGACGCCTCCTCCAATGGCCGCGGTCCGCTCCGTGCCCACGACCGTCTCGACCTCTACGCGCTGCCATGGCACATGCACGCAACGTACACCGCGGCGGCCTTCGCCTTCATGTGCCATGAAATAACCGACTTATCTTGCCTGTCAAAACCACGACCACGTCTGCATTATGTCACTAAAACCAGCTTCAAATGCGTGTAGGGAGGGAAAGTGCACGGTATTGACAGTTCGAGGAGTAATTGTATCTGGTTTTACGGTTGGAGGAGGAATCTTAAACTTTGATGAAAGTTGAGGGGAGGAAAATAGGACTTTTTCCTTTCCTTTTTCTTCACAGTGAGAGCGAGCGAACGATCCCGGCCATCTCGCAGCGCCGGGCCGCTCCGCGTCCCGAACAGTAGGCTCTTGCTTTTGCTTAGCCGCGAAGGAGTGTCAGTCAGAGTCAGGCAGCGCGAAACAAATGCACACCGCCGCGCTGTAGCACAGGACCAAGAGAAATCTTCCATGGGATTCTCTCCAGGAAAAGGGGTGGGTCCTCTTGTAGGCGATGTGACAGGTCATACCCTCCATAAATTTATTTATTTCTAGTGATGTGATAGATGATAATAATTTCTGAACCCTAAACCCTAAACTCTGCCGGCACACGCCCGAATAGGGCCTCTACCCCCATTCGCAGCCCGTTTGCTTCTGCTGCTGCCTTTGCCTTGCCTCGCTTCGCTGGCGGATGGGTGCTGTAAAGAATTCCAAACGGGCCAAATGAAACGGGCTGGCACGGGCCCGGCATTTAAAAGCACGGCCGGAAGCGGTCCGCCCGGCCTTGCCCGTGCTTGGCCCGGCGCCCGGTGCCCGTGCGTGCTTTCATGCGCGAAATCGGCCCGTGGGCGCACGCGCCCGGTCCGAGCCCAACGTCGGGCACGAGGTCGGCCCGATTAATACAGCCATTGGATGAATTAGATGATTTTACGGTCGTCGGATGATATTACATAAGATGAACCCTAACTTCTAATATTCGTAGCCGTCATTTTCTTCATCCCTTCCTCCCGTGCTCCTCTTCTTCCTCCTCCTGCAGATACATACATACCCATGGCGGCTCCTCCTTTGCTCCCTTGCGTCCCATCTCCATGGCGGTCCTCCTCCTCCTCCCGCATTCCCGTCTGGCGATGTGGCGCGGCGCGCCGGTGGCGAAAGCAACAATGCGTAGCGGCGACGGCCTTTCACCGGGCATGCCGGCAACTTTAGGCGGGGCGCAGTAGCAGCGGCGGCTTCAGCGTGGCGGCGGGCGCGGCACGCAGCGGCGCGCGCCGGACGGCACGGCAGACGGCGTGCTTTCGTCGGCATCGCGACTGCCGCACGTCGTTCGGCGACCGCGTACCGTGCCCAGTCGCGACCTTGGCACGGCGACACGACATGGCACGGCACGACAGCGCCGCGTGCCCGCCGCGTCGTGCCATCCGTGCCGTGCCGCCGCCGTCGCGATGCCGTAGTGCGGGCCGCCCGTTTGGAATTCTTTAGGTGCCTGTTCGTGTGAGTCGCCGGGTCGGGTCCACGGGCCGTGGCCACGGGGTGACACCGGCACCGGCTGCAAGTCTTACTGTTGCCACGCAAGGAAAAGGTGGGGCGCGGTGGCGGTGAGGAGCGGCTGGGAATGCGCACCGCGATGACTCGCCGGTGACTTTTGTCGGCTAGCCGTCGCGAGTGGTTTTGCCTGCTCGACCAACGGACGCTAGAATAGTGGTCTAGACGGCCCGAGGCACCCTGTGGTCCCGGGTTCGATCCGGCCGGGAGCGGATTTTCTAGGTCTGGGTAAAAAAATCCCCTCGCTGCCCCCGTATGCCAAAGTACTGGTTTAAGAGAGATCGGCCCTTTCTCACGCGCGGCGGCTCCCCAGTCGGGCGGTGGGGTTCGGGGTTTTTCTCGACCTGTGTGAGAAGGTCTCCTTCTTAAGTACAATGCCCGGGGGCGGCTTGCCCCTCGCAGGTCGAAGTTTTTTTTTTTTTGTTTTTGCCTGCTCGTCGATCGTCGTTCTCATCAAAGCAGAGCTAGCTAGCTAGCTGTAATTAATATGCGTGTATGTGGTGAGTGGTGACATTAATCGCTACAGTTTGACCGAAGCCAGTCTCAGTATTAGGTCGTTGAGCCGGCCGGCTCTCTGGCCTTTTTCTTTTTTTTTTTTTTTTTTTTTTTTTTTGACACAGTATAACGCTTGGACAATTCACAACACGCACGCACACTCACCCTATGAACATACGTCACGCAAACCCTACCCTATGAGCACCAAGGACTGAGCACCACCGGCGGATCTAGAGATTCTCGAAGTCACCATTGGCGCCTGTCGTCGTCGACGGAACGCCGCTACCACTTAATGCATAACGCCGGAAAATCCTAGGAAAATCCCGGGAAAAGGTGAAAGCACCGCGATTTGAACCCCGGTGGGTAGCGTGCCCCACTGGACCGCCCTACCATTGGACTAGCTACTAGTAGAAGCCGTGGACGTACGTGATCGATCGAATTCGAATTAGCGCGGTCCGTCTGATTCAGCCGGCCCAACATTCTTTTAGTGTCGTGTTTGCATGGATGCATTGCACTCACTGTCCACCTCGTGACATGCTGGATCTTTGAATCATCAAATTAAAAAGAGTTATTTATTCTTCCCTGCTCATATATATCCTTGCATTGTAAAGTTATGAGTACGTACTACTTATCTCTTCCCTTGTGTGACGATAAGAGGCTGCGTCACCTTGTGGGTGCGTTTTCTTGCAGTCTTTTTACTTAGCTTGTGTTTAGATGTTGAAAAATAAAGCTAAAGGCACTGCAACACTTTTTGTTTGTATTTGTTAATTATTGTCGTAGATTATGAACTAAACTAGGCTTAACAAATTCATCTCGTAAACGAAGCATAATATAATTTAATTATTTTATTTACCTATATTCAATACTCCATGCATGTCTTAAAAGATTTGATGTAACGGAAAAGCTTGGAAACTTTTTAGGAGCTAAACACAGCCAAGTTGCTGAGGCTCCTTGGCTTCCTTTATAATTTACTTGTGGCTTGTGCCACTTTGATCATGGACAAGACCTAGTAGATCAGATGTGAGGTTTCCCACTTCCTCGTTCTATACCCACTACCATGCTCAACTATGCCGGTCGGTAATCTAAAGTACCTGTACAAGTCGATCAACTGCAGAATTGCTACTACAAGTCACGTGCGTCTCCAACCGCTTGTGTTTTTCTCCAACCGATCGGTAACGCAAAAGGTTGACTGGTGGGACCTCCCAAACCCCCCGGTCATCCCATCGACGTGACTGTGACGGCTGAGGGCTGACAAGACGACCTTCACCCTCCATAGCCGCTTGACTTGACTACGGTCAATGCAAGCAACCATGCCTGCTTGTGGGGTCAGTTTCGAGTCATCAATCAAGCAAACCAAGCAAGAATAATAATCCTAGGATTTTAAGTCTCTCTCTACCGGCCTGTATGGCAGGCGTGGTGAGGGCCTAACTGAAAGAAAAGAAAAAACTTTTATGCTGCTCTGTGGCACGCACCGTCTTTCATTTTTTTTTTTTGAGAAGAAACAAGAGCTTATATCATCAAACTTCAGCAGTACAATTACAGTGGATGTTTGGGATAATACATTCCAAACTATCTTCCGTACAGGTACCATCTAAACAAGAAGAAAAGGCAAACCTAGAAAGTTCATGAGCTAATACATTAGCCTCTCTCTTGACATGAGATAACTCAAAAGAAATACATCTTCCACTAGCCTCGTTCAGATGGCTAAAGTTTTGCCAAAAACTAACAAATTTTTAGACTCTTTCTCCATCACATTAAATTTTCAGATGGCTAAAGTATGTTCGAAGCGAGTAAATATAGGTAAAAAAATAACTACTTACACAGTTTTGTTGTAAATCACGAAACGAATCTTTTGAGCCTAGTTAGTACATGATTAGACAATGTTTTACCAAATACAAAGCGAAAGTGCTTCAAGAGTGTTGCGAGAAGTTAGAGCGGTGCTTTTGACAAAGTACATGATTAGACAATGTTTACCAAATACAAACGAAAGTGCTTCAAGAGTGTTGCAGAAGTTAAAACAGTGCTTTTGACAAATACTCCCTGCGTCCCGAATGTTTTGTGCTCAGAAAACCGTGTTTTCGCGAGCACAGCGCTTAGGCGACTAACATAAAGGGGACGGAGGAGTATTTTATCATCTAAAGGCCTGTAGCCTCGCTAGCTGTGCCCTGCCAAGTGCCATATCCTTGTTTGTTTCCATTTTTGTGCGAGTCGTCGGGGGTCGTCGCAGGGTTGCCTTGCGCGGCAAGGAAAGATGGCCGTGCTGGATGCTGCGCCTCTCGGCCAGTGATGTGGCGGCACGTCCGACGGAGCCACACCATGGCCCAGCGGCAGAAGCCCCTCCGTCCAGAATCCAGAGACAACAGGGAGCAGGGTCCCACCGTACCGGGCCCGCCGGCCACAGGCCGATCCTGCACCGATCCAGCCGCCTCAGGGTGCAGTGGGAACGGGTTCATCTGCATCTGCCCCGGCCGCTCAACTGACACCGTCCGTGCCGTGCATGCATGAAACAAACCCGGCCGGACACCATACCATTGTCAAACAGCTTTGGCACCGATGGTCTTCGCCCTTCCGGCGATGAACTTCCGTGTCCCGACCAACTCTTGTATGCACTCGATCGTGTATCAGTCCGATCAACTCTTGTACAGCATCGTCTACAATCCGGAGCCACGCCATAGTATCGGCATGCATACGGGTGGTGGTCTCTCTTGGGTGCTGCCAGTGTCGCACGACATGCAAGTTGTGACATCGACACATACCAGTAAACTGTCGCGAAGAGAGAAGAGAGAGAGAGGGCAGAGGAGTGAGCCAGTGAAGGGGGATTGCTTGTGGCAGTAGCCAAAACCGGCCGGACAAGCAGCAGTTTCCTGGTCATTCACCCGTCGCCCCCGCCCCGTCTGGTCCATCCGGCCGGACCGTCCCCTCCCCACGGACTCTTCCATCCAGGCTATAAAAGCTAAGCCACCCAGCGACGCGCTCACAATCGCGGCTTCACAACAAGCTCATCTCCCCGTCTCCTCTTCCTCGGGTGCGCGGCGCGGCGCTCCACGCGCAGCAGCAGGCTCCCGCTCCGCTGGGCCGCTCCCACCGGCCATGGAGGAGTAAGTAAAAGTTTTTTTTAGTGTTTTTTTTACTTCTTGCTTGCTAGTACTACTACTACTAGCTTTGCGGTGGGTCGGTCGGGCCATCGGTTCCGTCAGGTTCGTCGCCCGTGTGCACGCGGTTCGGGCTTGGGTGTGGTTCTGCAGATTTGGGCGGCCGCCGGCGCTCTTGTTTTTCCGGGCCGATCGATCGATCGACGAGGAGACGATTCCGGTGTTTTGATGAGCCGAGCAGAGCAGCTCAGGTTTTTGGTGAGGCCGCTCTGATGCTCTTGGCCTTGGTCTGCGAGTCGATCAGCGACGGGTCGGGAGGATCATCTCTGACTGAGCCACGACGACGGAATGTGCTCTAGATCGGCCGGAGACGAGCTGGTTCCGAGCCCGTGCGGACGGCGGGGGTCCCGCGACGGGCCGCAGTTTCCGGGCCAAAGGGCAGCACATTTTGCAGCCTGCCTGAGTGCCTGCGGATGCGGAGGGAACGAAGCATCTGCTCCTGCTGTGAGGAACAAAGGCTCTGCTTACTAAAGTCTGGACTATGGAGTCTGGAGAAATGTCTTGTGTAGTCTGATGAGCTCCATCGATCTGTGATCGTTGCGAGGAAGAGAGGGGGATTTATTGGCATCTGTGTTTGCTGCAGCCGGAAATACAGAGTACTGACAACTGAATCACTCCAAGTACGCAATCTGTTCATCCTGTTTACTCCGGTGCATCGTTTTTGCAATCTGTTGAGGTGCAAATGGAATTTTCCCCCGGTAGAGGAAGTATAGGAGGAGTTTTTGCAGTCTGTTGAGGCACAAGAGGAGGCATCTTCCGCTTGAAGGAAGCATAGGAATGTTTTTTTTTTTTTTCGGAGACTGATCGATTCAATGTGTTGCCCCTTGCCCGGTCGGGGCTGACCTTATCTGACACTGGCCTTGGATGATTCTGACGTGGTCGCGAAAAAAGAAGAGATTTGATATTTGAGATTGCAGCTTGTTGATTGTTCATCGCTATAAGCAGGTGGTGGTGTGGAAATGTCAGACAGAGTGCTCTGTTCTGTTTAGCCTCCTGGTGTGTGTGTTTGCTGTGGCATGGCACTCTTGGCAATGTGCAGATTCAAATGAAGGTGCAGCATTGGATCATAATTGGACACAGTCTGGCAATGATTGGTGAAATTTAGCAGATCCAAAAATGCTTGTCCATGGGTCAGAGATACTCAGATGCTCTTTGGATCATGTTTCTGCTACACATCGTCGTGTGCACCAACTTATTTTTCATTAAAAGTTCTTGCTTAAGTTTATTTTCTGTTTGCGAAAGATGCTACCCTCTAACATAAATGAATGCTGTACCTTTTTTCAGTCCCTGGATTATGAATGGGTTGGGTTTGGCTGAGAAAATAAGAAGCGCAGCTCAGTCATTCACCCTCCGACTTGGTGAACTTTTTGCAAAACCACATACCAAATGCACCAACTGCGACCGGGACATTGACATTAGTAATGTAAGTTCAGTTAACTACTTAGTTATGAGTTTATGACCGCTCTACTCTGTATTTTTTATATGTCATTTAATTGACCCTAGTTGAATTTCGTAAATGTTATTCTAGACATCATGCCCATCAAACACTCTGATCCAACACAAATAGGATAACTTTGTAGGCCATTTTCTCTGAACTTAATGAGTTGTTTGTAGATTTGTTGCATAGAAAAATGGCGTGGATGCCACAGTTTCATCATGTCATCATGATTAATATGCATCTTGATGAGGTGACAATGTAATCTTTTCTGTCTTGAATTGACAAAGATTCGAAAGAAGCCATGTAACACAATGAAGCTGTAACCTGTAGTAATGTGTTCTGGCCACAGCCCTCATCATAACTAAAGCTCACCATTCTTTTTAACGGAATTGATTCATTATCATGCCTGCAATTTCTTAGCCATATGACTGTCATGGACCCTATTTAATCGCGGTAAAAGACTGGATTTAAATTAACATTGGCTGACATGTTTACACGTCTTGGATGCTTTTTTTTTTTTCTGGAACCTCATACCATGCTTTGCAGGTTTCTCTGGTGTTGCCAGCACTTCCTGCTGGTGTCAAATTTGATCCCACGGACGTTGAACTTCTGCAGCATCTAGAGGCAAAATCCAGCATGCCGAATTCAGTGTCCCATACGCTAATTGATCAATTTATACCTACTATAAATGAGAAGGAGGGAATTTACTATACACATCCCAAAAATCTTCCTGGTAACGATTCTTACTTTTGAATTGATCAATGACTTTGGAACTATTAAGTTATCTCATCTCATGTACCAGTTTCCTTAAGGTAGTTGATTAGCTCATACATGTCTGTTATCCTGTTAGGTATGAAGATGGATAGTAGCTGCCTCCATTTCTTTAATAGAGTACAAAACGCATACGACACTGGTAAGCGCAAGCGTCGAAGGATTATTGCCACCCGGCGACATTTGTGATGGGGTTGCTAATGGAAACAGCAGGTGGCATAAGACCGGAGCATCAAGCCCGTACTTGACGAGAATGGTGTGATAAAAGGCTGGAAGAAGATCTTAACTCTTTATAGAGGTGCCAAGAAGCCAGTAAAGGAGAATTGGGTGATGCATCAGTACCATCTTGGTGTAAATGAACATGAAACTGACGAGGAATTTGTAGTCTGTAAAGTATTCTACCAGTCGCCATTGAAGAAAAATGACAAGTCTAAAATAGATGTTGTGGTTAAACCTGATGCATCTGTTACAAAAATCAACCCTAGGACCCCAATGACAGATCCTCCCCAGCTCCGTCGGCTGCACAACAGCTCATGCATCACTGAGCAGTATACTCCCATTCAGGAGGACCAGGTAAATCCAGTGATCACATTTTACAGTTTGACCTCTCAACGTGCTGCTATATTTCCTCCCTCCATTCATCAGTATAGGCATATTTTGGAAGAGTACAGGAAAGGAAAAGCTGTCTGTATATTCGAAAATGGCTCATTTCATAAATAGTTGGGTTCATATTACTGCAAATATTTTGCTTAACTAGCAAACAATCTTTTTTTCTGAATTTGTAACAGGGGAAGAAGAATGGGGCACATCGAATGTGAAGGTTGAAGCAGCTGAATGCTCTGCTTGCTTTGCTGAATCATCAGCAACTATTTCTACTTCTGATGAATCCCAGATGACCCCAATGACAGATCCTCCCCAGCGTCATTGCCCGAACATCAGCCCATGCAACACAGAGCAGTATACCCCCATTCCGGTGGGTCAGGTAAACCCAATGATATTTTATAGCTTGATTTCTGAACTTGCTGCTAAGTATTCCCTCCATCCATCAATATAGGGCATATTTTGGTAGAGTACAGGAATGCTAAAGCTGTCCTTGTTTTGACTTTATGTTTGTATCAAAACGACTCTGTTCATATAGATTTACGATCAAAATAGCTCGATTCATATTACTGTACATATTTTGCTTAGCTGGGGAACATTCTTTCAATTCGATTTTCTGAATTTTTGATAGGAGGAAGAAGAATGTAGCACATCCAAGGTGAAGGTTGAAGCAGCCGAAAGCTCTGCAGGCGTTGCTGAATTATCACCGGCTATTCCTACCTCTGATGAACCCATGCAGCCTACGGATGCCCTGGACGCGGGCCTTGACGCATCTCTGCCCGTCGATGGTCCTAGCATGGACCCGTATGATGGGTTGCCTGACCTGGATAATACTCTTATCACTGAAACACTTTCAGGCGGTGGTATGAGTCTAGATGTAAGCCTATCTCGTGCCTCTATCTTGTTCGCTTACTGAAAAATGTCATGGCCACGAGCTTGTGTTGTCGAGGTAGAACGCTCATGATCTTGTGTTGTCATCTGCAGGACATCTGCGGACCACAAAATGGCCTTGAGGACTGGCGGCCGTTCGGCTTCCTCTGACGCGAAGAAGGCTCGGAGCTGGCAGCAGTGGCGCTGCAGCGTGTTAACCATCGCCTTGTGAGATGCTCAGCATCTCATGAGAAGTTTTGTATACAGTAGTAGTAGTAGAACCGAGAGAGGTTACCAGACGACCTCCCAAATCCCGCCGTAAGCTATAGTAGTATAGTGTTGTCATATCCATGTTGTTGTGTAATGTGTAGTGATGTTGCCAGGTCAGCCTTATAAAGGAGATCGAAAGTGAGGGAAAAAGATTTTCTACTAACATTAGTACTACCCTCTCCGTTTTAAAGAGCTATGAATATGAATTATGGTTTTCTGGATTTTGCTATGAATTTGAATATAAATAAACTATGTGGTGATACATTACTAGCAAACACATTGTATCCAGAAGAGCTAATACCTCTTATAATTTGGAATGGAAAAAGTATTTGTGTGCACTAGCGGATAAGAGGCCGGCCAGGAGCTCAGGAGGAGCAGGTTGCGAGGGTCCTCGAGTACGGTCCCCAAGGTCAACGCTCCAGAGCTGCTGCTCGGGCTCGGCAGAGGTGCAGAGACGCCGGGCGCACGCTGAGTCCAGAGGGCGGTGTAGTAGCGGCGTGCCGCGGCCGCGCGGGCGCACGCGGTGCGGACGATGCCGATGTGCCCGGGCCTGGGCGGCTTGCAGCGGCGGGGCTTCTCCGTTGGGCAGAAGATGGGATGGGAGAGAGGGAGATACTGACGGTCAGGGCCCGCTGACAGTCAGAGAGGGAGTAAGGTCGCCAGCGTGGGGCTTTGGGCCGCTCGGCCCAGGCGAGGACGTAGTCGGAAGGAGGCCGGCGGCCTGGTGACGGGAAAAAAAATTGAGGAGAGGAGTGCAGGCCAGAAAGAGGTGACTGAGTTTTTTAGAATTTCAGAACATTTTGCAAAAGAACTTTAAACCTATTAGAACTCGGATTTTTTCAAAATTTATCCCTTTTTCAAAACAAATTTCAAATCTATCCCTAGTTTGAAACATATTACACCGGTATCCCTTTTTTGTCGCGCCAAATCCGGTGGCGTGATTTTTACACATGTCGCGCCACCGCATGTGGCGCGACGTTCCACGCTGGCTCCCGAGTTGACCCGATCTTTGGCGTGGCTGAGTATGGGGCCCGCCACGTCGCGCCACTGCATGTGGCGCGACAGTGCCATGAAATGCCAAAGCCATCCACCGCAATTGACTACTTTCTAGGGCGCATGCGATAAAACAAGCATGCCCGTCCTTTCATGTCAAACATTGAAGCGCGACATGCAGCACGCCATCGGACGGTAAATCGCGGGGTGTGTTTAACATGTTTCACATTGTACATTGTATCACGTTTTGTTTGTCGGTGGTAAATAGTATCTTACCATGACGTAACTAGGCTCAAAAGAACCGTCTCGCAATGTACATCTAAACCGTATAATTAGTTTATTTTTTTAACTATATTTCGTACTCGATATAAAGTGCGGCATTTTAATATAATGGAGAATCTTCTTTTACATAGTGAGATTTAGGGATGAATTCTGTGCAAACACATGCATGCAGTGCTTATGTCGCCGCATGCCCGCATGCCACCGCGAGAAAGCGCCGAAAAGCGGATGCCCTGCCCCCACCTCATGCACAGTTTTTTAATCCGATGCCAAAAAGTACTTGCACGTATTTTTATACAAAACATACTCGAGTGCTAATATCATGATAATGCAAATAAGAAGTATAATTACTAGGTTAATTATTTTTTTTATTTACGTTAACAAGTACTTGATTTGGCACATTTCTTAACAAGTGTTAAGTTAGGTAGTAGAGTGGTTTTGGGACTGGGCGAGATTACCAAGGAGCCGAACCAAGAGGTCTGTTCACTTCCCATGCAAAGGCAAAAGCAAACCCAAAAAGTGCTACGATGCCGTCATATCGAATCTTTTAACACATAAATGGATCACTAAACATAGGTAAATAACAAAACTAATTACAGTTTAGTTGAAAAGTGCGAGGCGAATCTTTTGAACTTAGTTAATGCATGTTGGGACAATAATTACCAAATACAAACGAAATGTGCTACAAGTAGCTCAACCCAAATTATTTCGGGTTGCATGGCAACCGAACGCCCCCCCAAAGACACGTACTCTCGCCCCTGTATAGCTATAATAACAATTGAGTAGCTACATTAACTGCTTGTCTCAGTATATGAATACAGCATGCAAACGCCAAGCCACACTCGCATGCAACATTTACTCTAATTAAACAAATAGATAGTGTGACCACATAGCACTGCAGTTTGCATGCTAAATCAGACATAGCACATGGCACAAATCAGATGGCGGTGCATGTTGCGCTTCAATGTTTGACATGAAAGGACAGGGGGCATGCTTGTTTTATTGTACGCCCCTACGAAGCAGTAGCCGTTCAAAAGACCTACGGCGAGTACTAGTACTCTTAGGTGGCATTTCCGGCGATCGCGGCGCCACATGCGTGTGGCGCGGCGTGGCGGGCCCCATACTCACCCACGCCAAAGATCGGTCAACTCCAGGAGCCAGCGTGGCGGGGGAACGTCGCGCCACATGCGGTGGCGCGACATGTGTAAAAATCACGCCACCGGATTTGGCGCGACAAAAAGGGATACCGGGTGTAATATGTTTCAAACTAGGGATAGATTTGAAATTTGTTTTGAAAAAGGGATAAATTTTGAAAAAATCCTTAGAACTCAAGCGCAATTTAAATTTATTTTTTTGCACACAGCAGAAACAATGCATGCCACATGAATGCAAAAAACATTATACCCTATGTCTTGTTTATTAACTTGCAAAAAAAAAAATCCTTCTTTTATTAGTTGTGCATTAGCGCTAATTAATTCTTGGAAAAAATTAAATCTCTACTATAATGTCCCAGTTAAAGGGCTCACAAAATCAATGACTCACGAACCAGCATCCTCTGATTGGAGGATTGAGATTGAAAGTTTGATGGAGGTCGACACCCTCTCTCCCGCACACACGTCCTCCGCCCACGCAGGCCAAACGTTACGCCACCCGGAGTTCGATTCCTGCCCCCGCGCCCGTCTTTCTTTTTTTTTTTTTTTTTCTTTTTTCGCCGAGAGGAGGGGTTGGAGACGGGAAACAATCGGCAAAAAAAACGAAGGACTCGGCCTCCACTACTCCTTTCCCACGCGAACAAACCCTAGAGGTGGTGTTCGCGGCGCCCGCGACTCCTTTCCTCTCCCCACGGCCGAACCCGGACACGAGGCAACGGCGGCGTCTCGGACCCAGGCAGCGGATGCGGCGCCGGCGCGATTCCGGGGACGCGGACGAGGCAGCGGCGGCACGATCCCCGAATCGCGGAGGCGGCAGCGGCAGCTCCGGCGCCTCCCGCTACTCGGCGCCGCCGTCACCACCGCATTCCGCCCGCATCAATCGGTATGGTTTGCTTGCCGAGAGTACGAAGCTCTTTTCTAGGTAATCACCTCGATCTTTCGTCATCTCTTTATCTAAAAAAACCTCTTTCGTCATCTTATAACTTCTAAGCGAACCAATTTGATGAATCGATCCTTCTCCAACTGCGTAGTTCCAGCGAGAGGAGGCGGTTGAGAAGGATTAATTCGCAGAGGCCGCCAAACTCAAGAGGGAAACGACTTGGTAGCCCACGTCATGACCGATCTCATGGTCCGAAACTGCTTTGTGCTACCTGGTCCTGACATTCTGTTCCATTACTGAATTTTAATCGAGATTTTTTCTTTCTCCACTTATTTTGGATTACGATCTTCTAACTACAGCATTTGTTTTGTTTGGTTGCTCTTGTCCTTCTAAATTCTTGCATAGTACTATCGAGGAACAGCGGTACCAGGAGTCTAGACAGAGAAACCTCCAAACGACATGCTTGAAGTGCAAAACATGTTTTCTCTACCATCCTTCCTTGTGTTGCACTTTCTGAAACTCTGCTTGACCTGGTAAGAGATTAGCTGCAATGTAGGTTGTTTTCTTTATCTCTGTCGAAAGTTGACTGAACTGAATGGATTTTGGCCATTGTGGCAGGCGGCAATGTGCATCTTTGCCATTATAACCGGAGGTGAAAATGACTGTTCTTCCTAGATTACTACGCACCAAACCAGTTTGATGTTGATCTTGCAGAGAAAATGATGCCACTTTATTTTTCTCATTGAAAGATAATAAAATTTGCGCTTCTCATACTTGTTCTCTTGGTCTTCTGCTCATGGAACATTTCAATTCAAGCCTTAAGTACTGTGATCCAATTATGATCCTCTAGAGCATCTGAGCACGTCATTGAAAATACCAAACACAAGAATCGTGCAATGATTCTGCAGTAATAATATATATATCTATCTGAATATGTCTCCTGATTTTTTTTTTTAAAATTTGCTATGCACTTGAATTATCATGCCCATTGAACAACCTTCTATAGGCAGAGGGTTCTGATCCTTGACTTTTTCTGTCTACTAATGATGTGTGTTTTTACTCTATGCGGAGTACACAGGTAGGGTCGTTCATCTTTTTGGTTCAATGGATGTCGGTTCAATGCAGGTGTTTTCTCAAGGCCAGATACGCTGTCATCTTCATACATTGCTGGATGCTGGTGAGCCCTTCGAATCAGACAACTTTTGTTCAATTATAGTTGTGGTGGAACTGAACTAGCTGTACTCTAAAAATTATAACTGAAGCTAGGCTTGGCTTGTGAAGCCCTCAGAGCCAAATGTCATGAGATGCATGAATGTTTTTCGAATTATATACATGGTCATATAACTCATTTTACATTTTCAATTTAAGAACAAAGCTCACTGATATTATTTTCTTAAATATTGTTCATATTCTATTGTCCATACTCTGTAAACGAAAACTATAGAAAGATATTCAATCAGAGGTATTAAGCGCTGCCGCCCCAAACCCTAGGGCAGCCGCCGCCCGGCTCCCGCTTTCCATCATCGCTGGTCCCCCTCCTTCTCCTCCGGCATCACGCCGGGGTTGAAGGGAGTGGGGATCCATCGTTTTTAATAAGTTTTTTCTAGTAGATCGAGTCTTCACGGTTAAGGTTTCTCCGAGATCCAATCGAAGAGATTGGCCACGGCGTAAGGCGTCGTCAAGATCGTCGATGGAGCAATGGAGCATGTCGTTCTCAGCGGTGATGGCAAGACGAAGACATCACCATTGATGGAGAATAAGGTACTCCGGCCCTTCCTTTGTCTCGTTGTGGTTCTATATAGCCATGGCGATGGGCTAGTGAGATTTAGTTTTCCAACGATATCTATCCGGATGTCGGTTGGACTTGTGTTCTCTCATGACGAATCTGGTGAAGGCAACGGCGATGAGTTCAACGACGAATCGGCGGCGCCAATTTCATTATGTTTGCATGTGGAGTTTTAGCAGTTTATTCCTCTTTTGCAAAAAATGATGGGTAATGCGTGGATGACGGCGGTGGATGGTGAGATGGCCCCTGTTTCGTTCAGATCGGAGCTTGCGTCCGTGGCATATCCGTTTGGGATGGTGATCCTAGATGGTGGAATTTATGGCTTTTTCAAGGTTTCTTGTCTCCCATCAATGAAGGTGGAGTAGTTTGATTTACTTTTGTATTGAGAGGATGTAACTTGCTTTAATATCAATGGAATTTTTCCTTATCGCAAAAAAATATTGTTCATATTCCAATGGCAATGATACTACCCTTTACCTCACAGAAAAACTACCGTTTCTTGTTGCATGTAATGTCAAACTTCAGTGAGGTATTTTTCGTTCCCCTTTCATCAAAGTATTTCTTGTGTATGAGAATTTGGGAATAAGTTAATTCATGAAAATAGACGCTGAAATCTAGGATGGATTAGTTACTCCAGAGTTTTCCAGTGGCGATGATACTAACTTTTGAATGTCAGGATGGAACTTTTGAATGTCAGGATGGCTGAAGAAGATATTTTATCATCTCTGAGCTCAATTGAGGACGAGATAATTTTTTTGATCCCGTGGAATAGAAAAGATTCAGCAGTCAGCAGAGCACAACTCATAATCCGTTTCTGCTTCTACGGTGTCACATCACAGCCAAATATTAAAAGAGAGTGCTATCAGGCTGGACATCAAGAACATTATTGTAACTTCAATTAATTTTCTACTGAATGCAGGGGCATCAAGCACACTATTCTGGCATGCTGGTAATGGATCCACGAGGGATGATGTGGCCTGCCGACCTGCATGAACTGCAACCTTGGTGTTGGATTGTGATGATTTAGTTTCTTCCTCGAACAGTGCTTGGACCCATGGAGCAGGTATGACAGAGATTATATTGCCATGCTATATTTTCCCAATTATTTTTCAAACTATATTGCAGTGCCATGGCTCCATTCCTACCTCTGATCGGTGCTTTTGTGCTTGAGTTCGTGATAGGTGGACGTGATGAAGCCTTGGATTAACTAGCCATTTATGGTCTCTTAGGAATTAGAATTGAAAAAAAAGCACCTTTGTATTATGTTAATTTAAGGATGGTAGCTTATGGCATGAGGTGTTTTTAAGCATTTGTATTTCAACGGCTGGAAGTGGAAAGAAAGAAGATGCAACTGACAGGGTTCATGGAGAAGAACACGACGGAAATTGATGAACGCCGTGAAATCAATATTTATCAAATTTGTAATGATAGGTTGTTTACCAAGTTTGATGAATTATTATTTAATGTGCGTCAACCTAGATATCACCGTATCGTTAGCACGGGCAGTATACTAGTTTATTGTAAAAGATGAATCGGGTGTTACAGCCATGGTGGCTCAGTGGCGCAATGGTGGAGAAAAAAGGTCCGACACCTGACCAACCTTTGACCACTCTGGTTAATTAATTAAAGGTCAATTACAATGCTACAACCATAAACAACGCTACAACTTCAAAGTTTGAACTTCATACTTTGAAATAGTACCAAAGTTTTACAAGGTTATTTATGAAAAACATGTTAATTAAGGCTTAAACATTGAACTTTAACACCGGTATTTATGGACTTTGCCAAAAAATTCTAAGTATAAAAATTAAGAGTCGCATTCAAATTTGAAAGATTAAACAACTTTGACTTGAAAACATAGAAACCTTTGATACTAGTGTAAAGTACATACCCTGCACTTCAAAGTTTATATTGGCACATTTTCAAGTATTTAAGTAAATTCAAAATATAAAGTCACAAAGTCCAATGCATTGTGATTTATGCCACAACATACATAAGCCATGCATAGATGCCACATATGCACTGTGATTGATGCATCCAATGCATCAATGCCACGATGCATGATGACGAAACATGATCAAGGTATAACAAAGTGCTTAGCACAAAGGGTGACTCATGTCCTCCCCCTTACCGAAATCTGGTATCGAGATTATGAAAACCTAAAGACTTGGGTTGAGTAATGAAAAGAAAATGTGCCATATGCATTAACCTTCAAGAATTTAATACACATATGTCAATTTCGTGAGGAGAATCGGGTATTGTTACCTACAATACATGACATAGCAGAGCAACATGTAAGATTTCATATCGTGCCTTTGTTTTTAATGTTTCAAGGAATCCTTGTGTCGGTGTTTTTGACCGGCAGGTACTCGGTCCTTGGCGGAATTCGATTGATGCAAAGAGAAACACTGTAGAAAGACACGGTTTATCCTGGTCCGGGGCTCTTGGGAAGCGAGTAACTGCGCGTGAGAAGAGAATGGGTGGAACGCGGACAGCATTGTGCGAAAAGGAAAAGTGGTGGAACTTTTCAAAAAAAAAAAAATTGAATACTGAAGCTGGTGGGATTGTTAGCTGTATTGGAATCAGGTAAATGGTGGTGAATTGATTAGTGGGCTGGCTAAACAACCTGTGCATGCTTTGCCTTGCGCGCCAAGAAAAGATGCCACGGTGCCAGTCTGAGTGCCGCGCCCGCGCTTCGGCCAGTGATGTGGCGGCACGGCGGCACTCCATGGCCCAGGGGCAGGAACCAGAATCCATAAACAAGAGGGGACAGGGTCCCACCGGACCAGAGAGAGAGAGTGGACTCTGATGAGTCTCCGAGTCCCGACCGACCTTGGCGAGCCGGCCAAGCGAACCACGCCAAAACAAGCGCACACACACAGCCAAAACAAGCACACACACACACGGAGGAGTGACTAGTGACCCGGTTGCAGGTTGCTTGCTTGCTTGGCGCGAGTGGCGACCTCATTTTACCTTGCGAGCCTCGTGGTCACTCTTTTACATTTTACATTTTATACCTTGCGAGCTGCCTATAAAAAGCCGCGCGGCCCGCGGCCACCCGGTGCTCCAACGCCTCGCACTTCCACCGCGGCGGTCCACGCGCAGCGGCAGCAGCAGCCAGCCGGGTACCGTTCCGCTGCCTCGCCGCTTCCGGGCCGCTCCCCGCTTCCGGCCATGGATACGTAAAGTCGCAGGGTTTTTTTTTTTTTTTTTTTTTTTTTTTTTTGCTGTTGATTTCTCTTCTTCCTTGCTACTGCTACTAGTTTCGGTCGGGCCATCGGTTCCGTCGGCTTCGCTCGTGTGCACGGGTTGGGGGTGAGTGGTCTGCGATTTGGGGGCGGCCCGACGGCCGTCAGAGTTTGTCAGGCTGATCGATCGACACGGCGGCGATTCCAGTGGTGTGAGGTTGGTTGTGATGAGCCGGTCGAGCAGCTCTGAATTTTGATGAGGCTTGTCTGCGAAGGAACCAGTGACGGGACGGGATGAATGATGATCTCTGAGTCACGACGACGGAATGAATGTGCTTAGATCGGCCGGAGCCCGTGCGGACGGCCAGGGGCAGCGTCCGTGCGCCGTTTCCCGGCCAAAAGGCATTTTGGCAGTTGGCCAGTTGCGGAGGTGCGAGAGGAAGCTCCGCTGTGAGGAAGCAGAGGAAGGCTCTGTTTGCTGCAGGCTGGAGTCTGGATATGGATCCTAGCTGTTCACTCTGTTAATCGTTCGCAGCTGAGCCGACGCCGGCTGAGATCCATCGATCTGTGATCGTTGTGAGGAGGAGAGGGATTTGGCATCTGTGCGTTCTAGCACAAGGCAACTCTTGGAGATTGCGTTTGCTGCAGGGGAAATACAGACTACTGATTGATTACTGAATCATGCCAAGTACTACTCATCCACTGCAACTCTTCGAGATTCATGTGTTCTACTACATGTTTTTTGCAGTTTGTTGAGCCATATCAGAAATCGTCTGCTGGAGGAAGTATATGAGGGGGTTTTTGCAGTCTGTTGTGCCGCAAGAGGAGGAATCTTGCACTGGAAGGAAGCATAAGGAGTGTTTTTTTTCCCCGAGAAGATATTGGTCCTAGCTACTTGTCGCAGCTGACGTTATCTGACACTTGGCTTGGATGATTCTGACGTGGTCGCAAACAGGGAAGAGATGTGAGATTCCAGCGTGTTGATTGTTTATCGCTCCAAACAGGAGGTGGTGCGGAAATGACAGTCACTGCTGCAGGACAGACACAGTGCCCTGTTCTGTTTACCTTCTGGTTTGTTTGCCTTTGTCGTGGCATAACACTCTTGGCGAAGTGCAAATTCAAATGGAGGAACCAAGGAAGGAGCAGCAACGGATCACAATGGGGCACAGTGTGCCAATGATTGGGGAAAGTTTGCAGCTCCAAAATTGCATTGAGGGTCCATGGGTCAAATGTTGTTTTTGTTGGAATTTAGATGGGCTTGGCCCAATAATAAATTCGGAAATTCCTAGAGAGATCTCAAAGGCCCATTCTATTTTTGGTAATCTTGGTCTTCAAGCTGCAGAGTCCTGAATCGACTCGAGTAGAGAGTCCTAAACTGATCGTGATCGCGACACGATGTTCGGGATATATAAGCGGGGCTACCGGCCACGCCAAAAATCGATCGACATCTCATCTTGGTTTAGAGAGGAGTCCCTTGAATGGACAATCTCTCAACTCCAGAGAATTGAGATAGAGTTTTCGCCTCTTCTTGTTGTTGCGCCGCTGTAGCTACTCCAGCCCGATTGCTTACGTGCACCAGCGACCGGGCGAGCAAGTCTCCGAAACCCTCGTCTTTGCGATCTCCCGCAGCGGGAGAAGGCGAATAAGGTTTTGGGAAGCGCTCTTGGCGCGACTGCTCCCGATCTTAAATCCACGGCTCGTCTTCCGCGAAGGACACAGAGGACCGTCCCAGCGCGTCTTCATCGACAGCTTCTTCGACTTCTTCAGCAGCCGCCCGATCGGCGACGGCGACAGCGACTGGAGGACCTCGGCGTCGCTATCGTCGGCCCGGTATAAACATATCTAGTGTACAAGTTGGGTTTACACTAGTTATTATGTTCATACTACGTGATATCATGATCTGTCCTGCTAGTATATGCGATATACTGATCTGTCATGCTAGTAATTTAAACATGTTTAATCTAGTTCATCTATTTGTCATGATTTATATTTTGGAATTAATCTGGAAATTGCCTAATTATTTCAACAGTTTTCAGCATGTTTCTGCTACACATCATCATTTGCATTAATTATTTTTCTGCTTCATTTATCTTCTGTTTGCGAAAGATTCTACCTAACATAAATGAATGTTGTACCTTTTCAGTCCCTGGATTATGAAAGGGTTGGGTTTTGCTGAGAAAATAAGAAGCGCAGCTCAGTCATTCACCCTCCGACTTGGTGAACTTTTCGCAAAACCACATACCAAATGCACCAACTGTGGTTGCGACATTGACATCAGTAATGTAAGTTCAGTTAACTACTTAGTTATGAGTTTATGACCGCTCGATGTATATTTTGCTCTGTCGTTTGATTGGCCCTCACTGGAATTTCCAAAATGTTCTTCTACATCAGGCACTCTGATCCAACACACAAGTAGGAAAAATTTGTAGGTCATTTTTTCTAAAACTTAATGAGTTGTTTGTATTTGTGTTGCACTGCAAAATGACGTGGATGTCACAATTTCATGATGTCGTCATGATTAATATGTCTATGTCTTGATGAGGTGACAATGTATTCTTTTGTGTCTTGAATTGACAGAGATGCAAAAGGAAACTTATATGGAAAACTGAAGCTATAACTTGATGGCCACAACCCTCACCGAAACTAAAGCTCACCATTCTTTTTAGTAGAATTGATTCATTGATTGGCCATTGCTTCATTGTCATGCCTGAACTTACTTAGCCATATGACTGTCATGGACCCTATTTAATTGTCGTTAAAGGCTGGATTTCAATTAACATTAACTGACTGTCTCACATTCTGGACGTCTTTTTTTTTTCTCCTGGAACCTCACACCATGCTTTGCAGGTTTCTTTGGTGTGGCCAGCACTTCCTGCTGGTCTCAAATTTGATCCCACGGACCTGGAAATTCTGCAGCATCTGCAAGCAAAATCCAGCCTGCCAAATTCAGTGTCCAATACGCTTATCGATGAATTTATACCTACTATAAAAGAGGAGGAGGGAATTTGCTATACACATCCCAAAAATCTCCCTGGTACATGATTCTTACTTTTGAATTGATCAATGACTTTGGAACTAATAAGCTATCTGATGTCATGTAGCAGTTTCCTTAAGGTAGTTTATTAGCTCATACATTTCTGTTTTTTCTGTTAGGTATGAAGATGGATGGTAGCTGCCTCCATTTCTTTAATAGAGTACTAAACGCTTATGACACTGGTAAGCGCAAGCGTCGAAGGATTATTGCCACCGGTGACATTTGTGACGGTATTGCTAATGAGAACAGCAGGTGGCATAAAACTGGATCATCGAAATCCGTATTTGACGAGAATGGTGTGATTAAAGGCTGGAAGAAGATCTTAGTTCTTTATAAAGCTTCAAAGAAAGTTGGTGGCAAGCCAGAAAGAAAGAATTGGGTGATGCATCAGTACCATCTTGGTGAAAATGAAGACGAAACTAATGGAGATTTTGTAGTCTGTAAAATATTCTACCAATCGCATTTGAAGAGAAATGACAAGTCTAAAACAGATGCTGTGTTTGAGTCTGCATCTGTTTCAAAAATCAATCCTAGGACCCCAATGACAGATCCTCCCCAGCCCCGCCGGCTGCTCCACAACAGCCCATGCTACACTGAGCAGTATACTCCCATTCAGGAGGACCAGGTAAATCCAGTGACCATGCTACACCTCCGTTCATCAGTATAGGCATATTTTGGTAGAGTACAGGACAGGAATGCAAACTGCAAATATTTTGCTTAACTGGTGAACAATATTTCATTTTGCTTTCTGAATTTCTGACAGGGGGAAGAAGAATGTGGCACATCGAAGATGAAGGTTGAAGCAGCTGAATGCTCTGCTTGCTTCGCTGAATTATCAACAACTATTCCTATTTCTGATGAACCCCAGAGCACCCCAATGGCAGATCCTCCCCACAGCAATTGCCTGAACATCAGCCCATGCAACACCGAGCAGTATACCACCATTCAGGTGGGTCAGGTCAATCCAATGTATTTTTATAGTTTGATTTCTGAACTTGCTGCTATGTATTCCCTCCATCCATCCATCTATATATACATGGCATATTTTGTTAGAGTACAGGAATGGCAAAGATGTCATTTGTTTCGACCTTATGTATATTTCAAAACGACTCTGTTCATATACATTGACGATAAACCAAAAAAAACTCGCTTCATATTACTGTAAATATTTTGCTTAAGTGGAGAACATTCTTTCATTTTACTTTTCCTGATTTGTGACAGGGGGAAGAAGAATGTGGCGGCACATCCAAGGTGAAGGTTGAAGCAGCTGAATCCACTGCATGTATCGCTGAATTACCACCAGCTATTCCTACCTTGGATGAACCCATGCTGCCTACGGATGCCCTGGACGCGGGCCTTGACGCATCTCTACCCGTCGATGGTCCTAGCATGGACCTGTTTGATGAGCTGCCTGACATTTCATTCACTGGAACACCTTCAGGTGGTTATATCAGTTTAGATGTAAGCTTATCTTGTGCCTCTGCCCTCTAGCTTGTTTGCTTGGCATGGCCACGGGCCATGAGCCTGTGTTGTTGGGGTAAAACGTTCATGAGTTTGTTGTGTTGTCATCCGGCAGGACATCTTGGGACCACAGGAGGATAGTCTTGAGGCATGGCTTCACGGCTTCCTCTGACGCGACGCGAAGAAGGCTCGGAGCTGGCAGCAGTGGCACTGAAGGATGGACTGGAACCAGTTCCGTATCTGACTGCACCGTGTTAATCATCGCATTGTGAGATGGTTCGTGCTAAAGACTGCATTTCAGCATCTCATGAGAAGTTTTTGTACAGTAGAGTGTAGAACCGAGAGAGGTTTGCAGAAGTTTTCGTACAGTATGACTGCATTTCAGCATTTCGTTATGTTGTTGTGTGATGTGAAAGAGAGCGAAAGGGAGGAGAAAAAAGATTTTCTAGTAACAGCCTTACGTTGTTGACTTGCTGTACTGAGTATTTATGTTCCTTAATCAGATGTTGCCATCCAACTTTCCACGGCGTTTTTATCAAAAAAAAAAAAAAACCGGCACCGCGCCGACATCCGCGGCGACCGGCCGCTCACACTGTCATATTCACATACGCCCACACCAGAGGGCCGAGGGCCGAGGCGGGGCGCGGCATCGGCAGCGTGGCAACGCGCGGGATGGCGCGGCGACTTCGCCTGGTGTGGTGCTGCGACGACAACTCTCGGCGTAGCGACGGCACGGGGCGCACGACGGTGACGCCGACGACGATTGGGCCTCGGGTTAGGCCGGCACGGGCGACGAAAAGAGTCTTCAGTGCCGTGCCTGGGCAATGACTGTGGCACGACGACACGGCACAACATGATTAGGACGTCAGGCCGAATTGTGCCGTGCCTCACCGTGCCGTACCCAACCGTGCTGGTGCTGTGTCTCCCGTTTGGCCATCTGTAGACTGTAGTTATGCGTCGCTCCCTATCTCGCACCTCACCACCAACATTCGCGTATCGTTAGAAGAAGACCGCCGGCGAGATAAACAATGACGTGGTAGATGGACATACATGAACACAGTGGACACCGGCAAATGTAGTGCGGCAACTGCAACTGAACACACATGAACACTGAACACAGTGGACACCGGCAAATGTAGTACAAGGCAAGTTTGAAAGACTCATTTTTCTAGAACTACTATATGTATTTATTTATACTAGAGAGATGATAAAATGTGACACACACACACACACTCTCTCTCTCTTCAGTACCAAGCCGCAAGGCAGTCAGCAAGGTGCTGTTCTTCAGGTCATAATTGTAATCACATATACACTTTTTCATCAAATAGTCAATAAATCAAATTATCATCAGTGAGAAACAAACATCATTTCATAAATCGTAACATGAATGGATGTTTTACGTTATTCACAGCTCATAGATTATTAAAAATATTGAGCCTTTTACGCAAATTCCAAAAAAATAGGAGACATATAGTCACTAGCGAGTAGCGATAACCAAATAGCTGATCTATTTCACGTAGCGAAGAACATGTGAGAGGAGCAAGTGGGTCCAGTAATATAAAATGTTCTTTTTTTTCTTATATCTTACATCCATATTAGCTGACTATATAGATATTACTAGCTATTACCATGCTCTAAAGGGAGTTTGGGCTCTTCGCTCTGCCTCCTACCTTCATTCGGATCAGCGTGGAGAAGGCCGAGTGTCTCCCACAGATAAGTAGAAATGTCATGCGACAAATGGCGCATAACGAATTTAGGAGTAAATGGCCTTAAATTTGTTGTTCATTGCTATTCGCCTTGTTCGGCTTGCTAGTTGAGCCACCCACCAACAGTGTTTTTCTCTCACAACGAACCAGCACCAATGAGCCGCCCAACAATACTTTTCTCTCACAACTGTTGTGAAACGCGCGTCGTCAGCGGTTAGGACATTCCCCTCTCCGTCTCTCATGATCACGTAGTAGATGAAAGTAGAACAAGTAGACACAAGATGTAGGGAGACTAATCTTTATTCATCTGAATTATTGGTAATTACAACATAGATCTCCCACGTATATATAGTCTGTCAAGGCCTAAGAGTTTCGGTAAGAGCCCACATACAAGCAGACTAGGATTAGGATTCCCCTTCTCCTTTCCTTCTAGGACAGAGTCTGTGTGTTTTATAACAACAACAAGCCAGCACCAGACAGCCAGCACCAGCCACCCGAACAAGGCTATTGTGTCCCTAGATATTTCTAGAACCTCATACCATGTTTTGTAGGTTTTTCTTTGGCGTGGCCAACACTTCCTGGCTTCCTGCTAGTGTCAAATTTGATCCCACCGACCTAGAACTTCTGTAGCATCTACAAGCCAAATCCAGCCTGCTGAATTCAGTGTCCCACACATTTATTGATGAATTTATACCTACTATAAAAAGACGAGGAGCTAATAAGTTATCTCATGTCATGTAGTTGCCTTAAGGTAGTTGATTAGCTCATAGATTTATGTTTTTTTGTTAGGTACCAAGATGGATGGTACTTGTCTCTGCTTTTTAATAGTGTATTAAACACATAACATTTTGTGTTGGTGTTACTCATGGAAACAACAGGTGGCATAAAACCGAATCATCCAAACTCGTATTTGACGAGAATGGTGTCAGAAAAGGCTAGAAGAAGATCTTAGTTCTTTACAAACCACCCAAAAAGTTGGTAGTAATCCAAAAAGAAAGAATTGGATGGTACATCGGAACCATCGTGGTGTAAAATAAGATGAAACTAATGGGGAATTTGTAGTCTGTAAAGTATTCTCCCAATCACCATTGAAGAAAAATGACAAGTCTAAACACAAATGTTATAGTTGGATCTGATGCATCTTTTTTGCAAAAATCAATCCAAGGCACCTTGTAGTTTCATTTCACCGTTTCTTTATGAGTCTTGACTGCTTTTAGACATTTTCTCAATAGTTTAAAAGATTCACTTTCTCGAACACGTAGGAAAGTTGCATCTATTTATACTAGGAAGATGACAAAAATGGGTACACATGTGTGCGCCCACACACATAAACACACACTGTGTGTGTGCGTGCACACACATTGTCAATAAATGAACTTATCATCTATTAGAAATAAACATCATTTCTATCCAACCACAACTCATGCTCTTGCTCGGCCATTTCTACTAACCCATACTCCCCATCCACAACATACATACCAACCTTAACAACTAATCTAAACGTGTTGCCAGGATCATTCCTGATAGAATGAATGAAAAAAGAATCAAGGAGTTTAACAATATGCAACGTGGCATGCTTCCTAATCAAGGTCTACCATTTCGAGTGCAATTAGAGATTCAACTTACCAAATGGGGTACCCACTAGAATCCGCTTTAACGAGTAATCGAGTACTACTAGATTAGCTGCCTACGAAGTAGAGATAGAGAGAAACCAAATTAGGTCGACAAAACTAAAAGCCAACCTCATAGTGTAATGCAAACCGCACACACATTTCAAAGCAGGGACATGCCTTTACTCCATCACGAAAGTGCTCCCAGGGCGATCGTGACATGACTCTATAGGGGAAGGGGCGAACGACGTTGTGGGCTGCAGTGGCAGCGGCGTGTGGAGCAGAGGAGAAAGAATGAATGGGCCCGGACGGACAGACCAGCGTGAGGAGATGGAATAGAGAAGCCATGGGTAATTTGGACATTTTACCATGCCTACTCAACGCTCTCAAGGATCTAATTTGGACTAAGGTGGGTGTCACACGAGCAAATATAATAAATATGTGCTTCCTCCATTCCAAAATATATATGCCATTCCCACTTTCTCGAGAACTCAACTTCTTTCATTTTTTTTTAATTTTCACCAAGGGGGGCGCTCCCCACTGAATTATATTGACTTGTCCAAAATGACAGGATATCAAATGTTTAAAGTTACAAAAATTTACAAACACCCGGTCACATATGAGAGGATGTGGACCTTTACGAACTTTCCGGTATTGGGTGAGAAGTGGTGACCACGGATACACCAAAAGAAATAGAAAGAACTTAGCACAATCGAGAGAATACTACACTTCTTTCAATTTTGACCAATTATATATGTATAATATTAATATTACAATACATAATTAGTATCATTAGGTAGATGATTTCATAATAAATTTATTTAAAGATATATTATTACACGTTTTTTTTCTAAAACCCGTTAAAAGTTAACAAAAAATTGACCGACATATAGGTCGAGGGAGTACTCCATACCGCTTTTTTTCTCTGGCTGTCGCCAAGGCTATTCGGCTGATCTGTGGTGATAAGCTGGGCTCAGGCAAACAGGAGTCGCCGTCGACGGTAAAAGTTTATCCCCGTTATTCCGTTTAGTCGCCCATGGCGCCGCCCACCTCCCCCGCCGCCGTAGCGGCGGGCCGCCCGCGCGTCTCCGACGCCAGCCGCTGCGCTCGCGCTCTTCAAGTCAGCGCTTTCAAAGGACCGTGCCCTGTGTCCGCTCTCCGTGCTCCCGCACCTCACCGCGTCCCCGTCGCTGCCGCACCTCCTCCTCACCGCCTCCGCCGCCGCGCGGCCCCACGCCACCTCCCTCCGCCTCTACATGCAGCTCAAGTCGCTCGCCGTCCCCATCCCCGTCGCCTCGCTCCACCCGCTGCTCTCCTCCCTCCCCTCCGCGCCGGCCTTCGCCCTCTTCGCCGACATCTACCGCCTCCGCCTACCGCTCTGCACCACCACCTTCAACATCATGCTCCGCCACCTCTGCGCCACGGGGAAGCCCGTGCGCGCTCTCGAGCTGCTCCGCCAGATGCCCCGCCCCAACGCCGTCACCTACAACACCGTCATAGCCGGGTTCTGCGCGCGCGGCCGTGTCCAGGGGGCGCTGGAGGTCATGCGCGAGATGCGGGAGCGCGGAGGTATTGCTCCAGACAAGTACACCTATGCCACGCTGATCTCTGGGTGGTGCAAGATCGGCCGAATGGAGGACGCCGCGAAGGTGTTCGACGAAATGCTGACTAAGGGAGAGGTGGCACCATCTGCAGTGATGTACAACGCATTGATCGGTGGCTGCTGTGACAGAGGCAAACTGGATGTGGCTCTGCAATACCGGGAGGATATGGTACAGCGTGGGGTTGCCATGACGGTTGCTACATACAATTTACTTGTGCATGCGTTGTTCATGGATGGGCGTGCATCAGATGCTTATGCTGTGCTTGAGGAGATGCAGAGGAATGGTCTTTCCCCAGACGTGTTCACTTATAACATACTAATCAATGGGTATTGCAAAGAGGGCAATGAGAAGAAAGCATTGGAGGTGTTTGAGGAGATGTCTCGGAAAGGGGTGCGTGCAACTGCAGTGACCTACACGTCGTTGATATATGCTTTCTCCAGGAAAGGGGAAGTTCAGGAGACGGATAGGTTGTTTAAAGTGGCTGTGAAGAAGGGCATCAGGCCTGATGTTGTCATGTACAATGCTCTGATCAATAGCCACTGCATAGGTGGAGATATGGAAAGAGCATATGAGATCATGGCAGAGATGGAGAAGAAGAGGATCCCCCGGATGATGTGACATACAATACGCGCTGATTAGGGGGTTTTGCTTTGCTTGGGCGGTTTGATGAAGCTCGCGCGCTCATTGATGAGATGACAAAGAGGGGTATCCAGCCAGACCTTGTTAGCTATAACACGCTGATCAGCGGCTATAGCATGAAGGGTGACATAAAAGACGCTTTGAGAGTCCGGGATGAGATGATGGATAAGGGCTTCAATCCAACAATTTTGACATATAATGCGCTTATAAAGGGGTTGTGCAAGAATGGACAAGGAGATGACGCCGAGAACTTGATGAAAGAGATGCTGGGGAAGGGCATCACCCCAGATGACAGCACATATATCTCCTTGATTGAGGGACTTACCACTGAAGATGAACGAATGGCTGCAGCAGATGCTGCAAAAGCTTGAGCTTGCTAGGAATTAGAGCATAAGCTCATTGTTCGCAGTGGAACAAGGACTTGTTTGTCCAACATATGCTGGATTATAATAGCATTTTGCATCGCCATAGCATTTCCTGACAAGCAGTGAGTACAAGTTGTTACATTTCATGATTAGCACAGCAGCATTGACAATAAGGGCCAGGTGACACTAGCATTTTGTGCATCAATGGCCCTTAACAAAGTTGTATGCCTTTGTCGACAGTGCTTTCAGTCAATCTGTGATGAATACCTGTGAACATTATTTTTTTTTGAGAAAACCGGGAAATCATTTCATATATATAGGTCAAGGTTTACATTGCAACTCTTACAAAAGCACCCTTGAACAAAAGAAAAATTACAGTTTGGCCCAACCAAGGGTTTCCCGGTCATCTTCGTCGCCGGCGAATGGAGGAGCCCCTCGACGATCAGCCACCAAACCAGATGCTGGTGAAGATGCACATCAAGGTTGCAGCTTGAAGCCAACGCCCTTTCCAACGAAGAAACTTCAAATTTTTCCATTGGCACAACAAGTAGCAAGCCATAAACAGCATGCCGTAGATTCGTTGAACGCCCAAGCCATCGAAGATGGCCACTGGCCATCCCTCCGCCAAGAAACAAGGGATCTGACGCCGCAAGCTTTGCAGACATCCCCAAATCGACGGACAACGCAGCAACCGAGAGGGGAAGAACAACACCCAAACAGTTGCACGTAAACCACCACCCGGTTTCTCCAGAACAGTGGTAAACATACCTTCCTAGAACCTCAACGGAAACAGCATCATCGCCGGTGCCGGTGCCGAAGCCGAAGAGGTCGAGGAAGGGACAGAAGCCCTCACCAGCGAGATCCGAAACTTCCAAAGAAACCCCAGAGTGGCGAGGTAGAAGACGCCCAAGCATTCGCCGTTGCCAAAAGACGAACAGCGAGGCAGAGGAAGAGCCGGCGAAGATTATTCGTAGACGACGGCGCCGCCTCCACCACTCGCACGCCGCCGTGGGGAACTAAGTTACTCCTCCACCCCGCCATTGACGAAGTGAGGAAACCTAACCCTAGCCTAACTATATAGGAAGGGGATATATACACCGGCCAACGATCCCGCAGCTCCTCTCCACCTCCGGCGCCATGGAGGTCACCGGATGCGAAGAGGAGCCGTCGAGATCGACGCCGGGATCGGGATCGCCTTTCCGCCGCCGCTCTCGTGTACTGTAGAGAGGGGAAAGGTCGAGAGAGCGCTGGTTCTGTCAGAACTCTACCTGTGAACATTAAGGTTGAATGAAAAAGGTGTGAGACCCGCTCTTGGGCCAAGATGATGGGCCGGGCTGAACGCCGTTATTCTTGTAGCACGGGGAGCTCGCGTTACTGTAGCTCGGGGTGTTGGTTACTGTAGCGACGAAGGATAGTCCCAAACCGGAAGTTGAAGAAGAACTGAACCAACTTAAATACCGGGGCCGGGAATGATATTAATTCCGGTTCGAATTTTTTGCGCGAAGCGAGGACGAAAGCGTAAGAGAGTTAATTATCGGTGTGGTCCATTCAACGTGTAGAGTGGACTTTAGCCGTATTAGGGTCTCGGGCGTTACAAATGGTATTGAGCCAACTCTCGCGGTTTCACGTAAGCTTTGGGCAAAATACCCGTTACCCGAACCGAAATACCCGGACCCGAATTACCCGAACCCAAGGTACCGATCCTAAATTCGGATAGTGATTTAAATTACCCGAAATTAGTTTGGGTAATTCAGGGTAATACACTCCGGTACCCAAACTACCCGAACTACCCAAAGTTTTACCTTCATCTTTGTATTTGTCACTTGTTGTTAGTTGAACACTTTAAATTATCACTTTATTAAAATATAATTATCTTGGTTTGAATGAGTGACTATAATGTATTATTCTACACAAATTGTTGTTGAAATTCCACACAAATCGCTAGTGAAATTATGTTTAAATTGCTAATAAAATTTTGTGTGGTTTATTGTTTTTGTAAATTCGGTAGATTGGATATACCCGAACCCGAACCCGAATTATCGGCACCGAAATTTCGGGGGTAGTGTTTTTGGGGCTAATATCGGTAGCAGTTTTTCATTACCCGAATTTTTCAATTACCCGAATTACCCGACCCGAAAAAATCGGGTAACCCGAATGCCCAGGCTTAGTTTCACGGACGTATGGATCGGGAGCTTCGGAAAAAGTTGCGCATGGCCCCATAGAGGGCATGGCAAATAGACCGAGGAGCTGGTAATGCGACGTGAGCCAAGAGAGTTGATCTACGGGCGTTTGTCCCGTACGGGTAGGTTGGTTCAGCCCTCGACGAGGACGTCGAGCCCTTAAGGGTGGGTGGATGTGAGACCCGTTCTTGGGCCAAGATGATGGGCGGGCCGAATGGCTGTGTTATTGTAACGAGGGGGCCAGCGTTATCAGAGCTTCGGGATGTTGGTTCTTGTAGCGGCGAAGGATAGTCCCAAACCGGAAGTTGAAGAAGAACTGAACCAACTTAAATACCGGGGCCGGGAATGGTATTAATTCGGTTGAATCTTTTGCGCGGCGAGGACGAAAGCGTAAGAGAGTTAATTATCGGGTGTGGTCCATTCAAGCGTGTAGAGTGGACTTTAGCCGTATTCTCTTAATTATCAGGTGTGGTCCATTCAACGTGTAGAGTGGACTTTAGCCGTATTCCGGGCCTCGGGGCCTTACAAAAGGCATACTTGATGTTACGAAGACTTTGAACAAAAGTAAGTGAACTCTCCTTTCCATCTGGTTAGATTACAACTCGTCTTGTTTATTGCGAATTGGCTTGTAGTCCAATGGTAGGACGGTCAGTGGGGACGCTACCCACCAGGGGTTCAAATCACGGTGCTCGCATCTTTCCCCGGGATTTTCCCAAGGATTTCACCGGTGTTATGCATTAAGTGGTAGCGGCGTTCGGCGTCGGCGGCGACGGCGCCTATGGTGACCGAGAATCTCCAGATCTGCCGGTTGCCCGGGTCCTTCCGGAGGTGCTCATAGGGGTAGGGTTTTGCGTCGCGTGTGTTCATAGGGGGTGAGTGTGCGTGTGAGCGTGTTGTGGCGTCTGGCGTTATCAAAAAAAAAAAAAAAAAAAAAAAAAAAAAAAAAAAAAAAAACTCGTCTTGTTTATTTCTTGTTTCTCTGTAACCTACATTTATATATTCTACAGTATTAATCTGATTATATTAAAAAGTAACAATTGTGACTTGCTGCTAATCAGCTGGGCAAGGTGAATCTTAACAATCTGTCTTGTCCAAAAAAAGTGGTGAGCAGAGTAATTGCGATCATAGTATCATACCCCTCCATTTGACGGTCATTGACAGCATCATATTGTCTGCACATTGTGTGGTCCTAGCCCCTTTGTGTTTATATAAAGTATAAACTGAAGAACTGGAACGAAAAGTTTCTACGGTTCTGATACGATGATACCTCTTGTTTCTGTGGGCTTGCTGGTGTCTGGTTGGCTGTTGTCTGTGGGGTGGCTCTGACTTCTGCATTATTTCCTGTTTGGACGAATTATTGGCAAAGTCTATGTACGTAAGTGATGCATGCCATGGGCATCGGTTATACCTTTTATGATAGTCACTAATCAGTACTCAGTAGTCAGTATCCTCTGTCCTCCCCTCTGAAGCGCAAAGCTACACAGGCTGAAACCTTAGTTTTAGCTCATGATCGAGGTAGTCGTGTGTTTATTTGAACTTGCCGTCAAGTGCTTCTCATCTAAAGCCAGAACTAAGCGAATGGCTGCAGTTGAAAGGTAACTTACGGTGGACTGAACCATGTAGCATGCATAAATTGATATGAAGCCTTTTTGTTTCCCTGTATTCAAAGAATCAACTATTTTTTAGAAAAGGGAATATATTAATACTCCAGCTTTTGCATTGACGAACACTGCAGTCCACACAAGCATAATTCAAAGAATCAACTACAATTATTGTAAATCTGTGAGCTATGGGGACATCAGAAATGCAAAGAAATGTTAGTGCTAGAAAGGCGCCATGGGTGTCCACATCTACCATTATTGGCTCCTGGTCAAAATTTTTAGGCTGGGATCACATCGTGCACGCTGTTCCTTTTGTTTCGTTCTGATTTATGTACCAATTCAAATGCCATTACCTATTTTGATTAATCTCCAGTCACTAGTCACTACTTAAGATACTCAGACGTGTGCCCATTCCTGGCCTTGTAAACATCGCTCTCCTATGGAGCCTCGGCTCGTTTTGACGTGTCTTCCTTGTTTCCACCGTGGAGCCGCTCATCTGCTTATGCATTTGTGACAGCGCCCGGCGACGGCGACGGTGTATCCAAATTCGAGCATGTATATAAATCTATTGCTCTTGCAGGCCTCTGTCACTGCAGCTCCACGCGCACCGTGCGCAATGGACTCAGCTGGAGCAATGACGGGGAGCCGGTCGCCGACGTGGAGAAGCAGCAGCCGTTGCTACTGCCTCCCACGGCGGCCGCCGAGAAGAAGGCGCCGTCGGGAGACGGCTGCGAGTGCGAATGCGAGGCGTTTCCCCGGGCCTCGCCGACGGCGACGCGCACGCTGGCGTTTGTTGTCCTGGTGGCGGGCGCCGCGTTCGCGGCGCAGCTGGCGGCGCGCGAGGAGTACGTGCTCCTCGCCGTCTTCGCGTCGCAGCTGGGCAGCTTCTGCCTGTTCACGTCGCTGCTGGCGCTGTGCGCGCTCCCGGAGCGGCGCCGCGCGAGGTGGGCGGCCGCTGCGGCCGGGCAGGTGCTGCAGTGGTCCGTCGCCATGGCGGTCCCCACGAGCATGGCGTGCTGGGTGTTTCAGAGCGCGCCGGTCGCCGTCGGGGCCGCGCTGCTGGGGCTCGCCCTGGCCGCCGTCCTTGCCTGCCACGCCGAGCTCGTGCGCGCCCTGTGGCCTGTGCAGCAGGGGCCTCGCTGACACTGAGAGGGCGGCATCCTCAGAATCTTGGCATGTTTTTGCCATAGTTTGCTGGCACGTATAAACTTCAGTCTGAACATTAGGTCTGTTCTATGAGCTGAAGAAGGCTTACGATAGTACTTAGCAGTTAGCACATAAAAATTCAGTTAAGCAAAACACAGAATCGCTCGATAGAGAAGACATCAAACGGCACATGCACGCCATTTTGGCGGGGAAAAAACGGCACATTAGGTTTGTCATGTTGAGGATATCATATCAATGGAAGTTGTTTCGATTTGAAGCCATGATGAGGACAAGGCATTTCTTGGTTTTCTTTCAGTGGATGGCTGAAAGGCTGAAACTGAAACCACCCTGGTGTCCTGGTGCTAGTGCTGGTGCCACCACCCAACAGCATATAGTACCTTCAGATCAGATGCCAAGCAGGGGTCTCTTCTCTTCATAGCTTTGTCCCAAGCATCCTCTTAGGAAGAGTGTCTGTCCAGATCACTCTTCCATCTAGTGACAGGCAGTCCACTAATGTCCTGTGCTAAGACACGACCAATCCTTGGGGAGATAAAACGATTTGCAGAATCATATCCATCCAAGGCTTGATTGACGCTAGATGCTATGATAGCCATGAGAGCAACGGGGCAAGAAGCCAAATCTGTAGGAGACCTGAGAAAAGTCTGCCCATGCTCGTCAGCTTCTTCCTCCCTTTTCCCCGGACGGAAGATCATGGCGCCCCATGCAACTTGGGAGAAGAAGCTGCTGGCGTGGCGACACATGATTCTGTGCTTCTGTTTACATACATTCTCCTTTCTGAAAAGTTGATACCTGCAATCATATGCCGGCATGTAGTGGGATTGGAGCTCATGAACAATGATGATATCGGCGCCTCCAGGAGAGGGGTTAAGGTAGGTCAGTGCAAAGTGAAAGAATCATTTGATTTTGTCCTCCAAAGAAACCAACCATCATTTGCCAATGGTTGGCCGGCCCTTGGCTTGGCACAGCAAAGCGCACCGGAAGTCTGGCTCACATTTTCCACCGGAGAATACGTTTCTAGTCTTTTTACCGTCCATGGATGTTTTACAGCTTTATTGACGCTAGGCACAAATTTTAGATTACTTTTTCACTACAATTTTGTGGACTCTCTTTGAGTATGATTATTTGCATCGTTCTCTTTGTCCTTTTTTTTGTACACATGCACAGCCTTGTACGTGCAGGTCTCTCAATGCCTCTCAGTGACCGGCCGGCTCTGCTCGAGCTCGACGACCGCAGCCTAGCCTGCTCAGCATCCGCTTGGGCTTCCCGGCCGGGATGGCGCAGAGCTTCCTGACGCGGGCGGACGCGCTCCCGGACCAGCCCCCGCGCGCGCCCTGTGCACGACGAACGCCTCGTCGTCCGCGTCCTCGTCCTCCTCCAGCTTCATCCTCAGCGTCGAGATCCTCGACGCCGCGCGTTTCAGCCCCCCCTCCACGCTCCAGTCGTTGTCGTCGTCAGGGCCAGGCGCGGCGGCGAGGCCCCGCCGCCGGAGCCTTTGCTCGTTGTTCTTGGCCTCCTCGCCGTCTGCCTCCCTCCTTGTCTTGCCCAGCAACGCCCTGACGCCACCCGCCACGCCGGCGACGCGGCCGTTGTTGGCCACGGGGCGGACGGACAGCGCCGCCGCCGCGCGTGCGTTCTCGAAGAAGAGCACCTGCACGACGACCCGGAGCGGCAGCAGCTCGTTCTGGGCGGCGTGCATGGACGCCGTCTCGGAGAGCTTCCTGCAGTTGAGAACCCTGCACAGCTTCTTCCTCGAACGCTTGTCCATCTCCGGATGCACCTGTTAGTTGCGTAAATCGAACCCAAGAATTAACAGTGAGGCGTCAAAAAAAAAAAAAAAAATCAATCGGGCTGAAATGATGCTGTTCGTACTCTGAGATAAGTGTCGACGGCTCGGTAAAGATGGTCGTGCTCCGGGCGGGCGCAGTCCGGTACGGCCTCGGCAATGGCGATCAGCTTGTCCAGCGGCAGGTTGGGATCCTTGGCGACCTCCATCAAGAACCCATCGACCAGCCTCCCGATCCTGACCATCGCGCCGTGCGACGCCGCGGCGGACGTCGACCGACGCGCTCCCTCGAACTCGGAGCTCTCGGCGGACCGCGACCGTCGGTGCCCGCGCGCGTGCGGCGGGCTTGTTGCCTCCGGGACTCCCGCCGCCGCCGCCGCTTGCCGCAGCGCGAGCTCTTCAAGGATGGCCATCACGGCGTCCACGTCGTACATCGTCTCGCCCTCGCACGACGGGATCAGGAGGTCGCTCACGTCGGCGTCTTCCAGCTGCAACGCCGCCCGCCTCGTGAGCTCTGCCTTGGACGCCGGAGACGCGCCCAGGACGTTGGCCGCCTTGAGAAGCTTGAGGAAGAAGCTGCAGGAGACGGCGTTCCTCTCGGCGGGGAGCAAGCTCACCATCTTCTCGACAAGAAGCTGGCTGTTCCTGACGACCACATCGAAATCCAAACTCCCCTCGTCGGCCGCGCCGATGATGTCGGTCTGCTCCACCACCAGGTACCCGCTCCTGACAACGGTCGGCAGCCACCGGCGCGCGTAGGTCCTGAGCGCGTCGCCGACGGCTCTCGCTTTGACGGTGCCAGCCGCCTTGACGGCCACCATGACGCGCCAGAAGAGGTCGACGCGGAGGTCGGAGACGTCGCGCGCCCACCACGGCGACGACGAGGAGGAGCTGGAGCTGGCCACCGGCGCGGCCGCGGCCGCGTTGCCGTTGCCGCTGGCAGCGGGGTCCGTGATGAGCATCGCGACGGCCTCGACGCACCGTGAAGTGACGCCGAGGTGCTCGCACTCGGCGGCCAAGGCGTGGCCGTATCGTCCGGCGGAGCGGAGCACGGCGATGGCGTCCCTCCATCGTCGGAGCAGGCAGGGAGGCGAGGAACGCGTCGAGCTTGGCGGCGAGGTTTCCCCGGTCAGCGGCCTCCGTCATGCCGAGCCGCCCCGCCGCGCAGCGCAGGGGCACGACGTTGTGCGCGCCCACCGTGATGGCCACGCCGTAGCAGAACTTGGCGCAGGCCTCGAACGCCTCCGCGCCGCCCGGGAAGCCCGGCAGCTCCACGGCGTCCGAGTCCGCGCACAGAGCCTGTAGCAGCTGGCATTTCGACAGCAGTGGGAACTGCCCGAGCCGAGTTCGACGGCGCGCGCGGCAATCGGAAAAAACGGAAATTGAGCAAACTTCGCTCAGAACATCTCATCATCGATTAAAGCAAAGGAATACAAGAAGTCTCGTCGTCTACCTTGTGGAGTCGAAACAGGCAGCGATCCACCTGGATTTGCAGGTCGGTGGCCACCTCCGTGTAGACAGACCTGGAAAGAATCACATCGTCGACGAGGGCACCAACACCAATTTCATCAGAGAAGAAAAGCAACCATCCAATCCATTGGGAGGCCGAGGCAGTACCTGACGGGCCCGGAGGTGAAGAAGGAGTCCGGCCGCGTGCCGAGCTTCATGAGCTTCATCGTGTAGAAGAGACGAGAGCTAGCGTAGGGGTCGAGGCTACAAGTCCATGGAGCTTGTTGCGTGCCGAACTGCGTGGAGAGCTCAGGAGCTGGACGTGCGTGATCCTATTCCTAGCTATATCATGCAGATGTTGAATTGCAGTTGGACAGAGAGAGGAGGGAGGCTACGGTTGGGGAGGGACGGGACAGGATCCAAACGCACGGATGGGACTGCAAGGAATGGGTCCAAGATCACAGCTCGAGGTGACACCGGTTTGGTGGCCAGCCACAGCAGGGAACTGTGCTTACCGGCGCACGCATGCCAGGAATCCTGATCGGAGGGCAGATTCGGGGACGTCGCCGGGCACCAGCACACGAGTTCAGCACGGTGCCCGGCCGGCTCACCAGTCTGGTGGTGGCTGCTGCGAGCTCGACCTGTTTCTAGTGCGCCTCGCCTCCTCGCCTCGCCTCGCCTCGCTCATCAAATCGATCTCTAGAGGACGTTGTGCCTTGCAGTTCCACCCGACTTTTTGGTCTATTGCATTGCTCCATCGATTTGTTTGTGCTAGCACTTGATGACTTACTTGATTGTGGACGCAATAAGGAAATCAACTGTGGTCCTGATGCGAAAGCAAAGTTGAGACCTTCCTTCAGTTGAAGTACATGCATCATTACATGAGCATCAAAAAGGCTGTCTACCACTTGATTAGCTCCAGGGGGCTCTCCAATCCCCGGCTTCTGGAACGAAAGTTTAACAAGCGTCAGACTCTTTTTTCCCCACTCTATTAGCAACTGGACTGTGGATTTTTGTGAAATTTAGCCCTTTTTAAAACAAATTTCAAATCTGTCCCTAGTTTGAAACAAATTACACAGGGTATCCTTTTTGTCACGCCAGCTCGGTGGCGTGATTTTTTACATGTCGCGCCACCGCATGTGGCGCGACGGTGTTTCCACGCTGGCGGCCGGGCGTTGACCGGTGCTTGGCGTGGGGTGGCGTGGGGCCCGCCCCGCGTCGCGCCCGGCAGCGCATGCGGCGCGACGGACCGTGTAGCTCTTCCCCGGCCTGTTGGTGCAGTTTGAGTGTCGCTGCAGTTGAAGTGTTGGTGGATTAGGCGTGTACTCGTTACAAGGCCCATATGTCCATGCCTCCGAGTGCTCTCTCTCTCTTCATGCAGAGACCCATATGCATGCATGAGGCGGGGTTGTGGCTACGATCCCGAGCGTCCGAGACCCACATGCATGCCTCCGAAGCATTGTATCTCTCTCTCTCGAATGTGTCATGCATGCATGCTACGACTTGTGGCAGCATTCAATGCAGTCTACAATAGTTGGCTAGAAATTTGCAAAGAGCACTATTCCAACTCCCGTAGCACCTCCGTAGCACTTTTTGTTTGTATTTGTTAAACATTATCTAATTATAGACTAACTAGACTTAAAATATTCGATCTCTTGATGTACAAATGTAACTCGTGTGATTAGTTATTTTTTTTTACTTATATTTCTTTGCTCCGAACATATGTCTTTTGTTGTATTTAAGGTGATGTGATGGAGAGAGTCTAAAAAACACTGTTCCGAACTAAAAAACATTGTAGCACATTTCGTTTGTTTGTGGTAATATTATCCTACCACATCGTGAACTAGGCTCAAAAGAATCGCTCTTGCAATGTACATCTAAACTGTGTAATTAGTTTATTCTTTTATCTATATTTTTCGTGTATATTTATTATTTTGATGTGATGGCATTCCATAAAATTTTGGAGAAAAACTTAGGGCTCTAAATACACCTAGAAGTACACTCGTACTCTCCAAGGCTCCAAGCTGCTGCTGCTGCCACAGCCAGGCATGGCCTTGCAACGGGGAAGGTTTGGAATGACGGATGGATGGACGCATGCATGCAAAAAGCTGATCAAGGCTTACAACACTTCCGGCCAAAGCTCAAGCACGCGGTCCGGGAACAAATACACATGCATGCATGACACGTCTAATCCACCAATAAAGCTTACAACACTTCACTTCACTGCAGCGGCGACAGCGAGCGGCAAAGAACGGCAGCGAAGAAGGCCGGGGAAGAGCTACACGTTCACCGGGCGCGCGACGCTAGCGGCCCCAGCGCCCACGCCAAAGCACCGGTCAACGCCGGCCGCTGCGTGGAAGCATCGGTCGCGCCACATGCGGTGACGCGACATGTGTAAAAATCACGCCACCGGCCGGGCGCGACAAAAAAGGATACCTGGTGTAATTTGTTTCAAACTAGGGACGGATTTGAAATTTGTTTAAAAAAAGGGCAAAATTTTAAAAAATCCCTGGACTGTCCACTGCAGTAGGACTTAGCTATAGTTTTCTTTCCTATTCATTCACGATCAAGAGTCTCATTATCTAGCTGATGATTAGCTCTACATCAGCCAGGCTAATACGTAATGACGAATGATCGAGTGCAGTGTAGCATTGTGCAGTGTTTGGAATAAACAAGGAAATTTCCTTCCCATATATGATATATATGTATTGGATCAAGCGCTCTCGATGGAATTTGGGCCACCATTCTAGTTGTGGAATCTTTAAAGCTCGCAACCCCGTGACAAAAGAAATATTGGTGTTCAATTTTTGGGAGGTAACTTGAGCCGTACTACACTGGCAATGTGCCAATGAATGAACTGCTGCCTGCTGGGCAGGGTACCAAAGAAATCTCCCAACGTCCAAGCGCTGGACCTCAGCCTGGGCACATTTAGACCGAAAACCGAACCTCGAACCGAACCGAACCGAAAACCGAGGCGAATTGTCGGTTTTTCGGTTTTCGGTTCGGTTTTCGGGTTTTCAATCTCGTAACCGGTGTTGTTCGGCTACTGCGTCGGTTTTGAAGTCGAATGGAACCGAACAACCGAAGAACCGAAGTGTCCGCAACATCCTCCGCTTCCCTTCCTTCTATGGTCGACTAAGGCCCACCAAGGCCCACCACACGCCGCACAAGGAGAGAGAAAGGGATTCCCTCGCGGCCTCCCGATCCGACTCGACGACTCCTCGAGAAGTCGCGATTCATGTCTCCCGTCCGACTCCTCCTCACTTGACTCCTCATCGGAACCCTAAGTCCCTAACCAAGCGGCGCTGACGCTGGTGTGGGTGTGGCGGCGGGCGGGGGGGCGGCAGGCCAGGCGACCTGGCGGCGGGTGGGCGGGCGACTTTGGCGAGGCCTTCAAGGGCGGCGGCGGGTGGGCGGGCGGCTTTGGCGAGGCGGGTTCTGCGCGCGACGCCGCACGGGAGCGCACGAGGCAAGCTGCGGGGCGCCGGGCTCAGGTTCGGCGTTGGCGTGGCTTCTCCATGTCGGTGACGGGGCGATGGAGAGTCGCAGATGTGAGTAAATGGCGCCGGCGCGGATCCCGCTTTGAGGCGGAAGTTCTCAGGCGTGCAGTTGGAGAGCGACAGCGACGGCGACCGTGGAGGTAGGTTCGGTTTTCGGTTTAAACCGAAAAATCGAAGGAAAAAGCCGATCGGCTTTTGATTCTTGAAACCGAATTTTTGAGAACCGAATAAACCGAACCGAAATTTCGGTTTAAACCGAATGCCCAGGCTGGGCTGGACCAGTCTCGACTGCAGATTTGCATCCGCAGGAAACGCAAGGAATGAATGATAGCAGGCATTGGTACCTCTTGTCTCGGCATGTGAGAGTTGACTCAAGGCAAAGGGAGTAACCATGCGTGATGCATGCCATGCTCTCCTAATCGGGCCCAATTAGGCCTTTGATGTGCTTTTCATCGCAAATGCCATGGCCCATGGAACACCCACTGGCCAACCTACGTTTCCTTTTTATATCCCACCATTTTGCCTTTCTGCTGTGACCCACGCCGGAATGAAATGTCTTCTGAATCATCGTGTCACCAAAGCTTTTCCTGTGCAGTTGTGCGTTCGGGAATTCAAGAAAACATAATAAAATTCGAGATTCGTGATTAGAGGGAGAAGCGACAAGATTTGGTGAAATCAGGGGACATTTAGTGAATGGTGATCCATAATCTTTCACACATCCATGCGATCATCAAAGATCAAACGACCAAAACGCATAAGGGGTCCGACTCATCATCCCTCGTTTGCTGCCCCACGTCTGCCAGTGGAGCTCCCCTCAAGCCCCTTTTAATTTTGGACACATAGATGTATAAGGTAGGGTGGGTTAAGACCTATTTTGCTAATTGGACCAACAGTCTATCGTTCTATCTCGTCCATAGATATAGATAATTTTCAGTGAACAAAACAGAGAAGAAATCCTATCGTTCCATCGAGCGATGCTCTTCCTGCGACGCTATGGGAGCGTGATCCGTGCGGAGATGATGGCGAGCGGCAGCTACAAGGCCAAGCACTAGGGGACGTGCACTAGGGGACGTGGGCTAGCATGGCGGCTCTTGCTCAGCCCCTCCTAAATTTTTCATGGCTTCGTCCCTGCCCACACCCAAACATTACCAAAAGTGAAAATAATTGCCCTATGCGAGGACGTTTGTTGAACCAATGGGCAAGTGTCACATCCGACACACAAATCTCATGGGGTACCAGTGTGTGACTGTGTATCACTCAAACCATCTAATAGGTCTCGAATGCAAATCGCGGCTTCCGTGCATGAGCCGTTGGAGGCTTTTTTTAAGCTATGCAAAGGGGCGGTTGAGATGCATATCTGCGTTTTGCCTCATCTGTTGGAGACAGCCTAAGGAATATCATATGCAATCGAGTTGCTATTACCAACACTGGTACCAAAGTATTAAGTTTTTAATCTATTTCAAAAGCTTATGTATAATTATGTTGCACCTACGTAGTATATGACTAGTTGTGTAATATTATTTGACAATGGCTGTGTTTAGTTGGTGAGAAAAGGTGAGAAAAACACTGTTCGAATCGAAAAGTAAGCGTAAACGTTTCGTTTGTTTGTGGTAAACATTATCCTACCATAGCGTAACTAGGCTCAAAAGAATCGTCTCGTCGCGGTGTACATCAAAAACTACGTAATTAGTTTTTTTTATTTACCTACATTTAGTGCTCCCTACGTAAGGCAAAAGATTTGATGTGATAGGTGAATAGTGAGTTTGTATTTCAGTTTCAAAGAACTAAACACAGCCAATACATTTTTCTTGTGAGATTTTACTAATTAATGTGCTTATGATGATACTATATTATTTGTAAGATTAATACACTGGGTACGGGTATAGATGCAAAATTGCAGTCATTTAAGGGTCAGCTTGGTTCACTTCAATTTGCTCTGTTAAAGATTTTGGCAAGCAAAACTTGGCAAAAAAAAAAAAAAAAAAAAAAAAAAAACTTCAATCAAAGGTAAGAGCATCTCCAACAGTTTTGGTATTTTTGATTTGGCATTTGACTTGTTTGCCAACTCCCATTCCAAATGCCAAGCAAAAAAAAAAAAAAAAAAAAAAAAAGCCTTCCTCCAACGGTTTCTTATTTTTTGGTTTGACATATGGGAAAAGTGGGGCCAAGAGGGAGCGTTTGTTGGTTCCTCGTCGGATCCTATTCGCAAGTCGCCATGCGTCGGGCATGTAAGAGACGACCACGAAATGAAATGTCTCCTCAAGTTTGGCAAAATGTCAAAGAATGACCGATTTCGCCAAACTCATTAAAATGCAAAAAGAGATTTGCAAAACCATTTGAGCATTGTTTTCTAGATTTTTGACAAAAAATGTAAATGTCAAATTCATATCGCAACATTGTTGGAGATGCTTTAATGTTGATGAGAGTGGGACACGTACTACAATTTAAAGAAAGTAGAACGTGTGGCCTTGCAGCGGCCTCACGCTATCCACGGTAGTAGAATAAATTTGGTCCGTTGTGATCTGGATCAACGATGCTCCGCCATTGACCTTTGCAGTGTCAGTTGGTGAAGCGGTCAGCCCGTACATCGGGTACGCCGGTGTCGCTCGCGCATTCGACGTCGTCCACCGCTGTCAATCCGCGCTTGGTGGCCTGGGTCAGCACCGCCTGCAGCGGAGCGTGGGAATTGGCCTTTTAGATGACGTGCGGCCACCAGTATCGTGGGTATCGTGCCTCTGTAGTCCGTTTGCCTCAGTGTGGATGACTCGTGGGTCGTTCTCTGTGGGGATGGACTGGGTCCCGCAGGTCAGTGTTGCTTTCTAGATGCACATTTGGTGCAGCCCGCCCTGTCGCGTCCACGCTCATGCTCCGTGCGCGCATGCCGGTAGAGAGAGTCCAGGGGATGGGTTCTGGGCAACTCGCTTTTGTTGTCTCACGCTCGTTGGTTCCTCGCTGGATGGCCCACCAGTCGGTTACCTGGGCCTCTGCCCGGTTCTTCAATTGGATAGGGCTTTCGCGGAATGGAACGAGCGCGCATGCGTGGAGCACTGCTGACGCTGCCGGTGGGGACGGCTTCCTTCGCAGGCCCGCGGGATCCTCCCGTCAGCGGCCTGAGGTACCTGCTCGTACGCGTGCCTGCTCAAAAGGATAGGGGCGGCGATAAAAGGAGCTGCCGCTGCCCTGCCCTGCTCCCGGCTTCAGCTCCGTTCCCGACGTAGGCCCGAGGTACATCCGCTCGCCGCCGTTTCCTTTCGCCGCCCTTCTTCCCCAACGGCAATAGCGTCTAATCCTGCGTTTTCCCGGCGTTCTCGGCTGCCCCATCTGCCTGCAGCTGCTTTGCGTTCCTTTTGCAGCTGACTGGGGGCCAAATCCAGACTACCGGCGGGCTGCTGGGACGACGGAGCACGGCGGTGTTCAGAGGGAACACAGGGACAAAGTCTGGGAGGGTGCCTGCCGCAGCGAGGCAGGGTCGCCGTCTGGGGGCCGTTATGCGTCCTCGTCTTGTTGGTATAATAACTCTTTTCCATGGAATCTTAGATTACTTTGCTTGCGTGGTGTGCTTGCCTGTCCCAAATTTCAGCTATTCCAATATTTTTTAGTTTGATTCATGGAATTGTGGAGGTCTATTCTAATATGATTACAGAAGCATGGCCTTTTTTTTTTTACTTCTGCACTGTGATTCAGAAACTGTCCAAAAGTTGTTTTTTTGTCTACCTGCAGAGCATTAGTGAGGGTTACACAATATGCATTGACCCCTGCTGCTGTGAAACTGCTGCTTTTCTGTGCTTCCACATTAGCTTTGTATTATGAGAAATATTTGGGAAAAAAAACAATGACATACCTTTCTTTTGACATCTATTCCTCTCCTTCTGGATGATAAGTAATAGTACGTGAGATCTCCATCTTGCAAATCCCTGTGCTTGCCTGGTCGGTTTCCCTCCTGACTCTTCTTGTGTAGATTACTTGATTACTTAGATAAAAGTGGTGGGCTGCACATGGTGATGGTGGGAATGAAAGTGATGCTGAATCCAGCGATTCCTCAGATAAAAGTGGTGGTCAACATGCACGCAGCCAGTCAGCTATTGCTACACCAGATAGCACTCAAGCTTCACCGGGCCTCTTAAGCTTATGTTCCTTCTAACACATACAATTGATGATGCTAATTCATGCTGGGCATGTGCAGTGCTTATATTCTTTGTTTCCTACTGACTCCACCACCCAGTCTTGAAACACCAGTGAGGAAGAAACATCAGAGAGGGTAATCCATTTGCTCTGTGCCTCTCCAACTCATGCACAGTATATCTTTTCATCCATGTCTAATTGATCTTTATCTTCAGTGAATCATCGAAGGCCGACAAGCATCCTTCCTCTCGCTGCAGAATTTCAATCGAAGGTGCTGATGCTGATGCCCCTGGTGTGGACATTCCAGCTTCAAGGTATGCACCCATCGACTTGCTGTGGTTCCCTGTACAGATTCACCTGATTTACTTTCCCTTTGTAACTGTAGCCCATGATACTAACCATGCATCTTCTTACAGTGCTACAGCTGACAAGATTACCACTCCTCAAAGTGACAACTCCTCTGAGGACCATTCTTCCGCTCAGGAGAGTGGCTAGATCAGGCAAGCATCATATAATCGAAATCTGCCTTTTGTCATGGTAGATCGATTATGCTACTTCAACGGATCCATTCTTGTCTGCAGGAACCATCAGCAGCTCCCAGACTTTTTGGTTGGACTGGGTCGCTAGCGTCTGCCCTCCAGAGAAGACTCCTGTCTATCTTTGTGTGGCGTGGCATCCTCTCGCAGATCGGAAACTGACCCGTCGTCTTTTTATGTGTTCGATTGGCCCCCTGTGTCGGCCTCCAGGCAGGAAGACTTCTAACTCCAGTGGCCCTTCGAATTGGCCAAAACTGTATTAACTATTTGCTTCATTGGCCCTGTAGCTGGCCTTGTGCATGTTCACTACCTGCGGACCCTGTGTTTCCATGCGCATGCATCTCACTAGAATTATTAGCATCGTATGAACAATTGCATACCCCCCTCGCTGAGCTCTCTGGCAAGCTGATGTAACTCAGAGTGGGTGCGTTGCTTATAATATTTAGTACGAGAAAAAGAACTATGCTATTCTGTATGCCAATGGCCTGTTCAGACTCTATAGGCTCAGATTGTAGAACTCTGTATGCTCAAATTGTGCTATTCTGTATGTTTAGATTCTGGTGCTCTTACGGCAGTGTAGGATGTATGCTTGTTAAAGAATATTAGAAGTTTGGGTGTGGTCATGGTCAGTTTGATGTATCCTTAGTGTAGGATGTATCCTTAGTGTTTGATTAGCAAAGTGTCCTTCGTAAGTTACTTAATGCTTTGTTCCCTCGTTACAATAGTAAGCTTATGACATTGATTACTCAACATGTAGGTTCTACATTTACCGGCCCTACATTTCGTGGTTCATTGATTTTCTTGTTGAATTTCTCTCCATAATTTTGGATTTATCAAAGGAGTCGCCATTGTTATTGGACCGCCAAGTAGCTTGAAGGGGCCTACCGCCATTGTTATTGTACCATCATGTATGACATGTTTTGTTTTCTTGACTCATGTTTTGTAAGAAAGTATTTTTCCTTGATAGAGCATGTCATAATCTTTTTTTTTTTTGGTAACATTGCTCCGTTTTCATAATAGAGTTGTGGCCACAACTCGCGCGCGCAAATCACTAGTCAAAACTATCACCCAGGAGAAACTCCAAAATCACACACTAGCAAACCGTCCGGTCTCCACGGCGCAAGCAAAGGCTGCAAGCCCAGCCACGCCACGCTTCTCCCACGGACATGTGGACCCAACGTCCTACAAGGACCCAGCTGTGATACCCCAAAACTCCCACGGCGAAACGGCGAAAAGTCAGTCCGCACCGCACCCCGTCCGTCCTTCCCGTCGAAGAAGGAAACTGAAACACAGGAAACGCCCCTCGATAAAAGGGTAGCCGTAACGGCAAGGCCTCGGCCCTCTTCTCTCTGCCTCTGCCACGCCACACCACACCCACAACCGCACCACCGCTTCCGCCGCCCTCCGCTCGAATCGGTCGTGCAAGGGTTCCTCAACAGCCTCCGGCGACGAGGGCCCGTCCCTCCTCCCCTGCCACCGCCGGGATCCGTCCCGTTCCGCGATGGATGCTCGCAGTCGCAGCAGGTACCAGTACCACCAGAGATACCCGCAACCCTACGGTGGGTGGCCGCGCGCCGACGCGTGGGATCTCGTTGTCAAGGTGAGGAGGTTTCCGGCTGCATTGTCTGTCCTCGCGCTACTGTTCATGTGTGTGTGTCGTCTATCGTCGCCCCGGGGGAAAGCAGGGGAATGCCGCGGGGTAGGGTTTGGCGGTTCGTCGTGTAAAGCAGGGTTTTCCCCCACCCACTCCGTAGATTGTGCAGCGATCTGTTCAGCGGTTATACTTTTGTTTTCTTTTCCAACGATTTTTCTTTTTAGTTAATGTATGGATGGATCCTAGTGATCTGAAACCCTCCCTGGATAGGGATGAAGGTGCGGCCTGGTTGGTATGATCAGATGAACTATTAAGGTTCACCGCGCTGCCAGAATAGGGTTTGCGTCTCCAAAATATGATAGTTTTTATTTAATCTTGACTGTGTTATAATTATAAAAAGTCCGGGAGGATTCAGGCTAATGTACACTGAGCGCGGATTTTTTTTTTTAATCTGGGATTTGATACTAGATAGATGAGTTAAATTACAGTAACATGAATGTTTTATCTTTGGGATTTTTATGGTGAAGTTTCATTGTTAAGGGTGTGGCACAACCTGATAGAAGATGAGGTCAATATACACTGACATGTTCCACTAGGCCCTTAATATTATTGTTTAAGACTCCTAACGACTCTGGGAACATTCCATCTCTGTTCTGTGTAGCTTAAGTTTTTGATAATATACTATTTCCTATGGTTAATCCTGTAGATAATTCTCTTGTTTCTTAGTGATACGATAATAATGTTATAAAAGCAATATATTAGTTTCTCTTATTTTAAGTGTTGGTCATATGGTGTTCTTATTAGCTTTGCACATATGTTGATTACAAGGTTTTATATTTGGATAGTGAATCGACTCAACCACAGTCCAGCAGCTTTCATATCTGCTCACTCTAAAGGAGTAATTGGATGTGCCACCCCATGATTATTTCTGTGTCTCATTATAGTTTCAACTGGTTTTCAGGTCAAATATGGTGACACTTTGAAGCGTTTCAATGCTTCTGTGACTGGTTCACACTTTTGATCTTGATCTTCCTGCCCTCCGCTTGAAGATTACATATGCCTTTAAGTTCAGTCCTGACACTGAATTCATTCTCACCTATACTGATGATGATGGAGATGATGTCATGCTGGATGATAATATTGATCTACATGATGCTGCTGTTAATCAGAAACTAAACCCTCTTAGGATTATTGTTCAATTGAAGGGCAGCAATGTTGGGGCAGCTCGGACAAAACAGCACACCACAAATTCTAATTCTCCTAGGTCAACATCTCTCGAAGATCAACTAGCTCACGTGAAATCAGCCATTGATGAAGCTTTAAAGTTTGTACCAGAGCAAATTCCTGCTGTCTTTGCAAAACTATCTCACGACTTGCGCTCTAGAGCTGCATCATCTGCACCTTCATTGGCTGATTTGCAGGACCGTTTTTTTGCTAAACTGATAGCACGGAGCAGCAACATGCAGCCTTCTGGTGGCTCTGGAGTTGGTTCACAAAAATTGGGAAATTCAAAGGCTAAGCTTCAATCTGCACCTATGACAGTTTCAGCTTCCGAGCCCTCAGACATGCAAATTTCTGGGACAACTGAAAATGGTCTCAAAAGTGTACTATTGGAGAATCCCACTGCTAAAATCGATCAGGTGTCATTATGTCCTTCAGTTGAGGATTCACTGCTAAAATCGATCAGTGGAATGAAATCTGAACTCAAGCGGAGTGCTGATAATGGAATAAAGATAAACTCTGATGCTCGCAGTAAGGGTAAATCTGTCATATCCTCTATGCCGCCTGCTTCTACCACATCTCATGGTGCTCCTACACAACAACCTGTTCCTGTGCCATCAATGCGTGAAAGCAAACAAATATATGGAACGAACCCTACCTATACATCCTGCGGATCCAATGGAACAACTAATGGTGGTCAGCGATCACTATTCCCTCCTCCACCAGTCTTCCATCCTCGCTCACCAGGTTTCCCCCTTACAATCCGATTTTTTGGAACCAATGGAAAAATTAGTGGCATGCTCTCAACTTTCTCTCCTCCACCCAACATCTATCGTTCTTTTGAGTACACACCTTCGTCTGTTGGTACACGCTTTCCTAGCCCCTACCCTATTGGGAGTTCACATGATCGTATGGCCTCTTTGCATTGTAATGTACCCAACCCAGAAGAGAAATCTTTTGGGATTTCTTACAGAGGTCTTGGTGCTAATTACGGGAGCATTCCACAGCGTGAACAGCATAGATGGGTACAATGTGATGGATGTGGAGTGACACCGATTGTTGGGCCTCGCTACAAGTCTAATGTGTAAGTTATTATTAACTCCGGTACTAGTCTTAAATATAGTCTTTTTTTTTCTGACATGCTTCCTTGCTGACAGTAAAAAAGACTATGATCTGTGTGGTGCTTGTTTTTCTCACGTTGGCAATGAGGCTGAATACACCAGATTGGACAGTCCTGCTGCAATATGTGTAAGTTCGATTCACTTATTTGACTATATGAGTATCTATTACTGTATAGTATTTCTGCAATAGTAAGACTGATAGGATTCCACCTTACTTGTTTGACCATGTCAGAACACAAAGATTCTTGAGCAGGTTCCGGCGGCAAAAGTAAACTCTCTCTTCATCAAGGATATTACTATCCCTGATGGAACACCAATGGCACCGTCACATCCATTTACCAAGATTTGGCGGGTACGTAACAATGGGTCTACTAGGTGGCCGTATGGCACCCAACTTGTCTGGATTGGTGGAGATCACTTACCATCCCCGAGTTCAGTCACACTAGCGGTATGTACTTGCTATATGAATTTAACACCTGTGTAAACTGAGCGCAGGATGGGATGCAAATTCATTCTCACTTAGATTTGATGTGCATGCAGATTTCGGTAAATGGAAGGATAAATCCGTGTGAAGAGACTGATGTGACTGTTGACTTCCTTGCTCCTGCAAGGCCTGGTAGGTACATATCTTACTGGAGATTGGCACTACCCTCAGGTCAGAGATTTGGTCAGCGAATTTGGGTTCATATTAAGGTTGTTACTCTACCATTGCCTGCTTTTGTCCTTTTCACATTGATCCTTACATTTATCTGATCATTGGAATGTTAAATTTGAGTGCAGGTGGAGCAGCCTATTCAATCTAGTTTTGTCAAACAGGCTGCTGCAATGAACCTGAATCAGCTCCCAGAAGCTAACAGCACAAAACAGCCTTTCACAATTGATCTTGAAACAAACAGTGTTTCCGCAGAACCTTTCTATGGATGCCCTGGAATCCCAGAAGCCAATTCCTCAGAACCTTTCTATGGATGCCCTAGAATCCCAGTTACCAAAAGCACAAAACTGAAGCCTTTCACACTTGATCCTGAGACAAACAGTGTGTCCTCAGAACCTTTCTCTAGATTCCGTGGAAGCCTTCTGAGAACCATGAAACGCAAGGAATCTAAGCCTGCTCCTGGTGATATGTCCTCTGTCCCAACAACATTTGAACCAGTGCAAATTCCAGTGACTGATGTTTCTGCTCCTGGTGGCGTGCATGCATCTGAAGCTTTTACCCTGCCCGACCCTGTGCCTATGCTTCCTGTTAGCTCTTCTGTGCCTGTTGTTGATCAAGTTAGCATGCCTGCGCCGGCAGCTACTATTGCTCCTGTTCCAGCAGCACCCTTTGCCTGAACAAATCATCAACCACCTGGAGGAGAAGCTGATGACTGAGCTGGAGGGTCTGGGCTTCATGGAGGCTGATCTGAACAAGAAGATACTCCGGGAGAATAACTACAACCTGGAGCAGTCTGTTTTACATCTCTGTGACTACGATGAGTGGGATGCTCTTGAGTTCTCTGAGCTGGTAAGTAAAACTATATAGTCCATCCTATATTGACAGTATTGTGAACTTCCTGAACCTCGGTGTCTTATTGCATCTAGGGCTTTGATGACGCAGAGATGAACAAGGAGGTGGTTGACAACAGCGACGAAGAAGGATTCATCGTGGCAGGTCTGGTGGCCAAGACGGCAAATGAAAATTGATGGATGACGTCACCCTTGCTGTCTCATGTCTGCTACTGCCTAGTATAATAATAGATGTAAATAAGTAGTGGTATGCTTGAATAAAGTTGATGGAAGTGATGCATGTTGCCTGAACCTTGTGGGGCATGCTATGTCGTTTAATGATCACAAATGCACTATGCACTATCTTAAAGCCGCACTATCTTAAGTTAGTAGGTGAACTATTATGTTACCTTAATATTTTTATTAAGGCAGGTTAATTTAGTAGTTTAACTCCTGCTATTATGTTACCGTAGTTGCGGTTTCATTATGTGCCCATATTGCGAATGTCTTTGATTTCTTCGTATTCTTACATTCATTCTGGATCGACAGGCAAATTACTATTTTCCCCTTTCATTTTTTTTTTCCTAGAATGGTTGGTTTTTTTTAAAGTTTCGTTGAGAGCTGAGACTGCATTAGGAAACAGAAGAATAGTCATGTTTGTGACTTTCAGACATCGGATTTGAAACAAGTCAAACAAATGATGTTTATAATAAGTAAAAACGAAACAATGATATATTTTTCGGGCGAAGGAGAGTACATTAATCTAGAAGGTTTATTACGGGGAACTTGGGATAATATCAGCCCATCTTGGCTTGGTTGTGCTTCGACAACAAATATCTGAAATATTATTGTTCTTTATTTGAAACTAGGTGTCAATTCTTTACCCATTGGCCAACAAATCGTTAGCGACAGTTACAGCTACACTCTAAGGCAAGGAGTTTGAAACTATCTCGTGGCCTTAATTAATCATTATAGAGATGACCTAAAGCAGCCACCTCGTGATTATTGTTATATATTTCGGTCATGTTATAAGTATTTCATAGTAAAACTACATAGTATGATTATTGTGTAGTCGGTCATGTAAAATTGTAAATATTAATTGAAAAAATTAAAATAGTTTCATTTATAACAAATCTTAAAATGTCAAATGATATAAAAAGTACTCTCTACGTTTCAAATAATAAGCCACTTTGAATTTTTGATACATTTATTATGTTATGTATCTAGACATATATTATATATCTATAAATACATAGCAAAATTGATGTGACAAAAAAAAAAAAAAAATCAAAACATCATATATTTGAAACGTAATTTGAAATGGAAAGGGAGTTTTGAAACGGAATGGAGTTCAAGAATTAAGATGATTTCAACACCTAAACGGCCAGAGAACACACAATGGAACGGATGGGCGAGCTGAGTACATGGAACAAAAAATTAACAGCGAAGGGCCAAACCCAAATACCTGAATACAGGTTGATCTTTTCACATTGTTCATCTTGAGTGTACTCTCAAGTAGCTTTTTATACTATTATTCAATGGAGTAAAAACAGAGCAAAACCATATGAGACTCACCAGGAACACATTGATTTTCCTAGTAATAAAGGTTTGGTAAAACATTAGTTGTATGTACATGAGGCGCATACACACACTAGGCCAAAGAGGCATCAGGAATCAATACTGCTGGTCCAGGTATGCATCTTTCTCTGACTTGTCGTTCCCACCGAGGTACCCTACCAAACTCCCAGAAACGTCCGTAACCCAAGAGACGCTGCGAGCCAGCCAAGCCTTAGGAGTCGATGTCGCTTGTGGGGTCTCTGCTGCAATGCGCCTCTGTTCTTCCTCGAGCAAGATGTCCAGCCACCTCTTCGACATGTACTCTTTCACTGCATCCACGCCTTTGTTCACAATGGCCTCTGGTGGCATGGCCAGGGGTTCTGCTCTAGGTTGAGCTTCTCCAGTTTATCCAGCCGACCAAAAGTGTCAGGGAGAGCATGAATCTGGTTATTACTCAGGTCAAGCTCACGCAGATTCAACAAGTCACCAAACGAAGGGGAAGCTCCTTCAAGTCACTGAAGTTGCTGCTAAGGTTGAGAATTTCAAGACTGCTAAGCTTCCCGAAGGCAGATGGCAGACCACATAGTTCATTGAAATGGGCATCCAGGAGGTACAGCGATGTCATCTCACAGACAGATGATGGAAGAGAACGCAATTTGTTCATGTGGATCCAGAGTTTTCGCAGATTTACCAGCTCATAACCAATGTTTGTTGGAAGATAAGTGAGGCCATTGTAGCTCACATCAAGCTCAACAAGCGACCTGAAGTTTGATATCAATCAGTTGGATAGTATAAATTACTGGCCAAAGAAAAGAAAGTGTAAACTACCTGCACTTGAGATGCTATCTGGCAGTGCCCTGAGCCTATTACTTGACACATTCAGAATCTTCAGATTGGATAGCAGTCCAATGGTATCAGGAAGAGAAATCAAAGCATTGGCAGCGAGACGAAGCTCTTCAAGATGATCAAGTCCTCCTATAGCATCTGGAATAACCTACAGTAGCATTGAAGCAAAAATTTATTAATCAATCAATCATGGGGACAAAACTGTAATTGACAGAATGTATACAAATCCTGTCGTAGAATTAAAACTCAAAACCCTTCAGTCTATTAGTTAATTAGTAGTCAAGAAAGATGGTAAGCATTTTGTAGATAACGTTTGCTTGTCTTCTTTTTAATGATGATATGTCAAGAAAAAATTACACGATATAAAAATCACATGCACATACAGACAAGCAAAGAAGAGAAGTTAGTTCTCCTATTCCAAACTGTGATTTATAAATTCTAAACTAATAAAGAGATCTGAGGATTTTATGATAGATTAAAGTATTAAACAAATAATATGTACAAAGATGGACAATTGGACACATTGTAGTCAATCGTATAAGCAAACTATTTGGATGATGTAGCAGTTTCGTCAGGTATAATGCAGTTTCAGCCTGATACCAATTGATATTATATTTTTGCAAGAACATTCAAATTCAACAACTGTCACCTAATAAATATTACATAATTCTAATCTCAGTACTACTAACACCTGCATAGCCTAATTTTTTTTTTCACCCAAAACATACATGCTCTTTGTCCTGAGGAAAAAAAAAAAAAACACTCAAACACATGACTATTCAATTTAGTATTTATTAATCAAATAAAAACTGTTGGGAAATAAAAACAACTCATTCACTTCTTTTTGCAGTTAACAAAACATAACTAGCAGTGTTTTCTGCATCATAGAATTTGTCAACTCATTCGCTCATTGTTGCAATTAACAAAATGTAACTAGCAATCTAGCAGTTTGTTCCATGCGTCCACAGATCATCAAATCTGGAGGTAGCAGTGTATGCACTTATCCTACACACCTTGTCTTAAAAACAGTAGCTATCAGACATACCATACACAGTCAGCCGTCCGGTTCATCCATTGTTTTTAGGCAAAAATCCCCAATCAGCCGTCCGGTTCATCCATTTGCAGGCCATAACAGTGGAATATGTATCTTACAGTTATTTTTTTTTTTTAGAAAAAAAACAACGGGATATGTGCAAACAATCGTATAACAATAACAATACTCGTCCACAACTAACACCCGAAATAGCATATCATGGTTCATAGACAGAGGAAGGCACTAGCATGGGCACTGTAAACAAATAGTAGTAGATCGAGCTTAATATACATGAAGATGTCCAGTTTGTTACCTCGAGCTGGTTACGCGAGACGTCGAGCACACGGAGCCCCAGGATCCTCCCGAACGCCTCGGGGAGTTGGCGAAGCTGGCGGTCAACGAGGCGCACGCTCTCCACCGGCTTGCCCTCCTGGGCCTGCTTGAGCACAGCCACCACCTCCTCCTGCACGGCCACGTCCCCCGCCCTCAGGCCCTCCATCCTTCCCGCTCTCCGCCGCCTTCTCCTCGTCGTCATCCAGGTCCGTCCCCTCCATCGCGGAGCGGTACACCCCTCTCGAGCCTGGCCTCAGCGTCGTGCAGCAGGGCCTCGTAGGCGTCGTGGGTCTCCTCGAGTCGCACGACCGCGCGGCAGGCCTCGGCGTCGGCCTCGGGGATCCGCGCGTCCCCCGGCCTCGGCGGCAGCCACGATGGCGCGGGACGAGTCGACGAGCTCGTGGTCGGGGCGCGGGCCGAGCACCTGGAGCGCGGCGCGCGCGCGGCGGAGACGTCGGCGACGGCGCGCGTCATGGCGCGCAGCACGGACGGGTGGCGCAGCCCCGGCATGCGCTCGACGAGCTCGAACTCCCCCGCGGACGGGGTCCGCGGGGACGGGCTGTGCACGGGCGACGGCTGCTCGATGTCGAACTCGGCGGAGGAGGAGGCGGCGGCGGCGGCGGCCTTGTTGGGCTTGGCGAGGGTGGGGATGCGGGAGAGCACGTAGGAGAGGATCGGGTGTGTCTGCGGCGCCGGATCCATGGCCGCTGCCGGATCGGAGTGGGGAGGGAGGGGAGGGGAGGGGAGGCGGGCGGCGGAAGATGCTTTTTGTGGAGCGATGCGGGGTTTGGGAAAGCGAAGCCGACGAGGACTTTTTTTTTTTTTTTTTTTTTTTGAAAATAGCCGACGAGGACTTGGAAGGCTGGGGCGAGTCAGATGACGGGTGACCGTGGGCTTTTCTGGCCGGCAGATTCGCTGGGCAGTTTCAACTTTCGGCCCCAGGCCGGAACAGGGTCCCAAACTGCAGTGCCTCAGCTGCACAAGTACAGTTTGAATTGAGTGTTATTTACCCAATTTTGGGGATTTTCATCGGCGGCCCTCTTTTTCCGTCCGTACAGGAGTGCTGCACAAGCTAAAAGCGTCCAGATTTAGGATTCTGAGCTTCTTTTCCAAGTCAGCGTTGACGCCTCCCAGATCTAAAATTTGGGATTCACTACTTGCTTAGACTTGATGCAGTCTCTCCGTCCCAAATTAACTATCATTTTCAGTTTTATGTCACAAATTTGATTTGATTTGTAGAAAATACGTTCAATATTTATATTATTAAATAAATTTGTTGAAAAAAAATAGATTCAAATACTTTTTGATGATACTAATCATGTATTATAAATATTAAGTATATATTTAGTCCAATTTATTTTTTGAGAAGCAAAAATGATAGTTATTTTGAGATGGATAATTACTCCTTATCATAAAATAATAATAACCGATAAGAATTAATCAATCATACCTTTAAAAGATTAAACATCGATAATTTTAAATTGTAAGCCATATATGTGTAAATTGTATTACGAATACTTGCAAAATCTTGTAAATTGATGGGTCTTAGGTTATTTTATACAAGGAAAATAATGGCCAAGCAGCGCAACATGTAATAGGAAAAATATTTTGTAAATGGAGGAAGTATGTAACGTCAAAATTTCAGCAAGGTTCATACCAGATTTTGGCTCAGATTTAAAGATAGTAGAAGGTGAAGCCACGCCGCGGCCTCACGGTGGCCACGGTAGTAAAAATGATGCTCGCCGTTGTGATTTGAATCTAGCGCTGTGAAGAGCTGACTTTCGTCGCATGAACAGGAGTTCGGGTGGGATGGTCGGGCACCGTACGGCCCGCACAGCGTTGTCTTCCTCACATTGGCTCGCCCCACGCGTTGTCTGGTGTCCATTGGTTGAGCGGCCGGCCGGGCGAGCAAAGAATTTATTTATGCGCATCTGCCTCAAGGAGCGGGGGAGGTCAGCCCATGGGCGTACCGCGCGTGGGTGTTGTTGTCCTGTGTCCATTGGCTGCCTCGTTTCGTTGTCGCTTCATCATTGGATGAGGTTGGTTGGGCCCTTTTGTCAGCTGCTACGGTTTAGAAGCAGCCTCTGCCGGGTCTCTCGGTTGGATGGAGCGCATGCGCCTGGAGCACGGCTGACGCTGCCGGTGGGGACGGCTTCCTTCGCAGGCCCACGGGGTCCTCCTGTCAGCGACCTGTGTTACCCGCTCGTACGCGTGCCCGTTCAAAAGACAGGGGCGGCGATAAAAGGAGATGTCGCGGCTCCGTTCCCGGCTTCAGCTCCGTTCCCGACGGCTGCCTGTGGTATGTGAAATCCGCTCGCCGCCTTTTCCTTTCGCCGCGCTTCTTCCCAACGACCAACGGCGATAGCGTCTAATCCTGCGGGTTTCCGGCGTCTATGCCGTCGGCGTCTGCGCCGTCCGATGTGGTTGCCGCTGCTTTGCGTTTCCTTTGCAGGTGACTGGGGGCCAGATCCAGACCTGCCGGCGGGCTGCTGGGACTACGGAGCACGGCGGCATTCGGAGTGGACACAGGACAGAGTCCGGGAGGGTTCCTGCGGCGGCGAGGCAGGGTCGCCGTCTGGTGCCGTTCTGCGTGCTCGTCGTGTTGGTATAGTGCTTTTCCTGGAATCTCAGATTATTCGCTTTCGAGCTTTACTTTCGATGGAGCTCTTACATGGTGTGTGGTGTGCTTGCCTGGCCGGCGTATCTTATTTCTGTTTCTCTCGCTTTTTCTGGTTCCTGTTTGCCGTGCTCGAGTTCACAGAGTGGAGGCTACTCAAACGGTTCGGCCCTGCTGTAGTTTTTTCCCCTGGGCGTCCATGGACGCCTCTTTCGTGGATGGTCATGGGCAAGCTGCCCTGCAAGCCACATCATTATGGCTTTGTGGTTGTCAATTACAATTTTTAAGGGGGCGCTGCTGTGTAGCAGAGTGGCGCTTACTGCGGTCTCTGTAGCTGCGAGGGCCACCGGTGTTCTGGGTAGGCTAGCAAGGGAGATCAGGCGTGACTTGGTTTTGCATGCTACGTGCCTTATGAGGGAGGTTTCTCTTAATCTTCTTGTGTAGATTCCTCGGAGGCTTGTTGTGGTGTGCGTTTGGAGTGGTTGTACTTTTCGGCACGTGTATTGTATAAACAAATATCCAGAGTTCTTTGGGAGCTTTTTCCCCTTAAACAGGCAGCTGATGCAGATTGTGTCGTATTCATCCTCTCATAGCATTTTTTGTTTGGTGATGTTGTTGATATATTGATCGCATTCATTTCATAAACCTAGGAATGTGAATCAAGAACTTTATTTCAGAGGTTTCATGTTATTATTTTTGCAGACATGGCCCTTAACGACCTAAATAAATGCTTACTGAATCATCATCATCATTATAAATAGCCAAAAAAAGACGAGGGCAGAGAAGACAAGAGTATGCACTCAATGGCCAGGTAAAGAACTTGCACAGACACCTCCATTTTGTAGTGATGCAAAAGACTGGAATGTGCTTGACATGGTTATGTTTTACCATTAACCGTGCTTTTGGTTTTTTTTGCCAACCAGCTAAATGTTAGTTTAAGTTTATTCCTGTAACCTGAGAGGATAAGTAGGCTGTAAAAAAGGTAGTTTTCTTACTGATGCATCATGTTGTGCATCCCCTCAGTTTTTTGATGTAATGCCTAGCCTTGGTTGATTGATGCATCAAGAATGTCATATATTCTCTGGCTTAAATTCACCAATAAATATGTAGTCTAATTTAGTTTGCATTCTCCAGTCTTGCTGCTTTGCGCTCTCCAATGAAACCCTCCATTTGTAGCTCTTCTTGTTCAGAGTACATGTTAGAGAATTCAGAGTTGTTCCACTGGTGATACTATACTACTTAGCTGGGTTGCATACTATATGTTAGCTTACTAATCGCTGGTACATATTTATCAACCTGTTATGTGTGCTTTGTTCCCCGTTACATAGAGCTTATGACATTGATTACTCAGCACGCAAGTTCTACCTCTACCTGTGCTGTTTTGGCTGTAAGCACCTGTGATGCTTCTTGATGGCATGTTATGTCCAATTCTTCTTTTCCTAGCCTTTTAGTCTAATGGTTCTTTTTGTTAGGTTCTTGTCAGTTGGAACCAGGCCTTGTACAGATGAAACACCTGGAGAAGCAAAGGACCTTTCCATCTTCCTGGTCTATTTAAGCCGCTGCACATATGCCTGCCCTTAGGGATATTGGTTCATTGATTTTCTATCCATGAACTAATAAGCATCTCATGCTTATTTTCATTGTGAACGGCGGAATGAGTCTTGAATAGAAGTTTGCAACGAGAATTACGAAGAATAGTGTACCAACGTGTATAACATGTTTTGTTTTCTTGAGTTACCTTTTGTAAGAAGGTGTTTTTCCCTAACAGAGCATGTCATAATCATTCTTCGGCAGCATTGCTCCATTTCCCTAACAGAGTTGTGGCCACGACTTGCGCGCATGGGCGCGCACAAATCACTAGTGAGTATTAGACGTTGAAAACTTAGTTCATTTGAGGATAGAACGTGCTACAGATTATAAAATCCACAGTGTAGGTTCTTTTTTTTTTTTTTTTTTTTTTTTTTTTTATCAAACATACCTGTATTAATAGGTAAGGAAAAACGTACACAGACCCAAATACAGATACGACAAGGATACAGGGGTGAGCTGTCCCTCCAAACTTTCTGAGAAAAGGCCTCAACAAAAATAAAATTACAACCAGGTCCCCGGGCCCTTTTCCCCTTCCAACGACCGCGATCGGAGAAATCCGCCGCCGCCGCCGTCATCGCCACCGCCACGATCCGACGAAGCTCCATCGCGACGCAGGCTTTAACGAGCCGCAATAGCTGGCCAACACAAAGGCCGGTCGATTCGCCATTAAAGGAGCATCGCGGGGACGCCCCGAAGCCGCGAATCTCGACCGACGCCGCCGTCGGCGTCGCCGGGGAAGCCGAGGTCGATCCGCTCTCCCGCAGTCCACTTCACCCACAGCTTCCTCCGCACCCAGACAGAAAGGCGGCACGAGCACCGCCGCTCCACCACATCGACGAAGCAGCAGCCGCCGCGGACTCCTAAACAGGAGCCGGCAAAGCCGGACTCCACCTCCACGGGCTCGTCGCCGACGCCGGAGTGAAACATCGACGCAGGCGAGGAGAGTCGGGAGGACTTATTCCATGGCGCCATTGTCGCCTCGCTCCGACAACAACGCCGGAAACCAAACCCTAGACCTACTACTAGGACCTACCCTACCAGCCGGCGAGAATCCGGCGGTCTCCGCCACCTCACGATGCCCAACGGGCCATCGGAGGCGGAGGAGACCACCAGCTCCGCCGGCGGGGACGCGAGAACTCCTTTTCGCCGCTCTCAACTGTAGCAGCACGAGAGCCTACACTGGATCAGGCCAGTGCACCGGTGTGAAGCTCACCAAGGTGTTGGACGAGTGACAGTGTAGGTTCTTGAGAGGGAGGGACAAGATAACGTTCTTCCGAGGCAGCAAGAAGCTCGCGGCAACGGAGCCCTAATGGTGACACGTGCGAACACGAGGTATGGCATTGCGGCATGGCATTGCGCACAACATATACGGAGTATAGCACAAATCAAATTGGGGAATTGATTTCTGGCACGGTTCGGCGCGACCGAACAAGCAGAGACGCATGCGAGGCTCCATATGGTGCCCACGTTCCACATGGCGTCCCACCCACCGTGCTTCTGCCGGCGCGCACCGCGCAGCCCAACCGCTCCACCACGGGGACGACGGGGCTGCAGCCGACCGAGCAACCACACCCATGTGCCGTGACCGTGAATTCGAAAGGGCATTGTCCTCTGTTCCATTTGTTTCGTTTAGATTTCGAGACTTCGATTGGCACCCGTTACAGGTATACCTCTCCTCCCCTTTTCTATCTGGCAAGTGACATCTGACTATTTCTTTGTGGGGATTTTTCTGTTGACTATCGAGCGAAAAAGCAGTGAGAAGTGCACACTATTTTTCTGAGAAAACAAAATATCAGGGTAAGCCAACTATAATCACATAAATTTGGTAATATTCTAGACAGTCTTTTCTTCCTAGTATTTCATAAAACCTTGCGACATGACACATTTGCATATGACAAGGACCACGCATGAACATCCACTCATCAGTTTCTTTGTACTCGTACTGCTACTCCTGGGGAGAACAGACTATTGCATTAGCATTGATCCAACCTTAGTCTACTCCCCCTCTCAACTATATATAGATTATAAAGCTAGCAAGACACTAACCGTCATCCAATGGAGAAGCAAGCTCACAACAAAAGCTGATGTTAATTTAACCTATATCTATAAATGTATAAAACTAAAGCCTGAAAGATAAGAAAAGCAGTGAAGTCATCTGCAGCCTTAGCAGAAACACAAAACTACTCCGGATGGAGGTATTGCTGGCAGCACTAGTGGAATGTGTCTTGAATTCTATTGTTCCTGAATAGACATTTCCATTTACAGACGAGGAGGAAGAGGACGATGTAGTCTGATTTGGTGCCCCAGTGTCCTTGCATGCACCCATTGGTGCCCCAGCCTGCAGATATTCAACACAAACCACCAATATGAAAAAAAAGAGAGAAAAGATGATAGAATTTGTATGCGCTAAAAGGGAATGTTTGACGGTATTCTTGAACAAGTCAGCCCTGGTGCTAATAATCATAGAAAACAAATAGCATGCTAACTCAAAAGGGACAAAAAGTGTCCCAGCATTAAAAGTTAAAACTATAGCGCTTTGCAATTACCTGGCAAGCAGCAATGGTGTCACAACCACATAAGGTGCGGCCATTTATTCTGTCTTGAACATCAAAAACACCACCACCATCGCTTCGCTGCACATATCACAGTAAGAAAATTTCTATTCCATACAACAAGGGCACATAATTTAGCGAAAAATGTGGGAATCAGATATTACCATGTAGAAATTCACAGCTATGAAGTTCGGGATTCTATTTCCAGCTGCAGCATAGCAAGCTTGGGCCATTTGTGGAAGCCCAGAATTCTCTTTACATGCTTCATTTTGCACTGGCATCGTGGGGAAGTAATTTTGCAGAAACAGAGATGCAGACCTTGAGTTCAGTGGCTGTGATTCCTTCCTGTTTGGACAAGAACCAGGCACAATCCCTGGATCTCCAGCTGCCATGATTATGAGAAATGAAATATGAATTAGGATACAGAAGAAACTCTTATGTTTGTCCTTGGTGTAAGGTAGGAAACAAAGTCAATAGTCAGTGCATAAGTTCTTTAGAAAAGAAATGTGTCATTGCCATATCTCAATTCTGATCTGGGAATATATGGTACTCCCTTTGTTCGAAATTGTAAGTCATTTTGTACTTTCTAGGTACATAGTGTTTGCTGTGCATGTAGACATATACTATGTCTATATACATGACAAAAGCTATATACCTAGAAAAGACAAAATGACTTAAAATTTGGAACGGAAGGAGTACACATTGTAACTGAAATATTTCAGATTTTGTCATCACTCTTTACTACTACACCAGTACAAAAAATACTTCACATTTTGACACTACACAGTCTTCAATGCATATATTTAGAATATATTCTTAAAACCCTTCAAGTTCATGAGATATTATAAGTATTTTGTCAATACAAATCTAGACATATATCTTACATGTTTCCAAACTAAATAACAAAGTTATTGATGTTTAATGGCATCTTCTCCTAAACGGCATTTTTGTTTTTATGACTGGAGGAAGTACTAGTATCCAGGAAAAAAAAAATGGTTTTAGATGTTATTAAAGCAACGGAAGTTGTACTTACACTCATTCTCTAGCAAGTAGCTCCATTGGTAAGCTATTCCTTCACTAGCCTCTTTTGAAGAATCAGAAGTGAACACCAGCAACCTGTGGTTTTTGCAACCATATCTGTGACACTTGGCCAGTCCTTGCCACCAGTTGGCATTTCGAGATGGGATACCAATACTTCATCAAGTCAGCAGCAGTAAAGACCTTGCTCAGTCCCATCGGTGATTGAACATAATCCTCAATAAATATTGTTATGATCTCTGTCGGATTCTCGGAGAGAAATGCTTCCACCTCTTTTAGTGTTTCAACTGCTGGTACCTAACATTATATTTAAGATGAAAATCTTAGTTTGGGGAGTTTTGGAGCCCATGTAACAAGTTTCGGATAATTTAGGAACCAAGAAATAAACTATGGCTTCCTACATTTTTTTCACACCAGTTGAGGTAAGGAGTTGGTGCTATCATACAAAATTGGGAGCTTCGAGGTCAAACATATAAGTTACAGAATAATGTGCCTACATTGCATTCAAGATAGCCTACCAAATTCTGGGATATACAAAGAATAAACTTACGAAAGCGGTGAAGTTATAGCATTGCCCTTGCAGGGAGTGGCAGAGCCATACATCATCGTTGAAGTCATACATATCAAGCATCAATCCCCTGACACCATTCTGCAAACAACACCATTATGAATTGCTTGATGACACACCTGAAATAAACAGAGGCCCGAAGGCATAATTTGGTCATGGATCCAGAACCTACCCTCAATTGGTTGGTGACGGAGTCCTCCTGATTGTAGAAAGTGACCCTCTCAACCCCAGTGCGCGACGGCTCCCCGAGGATGGAGAAGGAATTGTGGGTGACGAGCCATGAGTACCTGTTGAAGGGCAGCCCATTCACCTGGAGCAACAACCCCCGTAGAAATATAGCTCAACAACAAAGTGATTACAAAGAAAGAAGGTGAAAATTACAAAGAGGGGAATGTAATGCACTACAATGGAGGTTGGCTGGATGGCTAGGTCCCTGATGCAGGAGAGCTTGGTCCTGCCTGCGGCTGGGCAGCTGCCGCAGTAGAGACCCGTGCCGCAGTCGTTCACGGAGGAGCAGGAATCCCCTACCTGCAAACGATAGCCAACCGAATCATTCCTTCACTGACACCCAGCAAATGATAACCAACCGAATGATTCGTTCATTGACACCCAGCGTTGAAGTGAACTCTGGTTCCGAGACCACGAGCTATGCTTCTGCACTCAGATTAACTAATCGGAAGGCAATTTTAGAATCAGCATAACTGTAGCAAGAACTGAGGCCAGATTCGGACAAAAATTCGATCCACATACTTTACAGGAAGCCAGGTATAGATACATCCAGGAATTGTCGAACACCGCAGCAAGAATCGGGCCACAAACGAGCTAATTATGATTGATTGGTGGGAAGGAGGGGGGGCAGGTACCTGGCTGGAGCAGAGGATCAGCAACAGCGCGATGTGGAGCGAGAGGAGCACGGAGACGGAAGGGGGGAGCAGCGGCGCCGCCATGAGCTGCTGCAAATCAGTGGAGGCCACCAAACCACGCTCCCCCACCACCTCCTCTTCTTTCCTTTTCACACAGGCCAGGCCAGGACAGGAGTGATCAGTACAGTCGTCACTGTCAGAGCGAGTGATTTGCCGACAGGCTTTTTAAGGATTAAGTCCAGTTTTCACCCCCTCAACTATCGCGTCGGTTTAATTCATAAACCCAACTACAAAACCGTCTATTCACGGCTTTTTAACTATCAAAGCGGTTCACTTTTGGCTGGGAGGGGCAAAACATTTGACCGAGGCTGGCGGTTTTGACCATGTGGGGCCCACGCGTCGGCCACTCTATCACCTCCCTCTCCATCTCCCGGCTGGCCCCCTCTCTTTCCGGTTTGTCGCGGGCTCCCGGCCCGGCGGGCCTTGCGGCAGCTCCCCAACCTCGCCGCCCGGGTTCACGCTGCGTCGTCCCGGTGGGCGGCGGACCCCGCGCCACTCACCGCGGCGTCGGACCAAGACGGGGGTAGTGGTAGGGGGTGGTGGTGCGATCCGCGAGCCATTGCATCTCAGGCGCGGGCGCGCCTCACCTCCGCCGTAGGGCTGGCGCTCTGCCACCCGCAGCGGCGCTTGCTCGCCTCGCCTGAGCTCAGCTGCCGCGGCGCGCCGCAGCGCGCTCCGCTTGGCGCTTACTCCCCTCCGCCTCCCCAGCGCTCGCGCCCATCCCGCGGCGGTCGCGCGGCGGCTTCGCGCGCGCCGGCGGCTTTCGCCCGACGCGGCGGCGCCCAGCGAACAGCGAGGGACGGGGTCGGCGGACGCCCGGCAACAGGCGCGCAGCGAGGGCTCGCGCCCGGCGACCGCTCGCAGCAGAGCGCGCGGCATCGCCGGCGCCCGGCGGCTACGCCCGCGTCCGGCGGGCGCGCCCGTGAAGGCGCACCTCCGGCGGCCGACGCAGCGCGCGTGCTCCTCCGCCAGCGTGTGCCCCAGCCCGTAGCCCTTCGCGCGGGCTATTTTCGATCCCTCACCGCGGCGGCCGACGTGGCTGCTGGCGCCGCCCGCGTGAACATAGCCACGCCGCCCGCCATGCTCCGGCCCGCCTACGGCCCAAACGCGCCACCTACGAGTCCGCCTCGTCGTGGGACGGCGCGATGTGTGCCGACTTCGCCGAACGCACGCCGGCGGCGAAACGCCGGCCGCCCGCCGCCGCCGCCCCCCCCGCGTGCCCATCGCCACGCGGGCCCCTCGGCTGTCGTATAAAGAAGATCTTCTGCTGGTCAAAACCACCACCACATCAGCTCAATACTGCCCGAGGGGTATAAATTGCGCGGATTAGAAAGTTGAGGGACCTGAATTAGACGGTTTGGGAGTTGGGGGTTAAAATTAGACCTCGCGAAGAGTTGAGGTGCCAAATCGGACTTAATCCTTTTTTAAAGCATAATACCTCTGCTCTACTTTAGCTTCAGCCAAAAAAAAAAAAAAACTTAAGCCCCGTATGGAACGTAATTTTTTTGTTAAATGCATCCTAGACCGCAATGCAAAATGGACATAGATATCTGATATGCGATATATTTTTTTTTTTAAATACACAAAAGATCTGCACATCATTGTATGAAGCAGAGAAATTTGGTTACAAAACGCTGAAGCGCCTGTCCGGGAGGGTAGAATTTTACAATAAAGCTCTGCCTCCCCCACTCTTATATCTCCTAGGTGATTACTCACGCACTAGATGATATGCGACATAAAGATAAAGATTAGACTAATTTTAGTATTTTCTAATTTAGTTTAAACTGAATATGTTTGTTATTGTAAAATATTTTAATATTTTTATTTAGTTATGTAATTTTCTATAAAATTTATAGCTTCAACTGATATATTAAATATTTATTGTTAACTATATTATTTTTGATTAGGTATCCTTGTCTATGCTATATACCAACATACTTTAATCCCCCTTTGTGTAATAATCTTATAATTAAAAGAACTTTGACAAAAGCAAAATGGCTACTTATTGCCTAACATTCTTATTTAATTTCTTGATCACCTACCGTTTTATTAAATAGTACCCACCATAAATCTCAAAAAAAAAAAAAAAAAAATAGTACCCACCATAAAGAACTCTGGTGTTGGCCTACCAAGACGGTCAAGCGGCATGTAGTTTAATTACAGACTTGTAGTTTCATTTCGGAGGAAGAAAAGAAACTATTGTCACTCGTTGCAGGTATACCTCTCTTCTCCCTTCTAACATCTGACGAATTCTCGTGGGACTTTTCCTGTTACGTGTTACTAACTATTATCGAGCGAAAAACAGTGAGGCGTGACAAAGAACCGAAGAGATTTCTATGGTCCTGCCGGCTGCCGGCCGCCGGCCGCCGGACAGCAGGAGGATGGAGAACAAAAGCGCCTCCTCCTCCAGCTTGGAGTAGTCAGCTAGGGGCCTAGCCTGATACAGCCGAGGCTATCTCCTTCCCGGCCTCTTCGAGCACCTCCTTGGCCCTGTGCGCCAGCTTCTCGCATATGTTCCTGGCGATCCTCTTCTGGAACTTGCTGCTCTTGTGCCACTCGATGCCGACCAGTATCTCGCACCGGCAGCTCGGCGCCTCAGACGTGGCGCTCTGCACGTTGTACCTCACATGGACCTGTGCACACAGCTAGCTAGTCACATCGCCGATCTCTTCTAACATGGAATCAACAATGGCGCGGCGCGCGCGCGTACCCGGAAGTAGTCGCCGAAGGGAACGTTGTGGAGCGTGACGACGTCGTGTATGGTCCACCCGCCGCCGTCCTCCGCCGGGAACTTGAGCTGGGTGCTGACCACCTCGCCGCCGAAGATGGACATGTACCGGTTGAACTTGTAGCTGACGTGCCGCTCCAGGACGCCCGGCCTCGCGGTCTCCCACGGGGTCGCGGAGTAGTCGAGGCACCCGACACGGCTCATCGTCCGCGTCTCCAGAGCTCCCCCGTCGAACACACCCATGAGCAGATCAGCCTGCGACAACCCAGGGTTCAGGTTTTCGGAAGCACATACATACGTAGCCAAACCAACTGATAAAAATCCTGTCAGCAAAAGAGGCAGTGAAATAAGCCTAGTGATCTCACGTACGTCAATCGGATGTTCCAAAGTATACTCCTTCGAGAGAGGCACGTCTCCAATGCTCAAGACAGCTTGAACCTCATCAAGATCAACGGAGCTCGCATCTTCTTCATGATCTTCTTCCAGTTTGGCCCTCTGTTCAATGGCCGATGATTTCGTTTTCCACAGACCAATTATTGTCCTGTGATGGACCCAAAAAAAAACATTGGTTTTTCATCGGTGAGATCGCCCCTGTGCTAATATTGATGGCCAAACAATTAAATTGAAAGATGACCACCTGCTAGCCTTGCTGAACGACGCAAAAGAATGGAACTGAAACTTTAGTCTCCTTCCTTGTCTTGGGACTTCGCACCACTCTTTGCGTCGAGTCCCCGGCCACTCTTGAGAATAAACAGTAGCGATGGGGTGCCTACCGTTGTGAAAGATGGCTGTAGCACTTCGATCTCCTCCACGTCTTCCCACAGAAAGAAGAATTTTGTTTTGTGTCCAAACAAGTTAGCGTAGAAACCAACTATTCTGGCGGACACGAACAGCCTCCCCTGCGAAGCAGCAGCAGCAACCAATTACAATTTACAAGTTCATACACAATTATGACTTGAAAACTAGTGCCAAATAAACTACTTCTGTGTGATCTTGCAGAATCCATAAAGCCAACCGCTAATGTAAACCCAGCAGTTCTAGACAAATTACCTGCAAAGGCAGCTTTCTTTTCAAGGAGCACGCATAGTCTGCTATAAGGAATTCTTCTTGTGGCAGATTAAAATGCTTCTGGAATGTTGAATTTCTGTGAGGCGACCGAACATGCAACTGCAACACACGCAGGCACATTGTCAAGAGGATTACTACACGTGAAGGGATCATGAGCGCAAATTATCAGAAGTTACCTTTTTACCAACTTCCTTCTCCATCTTACTCAGGTACTCTCTCATCGATGTCTCCGGTCCTTTTGTGTTCTCTAGAAATACTCTCAGATGTAACCGACTCTGACATGTTTGGGCAAGTTTTCCCTCCAGGGGCACCCATATGTCTGCCAGTTCTACTGACGTGTGTTTCAGGAAATTAATTTCAGCATGTCCAAGGGAAATAGCCAAATCGAATGGACCATCGAAATTGAAAACTTCAACATCCAACACCGCAGGTGGCTCTTCCATAGCATCAAATTCCATTATCTCTGCAAATATTCTTTCAGTTTTGTTACAGACGGTAAATCAGGCTTAATCATAGGCCTGAAATGTGCTAGCAGGTGAAATCTACTCACCGTTCCATTGAGGTTCCTGAGTCTGAAGTTGAACAGAACTTGTTCTTATTATGCCATTACAGCTGAACACAACATAAGGGTCGACTGATCCACATGAAACGGGTGGCAAGCTTGTAGCCTCTAGCAGGGCTACAGTTAACAGCCAACCATCACCATTTGCTTTGACCCCATGATCACTTCCTGTCATGAAAGGTGGCAGATAAGTATCATTCATACATCACAGAACTGAAGCATCAAGCATGTATAGTATTAGTATATATGAGAAAACAAAACAACAATTGAAGAGAAGGGCATACCTCTCTGTAACCTTGCCACTACAAAATGAGACACCATATTCAGTAAACGCTGTAACTGAAGGACTAGTATGCCAGCTGTGATAAGCTCTCCGAATGAGTCAGGTAGATCTAGACCAGTGAACTCAAGGCCCATGATTGGGCCTGGTTTTGACAGAAAGATGTGCACAAGAACATATAGTGCAAATAGCACCGTCGAAATGGCTGTGAAATTGCAAAAATACTTATAAGCAAGCCATATATCTGACTGGTGTTCTACCTGCAATGGCGCCAGCAACTGCTCTTTATCCATCCCTACAGAATCAGCCATTTTGACATGCCTAGACAATACTTCAGCAAAACCTTCGAAATTTTCTTTCAACCCGTCTCGAACACTCCCCTCAATCATGCTTCTCATCATGGTGCTCTGGAAGGAACTCCACATTGTATGATACAGTCAGATGCGCGCTTTCTTCACCTCCTGATAACCCGGTGCTGTGGATTATCTTGTAGAGCAAAACAACAGCAAAACAGTTTCCAAAGGGCACTTCAGGAGTACGAACACGAGTCATAATCACAAAATTCTTGCCATCTGCTTTAAGATATGTCTGCTCCTCAATAGTCTTGACATCTTTCATAAACTTTGATGCGCCTTTGGTATATTGACATGTCCTAGTTAAGCTAGGAGGATCCATGCTCTTCCATGTCCACGGCTGCTCCTCATAGTCCATGGTACCTTGAAGCTCACGCAGATCTTTCAAGAACTGAGAATCAGGTCTGAACAGAAGATGGTTCAGTTCTTTTGACTCCACAAGATAAGTATGCTCAAATACGATGCCACCGTCAAGATCTTCTGGCATTTCTGGTGTGCTTCTAGATTTCATGATCTCCATTGCTTCTTCAAAGCTAGCATCTGGATCCATATGTTCGGTGTCACTCCCACCATTTGCTGTTGCCGTACTAGTCTCTGCTAGGTCATCAACTTCAGTAATTGAATTGGAATCTTCATGTGTGAAATGGTCAGAGTTATCTAGAGAAGTCCGCTCTGTGTCATGGCTCCTGGGAGAATCAACCACCCCACCATTAGAACTTGAATGTTCCATATCAAGTGATCTCTCCACCTCGGCATCGGTGTAACTTCTGGAGCTCGAAGAAGGGGACTTGTGGACGACAGAATTGTCATTGTTGTCTCTATAAAAGTGAAAAGCTGAGAAGAATTTTCCCTGGTTGAAAGCAATACGGATAAAATCATTACGGATGGACCATTCGTGAGAAGTAATGGAAAGTATAATCATCATATAATCTGTGGCTCTAAGTGTGCCCAGTATACTAAAGCAGTCCTTAACTGAAGAAAGAAATATAATATAGCATGTACTGAACATATGAAACTTAAAGTTGTCTTGAACTGGAGGAGACCTGAAAATTCAATCATATCTGCGGTTCAATACTAATGCTGTGAAAAACTAGAGTGTACTACCATCATCCGTCACTAGCATTTCTATCCCCAAGTTAAAGTGGTCAATCCTGGGCATGCTGTCCGACAGGCACTAGTTTATTGCAGAACCAGAACCATCCCTAGCCACATGACAAGGATCACATTCCATCAGATCACGATCTGCCGTTCCGTAAGCATCACGGTAATTATAATTAACACACTTATGCGACCGACTCCGTAGTCCGTCCGTACTTGCTAATGACGCACGGTAAAGAAGTTTACGCCTGACAGCGGCATGCGGGAATCAGCGCTCTTCTACGCTGGACTTGCGTGCAGCAATTGGCAAAGACGCGCGGGCGCGGTGGCTTGGCCCCAAAGCCTGCCGCCCCCGCGCGCCGACCAGCACAGCACTACGATTGAGCAATGCAAAGCACGGCAGCAAACGTCGTCAAGCGTATCGAGAGCTCGCGAAAGCAAACTTGTGCACGCACCGCAATCCGCCGCGGCTTCGTCGACGACGACGCCCTTCCGGCGTCCGCCTCCGCCCTCGGCCGGCAGCTGCAGCGTGAACCACGTCGGCGGCACGGACCGCCTCTCCCCGGGGCAGCGGTGGTGGTGGTGGCGGGCGGCACGGGCAGCGTGACCGTGCCCACCACCTCCCTCCCGCTCCTTCCCCGCCGCCGCCGCGCCACGGCGACCTCGAACTCCTCCTCCTCGTCCCCAGCAGCGGAAGCAGCTCCGTCCGCCGCAGCCCCCACCGCGAACACGAACTCCTCGTTCCACGCGACCGCCGCCTCGCCGCCCAGCTCCGCCGCCGACGCCTCCACCGCCCGCGTCCGGAACCGCTGCTTCCCCACCGTCACCTTCGCGTAGAACAGCACGCCGCCGCCGCGGCGAGGGCGCGGCGCCGGGAGCCCGCGCGCCTCGAGCACGTACACGTAGAGCCGCATGGCGGTCGCGGTAGCCCGTGGAGGAGGGCGAATTGAACCTGGCTCGTGGAGGTTTAGCGCTCGCCGTAGCCCGTGGAGGAGGCCGAACCTGGCTCAGAATTTAAGCAGTGGGGATAGCGTCCGGCTCCGGCGGGCTGGGGAGCGTGGTTGTAGTTTGGTTTGGAGGTGGCGGTTGCGGGTCTGGCCGGCCTGACTGACGTGTGCCGAGCGCGCGGGCACGCGGCGGGAGGAGGAATGCGACACGCGCGCGGGGCTGGGGGCGCGGGGCGGTTTGGGTTCGGCCTTGGGCGTCGGCGTCTTGACTTCTTGACTGAGAAGGGAAGGGTGGGAGGGAAGAGAAGTTCCGATCACGGTCGAGTCGCGGCTTTGAATTCTTTGGGCCTTCGAGATGTCAGATGTCCGTGCCGTGCCTGCTCGTCGTGCTGTCACTTGTATAGCACATTTCACATTTGCGCCCATCTTCGTACGGATGACGTCGATACCCGGGCTAGAGGAATGGAAAACCACCGCCGTTCTCGTCTCTCTAGAAGTTGAAGCGGATAATAAGGGCAAAGACAACAAAAAAAAAAAAAAACTGAACGCATGGCTTTGCTAACGACAGCCGACAGCTTTGCTCGGGCTTCGACGCTTCGTCGAGGATCGCCCAGTAGCACTTAGCCAATTCCACCAGCGCTGGGAAGGAAAAAGCAGGCAGTAACACTCGTTCCAAAGAATTTTTAGTTTATATGTGGAATCAAATATTTACAATGTACTACTCCCTTAATGTCTTCAATGGATATGGTTATAAAACATTGAGGTATATTCTACCAATACAAAATACAAAAATGCCAAATGGGAGGAGTGTAATCCAAATTATCCAATAGGACTGACCTTTTGAAAACTCAGACGACGAAGTGCCTGTAATAAATAATACTAATTCTTAATAAGATCTAGATCCTTCCCCATAAATGCAATCCATAATCATAAACAGATCATTACATTCATAAACTAGACCATAAACGCGCGCGCCTTTCAGTTGTGCGATATGCAATCAGTGATATAGAGTTATTTCCAAAAAAAAAAAAAAAAAAAAAAAGCAAAACATGCATGACCAAAAGATAATTTATTAGACAAACAAAGTTGAAGACATATTTGCACTCTGATATTATTACATGCATAATACTTACTCCCCTCTCAACTTTGTCAACTGTTATGCATGTAATTAACATCTCACATGCTAATTATGCTAGCACCAAATAAACAGAGTTACTTTTATCAACTGTTTTCAAATAATCCGCGTATCCAGCATGGCGTGTATGGGAAACAGGTGCTCATGCCCACTGGTATAAGTGCGCTGTAGCCCAACCGTTGAAACTTTGAGGTATTCAAATTATAAGATATTGTTCCGGTTGTTCCGGATGGTATGGAAAAGAAGACAATCTCTTTGTAAGGATGAAATCCAAGGAAATCAACAGGGTAGTGCCCGTCTCCTTTAGTTAACTCATTATCTTTGGCGTCATCGAGGACAATGGCATCATTGTCAAAGTCCCATTCATCATCCGCAGGAGCAAACTCGTCGTCATCATGTGCAGCAGCAGGTGGTACTTCCTCCTTGTTATTATTATAGTCATGGATGACCCTCCATGCATCATCAACAAAGCCAGGAAGCAGTCTATTTGCAAGCCCCGGTGGAAGGTTCATGTTAGTCTTCAACACCCACTCCATGTGAATGTGATCATTTTCTTCTTCTTCCTTAAGGAACCAGACTCGGAACTGGCGGCAGCGACCGTAGTCGACCCAATAAAGCAAAGCACAGTATACTCCTTTCTCTGATTTTCCCAAATCAAAGGTAGCACCCTCACCAAGTTTACCGCCTGTTGCTGGAGATCTCATCATTTGGTACTTATTGGCATTGGACAAAGCTATCCTGCAATTAATTAATACAAAAGGCATGAATACATATATGCAAGCATGTGTGCTTACTTAGCACTAGATTGAGCAAATAAATCGTATATATAGCATGCAGTTGTACAGCAATAACATCAGAAATAGAACGACGATGCCTAGTAGCTGAAATTGAAAGTGATGCTTATGCTGGTTTGTTGTGAGAGAAAAACATTATTACTTTGCTTTGAAAGGTACATAGTAACTCCTTTTCTAAAAATTCCCTCAAATAAAAACTCCTTTTCTAAAAAAAAGTACAAAGTAACTAGGAACAGGGCCATGCCTCATGACAGAATCATTTTGACAATGCACGTAGAGAGCTCCCGGAAATACACGGCCTTGCGGTCCCAGCAATCCGATAGCAGCATATCGGCCATGGTCCCTGCAGGCTCCCCTGGCGGACCCAGGACCTCTCCTCCCATCTCCATCTCCTTGATGAGAAGACGTGGATTCTCAATGTCGATGGCGGCCATTGTTCCTCGTCAAGGTTGATGGTGATGTTTTCCCCGATTGTCAGCCAGATCACGGGCAAGTAAGGGGATAAGAAATACCTCGAAATGCTGCGGCGACTCCGCCATGGGATGGTACACAAGGTGAAAGTTTGAGTACAACAGGTGGTCGTCGTTCTCCTGATCCCAGACCCTGACTCCACCAAGCATGTCACGAATGGATGGTTCCGGGGAGGCAGGCAAGTCGGCCCATTGCCGTGTGGCAGGGTTGACCACCATGTCACACACCAAGAGCAGACCATTGCAGTGATCCTCCACCTCCATATAGGAGGAGTTAACTCCTGCGTGCGTGAAGTCGAGGCGGCTGCCGGGGATCCGGCGCGCCGTCGAGGGGCGTGCGAAGAAATAGGTCATCCGATCGATGCAGTCGAGGGACGTGCAGAAGAAGCCGTCGAGGCGGAGAGGGAGGAGGTCGGCACGGAGGAGGAGGCGCCGGGCGTCGATGATGGAGCACCAGCGCTTGCGGACGCAGCGTGACGCCGCTAGGCTGCTCGGCGGCAGGCGGCCCAGGACGTCGGCGAGCATGTCGTCAGGTAGCTGCTCCATATATAGATTCGGATGGTGGTGGACCGGATCGGAGGTTCAACTGGACGCGAGCTGAGGTACCATGGCGACCGGTCGATCGGATCTTCTTTCTCTATTTATCGATGATGACGATGGAATCGATGTAAGATCGGAATCGAGAGGCACCTGGACACCTGACTCAAAGGATGCAATTCTTGGCACGGCGCGTCCGTACGATTCCGAGCGTGCGTGCCGCGTTTCTCGGCTCACGCCCGCAGAGTAGAAGGGGTATCTTTTTTTAGAGATATAGGAAAATCTCGTCGATGGGCCACTCGACTTGCTGCCCTATGATTCAAAGGCGAGTTTCGTGAGCTTATGTTCTGAGAAATGCACTACTTCCCACTGAAACTTATTATGGACTGCGTGTAGTGGCATCGTTAATTAATAAGAAACTGGATTATATTACTGTACTGGTGTTGTTGATAACATGATGTCACAGCTGTTTTTTTTTTGGCCAAGAGATGGCACAGCTGTTTAGTAGTGAGCTAAATTACACGTACCCTTGGCTTATAGCTCGAACTGAGCATGATGTGGCTCCCCGCAGCGGGCCGCGGTGGCGGCGGCCGGATGTGGCTGTGGCGGTGGGACTGTAGCGAGCGAGCTGAGTCACCCGAGGAGGACGACGCAGGGGTCACTATTGTGCAGAACCAGTTTTCCAATTTCACCGGCGCTGGGAAAGGAAAAGCAGGCAAAAGTAACACTTCTCGATCGTAGCAACAGGTCCACACGTTGCAAAGCATTTTTAGTTTATATATATATATATATGTGGAATAAAATATTTACAATGTAATGTCTCAATGGATATAAAACATTCAGGTATATTCTACTAAGACAACAGACAAAAATTGCCAAATGGAAGGAGCGTAATCCAATTGGACTGATCTTTTAAAAACTCAGACGTCGAAGTGACTGTAAATCATAATTCTTAACAAGATCCAGATTCATCCCCATAAATGCAATCCATAATCATAATTAATCTTTACATTCATAGACTGGGCTACATGTTAGATTACTTCCGGCACTGGGGACGATAATGTACACTACAGGCAGTCTAATCTAGTAATCTACATTAACTGAGATAAGTATGCTCAGGCCAAATGCATGCCTGTTCACTGCATCTTCTGAACGCAATATTACCTTTGACACTGCCTCAGCCGCAGCAGCAACTAGCTTAAGCCAACACCCTAGGAACATGCAGTATGCAGTCTCATGGGAGATTTTTCTCGAAAGGCCCACAGAAGAGATAAATTTTTTTTTTTTTTTTTGAAGTCTGAATCACATATTCATTAAGCACAACAGTCAGGCAAATCGCCTACAACAAGTTCGCTTACAAAGTCAGGACTTTGGCTAGTCAACAATTCAGAATCAGATGACAACATAGAACTCCCATAACCAGCCAAAGCATCAGCCACCTTATTACAATATCGACTACAGTTTGAGATAATACACAATGAAAAATCAGATAACATAAGATTTTGAGCTTGTCGTACAATACATCCAACAACACTTCGATCAATTTCATTCGCTTTAAGAGTAGAGGCCAAAATAGAAGCATCCATCTCTAAGATAATACGCGGTATACCCATTTGTGAAGCAAAAAGTAAACCTTTGAACACAGCCATCGCCTCAGTGTGTAAAGCTGATACCGCATAATTGACTTTCCCGGCCCCTGCAGCAAGCACCTCACCATAGTTATTCCGCACGACAAAACCCCATCCTCCTGTTCTTTCTTTTGGATCAAAAGCTCCATCAGTATTAATTTTATATATATCCTCAGGTGGAGGCTTCCATTTAACTTCAGTAAATTGAGCTATTTTCTTCTCAGATTGAATTATTTTCTCAAACTCCATTTGGAAGTAGTACACAGAATTACAAATCTCCTCTGTGTTCAGCATCCTTCCCCATCATTGGCCTTGTTTCTTGCTGACCACCACCTCCAAAGTAAAATTATAATCTTTAACTGAATATTTTTATCTAGATTCCATATAAATTTGCAAGTTTCCCATGCAGAACCACAATTCATCAATTGAGATCTAATGTGTTCTAAATTGAGTAAACGCCAACATAATTTAGCATACTTACATTTGAAGAAGAGGTGTCCACAATCCTCGTCAAACCTTGAACAAACAGGACACCTTGTGTCAATAATGATCCCACGTCTCACCAAATTCCTTCTAACAGGTAAACTGTTATGAGCAAAGCGCCACATAAAAATTTTGACTTTGTTTGGCACCTTGAGTTGCCATATTTTATACCAGTCAAAAACAATACCATCCATAACAGTACCTGAAGTAGAAGCATCCCAACCAGCTAGTGTATCTCTTCTTGCCACTGCAATCTTATAAGCAATGCCACCTTTGTAACAAACAAATGTAGCACGGTATTTAACACCATCAACACTGTGGGAAGTCCTCTTTGAGACCCCAAAGCCTGCACGATAGCCATACTCTAGGTAGAATTGATATGCCAGATCAACTGTCTCAAAGGTCATACCAACTCGAGGGCTGACAACCTCGTGCTTATCCAAAACAGTGCTGTTGTTATCAAAGGACATGGAGCCATCCCTAACTTGTAGTTGCAAGCTGCTCCTGGAATAAGGGTCGCTATGAAGGGTGTCCATTGTTTCAGGTTATCTGATCCTAGGTCAACATAAACTGAAAAAAAAAAAGAACAAGAAGCCTGTAAGAACGGTTTCAAATAGACCACAAAATAAATACTTTAGTAAAGAAACCTATATTTTCTTAAGAATTTCAATCTAAACTAAACATTACTTGCATAACACAAAAGAATAAGAAAATAGCATTTAGCATTTCAATCTAAGCTAAACATTACTTGGATAACATAAAGAATAAGAAAATGGCAAAGCAAATAGCAACACAAACTTCCTACATAGTACATAGACATTTGAATGGGATTATGTGAAAGAACAGTGTTCCTATTTGCCTTAGAATCCATTCCATTTTGAATGTCTCTGTTCACAGAGAACAATTATCTAACATATTCATTAAATGTGCACTAAATATCATTCCTGGTGATTTAGACGTCAAAGGACATTGACTCTAGGTAGAAAAGTGGGAAATTATGGGAGTAAACCCATTTCATTGTCCATACTCCATAACTCCCAAAACTGGAGTACAAACCCAATTTCATCCAATTGCAATCTCTCTGAACAAAACGTGTAAGCAATTGTGAGTAACAGCTAAATAAGAAAGAAAAGGCATTTAAGTGCTTTCAGATTCATCGGTTTTGGAAAAAGGTTACTTTTTTTAATGGCTAACCGTCGGCAGTGCCATTTACCAATCAACGTATCATGATTGCCCTGGGCCTGGATAGGTACAAATATTCATAAAGCGAATAGTGAATGTCACGCTTTCATGTAGAAGTAGTTTTCACTTTCCAAATGAGAAGTTTACTTTTATATGAACATGAAGCCTGAGTGCAGCATGGTATGTATTATGATACTATCCAACTGCTATAAAGGTATTACATGCATAGCTGTCTTGCAAATACAAGTTGAATAATTACGACTGAAATTTCATTTATAGTGACAAAGACATTACATATACATACATTTACATATATGTGGGATAATACTGCAATGCTGGAAAGGCAATACAAGCCTTGAACTTTCGATTAATAATATGTTCAGGAAAGGAAGTGCATTGTAACTAGGAGAAAGTGATGGGAATATCACTATTCTTGTCAGGTATACATAGAATCTAAATTCCTAAATTTCAAACAAAAACCAAGGAATATATATTAGCTTGTCGAAGTTTAACTTCTCAGAGGGTAGAACATGAACACTAGAGTGGAAACAAAACTATTACCAGCCTTATGGGGAACAGACAGAGGTGGGCCAAATTCAGGTCATGGGTGGTACTGGTACAAATGAAGAGTGGCGGATCTGGTGAATTGGCACAGCCAGGTCACCCACTAGGGCCTAAACCACCCAAACCAGGGCATATACCGATAGGGGGCAGACCTGGGCCTGAGGCCCCTAGGGCCCAGGCCCTAGTCGTCAACCTAGTAGCACTTTATACCCCATATAGTTTTAGGGCCCAAAAACGAAGGGGCAGTAACTAAATGACTAGGGCATGCTTCCCAGCAACCAGGATTTGGCCACCCGTTTCTCGGCTGCCGCGCCGAAGCGCTACTACATGGAGTCAAGAACACGGAAGAGGCCAAGAACTTGAGAAGGGGAGTCGGCAATGGCAACCCAGGGTCCACGCCGCGACCACACTGGCCGCCAAGGTCGCGACACCAGCCACTGAGTCACACTGACAGTTGGGTCGTTAGCCTCTGACTCTTCCTGATCACTAGCTGCTGGACATGGAAGATGTATGCTCAATAATTAATATTTGTTTTTTCTGCCACCTTTTCATTACATTTCCATTTCCATTTTAAGCATGTACACGTCTTGACGATGACATGGAAAATGCAGATGCAACACCTCACTAGTCACTAGGTATTTATTTTTAATGTTTACTATGCAATGTTCTTAACAGTTTCAGTTCAATCATCATATCAATTATAAATTTTACCTCCATTATAGTTAATTATCTGTGCGATGTCAATAGGTAGTTTTTGGCTTTTTACCAAGAAATTTTACCATCATTTAGTTAATTATCCATTTGATGTTAAAGGGTACTTTGGCCAATGGGTACAGACATAATGGGTAGTTTCCACTGCTAGGTAGAGGCCCTAATCATGAGCAAATCCTGGGTCTGCCATTGCATACCATCAGACAATAAAAGTGAACAAAGCATTTAAAGCACAATTTATATGGTATTTCAGTTCCACACTTAGTTGTACATGGAAACATCAAGCGCATGGGCGCAATTATTTTGAGGAAAAAAAATGAGTATATGTTTGATATATGTATGATGGGATCCCATGTATGACATGGTTTTCAAGTAGTCGCCTAGGCGTCCCCATCGCCACGACCAAAATCCAGCAAAGCAAAAGAGGAGGCGAGGGAGAAGAAAGAGGAAGAGCAGAGGAGGACCAGCAGGGTTTGGGACCATCGGCTCCCATGGCCATGGCAGCTTCATCACCGGCCAACTGCAGAATTAGTGATGAGAGAGGCAGCAGCAGGCCACAACAGCTCTCGATCTGCATAGAGTGGAGAGAGATCTGCAAGGGGGCGCATGGGAGAAGGGGAGGGAAGCGGCAGGGAGGACCGGAGGAGAGGTGCCGGCTTCCTCACCGACAGGGAGAGGGGAAGGAATACCTGGTGACTGAGGAGGCACTACGGCTGTGCGACTTGCGAGCGAAGCGGCGGCCGGCGTCGGCAAACGGACGAGAGGAAGTGAGGAACGCGGGGAGGCCTTGTTCGGCTGGTTGGCTGCTAGCAACGGTGTTTTCCTCTCACGTAAAAACCAAGACCAAGCACCAACCACCAAGCCAACGTGGCCAAAGAAGATTTTTTTTTTCTCACATCAAATCAAGACTACCAACCAAAGACCAGCCATGCTAAGTCCTTTATCTGTGATTGGGCTTCCTGCCCTTCATGTGCAACTCATACTTTATAGATTCCATTCCAAACACAACGGATGTTTTCTATTCCCAAGTGTTTTCTATAGTCAAAAAATCTAATCACATGATCGAAAAATGCACAGCCTTCCTAGCCTAGCCTGTAAACATAGGCTGCCATTGTAATTGAACCATTTGAGCAAGTGGAGCCTTACAGCTTCCTCTAGATCCAATGACTGCATGGTACAAAGTTTATGGCTTTATTCAGGCAAGTTTTCCCCTTGAAGCTCCACCATAGAGATCGGAACGCCTGTTAAAGAAGATTATATTTTAGTTTCACAGCATTTTAGCATTTTAGTTTCAGTAGTGTATTCTCAGTCCTCTATGATCAAAATCCTAGAAACCTTGTAAACATTTCAGTTCGAATCATTATGCGCGGTGAATGTTTGGATGAGGGCTTTCCCTAACAACAACGTACTGCCCCACCTGAATTCATGGTCCACGGATGCAAGCACACATCAGAGTCATACATCTCTCATCGTGTTGTCTTTTTTTTTTTTTTTTGTCAGAAGTGCCTCGCCGCATGGAGTAGCCTTTTAAAAGGAAGAGACGCACAACAGTTGTGGACTATGGTACCTATCAAGAGGCGGAGAACAGTTATGGACTATGGTCCCTACCAATCAAAGTCACGAGGCTATCACTCCGTCTCACAAAGTGTGTTGCTTTTTAGCTTTTGTCAGACTTGCTTCTAGCTTTTGTCGACTCTAACAGACTACACAGCCATCACTTGCCGTGACTTGGATGAACAATGCATAGATGATAGTTGGAGCAAGACGCCACGGTGGTGTGTTAGGGAAAAGCCATGAGAGAATCAGATCTTTTTTCTTCAAGGGCATGTCCGCCACCTCTACATACCCTTTCTCTTTTCCCTTAATAGTTTCTATAGAGATCGAAAAACATAATTTCAGATTATGAGTGCTGCTACAGCAGAATGAGAAACTTTATTTAGTAGGGTTCACCTTTTTTTTTTTTTTTTTTTTTTTGACGTCTCACCCTTACTTATTTTGTTTTGGTGAAATGTCTCAACAGCCATCTAACAACGTCGTAGTTCATATTAGATGCTAGGATTTAATAGTGACCGTGGGTCGAGAGAAAAAAAAAAATGGCTTCAGAAAAATATCTGGTCAAGTGATTGAGAAAAATATAGAGAAAAGGGACTTCGAAAGGGTATATTTGAACTTTTTTTTTCTGCGAAATTCTTTTTAGCACTGGTTAAAGGAAAATGCTGTTGACATTTCTCAATCTGGTGGAGATGCTCTAAAGCTTTTGGACTCTCACGCTTGGGCTCAAACAATACCAGCCATGTGGCTAGCGTCTGCCTGGCGGCAAGAATTGTGCTACAATAGCAGAGTTCACTACCTCAATCACCAATTAACGCTACGATATAATTCCAATCTATTGTTAGCCTCTGCAACTCACATACATAGATTCCACAAAGGGAATGCTGGACTGAACCAAAATATGGCATGTCATCTAATCCAATTTTGAGGATTAATCTTTGCAGCTCCAAATGCATCAAAATGCCACGTGAGGTGTGAGTCACACGCAGGTTATAAGGGGAGGCGTCATGATCCTGATCCACTCCTTGTGACCCTTCGGAACATATCTTTGATGTTCTTGGATCCTACCTCTGTCTTTGGTTTCTTCGCAGGCCTCCCTTTCGTCGACTTGGCACTACCATTCGCAGTCTTACTCTGTATGGTCATCTTACAAGAGATTAGAGGTTATATGGCACTAAGATAAGCTGAAGTGTTATCAAGGGCTCACCTGAGAGGGGAGGGCAGGTGCCGGACAACTGTCCACATATAACGAAGCTTCACCAGTTTTGGTTGTCGCATCAACAGTGATCTCATTGATATCCAGCCTACAACGAAATGGATTTTTCGGAGTTCGAGCATAGACAAGCAGAAACACTCTTTTATATTAAAAAAAATTAAGAGTGAAGGAGATCTTACTGCAGTTTCTTGGATAGTAATGTTAACCATGGTTCATCCTTCAGATATTCACGAATCATTTGGACAGCCTCCTTCACTGTTGCAAACAAAAGAAGCAGCCCTATCAGGACATTTGTGTGCGCAGACATAATCAGGACACTAACAGCCTTTCATTCATATATCGGGTCGAAAAGTTATCTTTGTGCATTATGCTTTCGTTACTGGAAGTACCAGGCTATACAACAAGTCTCAAAGAAACAATGGCAAAAACAAAGTGGAACAACCTCATGCATAAATACAAGAAGTTCCCCCCACAAAAAGAGGTAAAAAAATTACAACAAGGTGTCTGTTGTACCCCTTTTCCCCTTGAGATATGAAATTGTGGTTTATCCTATCACCAGGCACAAATTCAAATTACCAAGCATTTCTACCTTCAATCAAACAAGTCTTCCATAATTCACTGTACACAAGTACCGCTGGTGTAGTTTAAGACATTTAGCTCATTGTATAAGTAATGCACCACGACATAATGAATTTACAGTTTGACTATAGAATTGAGTTGGCACTATTCAACAGTTTGGTTAGATGCACATGTGTGATGATAATAAAACCCCTTTCAAAAAATGTATAAACAGCAAACAAGAATTTACATACTTCCTGTCATATTAAACTACCCAAGTACTAGATACTGAATAAATGGATATTAACACCGGCCATATTAAACTACCCAAGTATTATATAGTGAATAAAATGAAGATTATCTGGGACACACATTGTTCTTTTTCTGTTTGGGCGGCATAATTTTTACCCAACTTGGGGAAGACCTCCTTTAGATTGTATACCTGCAAGAGATTCAAAGATATATTGGTAATCCAGAATAGTGAGACGAAGTCAAATTAACATTGATTTGCTGTGCACCTCTGCACAACAAAGATGACTAAAGTACATAATGCATCTTTCAGGATTCACTCCCCCAAAGATCATATTCAGAACAGAGTGAACCTAAAAGAATGCTGTTTCATTCATAATCCACATAACCAAAGACATCTAGCAAAGGGTCCAGAGTCAAATATACACAAGAAATCTTGATGATGCGTTGAATGGTCACTTATATCCCTTAAAGAAAATGAGGTTGAAAAAATAAAACAGGAAAAGCATTTTAACTTATCAGGAAATTATATTTCTGTGTTACGTAAATCAGTACAGCATGCATCACCTAGCTAAGTCTGCAGGTTAAATTAAGTCATTGCTTTTCTACAGTAATGAACAGAAGTAAAAAAAGTATTGCCTAAGCACAGAGCATAAACAAAAGCAAAAACAGGAAAACGCTACCTTGCAGCACAACCAAGATAAGACCTTTGAGTTGTCCAGCCTAAAGAACTTCAAGTTAGATACTTCTGCAGCAAAGGTAATGTCCATATGAAATAATTGCCACAACAGAAAGAAGTCATAAAAAAAGAAGGGTCACAAGGCGGGATGACAATCAAAATAATGTAACAGAAATCATCAATCAATTCAATCAAGAAAATGAAAAGCTGCCAGATCAGATATGCGGCAAGGAAGCTCTAGTGTTTATAATGTGGCAGCAGCTTGATGTGGTACATTATAGCTAAACATTTAAACATATATACCTTTTTACTTCACAAACCAATTCCATATGGTGGCTAGCTACATTCATTAGCTGTTGATATCCAGGATATCCCTCAACATACATAATATTTCATCCAGTTGTCTGAATTTTCCTGGATCCTTCCGTTCTGCATGAATGGATGTTAGAGTAATCAGGTTTAGGTTATACACAAACCATATAACAGAAAAAAAGAAAAACTCATCAATTGAGCATACCGACATACGTGCAGCTTCAAAAGTTGGTAGGAAAATGAAGATGGGATCAACAGGGGTGCAATAATAGAGGCCACCATCTATAAGGAGAGCATTGAATACTAAAGTGAGGTACTGAAGTAGAATGCAGTCTGATATGTGTTCAAAAATGTTTTGTTTCAAGCAGGCTATACTACTCAGCACTCAGAATGTAATGTGCCATAGATGGTACAAAAAAACTCATCTCATAATCTTATTATATTCCCTTTTTAGAGAGAGCTAAGATAGAGAGCCTTGACAAGATAGTTTGATGTGGCAGGGAAGAAAACCACATAAGTGTGTCTCATGAAAATGGCTATTCATTGGCTACACAATGGTAAGAGGCATGATTAACACAAAGTGGGGAAATATACACATTTGAGCAGTAATGGGAAACTGTATAGCTATTTCACTATTGTACATACTACCTTCACAAACATCCCCCAAGAACCAAGCACCATAACGCTCCTTAAACCAGTTGATCTCTTGAAGTTGACCATCAATAAATAGATACCCTGTTTCATCTCCTGGTTCATGACAAGACAAAGGTCAAGTTCGCGGTATTGACTGACTATTCACAAGCACCAAGAGGCCAATCACATCCATAAGAATCATCTCGTATTTGTCTAGATTTCTGGATCAGAAGCTCATACTGGAAAACACTAGGTATGTACGCACAGGTCCATCACTTCACCTGATCTTGGGTGTTGAAGTGACAGAACAGTCCCTGGACCGCTGGCATCAGAAGGGCCTGCAACGCGCAAAGAAATATGATTTGTGGGTTTGATTAAAAAAGCGGACCTCCATTCATACAAAAAATTTCTAGAATAACCTGACATCCATCAGATCCGCCCCCCTCCCTCCCTACCTCAAAATCAATGTTCAAACCCAAAGGCAACTTTAGTTAGGACTGGCGCAATTTCGTGGTTGCGCTTTGAACTGTCCACCATGGATCTCAACATGGCCGGGATTGAAGAAGAGAAGGCCTGCTAGATAGGGCTTGTTCTTTTTATCTCGCTTTTGTCGCAAGTTTTTCTGCAATGTAATCGCTCGTGTAAGATCCAGTAGAAGTAGGGGTGGTGATCCCGGTAGATCGACCATAGTTTGTAAACACCGCAACTTTAATGAAAACGCGCCTAGGCGTGCTCTCGAAGTTAGGACTGCGCAATTTCAACAGACTTACAACCAGCTGGCGTTCGATTGGAACTCAAGGTAACAATCCGAAACCGCATAGTGAAACAGAAACCTAAATAAATGCCACAAATCCGGAACAGTAGCATCGGTTGATGGGCCTGTGCTCTACCCCAACGCTCATCCCACAGCCAAAATCCATAGTTCTGACTAAAGCAGTAGGGCACAAACGGGAGGTCGAGGGTGTGGGTGGGGTGCTCACGGTGGGAAATGAGGACGCGAGGCGGCGCCGCCAAGCTGTCGTGCCACGACGCCATCGCGGCGGCCGAATTGCCCCCTCTGAGTTCGCCGGTGCTGCCGCTGCCGCAGGGATCTGCTCCGTCTGGGGGCGGGAGAGGGCTGGAGCCGGGAGCGGGAGGGCGCGCGCGGTCAGTCAGTGGGCGCAGACCTGCAGTCGTAGGGTTTTGCCGCCCGAGCCCGCCGGAAGGGCGCCAGAGCGCGATGCGGCCGACTCGGCTCACCTTCGTTTCTTTCTCCGTGAGCGAGCGGGTGGTTTTCGCGGGCGAGGAGTCCAAGTTTGGCCTGCGTACAGTCCAGCCCAAAATATTAGAGGGCCTACCGCTAACGGGTTTTGGCCCACATAAAGTCCAGCCCATCAGTTTAGCTACTGCATTGGTTGGGCCCAAGATATCCTGGAAGTGATTCATTCGGTTGATTTGTGTTTGAACTTCAATCAATTGTTTTTAAAACCAGGTCTCAATGGATTCGGTGGTGGATGTGGGTTTGCTGGGAGTTTGGTGGCTGGAGCGGACTTGGCTTCACTGCGGCGGCGGAGGTCATCGTTGGCGCTTTCCATCGTCGGTGAACCGGGAAGTGGTCCCGACGGGACGGATGTTCATGAAAATCGGCTCGGCGCCGAAGTTGGAGCATCTGCTGCAGTCCCCTGAGGTTTCCTCCCGAGTCAGATTCGCCGGAGTTGGACGGCATCGGGCGTTCTTCGTCTGAGGCGGTTGCCGCCGAGTCCCGTTCTTAGAGGGGAAAGGGACCAATGTGTAATTTCTACCTTTGTTGAGGTCCCGCTTGCTAGGTTGGACATCTGTCCACCGTATCCTTCAGACGGTCTACTTGTATTTGTACACTCTTGGTTTCCTTACTTAATACAGGTATACTTTATCAAAAAATTAAAACCAGTTAGAGCACAACACGTGTGCACGGCGACGGATGTCCATCCCTGCTCTCTTTTCAGCTTGTGGTTCCGGCCGCAAATCCCCCCACGCTGCAGCTGCGTGTGGCTGACGTCATGCATGCAAGTTGACGACATGAAAAAGCAGAACATTTTAATTAAACAAATTGCCACTGTATAACTTTATGATGATATATCTATTTTCAATTCCGTTTTCACTATTATATTTACGTGGCTAAATCAACAAAAATCACCATTAATTTTACGTGATCTAAATGAACAAAACTAGATCCACTTGCCTAAGCTGCAACCTGGATTCCTGGAAGGAGCAAGTCATTATAAACCCACTATCAGTTGAGAAATATGACTAGCTGACCATTGCAAGGACATTTATTGAAAAGACAACAACAGTGACAAAAAAAAACAAGTTGTACTTTAAGAAATTAAAATAAAAAATATTTAAAAATTTATTGAAAAGAAAAAAAAAAAAGATTGTCCTGAAAATTTAAAATAAAAAAAAAATATTGAAAAATAAAACTAAAAGACACAATGAAAAAAATAGAAAATTAAACTGAAAAAAATATACATAATGGAAAAAAAATACTCAAACTTGCAACTCAAATTGAGAAACAAAGCATATATAAACGCCTCAAAGCATAAGCGCCTCAACGCATAAACGCTATAGTTGATGATGTGTGGTGATACATTGACTTTTTTATAGAGTGATCAGTTGACGCATCCAGCTGTGCAGCACGACTGCAGCGCGGCCGCCACTTAGGAGCATCAGGATTGGCGCGCGGCCGCACGGACACGACCGTGACCGCGACTTGACATGCCGTTCACTAAAACCCTAGTGGTCGGTTTAATTAGCCGCAGCGCACCAGGCACGCACCATCGCTTCATTCGTTTGTGTGGCCTTGTGGGCAGGCATCGCTTTGCCTTTGCTGCTGATCAGTGCTTGCCCCGATGGCGATGGCGACGACAAGCCTCACTACTTACACTGGATTGTTGGTGGACGGACGGAGCGCATGCAGCACACTGGAAGCACGACGCGATGCATACGCTCTCGCTTAATGATCGGTACGGTAGCCAGAAATAAATAAAATACTTGTAAAGCTAAGTATATTCTGTTGTGCATGATGACGCGCACTACGAGCGGAGCTTGATGAGGTTGGAAAAGGGACTCAAGTTCAACGCCTCTCCTTGGTCGTTGCCCTGCTAATTAATATGCTGGTTGAGCTAAGCCAACCAAACACCGACGGATCGATGGTCTATTCAGAGCAAGTATTATGGTGCGCAACAGAACCCGCTAAATCCTACGTGGAGGAGAGAGAAAAGAAAACCGGCTAAATCCTACGTGGAGGGAAGGAAGCCGGCGCTCCACAAAACGCCGGCTGAAAGGAGCGTGATATTCTCTGCTGGTGGGCCAGCTCCACCGTACACGCCCGCTTGCAGCCCGCTGTTGGCGTAGAGCGAGCGCATGGCCTCGTCTCCCAGCCGACCGGCCGGCGGTATTATAAAACCTGCTCTCAACCAAACATGCATCATAGTAGATATTTCAATACCTATAGATCGTCGTATTCCATCTTAATTAACGATGACGATGGTGCATGGACATTGGATTCCTACGTACGTGACATGCGTGCGTGCCGTGGAATCAATCATGCAGTCAAGTGGACCGTGTGCCGTGCGTTGGCCGTGCGTGTCGTCCTCATCCAGAGCATAATAAGCTAGGACGCTAATCACGCTCATTCGTCGACGTACTAGAAATTTTGCGCGGCGTTGCCGCTTATGGCCAGTGTGTGCGCCATTGAGACTGGTAGTAGTGGAGTACATTAATCATTATTTTCTAGTATATGTTTGTTCCGAGTAATTAAAGCAAAGTCGGATAATGAGCCACCGCTCGGCTATCTTTACGAGCCGAAAGTTCACCGACTTGGCTCGTTAAAAAAACTTGAGTTGAGCTGAGCCGAAAGCTAGCTCGCTATTTTTACGAGCCGAAAGTTCAGCTCGACTTGGCTCGTTAAAAGCTTGAGTTGGCTCGTTAAGCTCGTATGTTTTGGAGCAAAGCATATTTTGATGATGATCATGTTGCTTCTATCTCTCATTCATCCGGCAAGCATGTGCAAGAGTATCATTAGTTGCTAAGGAGCCAACGCTTACATACACAAACAAGTATCATCGAAGGTAACTATAGGGGCAATATTGTAAGCAGTGAGAAATGAGGATACTGCTTTTAGAATCTTGACATTGCAGAAAATAATATAATATGCCTCAGTAGAGGCGGTGAACATAATCAATTTTCTTAAAAAGGTATATCTTATAACCTAGTGATTGCATCATCTATTTCGTTTCATGTGAAACAGTAAGAGTGTTAGGTAGCAAAAGTTGTACAACTGTAACAAAAGCAGTCTTCTACATTGTTGTGCACCAAAAATATCCTTCCCTTTGGTTTCCTTACTGTGGCTGTCTTGATCTGCCATAGGGAAGAAAAATAAGGAAGCATATAAATTTGTTTGCTAAGTGGACTAATAAATTCTTCAAAAATAGACAATCTCCAAATTAGGGTAAGTGGGATCCATGTGTGACATGACAAAAATGGAAATCAGAGTATTAGAAATCGGGAGGGATTAGGAGGCCCTTACCCTCTTGTATTACTCAGACTTACAGTAGTACTAATAACAACAAAGATGAGAGGGCATAGCACAAAAAAAAAAAAACTGAGCAAGATGGGTAGCAGAAGCAACCATCGTCCAGGAGTAGCACAGTCCATTTGTCGTCGCCGAGCTGGCACATTTTTTTCGCCAAGAAAAATGTTTTTTTTGCAGCAAAACACAATTGCACTTTTGTCGTGGGAAGCACTCTGTCAATCCGTAAAATTCTGAATCAAACATTTTAAACTTTGACTAAAATCATATAAAAAAGTACTAATACTCATAAGATAAAATAAATGTCATTAGCTTAATTATAGAATATATTTTATAACTATAACTATTCTATTTATAAACATAAATGATAATAGTACAGTATTATTATTTATTTAAATTTGGTTAGTTGAGCTATTTTGACACACAGTACTGGTATGAAAACTTTGTAAAATGGAAAATGAAAATCGTATTAGTTTTTATGACTCATGAGTCTGTCGATATGAAGATAAAATTTATTTTATTGTTATATGACAATGGTTTCATCTTTCATGCCTCATTGTGTATAAGAGGCAAAGGTTGCTCAAGATGATGCAAGAAATTAGATGGATGGATGCTGCTGGTCAACAGAAAAAGAAATGATACAGCATTGAAGCCTACCTCGACTTTCTGATCCTAGACCCACCTGAAGAAAATCTGCTGACATGTGCTTACCATGACTCAAATTTCCTGTTTCTGTGCTGCTTGCATTACCATCTTCCAATGCAATGCAAATTATTCAGCCTGATGCGTCATTCTATTTCTTTGTGCAATACACATACATCAGCTCTGTAGAAACATTGAATGAAGAATCAGCCTGAAGCTTTAATTGTTGTCTAGCATTGACAATAATTTACAGAGTATGTCAAATGCTTATAGAAATATCAAGCTAGACACTATGACCTATGTAAGGAAATGTATAGAAAGTGGCAGGAATGTTATACGATTAAGATCCCATCCTCAATAGCAGCTACAAGGTTTACAAGCCAACCGAATGAGTACAGGTAGCAAAACTTCCTACCATTCAGAGATCAGTTTACATAAGTAGATTAGATTACATAATATTTCTATGGCAACAATTTGTTAAAACATGACAGATGACGTACAGACATATATCTTGCTGAGCCCAAAACAGATGATTTTAACTAATGACGAAATCCACACAAGTTGCAGTAATGTGCTCTATAGTAAAATACAGAGCTATGCCACGCAAATGCATAAGGCTGCTAATATGATTTAATCATGGAAAACCGTTTCAAACACATGAATGAACAAAAGAAGAAGAAAAATACCATCATCATGCTTGTTCAATAGTTTAATCACGCTTTGAACAAACAAAATTCCTGCATAATATCAACAAATCGAGTAGGAGCATGAGGGAAACAATATAATCATACTGGTAAATGGTAATACATCATAGTGCTAGCATATCTGTATCTCAGTTGAATAGCTTGTATATTGAGAACAACAATTAACTAAATATATGCCTCCCTAAAAAAGGCATGGTTAGGCGATAATGTTAGCCAGCCAGCAGGATAACTTCGAATATAATCCTTCATGAGGAACTCATTATGAACTCATGATATAATTCTTTTTGGAGGAAGAGTAGGACAGGGGTCTATATGGTATACCCATTGGCAGAAATCAGAAAATATCTTGCAAAAACAGGATGAAACTAATCAGTTAAGTCTTGCTATTGTATGGAAATTAAAGAGCGATCCCCTTGTAATACAAATACAATTCCACTGAATTTACAGTGCCAGTTATAGCACGTAAAGAACATCAGATAGAAATCATCCTACATGTTAAATGCAACTCTATAACCATGTTTCTGAACAAGATCTGCTAATCGAGCGAGTATTGACCTGGAAAGCAGTGAGGAGAGGACTAATCCCAACCTCAAATTGAGCTTTTTTTTTTTTTGAAAAAATACCATGTTTCTGAACAAGATCTGCTAATAGTATTGACCTGGAAAGCAATGAGGACTAATCCCAACCCCAAATTGAGCTTTTTTTTTTTTTTTTGAAAAAAATATGGAGAATCAGGATGCTGTATGATAAGTCTGATCATGGGAAATAAAGAAGTATAATCCGTAACAGATTACTTTACTCTAAAACTAAATGATATCATGAGTAGTATGGAGAAGAGGGTTTGATACATATATCAGCATTTATAGTTGTATTTTATCATCCTGCTCAAGGGTTTTTTTTTTTTCTCATTCGCGAGTACACATTGAATTCAAATATTCTTTATATGAGTGAGCTATCATTTTTTATTTATTTTTGAATAGAAAATAAACTAAGGAAGAATCTATGAACCCCACGTCATGAAGCAGGTACCTACTACGAACTAAAGAACCAAAGATGATTTTTTAGGAGGGCTGGAAATTTAAAGTATATATCTGTAACTCAGTTGAAAGGCGCCAGATGTAGAGGCATGGCAAAAAAAACTTCAGCCACTGTAAATCAGATGGGAAGGGTTGGAGTGCAGAGTTCAGAGAAGTAGAGAACCAGACACGGAAATGCGAGAAGACAGTTTCAGAGAAGTTTCTTTCTATTCAGTTCATAACCATGATACGGGCTTATATACGTTCCCAATAGTCTCATGGCTCACGAAAACCATTGCGAGCTACAGGGTGTAACCAATCCTGGGAGAGAAATCAGAGCAAGTGACTTCTCAAAACAAATCAGAGCAACCATGGGTGTGTGGTGGGTTGTGCTTGTCCCGGCGCGGCCAACGGTGGCCATCCAGGCTAGCTCAGGCGTGGCGCAGCACAGCTCTGGCCACAGCCAGAGCACGCGCGGCCAGCCCGGCGGCTGCCCAGTCGGGGACACGCAGCAAGGGAGGCCGTGAGAGAGAGAGTCACGAGGAAGAACACATACGGAAGAAGGCAGGCAGGGACCTCGGAGGAGAAAGGGGGCGCGGACGCCGGCCAGCAGCGGGGGCGTCGGCCGGGGCTGGGATTCGCCGCTAGGGTTTGGCCGCACCAGTGCTCGCGGCGACCAGCTGCATCTTCGACGCTTCGGGACTGCTCTGGACCGGGCATTGGTCCCGCCACGTTCAGAGGTGGCTGTTGCCGTTGGATTGAAATCGGATGATTGATATAGAGGCAGGTGACATGGCCCAATGGTTTGCCAGCTTTTGGTGCGTAAATCGTAGGGAGAAGATATTATATCTCTCTCGAAAGGTTGTAAAGCCAGCTGCAATGCAAGCATGATTGGAGGTTTTTTGAGGACGTCACTTTGGTCTTTCCGGGAACGGAATGCGATTTGACGTCGGTCGCATCACGGCATCATCAGCTTTGCACGACCAACCACTACGAGATCCAGAACATTCCTCGCTAGTACGTATGTTTAATTATTTATTATTTAGGAAGTACTGTACTTAAATCATTCTTTAGATTCAAACTTTAGTATAAACTTCTCCTACTAAATATCTTTGGTGTGGAGATTTCCATGCGTGGCTATGACTAGTGGTAGTGTTTTATTACTCTTTTTAAAACACTAGAGAAAGCCCACCATTTTGATAGTGTCATTTCGTTTTCAAAAACCTCTTAAAACTTTCAAACTCTTTTTTTTTTTTATCGGGTACAATTTAGATGCACACAACCCACACTCACGCCTATAGATTAGCAAAAGTAAAGAGGAAAAATATCTTGGTAGATTATGAAGAGAAGAATTAGTATGGACGAAGAATTGGTCCTAAGATTCGATCTTACCCATTACATGTGGAGTACATGCTCCCCAGTCACGAGTCATTGCTTCTTTAGCAAAAGGTCCAGAGCACCGAGATCAACACACTCGACAGGGACGGACGGCCAAAGCAATAGAGCACGAGATGGACACTCGACAGGGACGGACGACGTGCAGTCGTGCTCGTTCTCGTGCTCGCGCACGGTGCACCCGAGTATCTGGTCTCCGGGGTCTGTGTAGTGCGGCTGCTGGTGGGACGTCAACGACAACGTTACCAAAATGGAAACAGCAGACGTGGCCATACACTTGAGTGACTTTACGCTCCGTTAGCCTTTTTTTTTTTTTTTTGGAATTCTCAATCAATTTATTTACCAATATTTAGTAATCTTATATCAAATATTCTTCCTAATAAATAGAGAAATGGGAAAAGTTTCAAGTACAAAGTTTTAAATCTTGCCTAGCACTACAACTTTTAATATATAGGATGTTCTCTGTCCGAGATGATTTGAAGATTTTTTATTTTCAAAATATATAAACTTAAAGTAAATATTTGAGATACTACTAAAGATCTTCAATAAAACATCTTAACCGATGTTCACCTACTACAACTTTAGTATACGTATAAGCATTGCATGGTCGTTTGAAAAAAAAAAAAACTAAAGTTAAAGTTTGAAACCCATAAACTTAAACAACTATAAATCAAAAACTTCTCAACTATGAAGTTGTAGAGTGTATCGAAAACTATAATTTTTCTATAAACCAATGTCAACAACAAAGTTTATTTGAACATCTTAAATTCAAAATTTATGAACTTAAAATAATATTCCGAGACCCCGAGCAACCTCAAATCAAAATCTTATCTACTACCTTTATTTTAAATTATAGTTTGTTTGACTTTTTAAATCTAAATTTGACTCACAATGCGCGTGCCAAAATTGGCATATAATGATTAATGAATAATGAATGAATTTATAGATTCTCGTATATCCCTGCGCGATCGGATCGCGGCCGCTCGAGCTAGAAAGTGGAGCCGATCGGGGGCATGGCCCATGGGTCATGGTCGCCTTGCCCGTTGTCCCACACAAAGATGGCAACGGGTACGCACCGACCGGTACTAGCCACCCACACCCGCACCGCCGGTCACACCCGCACCCGCACCGCACCGCAAGAAAGACGCATCGGGTAAGGAATTATTCCATACCCGCACCAGCGTGGGTTTTTTTCTTACCGACGGGTAACCCGCACCCGATAAGACACCCGAAATGAAAAAGCTCGCAAGAGCATCCGAAGATCTCTTATTTGGTTTTGGCTAATTAGTGACACCTTAGGACTAATCTCTCGATACTAAGTGTTTGACTAGATTGAGATTGGTCGTGCTCGAGTTGGTGCATTGTGATCATGGAGGATGGATCGAGGTGATCCAAAAGGTGATCAAGCATGCAACTCGGTGGAGTTTCGAGATCAATTGACCCCAAGGTAAAGGTATAACCATAGGGCTTTTTGATTTCACACCCAAGACACCATAGAGGGTGTGGGTGATTATAGGATCGATAAGCCGTACTATAAAGAGGGAAAACTTTCGTACATATTGATCCTCACGTGCCTTTAGGTTCAAGATTCATATGCATGCATTCTAACCTAAAGAGCTAACTCCGCGCTATGATGAAAATGCTTTCAAAATGCTAACACATGGTGTCGAGGTGTTCTTCGACGTGTCGGCAACAAGAAACAAGTGACGGAAGTCGGTTTGGAGCAAAGACGAAGGAACGATTTAAGAAACGACGAAAATTCGCGGCTCGAGGCTTAATCGGACGCGTGACCGGACCCGATCGAAGCATGCAAAATCGACCGGACGCACCGGTGTGTGGTTCCGGTCAAAAGAACGAGAGCATGTTTTCGTTGTTCTATTTCGGGAGTGACCGGAAGCATGCACCGGAAGCATGACCGGACGCATGATTCCTCGACCGGACGCATGCCAGGGTTCTAAATTTGGCATGTTGGGTTTTGTTTGCCAGACTGGACTCATCGACCGGATGTTGATGCTCACTAACTCATATTTTTATGCATCAACAAATCATGGAAAAGGACTAAAATATAATTAGATAACCTTATTAGGGATTTCTACTAATGATTTCCATGAGTTTTGGTAAAGTTGTGATTTGCGGGGACTTTAACGTAAAAAACAAATAAATGACGTGGCATACGTCCGACGTAACGCAACGCAATCCAACTCCGAAACAAGTCTAGAAGGCTCCGGATTACTCCCGACGTGAACGAAACTTAACAATCAAGAAAACATCGCCTAGAAGACTCCGTGGCCACGACACGTCGGGACCCGAGGGGGAAACCCCCTCCGGGCCGATCGGCCCAATAATGGGGCCGATCGCCGCGCGGGCGCCAAGTTTGCCCGGTCTCCGGAACCTTCCTCAACCGCCTCTAAGACGCAATCTAATCCGGGTCGCTTATGGTCGGTTTGATCCGAGGGTGTGTCGGTAGAAGTACGAAGATTAATACCACATCGCCTCGTTGAAGCCGAAGAGACAGAGGAAGACCCATATATAAACAGCCCTGCACCCTCAAGTCATCATCAAGAATTGATCCAAGCCTCAAGTCATCATCAAGAAGGAGATCAAGAAGAAGCCAAGACAGGAGTAGAAGAGGAGACACCAAGAGATAGGATAACTAATTCATAGCTCTAATCTAGAGCCTAGTTTAGATAGAAAGTCGAGTTTAGAGAAGAGAGAGTGTATGCTCCGGCTCGATCAAGAAGTTACACTATGGATCAATATAATTATTGTTCTCATACACCTTTGTGCTATTTCATTATTATGCATGCAATTAGTCTACTTACACTTTATTCTAGTCATAGCATATTTGATATGTTCATTATTCATAGTAATTCAAAGCACTTATTCAGAGCTCCTAGTATATTACAATTTGTATGCTAGGTAATAGAGAGTATGTAAGCATGGTGCTTAGATATAATTTATTTGCGGATTCACCTTATATGCCGGGTCGTGTGGTAGATCGTAGTGGTGACAAAGCACTATTGAGTCCTTTGCAATCCATCCCCCGTGTATAAGACTAGTCGATAATGGTTCTTGGGATTATCTTGTTTCGTTCTCGATTTTCTTAAGTAATCTTCGGGTGCACATTCTTATTTATGGTTTTGATATATATATATGATCTTATGCTATGCCTGTCTAAACACTTTGTAAATTCTTTTGTATGCTACTTAAGAACTGTCCCTTTGTCATAAATCCAATCCTAATCTTACTAGGAATTAATCTTATCCTATGCTCACCACGTGCACCTCTACCCGTCTCATATGCCTTATCATTATTATCTATTATTGGCTCATCCTCGTTTAAGTAAATGCTAAACCACCAAATCTCATTAGTCTTCTATCACTACCTTTAATCAAATGAATTGTTTGTCATGTCTTCCTCGTGGATTCGATATTTAAAACCCTCCCCGTGAAATGCTCATCGGACATCCGTGCGCTATGGATCTATCTATTTCTCTCGTAAGCATAACAAATACCAACAAGCATTTCCGGCGCCGCTGTTCGGGGGAAGATTTTGATTGCTATTCTTTTGATTATCGATAGATGAATACTAAGTGTGGATTTTGCTACTTAGCATCCCTCGCTTAAACAGATTTACCCGCTTATTGTCTTTTTTCTATCTTATTCGCTAGGTATTAACAGGTTTGATTGTGATTCACTACACTTAGACCATCCGAATCAAGTCAACCCAAGAAGCAACACCAAGTTCTGAAGCCATGCTCGAAAAGACGTTGCGAGAGTTCTCGCTCCAAACATCAAGAACATTCGTGACCGGACCTACACTTCCAATCAATCATGAGTTTGAGCTCAAGGCAAGCCTCATCAACATGGTGCAAGCTAACCCGTTTGAAGGAAAGACACATGAAGATGCAAGCACTCATCTCCGGACCTTCATGGAGATAGGCGCCACCATCAACATCAAAGACATTCCCAAGGACACGATCCTCGCTCCGCTTATTCCCTTTCTCACTATTGGGAAAAGCGAAGCAATGGTTCTACTCCAATGAACAAAAGATAAACACATGGGAGAAATGTTCTACGCATTCCTAGCAAAGTTTTTTCCCCATAGGCAAAACCAATGCCTTACGTGGAAAAATTGCCAACTTTCAACAAATAGAAGGGAGAATCTATTCCAGAGGCGTGGGAACGCTTTTGCAAGAATACATATCAAATTGCCCTCACCATGGAATAGAGGAATGGATGCTCTTACAAGGATTCTACCATGGACTAAATCAAAAACCAAGAGAGCATCTAGACGCGCCACCGGCGGAGGATCATTCCTATCACTCACACCGGGGGGAAAGCCGACATACTTATGAGCAAGATATCGAAAAATCAATTTGGACCCGAAGAACACCCAATACCGTCATCAAAGTGAAGAAGTACAAGAAGAACAAGAAGAACTCGAAGGCAAGATCAACCGGGATGGACGTGCTACTAAATTGGCTAGAGGAGCGAGCCAACTACAAGAAGGATCGACAAGCTTTACAAGACTACATGAACGCTTCAAAAAGTTCAAGCTTGGTGGTTCACAAGTCAGCACCAACCCAAAAAGAAGACCCGCAACCACGACCAACTTACGTAGGTAAGTATTCAGGTAATAATTTTAATTCGGTAATAAATTCAAGCAACCTTCTTTACGAGAACTAATTGAAGAGCAAGTTAAAATCAATGATGGTTTCTCTAAGAAGTTAATTGCTAATGATAAAATTCTAGGAGATATAAATGCTAAAATGGATAACTTTTTTCGCTATGATAAAAGAACAAGTTGCTTTTAATATCAAACTAGAATCAAAATTATCAAAATTGTCTGGCCGCTATGCCCGTTGCCACTAATCATGAGCGAGTACATAACATCCGAACGAGAGGTGGTAAGCAAACCACCGATCCACCGTACCCGACGGGCGCAGTAAGACCTTCGGCTAGGAAACCTACGGCACCTGCAACCGTTGCACCACCCGTAGTACCGGCCAACATTCCCGAAGACAAGGATGATGACGTAGAAGAAGTTGTGCGCCAAGAACCCGCAGGACAAGACTTTCACGACACCAACTTCCTACCATATCCAAGAAGAACGAGAAGACCTCAAGTTGATGATCAATTCGGCAAATTCGTAGAGGTAATCCAAAAGCTTTACGTTAACATACCTCTCCTAGATGCTATGCAGGTCCCGACATACGCCAAGTACATCAGAGATATCCTGACCAAGAAGAGACCGCTACCAACCACAGAGATCATCAAATTAACAGAAGAGTGTAGTGCGGCAATCCTAAACACATCACCTATCAAGAAAAAGGATCCAGGATGCCCCACTATAGAGTGCTCAATCGGAGATCAATATTTCAACAATGCACTCGCGATCTTGGAGCAAGTGTCGTGTGATGCCCAAGGTTGTCTTCGACAAGCTCAAGCACCCTACCTTGGTTCCAACATCGATGTGTCTACAACTAGCAGATCAATCAGTTCGCTACCCGTCAGGAATCGCCGAGAATGTCCCAGTGAGGATCCGGGAGTTCTTTGTACCAGTTGACTTCGTTGTAATCGGACATGCACCCGCACTCGGGGGTCTCACTAATTTCTGGACGACCATTCCTAAGCACCGCCAACGCTCACATCAACGTCGCCGGAGAAATCACATTTGAGATCAACGAAAGGAGGAGAAGTTCGCCTTCAAACCCGCACTTAAACTCGCCACCAATGCGAACATGATCGATCAAGAGGAGACGATGCCAAACGAAACATCCCTCCGATGGAGGATGCACCGGAGGACTAGAAGATCGAAGGTCCCCGTTCGAGGACCTTAACTACGGACCCTCGCCGTCGGGTAACTCGGTAAAAATTTAATATTTTATTCCTTGCATTTATTTTCTGCAATTTAATTCCCGCACTTTTACATTCACAAAAAAAGAAAAAATTACGCCCCATGATTAATAATTTTTATGGAGTGGAAACCCGTATAATTACTTTTCGTGGTGGCATAAAAATAATTTTACTTCTTGTCGCTTTATTTATTCATTTTTATTCAGAAAATACAAAAATAATGCAACCTTACAAGTGGGACCCACATGTCATAGGGACAAAACATCAAATCACCACTTTCTTTATTCCCTTTTTTTTTTCTCCTCCATCCATTTTCCACCAAAGATTACTCCACTTGACCTAACATATACTATTCTAGCGTGAAATTTCAAAGAAAGTATGGATGGTGGAGAGGGCACCTAGGTAGGCCCCACTTGGGGCCGACCGCCCAATAAACAGCCGATCGGTCTCCCCTCCTTGCCCTATAAAAGGGCAGCCAGCCCTCACCATTTCTCATCACAAACAACACAATTTTCTCGGCTTCCAAGGAGAAGTAGAGCTGCCTCGAGCGGAATAGGAGAAGGAGAGAAATAGAGGAGAAAAGAATAGAAAACTAGGAAGAGGAAACATCTTCGGAGATAATCCTCCTTTCCAATCAGAAACCCTCTAGCCAATCCCAGTAAATATCAGCCATGTTTGGAAGGTTCCGCAGGTCACGCTCTAACTCCCGGGCTGGTTCCGAGCGAGCAATGAGCACTGACACCCGAGCGACGCCGTCACCGACCGCTTCTCCATCACTAATGGCCTCGCCTAGCCAAGGTAGAATCCTAACCTTGGACGTTCATCTCCATACACGAGGAGGGGAAGAAAGAAGTCGGTATAACAAACTGAAAAATAGAGATTTCGTATTAACTCCTATGCTAGATAATGAATTCATGGACCGTATAGGGATTCTACCGGAGTTTACATATATTTTTCAATTGCTGGGATGGTCATCTTTTTACGACACCTCTGAGAGGGGGTGCCGACTTCTCACCATAGAATTTCTGTGCACTTTAGAGTATACCGAGGATGGGAACGGGGTAACTTTCCGGTTATTCCGTCAACCTTACACTATGACATGGAAACAACTGAGCACTGCTTTAGGATTTGAATCAGGCTGCCCCATAGATGTAACCGCTGCCTTGAGTGACTTTAACAGGGAAGTGTTCTGGCAAGAAATCACTGGGAAGGGAATGTTTCACCGGCCTCGCACTAATGATATCCACCTCCCAACTTTAAGATTCCTGCACAAATGGATGGCCCTTGTCCTCTTCCCACGAAAGGACAACATCACTGTACGAGCGTCAGAACTGGCTCTCTTATATGCCGCTGTCAAAAGAACTTCTGTCTCACCTGTTAAGTCGTTAGTGGAACACTGGCTGACGCTTCCCAACTTGGTTGGGGACATAAGCTGCACTTCTTTAATCACACGAATAGCCAGTGATCTCGGCCTGCTGGGTGACGACACTACCATCACTTACATAACCACCCCACGGGAGATCATAGGATACGACTACTTCCGGCAAGGCCGCTGGGTGAGAAAAGATCAAGAGCAGTACTACTACCTTCACAATAATGATGCAATCCCGTTACCTAACCCGGGATTGGGCATATATTCTGTGCAAACTTTCTTGATAAATACGCAGGCACAACCGGTCCATCGTCAGCCATCCACCAGAGCTTCAACGTCCCATTACAGAGGAGCTGACCAAACCCAGGAGGGCGCAGATACCAGCGCACGAAGGGTTTCGTGCCACCGTATCCACGCCGTGCCTACCCAGGAGGACCGCTGCCCACACAGGAAATGCCAGAAGGTAGTCATGCAACATTTATGCCGGCCCGCCGTTCTTTTGCAGGATTCGAGTACCGCGACCCAGCAGTGTTCCGCCAAGGTATGCATAACAACATGCGCACCGTAATCGACACTCAGAACGTCCACTCCAATCTCCTCTACAATCAACAAGAGTGGATACAACAAAGGGGAACACAGCTGGACGACATTCAAGACTCGGTGGAGACCAATACCGAACAACCGAAAGGCTCTTCTACCGTATGAGGCATAGGTGAGTGCAACAAGCGCCTTGGGGAGTGGTCCCCATTAAAAACCACGGCTGAGGGGAAACCCCGTCCAACCAACCAACCAACCAACCAACCGTCGGACCCTCTGGGAAGGAGTGCCCCGAGGTAATTACCGCTGACCCTTGGGGAAGGAGTGCCCCCGAGGTAAGTATCTATTTACCTATTTATACTACTATGGTTTTTAATTATTTAGGCTATATATTTATATTTAGGTTTGTTTAAGCTAGCTAGTATAAATAAATTTTGGTTTTGATACATATATATATATTTAGGTGTGTCATAAAAAAAAAAAAAATGAGAACAATAATAAAAAGAGTGATGAATTATGCTATAAGAATATGATAGATGTTGCTCCTCTCGTAATAAATGCCTAGTTTACCATCTTTACTTCTCCCGAACATGGATATAATTGTTTAGATTCTAAAACATGCTTTGAGCTTGAGTTCTGTGGGAGTATGATCTTAAATTTCAAGTCTAGGCAATTGGTGATATGATATGATAAAAGTTGAGCTACTATCTATCTTGTTCATACGTGACACTTAAATTCTGGAGTATTAATCTTTGAAAATTCTAATGAGTCTCCTGTATGACATGAGCCTGATATAATAAAATAAATGCCTTGTTGAAAATATGCTAAAATTGCTTTCGTTATATATCTCTATGCTTTCAAGAGACTTGGGCATGACAAATAAAAATAAAAAAAAAAAAATATATATATGAGAGAAAAAGTGAGACAAGAAAGAGGGAGAGAAATGAACAAGTGTTCTACTAGGCGAGAAGGGCCTACCTCCCTAATAAAAGAGATGAAAAATGGACAAGTGTTCAGGGCGAGTAGAGCCCACATAAAAAAAAGAAAAAGAAAAAGAAAAAGGAGAGAGAAGAAAGTGACAAAAGTCAATACGAGCGAGAAGAGCTCACCTCTCCAAATAAGTTGTCATGTAACCCAAGGTTCTCTTAAATTTATTGCCATAAAGAGAGATATATTTTCAGAAACAAAAGAGGCAAAGAAAAAGGCTAAGAAATTAAATGTTTACTCTTATTTGTTGTCATACAGAACACTCATTGCTTTCACTTTATATAATCTTTGTAAAAACTCCAGAGTTATAGTGAAACCACGAACTTGAGACATGGTGTTTTGACTTAATTGTTCTATCTTTCAATAGTCCAAGACTCATGTATGATGAAAACCCCATGCTCTCAAGTAGATACAAGCAAGTTTATGATTCTGAATTTTTTATCCTACCTTGGTTGAGATTTGTTTTGGTAACACACACAGAGTCTTGCTAGGGACTAGCAAGAGGTAAGTTTGGGGAGTTTGTTGATGCTCACTAACTCATATTTTTATGCATCAACAAATCATGGAAAAGGACTAAAATATAATTAGATAACCTTATTAGGGATTTCTACTAATGATTTCCATGAGTTTTGGTAAAGTTGTGATTTGCGGGGACTTAACGGAAAAACAGCGAGAAATGACGTGGCATACGTCCGACGAACGCAACGCAATCCAACTCGAAACAAGTCTAGAAGGCTCCGGATTACTCCCCGACGTGAACGAAACTTAACACCGAAGAAAACATCAGCTAGAAGACTCCCGGAAGCCCACGACACGTCGCGGGACCCGGAGGGGAACCCCTCCGGGCCGATCGCCCAATAATGGGGCCGATCGGGCCTGCGCGGGCGGCCAAGTTTGCCCGGTCTCGGAACCTTCCTCAACCGCCTCTAAGACGCAATCTAATCCGGTCGTTTATGGTCGGTTTGATCCGAGGGTGTCGGTAGAAGTACGAAGATTAATACCACATCGCTGTTCGTTGAAGCCGAAGAGACAGAGGAAGACCCATATATAAACAGCCCTGCACCCCCTCAAGTCATCATCAAGAATTGATCTCGAAGCCTCAAGTCATCATCAAGAAGGAGATCAAGAAGAAGCCAAGACAGAGTAGAAGAGGAGACACCAAGAGATAGGATAACTAATTCATAGCTCTAATCTAGAGCCTAGTTTAGATAGAAAGTCGAGTTTAGAGAGAAGAGAGTGTATGCTCAGGTTCGATCGATAAGTTACACTATGGATCAATATAATTATTGTTCTCATACACCTTTGTGCTATTTCATTATTATGCATGCAATTAGTCTACTTACACTTTATTCTAGTCATAGCATATTTGATATGTTCATTATTCATAGTAATTCAAAGCACTTATTCGTAGAGCTCCTAGTATATTACAAATTTGTATGCTAGGTAATAGAGAGTATGTAAGCATGGTGCTTAGATATAATTTATTTGCGGATTCACCTTATATGCCGGGTCGTGTGGTAGATCGTAGTGGTGACAAAGACTATTGAGTCCTTTGCAATCCATCCCCGTGTATAAGACTAGTCGATAATGGTTCTTGGGATTATCTTGTTTCGTTCTCGATTTTCTTAAGTAATCTTGGTGCACATTCTTATTTATGGTTTTGATATATATATATGATCTTATGCTATGCCTGTCTAAACACTTTGTAAATTCTTTGTATGCTACTTAAGAACTGTCCCTTTGTCATAAATCCAATCCTAATCTTACTAGGAATTAATCTTATCCTATGCTCACCACGTGCACCTCTACCTGTCTCATATGCCTTATCATTATTATCTATTATTGGCTCATCCTGTTTTAAGTAAATGCTAAACCACCAAATCTCATTAGTCTTCTATCACTACCTTTAATCAAATGAATTGTTTGTCATGTCTTCCTCGTGGATTCGATATTTAAAACCCTCCCGGGTGAAATGCTCTTTGGACATCCGTGCGCTTTATGATCTATCTATTTCTCTGTAAGCATAACAAATACCAACACCGGACTCATGCATGAATCCGGCCGGCGCGGGTCCGGCCGGCCCTTGAGAATTGCATGTTCCTCTCCAACGGCTCTATTTTTAGGTGGAGCCTATTTATACCCCCTTGGCTGCCTCTTGCTCTCTCTCTTGGTCATTTGAATTATTCCTAACATCTTTGAGCAAGCAAGCAAGCCTCCCACCTCTCTCATTCTTGATTTGAGCTTCATTCTTGAGAGAAGAGTTGATCCAAGTGCATTGCATCGAGTTCTTGCATCTAGAGGCACTTGGGGATCGTTGTAGAGACCGGTGGATTTTCCGTTTTCTCTTGGAGGCACCGCTCCTAGCCGGCTTGGTGGATTGGTGGAGTTGTTGGCAAGAAGAGGTGATTGTTTCTTGGCCACCTCCGGTTGATTTGTGAGAGGATTACGCACTCCTCGTCGGGAAGACAAAGTGCCAGGAATACATTGCTCGTGCTTTGGGTTACCTCACTTGTGAGTGGTGCGTTGAGGCTAGCAAGTGCACCGCCTAGCTCAAACACCATCCTTGTGTTGGTCGGCACAACCGGAGAGTAACTTGTCGGTGTACAAGCGAACTCCGGGTGAACAAATCGACTTGTTCATTGTCTCGGTATTTGGATCATCACCTTCGAGTGATTGATTATTCTTGTTCACGGTGATTGGTTGACATCCTCTACACGGCGGTATATCTAGCTCGCTCTCTTGCATTACTTTCCTAGTTTACTTTGAGTAGAGAGCTAGTACTTGCTTTGTGTAGTTGTTCTTGCTAGCATAAGAACCATATTAGGATTGCTCATTAGCTATAGTAGTGACATAGACCTTGAGTGGACTAGAGATCATAAAAATATTTAGTCTTGTCACTAGAAGGCTTGCAAGACCACTAGAGCTAGTGCAAAACCACTTTACGCCGTGTTTTATACTAATCGATTTGTTTAGTTGAACTTGTAGAACATTTTTATAGGCTATTCACCCCCTCTAGCCATCTAGGACCTTACAAAGATCGCGTGCTTTCGAGCTAGAGCCCGGATGGCGGCGGAGGTGAGGTGTTCGCAGCTTGGCGGGGGGACGCGCCCGGGCGCCGCGTGCTTTCCGCGGGCTCCTTGTTGCGTCGCCGGGCCGCCGCGAGGAAGCTGATGAAGGCGGCCGGGCCGTCTGGGAGAGTCGGAGGCGCGGGCCGGCGATGTGTCGGAATCGAGGTGCGGCCGAGCAAACTGAGGTCACGCGTCGCTACGCGAGGTCGGAGTCGGAGACTTCGGAGGTGCTGAGCATCGCGTCGCCTCGGCGTCGCGCTTGGCGCTGCATTGCCGCGTCTAGCCGATGGTCGGTGTCGCGCGAAAAAAGAAGAAGCGGAGGTCGGTCGCCGGGGAAAGGAAAGGAGTGGACTAGGGTTTCACTCCCAATGACCGAGGCATTTATATACTAGAGCTGAAAATAATAGTTATATGGGCCAAATTGATGGGCTTCTATGGGCCAAATTGAGCGAGTGGATGCATACTTTGCGGGGGGTTTTTACCCGCTGGTATGCGGGTATGGGTACCGCAATTCCACACCCGCATTCGCCAAACCCGATGGGTAAAGGATTTCACCCATTAACGCACCCACATGGCAGAAAACTAGTTCCACACCCGCCTTCTTATCGGGTAAAACCCATCGGGTTAGCGGGTTTCGGGTACCCGTTGACATTTTGAGTCCCACAACCACGCCTCGTGCTCTTCTCTCGGCCTGGCGGGTGCGGGTGCCCGCCCCTCGCTGATGCCAATCCATCGACTCGCGTGGCCCCGTGCCGTGCGAGTAATGACACACGGACGCTTAGCAGCCCGATATGTGCCGGGCCGGCTGTCTGGCCGGGCCGATCTTTGTGAGAGAAAAAGCTGGCTGGTTACCGATATTGTGAGAGAAAATACTGGCCGACGCAATACCGATAAGCCAAGCCGAACAGAGGTAAAAGTGTTGTTGCCTTGTTGGCTTTGTCCAGGCATGGAGCCCGGTGACGTGGCCCTGCCGGCCGCCCTGTGAGCGGGGATGGGTAAGCTAGCCGACAGGTGGGCCCGTGGCGACGTGGTGCCGTCCAGCCGGGAATCTCATGGGCCCGTGGGCTGTGTGCACCACGACAATTGTTAAACAGCAGTTTTGGAATTTTTTAAATTGAAGTTTAGTGTAGACAGTAGTGCTCTCGTCACTCGTGTACTACTGTACCGCACCACGGTGGTGGGTCACAGTCAGCTGCACTGAGCTGTGGACTGAGTGGGTAGGTGAGAGGTGAGTGACTAGCGGTTGCACCTATCAGGCTATCATGCCCGGCCTCCGATCACGCAGCCCCCTTATCGTTATCCGGACCGTGGATTCGTCTCACCCTTGGTGATCCTACGGCGCCAGAGCATCAGCAGCTGCCGCTTGCCATTCGCACATGGATATTTGTTTATTAATTATAATTACTGGGGATTGGAGAAAGTACCCCTGCCGTCCTGTTTTACGATCTTCTCTAATTTTTAAAAATAAATTAGCGTTGTGCAACAGTACATTAGTACTACTCCCACCATCTTAAAAAACCAACAACTATGGAAATCGTGTCACCTAACTTGACTAATGTTTGACCAATTTTATAGTAATTAATATCAATATTTATGCCTCAAACAAAATTTATTATAAAAATACATTTTGTCAATAATATATTGATACTAGTTTTGTATTACAAGTGTTAGTAATCTTTATATAAATTTAGTCAAAGTTAGAATGGTTGACTTCTCGAAGTCGAATTGCATGTTTTTCGGGGCAGAGGGAGTATACTCCTCCGGGATGGTATTAGAAGTCGTTTTTTGGACAAAGTTTGGGTCAAACATCGGGGAATATAAATCATCGATAACTTTTAAGTTGTTGAGTTTGTAAATGTAAAAAAAATTATATAGGTAGATTTGTCTTAAAAATACATTGATAAAAGTATACATATATCACATCTCCATAAATATTTTTTTATAATAATAAGAGGTCAAAGTTGTGTTTTTTGGAGACCGTGTCGCTGTCCTAGACGACTTCTAAGAGCAAGATTAATGGTTTAGCCTTACGCCGAAATAAATACATTGCCATGTCACATAAAGTTACTCATGCATCCGGCTCGTATAATAACTTGAAGAGAGACCGGCTGTATCAAATACAAGAACAATTAATGTTTTCTTGTTGCGTGTGAGAAGGATACTGGCCGCACCCGGTTGAAAGTAGGCTTTTTGTCTCGTAATGTGTGACTCGGTCGGCGACAAGCTAAACGCCCGCCTCGGCAGTCTCTCTCTCCTAAGGTGGCATTTTTCTGGCCGACGTGGAGGTCTTCTCGCCGACTAACCAAGCTTATTACCTGTTCTAATATCATCTCGGAGGGAGTATGGGTCATTGTCCGTGTATTTGTTGCCACTCAATACAAAGACGAATCTCATTTGGCTTCTAAATTTCCACTTGGTCAACATTGGGAGGCGTATTACACTTCCATTGGTCATAATTAAGGTTGTATTTTAGCCACTTGTAGATATGAATCATGTTTAGGACGTCTCTAAGGCCAGTCACAATGAAGTTTCATAAAAGTTTTATGGGCATTAGTTAGGCTGATGTGGCACCGTATTAATGATGAGAGAGGTGATACGAGTTTCATAGGAGTAGAGAGCGTTTCATGAGGACGAAACTCTTCTATACTGTTTCCAAGATCTGAACGTGTTGAAAACTATGACATAAAACCCTCATTGAAACTGACCTAATGCTAGTGTGGACGTAAGAGATAGTCTCACACATTTCATGGTGGTTTTCTTTCTCACATCATCATGTTCAGAATAGTCTCTATCTCCACCGTATTTATTCAGCATGTCACACTATCCACTAGTACTAGTTTATAATAGTTAATCCCCTCATAAGAATTGTATGAATAGTTAAATTTTACCCCAACAATCATCGGTACTATGAAGTCCACCACAGATTTTCTGATCGGATGATCGATCTAGGCGTGTTACCGACTTACCGTTCCATCATAGAGTTTGTAACGAAGGGTAAGGCTACTCGTGTGGTGAGAATAAGCAAGATATGATGCAGAATCGCAGATTATTGTTTATTCTGAGATGATAAGAACATCGTCATCTTCTCGTCTTTTTTTTTTCGAGATCACGCCCTTCAGCGCGTTTTTCATTAAGCAGAGGAAACAAAACAAAACAAAGTGACAAGAGTCTTACATGGTAACCAAGGTTACCACCCAGAACCTACCAACTACTGGATCTAAAGTACTGGGATTACATTTTAACAAATGTGCGACCGGTTGCTAGTGGACAAAGCACTCAGGCGCTTAGCTCCTCCTCCAAACCACTAAGGTTGAGGTCCAACACGGTCACATCGAAACCTCCTCCCAGCAGCTTATTCAAGCGCTCCTGCTTGCGCACTGTCTTTTTTTTTTGAGAACACGCCGTTGCGTGTATTTCATTACTGCTTGCGCACTGTCATCTTCTCGTCTTGCGTCCGTGTCGAGGAGCTTGACGTGTGCTTGCTCTCTCGATCACAGATCACACGCATGCGCCGCGCCGCCAATCACATTTTAACCACAAGTGCCTGCAGTAATTTTGCGATAAAATATAGTACGTCGTTGAACTGTTCACTAATTTTTAGAATCATACGAGTACGTCCAGAGGATACGTACGATGCCTGCGTCGCCATGATCAAATATTCTCCTCGTATGCGTGACAAGCAGGACAGACAAAAGTGCCTTCTGGTGCATGAACATGCCCAGTACTACTAGTAGCTTGTCAGTCCACCTTTGTTAACAGCAGTTTTGTCAATACTAATGGCATACCTCGGCTCGATACAATGGGCAGAAATAAAAAATGTGTGTCCCTGCAATGACATGTTTTGAAGTTTTTAAAAGGGTGCAATGACATGTGTTAAATTAGCAAAAAAAATACACTACCACACGCATGTTAGCTGCCATCGGAGTTCTACATGATGTTTACAATGGGACAGATTCTATCACATCATTATTAGGTCCACCATACTAAGGGAACTTAATTAAGGTACAATTTTTGTGATAAGTGTACAGTCATCGCAATGCCAGGTCGATTTATGGCTTATATCATGGTTGTGTGCACAAGTTGGCATTCCATCAACATCATTGCACAACGATTGCAACTACTTGCTTGCCCATACCTAATCTTGACAGATCAAATGGACATAGTAGCTTTGGCCAAAAGAGTGCACTTCTTTTTTGAGATTACACAGTACAACGCAGACGCTCAACACGCACGCACACTCACCCCTATGAACATAGGTACGCAAACCCTACCCCCTATGAGCATCTTCGAAGGACTGAGCCGGCAAATCTTGGAGTTCGAAGTCACCACCGGGCCCGCTATCGACGGGACGCCGCCTACCACTTAATGCATAGCCGAAAATCCCGAAATAAATCCAGATAAAGTGTCGCACCCGTGATTTGAACCCCGGGTGGGAGCCCCTAACCAATGGCCTTTACCATTGAGCCATGAGCCCCTTGACAAAAGAGTGCACTTCTAGTGTCATGTTCACCAAATGCTTTCAAAAGTTTGATCCGATTTATTTTAAAAAGAAATTCACATTGCACGGAGAGGGGTTGGCTTGCACTAGTACACGTCGCCAATTATGATAGTCTAACTTCAAACAAACATAAAATCGTATCCTTTCTAAGATAGAGAAAATAATACACAACCGAATATAAGATGTATAATAAAGTACGATGTATATCTTCAAAACATTAAAACCAAAATATGAAGGGTGCTTTTGTCATCATTCATCATTGTAGATCCGCAACATAATCATTGGGATTGTTGTCGAACGTAAAAACAATATAGGGGAGACGATAAGATCACTAGAATCACCGCCAAAATGGAAAATTACATGGGAACAATTTGAGTCATTCTAGTTTTATATTGGGTAAGAGAAACATCATATGATGGTAAGAGGTATATATCTTCTTTTCCTTTAGGTGGTTATCTTTGTTGCAGTGTTTTGGCCGCTCATGTTGAAGACGGGTTGTCACAGGTAGATTTGTCTTAGTTATTACTCGGGTTATTGACGTTGTTGTAGCTATTGTTGCTGTTTTTTGTGTATCCTCTCTAGGGCCGTTGTTTGTCGATCTTTTTCATTCTTCTTTATCAATAAGGTCAACCAAAAAAATCATTATTAAACAAGAAATTATAAGGTAACAATTTAAATGGATCCTTTCTTTTCTACTCCCACCGCTCCAAATTATAGTTTGTTTTAGGTTTTCTAGATATATTATTTTGATAAACACCTAGTTGTACACTATGTCTAGATATATAGTAAAAGAAATAATCTAGAAAAGCCAAAACGACCTATTCTCGAAAAGTGAAATGATTTATATCTCGTGCACACAAATTTGATGTACTCTTCGTTCCGAAAGAAGTATACACTTCTTCTAAAATATAAGGAGAAAACAATTGTTGCTACAAAATTATATATACTTATCAAAAAAAAGATGTATTAACATGTAATAGTTGTACATTTTGAGAATGGAGAAAGTAGCAAAGGGTTTAGTGTTTGGTGGTGGTTGATGGTCTAAAAACATATTTATTGTATGACAAAATTTAAAAATATTATAAATATGTTTATTTTGGAACGAGCGAGTAGGAGTATAATGGAATTTCCTTGTACAAAGAGTCCCGCTGTCGCCTTTAATCCGAAAGCGATAATCCAATCCAATCGTAACAAGAAAAGGAGGCAAAACCGGGAAGAATCCAGCCCATCCACAAACAAGACGCCTGGTGGTGACCTTTTTTCCCCTGCCTTTCTACAAAACCGGGAAGAATTTTGTGAAACGCGTTGTCACGGTTAGGACCTTCCCCTCTCCGTCTCTCATGATCACGTAGTAGATGAAAGAAGTAGAACAAGTAGACACAAGATAGGGAGACTATTCTTTATTCCTCCGAATATTGGTTATTACAACATAGAGCTCCCATGTATATATAGTCCGCCAAGGCCTAAGAGTTTTGGTAAGAGCCCACATACAAACGGACTAGGATTAGATTACTCCTTCTCCTTTCCTTCTAGGAAAGAGTCCGTGTGTTTTACAACACTCCCCTTGGGCGATTACCACGATATGCATATGCCTCATCAAAAACTCCATCCAAAACCCAAAGTGGGAAAAAACGGTTCTTGGAGAAAAGAGTACATCGCGATTCGTTAATTGCATTGCACATGTTGTCTCATTAAAAACCTTGTGTGAGAAACCTTCGAGTAAAAACTCACATAGGGAAAAAAGAGTACAACATTTAACCTTCTTGGTCATATATTCTTCAGGATATACTATTCTTCATGAATAGGTATTGATCTTCATAATTTATGCATAAACTTCGTGTTTTAGCAAATATGATCTACTTGATCTTTGTAATTCTAGTGGTTTACCTTAAAGGCAGATTCAATAAAATATGCTCCCCTCATAAAGCCAATCTTTGAACTTCATTGTTCAAAACCACACCTTTTCATAAATGTGTGTAAATAAAAGTTAGCTTATAATTCTTCTATGAATTATATAGGAGGAATATGCTTCATGCATAATGACCACCAATTAGTTGTGCAAAACAAATATATATTATCCTTCAGAGAAATAGATCCTTTCAGAGGATTATGGGGGTAAATAAATTAATATATTCAATATCTTCTAGATAGTGTATCAAACTTATACTAGAGTTTAGATACTTATAATTAATCCTTAGTGGATTTTCAAATTGTATTCTATAAATCTTCGAGATTTTGATTGTACAAATCCAAAGCCTTGCATTTGGCATTTAGGGATAATTCAATTGCCAAAACCACCATTATTCTCATACCTTCTATGGTATTCTTAGAGGATATCATTAACTTCATGCTAGCTTTTCATACACTTTCTAAGTGTTTTAATGACACCTTCACGGTATTTAAGATTCCTTATTTTCTTTCTCTCGGGTCTATATTTACTTCAAGGATGAATGGTGTTTATTCAAAAATTGACTGGTAAATCCTTCATGGATTAATTCCTTCAAGGATGTACATTCATTCTTAGTGAATTAACAATTCTCTTCTATGAGACACATTCTCTACTCGGATCGAGATGAGTGATATACACAATGACATAGCGTTATTCACTTTGTAAAATCATTCAATGATTGCAGTCCTTCTAGGATATGCTCTTCTTGAGACTTGAATATTCATTTAGGAATATATATATACCTTAGACTTTAATACTTAGTATGAGATTTCTACAAGTTGTGATTTATATTCTTCGAGAATTATATGGATTTTCATAATCCACTAATTAACCGCATATTCGATATTCATTTGTTTCATTTGCCGTAGATATAGCGTAACATTCATTTCTTCTTAATAGGAGATTCAACCTCAATTGCTTTCTTCATTGACCCGATATAATCGCTACAAGCGATTTTGCCATGGACTTTATTTTCGGATCCGGTTCTCACAAGAGAAACATTCGCAATTAAAGAGGTAGTGTTGTCGACAACTATTTTCTCTTTTCCCAATACTCTCACAATGTGAGAATATTTTATCTTTTGTCATTTCCCAAACAAGAGATGGTATATTGTTCTACATATCCAACACTAATGATGCGCGCTTAGTATGTTGGATTTCATCTTCATGATGATCCTCTTCATGAGGTGCTCAACCTTCTTCATGAGGCGTTCTCTTCATGAGAATGGAGGAGTTCCATTTCATTTCTATTTAACAAGTATATACTAAACTAGAACCCACAAAGGCCCCCCCGTAGATTTAGCTTGATAGTATACATAGTTTACTACTAGTAAACACAACTTCTAGTTTATAACTTCAAGTTACTCCTCTCATTTCTAAAAAAATATCCGCATATGCTCCGCTTCATGCTTTCACAAGAGCATTAGTCAAACTATTAGTTGACTTAGTGCGTGATAGTTTTTCTAGATCATTTTTCTTCTCTCGAAAATAATATTTGGCATTAAAAATAGGCTTCAAGTTACTCCTCTCATTTCTAAAAATATCCGGCATATGCTCCGCTTCATGCTTTCACAAGAGCATTAGTCAAACTATTAGTTGACTTAGTGCGTGATAGTTTTTCTAGATCATTTTTCTTTCTCGAAAATAATATTTGGCATTAAAAATAGGCTTTCTCTCCCCTATTGCCAATATTAGATCTTTTAATAGCATACTTCAATAGATATCCCCTATCATGGGCTTAAAACAATTCAAATTCATATATCTCCAACTACAAGTGGAGGCCCATTTATGTATGCTATGATTAGGTTTTATGGGAAATATTCACGCATTATATTTAAACATGGGGGTTATTATTCATTATGCAAGTGAGCTAGAATACTTAAAATGCACTTAAGAATGTTCATCATTCCTATGAACTCAGGGATGTTCTCCCCCCGGTATGCACAAAACATAGTTTAGAAAAACTATTTCATTCTCTAGCTTTTTTATTATTTAGCCTAATAAATTAATCCAAGTACTCATACAATTAAAAATATGGACCATATACTACTTAAAAATATAGATACGCATAAACATACAAGTTCACATGGAATTTCTTCTAGAATTTTCTAATTGCCATCAATACAAAAAATCCCTTAATGCCTTTTCTTCATAAATCCCAAATCATCATAATTGTGTTATCCACTACCTTAGTTCCACAATAATACATCCCATCAAATGGGTTAGACTCCATTGAGAAAAATTTCATAGATTCACTCCCCCGATCTTAGGTCGGTTGGCCCTAGATCAATCTATTGCTTATGCATGCAATGCATCGAAAAGCAAAGCATTCCTTAGTTCAACGGGAACCATATAGACATAGCATGCTAGCTAGCTAATTTGATTATGAGGGGAGCGCAAAAATAGCTACTAGCTACAACTATAGCAGCTTATGCTATGCTAATATTCATACAAGAGTGGAGATAGTTGTAGCTCAATGAGATACACATGCAGGTGTAATGTGGAACGTTAAAATTCAGTCTAACATAATAGATAACAACAAATTGCAAAGCTACAAGCTTACTTGCGCTAGTGCGGTAGAGAAAGTTAACTCGGCCGGAAGGGACGCGGGGCGTAACTTCAAGTCCCGATACATACACTTAAATATTGATTTAGGACGGCTATGCCTATTAAAAAAATATATTATCCACATTTTCTTATGCCTTTATCCAAAATTACTCCCCCTTTTTCATGCCATAATTACTTTAAGTAGTAACTTGCTTCAAGCATTATCTATGAATAATCAATTCTAATGCTTTCATAGAATTCAAATAATACTTCTAGTATTCATTGATTATGACATGAACTTCACATATCCAATGTACCATTCGGTGTACACCATAGGACTCGGGGTAGAGAACAACTTCTAGTTCTCATGTTTGCTAAGACATATACATTTTCTTGGCTAAATCGATCCTTCCAAGATCAATTAAAATGCTAGTATAGTCCAACTATTCATGTGCTTTTAGGAAATTCAGTTTCCCATCTACCCGCATGGTAGTGATGCACAAAGAACTATAACCTTTGTGGCTAATTAAGGCTTCTTTGTGGATAAAATGAATGCAAAATTTATTTTGATAGGCAACAGCAATTGTTTATATGTGAAAACATATAAATCTAATTTATTCCATGAGAAGTTCACACATATTACTTCAAGTAATTGCAACTAAGAATATTAAACGTTTCATATTAGTCTTCAAGCTAACAAATTAACCATTAACCACTTAATTCAACGGAATTAAAACTTAATGCACCACCATCAATACTATTAATACTAACGTGTATAAACTTCAAAGATAATAAGCACATGATTTAAGTTCTTCTTCAAGAGAAACTTTATGTGTTCCAAATAATATCCATTTTCGCATGTCAAACTTCTATACTTGACAAGTTTATAGCTTCATGCTTTATATTCAAGAGTTATGATATACCGTCACAAGCCTTCAAGGGGTGTAACATATGCAAGCCACATATTCAAAATTATTGTAACTTAATAATATCCCGGTTCATAAAACTGTTTAAAAATTCAACCCAATTTTCATTTGAGTAATTCCCGATGGTAAATTCAAATACTTCAAGTATTACATTGCTCTTTGATATTCTATACACAAGAGATACTTCTTCAAGAATGTAGATTGATATAATCTTATTTACCATCTTGTCGGGCCATAAGCATACAAGCTTTAAAATTTGACTTTCAATGCAATATGATATTCTATAATCATAATTTGGGATTTTACTCATGCAATAAGTCCCACAATGCATTTGTTACTTCTATCGCCATATACTCATTCTAGAGAGTAATTCGAAATATATATACTGAGTTTACTACACTTCAATGGTAGCAAAATATCCTACATGGATTTAATAATGACCATAACAAATAATTGTACTATTCGAGTAATTTCGGGATATCTTTTCTTCTTTTTTAAGGCATGCATATTAACATAACTTGGATCATGTGCATAGAAGTTTACTACATGTAAACGAGTAGCAAGGTGCAAAAAGATAGTGGATGGTTACTCAAAATATTCTTAGAAGCATCTTAGCACTTTTCATCCAAAAAATAAATATGAGGCTCTCAAAGGTGACAAGTCTAAGGTCCGCAGGATTTAGAGAGCTCATTCGCTATTAACTACAGGAAAAATAAAGTCGTAGAACAACAATTAAACTGGCAGATTTCATGTTGTATACAAAATCTTATATATATGCGGTAAATAATACAATAAATATGCATAAACAGAGGCTATGGTTAATTATTCACAGATACCCCAATAATTATATAATTCCCAAGAATTACGGGGTTAACTCTACAGAGTAGATGTAGAATAATAAAAATCTAAAAATCCTTTCTAATTTTCTCGATTTTTATAGATTGTATCTGAATTTTCCTCGAATTTTTTTCTTTACATATAGCCCAATTCATCCTTTTTTCATTATACATACCCTAAAAACCTCGCTGGGCATAAGCGGCTAAGCCCGATACTGGACTGCGCCGCTATGATGGTGGCGTGCGAAAGCCGCACGTTAGCGGAGATCCTATGAACATACAATGCATGCGGCACAATGTTAGCTAGCGAATGCAAGCACGCAGCCTAGGTGGCATGCGTGCCATGGGTATATGTGAGAAAACGGTTGCCGCGAAAGCAAACCGTGATGCAAGCGCATAATATGGTTCGTGCAAACCTTTCACCGGAGCGCATTACGACTTTGGATCGGCTTCCTATGATTTGACTATGGGTCACCATAGGATATCGTGACGGTCACCACAGGACACTTCATGGTCCTTCAAGATGCATCTAATGTTGGCTTCATGCCTAATTTTGCAAATATAATGGTGGAGGTATGGTGGCGCACGGGCCACGACATGGTTACCGGCGAGATCTAGTCCAAGCGCACGCCTGGATCGCAAGGCACAAGCACGTGTGCAAGATGCGATCGATGCCAATTGCAAAACAAAGCCTCATGTGCCCCCTTGGCGGGCTCCCGCCGTATTGCCGGTGCATCCAAACCCGGAGAACGGGCAAACATACTCCCGGCATGCATGGCATGATCGGAGGAAAAACTTTTATTATTATTATTATTCTATAACCATAGATGCAAACTCGCGTGAATTTTACTTCAAGTATATAGTAGGTACTTCATGTACGATTCAACATGCATATAGTATATACAACGGCTCAATGACGAGCCTAAGCAATCTGCGACATTGTACTGCACCTTTGTTCTTGAATTCAAGGAAAAACGAAGGTCGTCGTGATAGGACGCTTCGGCTAGGCGGGGGACCCGCCGGCGTGGACGATGAGTCGATGCAAGGCGCATTGGTAGCGGCGAGAGGTAGCAGATCCGTCCGCTAACAACGCCGGGGATGTCGACGCCGCCGAAGTAGTCGCGCGAGACGTTGGCACGAGCGTCGGCGTCGAAGATCGGCGGCAAAGCTTCAACGGCGATGTCGACGAAGAGCTCGCCGTCGGTCGATAATGTGTTGTGAAACGTTGTCGGGGTTAGACCTTCCCCCTTCGTCTCTCATGATCACGTAGTAGATGAAAGAAGTAGAACAAGTAGACACAAGATGGGGAGACTATTCTTTATTCCTACGAATATTGGTTATTACAACATAGAGCTCCCATGTATATATAGTCCTCTTAAGGTCTAAGAGTTTTGGTAAGCTTCACATACAAAATGATTTAGGATTAGGATTACTCCTTCTCCTTTCCTTCAGGAAAGAGTCCCGTGTGTTTTACAACAGAATCCAGCCCATCCACAGCGCACGCCCTGGTGACCTTTTTCCCCTGCCTTTCTATAAAATCCACGTGAGTCGAGTCCCCGACGCATCGCTCTCCAAATCACCCGACGCTGCACACAACCCAACACCACTCTCCCTCCCTCCCGGGCCTCACCGCCAACGCCACCACCCCCCACCATTGCAAACCCGTCTCCCACCGGTTCCCGTTCCTCTCCCCCTCCTCGGCGGCTCCGAGAGAACCCTGCTCCCTTGTGTAGGGTTCCCGGAACCCTAGCCCCGACCCGTACGCGCGAGTGCCCCGGCGACGAGGAGGCGGCGGGAGGGAGGGGGCAGAAGGCGCGGGAGGCGGAGGCCTGTGCTGTATGTCAGATCGTGGGAGCCGGCGAGGCGGAGGCGGAGGAGGAGACTACGGACACGGTCAGCTCGCGAACCCGCTCCAATGGCCCCAGCTAAGGAAAAGGCGTCGGCAGCATGCTGCCGCGATGCGCCCGCGCGCGTCGCTGGTGGCGCCCCAGTCGTCCCCATGCGCGCGATCGCCGCGTCCCCTGTCGGCGGTAAGGTCGTCGCCCTCGCCGCGGGAGGCGGTGAGCGCGTGGCCGCGTCGGCCGCAGGCGCAAGCGGCGCCGTGATCGAGGAGATCGCCGCGGTCCAGCCCACCACAGCCAAGGCCTCCTCCAAAGGTAGTATCCGAAATCGCCGCCACCTCTCCCTCCCATCTCCGTCTCTGTGTCCCGATGAAGTCGGATCCTATTTTGATTGGGTCACGACTAATGTTGCGGGAGTTTCCTGCCGTGCATGGATCCTAAATTAGGTGAGGCATGCCATGGTGGGTGTTTCTGCCGATCACGAGTTTTCCTGAAGTTAGACGTTGATTGAGGAAACGCAACCTTAGTTGTGGTAGCTGTACAGACTACAGACTGCATCGTTTCGTGCACATGCAAAAGCAGAGGATGCAGATTAGTTTGTAGGATCTGCCATGTTCAGATACGTGGATGGTATTTGCACCAGCAACACATAAGAGTAGTTCTCGCGCGTGTGCATGCAACCAGATTGTGCAGATCATTTTTTTTTTTTTTTTGAATTCTGGGCGTGCGCAAATTAGATCTTGTAGAGGCAAATCGTGGTTTACTCTGCCCATCTGGCTAAAGTGATGATTGGAGCACGGGGTTGATGTGAAGCCACACAGCCAGACTAGTGGGTCTTAGCTGTCACGAAAATCTAAAAAGTATAGTCAGTCTTTGTAGCCTACCGTTCAGAACTGTGCTCGATAACAGTTGGTGCGCCAACTTTTTTTTTCTTTTTCTTTGATCACTAGTTGTAGTGATCAACTTGTTTTTCACTTCTACGTATATATGACGAGGTTTCCGCCTTTCCAGCAGGAAAGTGAGGAAAATGTCCCAATTTGGATAAATGATGTCAGTTTGCCAACGGACGTATATGCTGCTTTTTTAATTTTCCCAGTTTTTTTGGATCATAATATAGGTCCACATAATTTTTCGCATTCACGTTTTTCATGTATGGGCCACTAGCATTAGCTGCTGGTGCAGTGCAGAGTCCATGGTGCCCTTAGCTTTGAGCACATCTCGTTGTGTAGTAGTAGCGTTTCTGGGGATTCTGTACTGATGAGGTGCACGCTAGCTTTGCACTTTATTGTTGTCTAGCGTGTCTGCATGCTACTACCCTTTCACCGGATGCTCGAGGTGATGTTGACTTCGATGTTGTTTTTTATCTGTAATGGGAAAATGACACTGTATCAACCTTGACTTTTGTATCAAGTGTCAACCAAAAGTATCATTAAGGATTTGGGAGGTCCTTCTTGATATTCGCTTATGTTTACCTAATTACTGAGCACATGTCTTTTTGGTGGAAACTGGAAAGTACAACACTTTTTCGTCAATGTGGAAAGTATAAACAGTTTTTCTTTTTTCACAAAAATATCTGTCTGAACAGTACGGTTTTAATTATGTGACATGGATTTTCTGTGAAAATAACTATTTTGCATTTATAAATCACCAGATTTATTCCTGTTGAACATCAACGTCTTTTATTTTGAAGAAGTGAACTATGAGCAATGGTTGATACTTTTTTTGAAAGGAAGCTGCAAGTATATTAGAAGGGAGGGAAACAATGTCCTACAGGCCCTGTGACAATTGATGAAACTATGTATGCACTTCCTATAAAAAAAAAAGCTAGCAATGGTTAATACTCTATGTTCCTAATCTAATGAGGTCATAGTGTTGGTGATTTCGTCATTGCTGTGAATTGAAAAAGGACATCAATATATCTTGGGGCAGAATTCTTAGCTGACAACTAGATGTTTATATCCTGGACATGGCACTGAATGGTTATACAATATTTTAAGACTTGCATTTATACTGTACGGTCAACGCCAGTACAGTTTCTTATCTTTTGAGTTGTAGAGAGTTGAACAGCCATATATCTATTAGGTGGCACCTGAGCCCTTGTAAGCACAATGGACCATTGCTGCATTGCGGACCTGCCAGATTATCTATTTCGAAAGCTTGACCTATGCTAAAATCTGTCCTTATTTTATTCATGGTTTTTGTTATTGGTGATTGGTCCATGTGTATTTTATAACTCGATGTTTGTGTAAGAAGTTCATTATGCACCTCCTGCCCCATATTCTTCGTTATTGGTCATCAGGACAATTTGACAACCCTGCTTGACATGGTTCTCTGTATTTACCATTTATTTAACTTCCTATATAACCTAGATAGACGCATACTATTTGAATGTGTACAATGTGTTAACTACTGTTTTTCTTGACAAAAAAATGCAGGGATACCAATAATGACAAGAGCCCAGAGGTGCCACCCTTTAGACCCTTTATCAGCTGCTGAAATTGCAGTTGCTGTAGCAACTGTAAGAGCTGCTGGAAGATCTCCTGAGGTATGCCAACAGAAATTTTACATATGCTTTTTCATGCAATCTTGATTCTTGAAAATAATAGTTTGACAAGAAAAGTTCTATGATTGCAGGAAAGAGATAGCATGCGCTTTGTTGAAGTTGTGCTATTGGAGCCAGAAAAGAATGTTGTAGCATTAGCCGATGCCTACTTCTTTCCACCTTTCCAGCCATCACTGCTCCCTAGAAGCAAAGGTTCTGCTGTTATTCCAAGCAGGTTACCACCTAGGAGGGCCAGACTTGTTGTCTACAATAAACAATCAAATGAGACTAGCATTTGGATAGTTGAACTATCTGAAGTGCATGCCGCTACTAGGGGTGGACACCACAGAGGGAAGGTGATATCATCTGAAGTTGTTCCAGATGTTCAACCTGCAATGGTATATCGACTAACTTTGTTCAGAATTCTTCATACCTTATGACTATTTATCTCAATCTGCTGATGGCTTGGTCCATAGAATTGTATGTAATGGCATGTTATTATTTCATTCACTATGGCATCTGCATTTTTTTTTAAAAATATTCATGTTACTCAGCTAGTTGAATTTATGGAAGCTATGGAGAGAAGAGGTGCGAATGACATGGATCATGTTAATCCACTATTTTAAAATTTTATCTTTGACAGGATGCTATGGAGTATGCTGAATGTGAGGCTACAGTCAAAAGTTACCCTCCATTTATTGAAGCTATGAAGAGAAGAGGTGTGGATGACATGGATCTTGTTATGGTGGATGCATGGTAATCTATCTATAAGGAATTTCAAGGGCTAAAATTTTCATATTGTGCTATGCTGCAGCTTGCATTATCATATATGTAAATTGAAAGGAAAGTTAAAACTCTCTATTAAATTGTCAGGTGTGCTGGCTACTACAGCGAAGCTGATGCCCCCAGTCGCAGACTTGGCAAGCCTCTGATATTTTGCAGAACTGAGAGTGATAGCCCCATGGAGAATGGGTATGCACGTCCTGTGGAAGGAATCCATGTTGTTGTTGATATGCAGAATAATACTGTGATAGAGTTTGAAGATAGGAAGTTGGTTCCTCTACCCCCTCCAGATCACTTGAGAAACTATACTCCTGGGGAAACAAGAGGTGGTGTTGATCGAAGTGATGTAAAACCACTTATCATCAATCAGCCTGAGGGTCCAAGTTTCCGCATTAATGGCTATTTTGTGGAATGGCAGAAGGTAGTTGTTTGCTGAACTGCTATGCTATTATTAACATAATGTTTTTTGTGAAATAAATAACAACTTAATGGTTATGGCAGTGGAACTTCCGTATTGGATTCACCCCAAAGAGGGTTTGGTTATCTATTCTGTTGCTTATGTTGATGGTAGCCGTGGACGTAGACCTATAGCACATAGGCTGAGCTTTGTTGAAATGGTTGTTCCATATGGAGATCCAAATGAACCACATTATCGCAAGAATGCATTTGATGCTGGAGAAGATGGACTTGGAAAAAATGCTCATTCTCTTAAGAAGGTTCTTTTGTTCAGTTCTTGATGAGTATCCTCTTCTACATTTTAATGTTGCTTCGATTTGACTATGTTCTTTAACCTTTTTGTACAGGGATGTGATTGCTTGGGCTTCATAAAATATTTTGATTCACATTTCACAAACTTCACTGGTGGTGTGGAGACAATTGAGAACTGTGTTTGTTTGCATGAGGAGGATCATGGGATCCTTTGGAAACACCAAGACTGGAGAACTGGTTTAGCAGAAGTAAGGCGATCAAGGAGGCTCACTGTTTCATTCATCTGTACAGTTGCAAACTACGAGTATGGTTTTTACTGGCACTTCTATCAGGTAACTATTTCATTGGTTTTCCTCTTACAATGCACAATATATATTATATTATAAGTTTGCTTAGTTATGCATGAAAGAGTTCAATTTTGTTACTACAAAGATCACAATTCACTGATGGTTTTAGTGATTGAATGCTAAAATTTTCTGAAGCTTCAATTTTTTGTAATTATAATTATTTGTTGATCCTCTTGGTTCCAGGATGGAAAAATAGAAGCAGAAGTAAAACTTACTGGAATTCTCAGCTTAGGGGCCCTGATGCCTGGGGAATCAAGGAAATACGGCACAACAATTGCCCCTGGTCTGTACGCACCAGTTCATCAGCATTTCTTTGTTGCCCGAATGGACATGGCTATTGATTGCAAACCTAATGAGGCTCATAACCAGGTGGGGTTGCAATCTATTTGCACCTTTTTCTTATTTATCTATCAAATTGCCCACAAACAATAGTTTGCTATCTGAATGGGACCACACAAAATTCAATTATATCTTTACATCAGATCAAATGAAAGAAACCGAAATGATCTTGTACTTGCTAATGTTACAAACTACTTAGATGAAAGTTACTTCAGGCTACCAAAAAAATTGTTTGTTCAACCATCTAATTTCCATAGAAGTATATGCTTCTTAGGCTTTAGTGTGTAAGACCACTGTGCATTGCATGATATCAATCTGTGCCTTCATCCAGTGCAGTATCTTTTGATATCCATTATATGAAAGCCATTGTGATTGATCATTTCTTGTGCAGGTGGTTGAGGTTAATATTAAAGTGGATAGTGCTGGCACACATAATGTGCATAATAATGCTTTCTATGCTGAAGAGAAGTTGCTGAAGTCTGAGCTGCAAGCAATGCGTGATTGCGACCCTTCATCCGCACGCCACTGGATTGTAAGAGCTCTGTTTTCTTGTTTTAACATTTTGTTATTCTTACCAGTATCGTTGTACCATTAATCTCTATGCTTATATATGCAAATTCAATAATGATGAAAATCACTGGCTGGCTTCTCTCTTCTGAGTTGTGACACTTTGCCTATGCATGTTCATGAGTATTTGTACCACTAAAGGTCTTGCATCAAACAAATTTGAGCATAATTGTCCTTAACAATTGCACTATTGTTGATTGCTCATTTTACTTGTTTGCATTCCGTTCAGGTACGCAACACAAGAACTGTAAATCGGACAGGGCAGCCAACTGGTTACAGGCTCGTCCCTGGTTCGAACTGCCTGCCTTTGGCTCTGCCTGAGGCGAAATTTCTGAGGAGGGCTGGGTTCTTGAAACACAATCTCTGGGTCACTCAATATAAGAGTGACGAGATGTTCCCTGGAGGGGAGTTCCCTAATCAGAATCCTCGCATCCATGAGGGTCTGCCGACATGGGTCAAGAAGGATAGGCCTCTGGAGGAAACCGATATCGTTCTCTGGTACTTTCTTCATAACAGACCATTTTCTTGAAAACCACTTACTGTTATGCAGAAATCGGAACTGTTTGTTTTAGTTTACTGCTTACATGTTGCAAAATCTGATAGAACTGTGTTCTGCATTGGCAGGTACGTGTTTGGGCTCACCCATATCCCGAGGCTGGAAGATTGGCCAGTCATGCCGGTGGAGCACATAGGCTTCATGCTCATGGTATGCTCATATCAGTTTTTAAGCTTTTCAGTGTTTCTGTCATAGCCTCATAGCCGGTGAACCAACGGATCCCTTTGCTGCTTTCGCATAGAGATATTAGACTTCCGTCGTTTTGGCTTTCACGTAGAGATTAGACTAACTTCTGTCGTTTGTAATGACTACAGCCACATGGATTCTTCAACTGCTCGCCTGCTGTCGACGTGCCTCCCAGCTCGTCCGATGCGGATGTCAAGGAAGCCGAGTCGCCCAAGGCCATACAGAATGGCCTCATTTCGAAGCTGTGAGCTTTGCTGTTCTTCCAACGAAGCAATCAGCGCGTGGCTGCTCTGCCTACTATTTTATCGTATTGCTCTAATAAACGGAAAACTGGTCGATGTCCGCTTGTTTGCTGCTTGGTAATATTGTTCGGTTTGTTACGCTTGTTTTCTTTTTCTAAAGGTGGTTTTCTATGATTTCGATCAAAACATTGCTCCCGTACTAATAAAGGACTCTTTGGACTTGCTTAATTCCACACTGAATATATTTTTGAATCCCTGTTTGTGCATTCAATACATTATTTAGACAAACGTGCATTTAATACATTCGTTCAAAAACTGCGCAAATTCAGTACAGTTTTGCTCTCATGATGTCTTCAAGAGTCTGAACTCTGAAGCCACTTTCAGCTTGTTAGCAGCACGAACGTTTCTGGACTTCTTACAAAACAATGCCATCTAGTAGTTCGAGAGGGAAAATAAATTTCAGCCAGTTTCACAAAAACGCGTCTTCGTTTGCATCACTCCGATCCGACTTGTCCGTCAACTGCCGCCGTGGCGGATCGTGGCTCAAGAAGTCCTTGATGCTGGCCGGGAACGCAACGGCCGCCGTGTCGGCGGAAGCCCTGGCGAGCAGCAGGTGCGCCAGCCTCGCGGGCTCCCTGCACCCGCCGCCAATCCCGCGGTGGTAATGGCGGATCCAGGCGTCCAGCCTCGCCTTCTCCCTGTCACACTTGGGGCCGACTACGCCCACGACCTTGGCCAGGAACCCGTCGGCGCCGCTGCAGTCGCACCCGTTGTCGTCGTCGTCATCGCGGCTGCTGCTACTGTCGCCGACCCCCGGCGGTGGTGACAGGCCGAGCAGCGCCATGAGCCGCGCGATGTCCTCCCACCCGCCGCCGCCGTAGTCGTCGTCTTCGTCTTCGTTGTCCTGTTGGACGCGCTGGTCCTCTTCGGTGACGGCGGTGAGGAAGTCCAGCGCCGGGCCGCTGCTGTCGCCGCTCGCGGCCGTGCCGCTGGGCGCTGGTGCGGGTGCTGCTGGGTCGAGGAAGAGGAGTGGGGACGCGGTCATGGTGTCCGAGAACGGCGACGCCTCGGATTGGCGCGCCGTGGTCGTTGCCGTTGTTGGCGGCAGCGGCGGCGGGCTCTTGTTCTGCTCCTGATGCTGCTGCTCCGATTCCGAGGCTAGCCGGTCTTCCACCTGGAGAGGAGAGCAGAGGAAGAGCACTCGCGGCGTCAGAGGAGGTAGGGGCGATTGGAGAATAGAATGGTTTGTTCGTGGCCCACCCGCTGGAGGGAGGCGAAGAAGCCGGCGTGCCGCGAGAATGGCTGCTGCTGCCGCCGCATCGTGCCGTCGCCGGGGACTGGAGTGGTGCGGGCGGCGACGCGCCGTGGGTTCGGGGGTTCTCTTTGCTTTTAATTTCGGGCGCCGGCGCCGCGTTTAGTTAGGTCACGGTGGTGAACGAGACGAGATTGTGAATGGATTGAGTGGATCGTTTGCGGTGTTTGTACGGCCGCTGGAACGAAGAATGAACAAATCACACGCAGATTCCCGTGTTTGAATAAAGTTGCAAAAAAAAATCTATGCAGCACCGAATTTGAATTTGAAAGCACATGAGGGGAACATGAATGACTTGGTTGGAGAGAGATCTCCAAATGTCAACTGCATCACGGCTACCAAGGCACAACACATGACAACAATCTGCATTTGGTAAATTGACACACACTCTAGTCTAGACTGACTATGCAGCCGGGCACAATCACAATGGATGGATCTCTCTCTCGTCTGCATCAATCGCCGCCTCCACAATCGGCACCACTCTCCCTCGGCTCCTCCTCAGTAGTACGTGCACGAGCCATAACCTGCAAAAGCAAGCGCGCGACATTCAGATGACACATGGGCGAAGGATTTCAGAGCTCGGAGGCGCCATGACACGATGAGCAAGCATGGTGTGGTACTTGGATCGGACTGCACGACGAGCGCGGAGTTGTTGAAGTAGCAGTTCCAGGCGTGCCTGCCGCTGTAGGCGTAGTAGAGGTTCATGGCGACGGCGGCGCGGGACACGAGGCTGTCCGGGTAGAAGCACGGCCCGCCTTTCTGGATCACGGCGCAGCCCACCTGGGAGCACGCGTAGTCCAGGTTCTGCGCCAGGATCTCGTTCGACGCCGACGGCTTGGCGATGCACCAGGTTTTCTGCTGCAATCGTCATCGTCGTCGTCACGCAACACGCAAGCAGATCCAATCCAATCCAACCAGGTTATTCATTCATTTCAGAGTGTTGGCAGCAGGCAATAAAAGAAGAACAAAGGCGTAGTACTGAAGAAGATTTCAAGTACCTGTCCCTCCACGAGACCAACGGTGCTGCTGCCAGAGGTGAAGTAGAGGAGCACAAGCCCCAGCGAGAAGAGCAGGAGCGACGCAGATGGCCGATCTCCTCCCCGCCGCATCTTGCTCTGCTGCCCAGCAGTCAGCACTGTGTGTGCCAAGATGGAGCCGGGAGAACTTGAGATGGGTTTGTTTGCTTGCTGGGGACTAGTGGATCTGCACTCAAGAGTGAAGACTGAAGAGTAGTAGGGGAGCAGCTGGTTTATAAAGACAGCTTGGGCTGCTTGATTACCTTGTTGATTAGAGTATTAGAGTAGACAGTAGAGCAAGCATAGGTGACAGTGACTCAGCTTGCTTGCGGAGATGCTCTCAAGCATGCTACACACATGTGACACAGCGTGAATTTGTGACCGGCACAGCACAGGTCTCTCGATCTCTGGCTTGGACCCAAGGCAACCAACCATGTGCTTCAGCAGGATAACAAATAGTACTGGCGATCTTGTTCCGGTCCGCGATCTCTGTCTCTCTCTCTCTCTCCCCTCGTCAGTTTTTGACTGTGCAGTACAGTGCATCTTATCTTGGCCCCCTCCTCATCTGATCACAAAGCCTGGTGGATCCACACAGGACATTTTGGCCCACGTTGACCAGCAACTGGTTACTGTCTGTTCCCAGTGTAGTCTTTGCTGATGATCATTTGATGTATGCTAGTCAAAGCAGGATCAATCAAAAAAAGGCACTGCTCAGGGTCGAATTCCTTTCAAACTTGAGCTCACAGTTGTACTGCTTCACAACAGAGTTGCAGAATTGCCCGCCCTTTTCTCTACTAACCAGAGTTTCTTTCTATTCACGGATGGATCTACAATAAACAGAGAAGAACCACCCATGATTACCACATGATGCATTACTTTATCTGCTCCTGATCCATGTGGGTTCCATTACTGCAAGATAGAGAGAGAGATCCAAAAATCAAATACTAGCCCCTCCCAGTCCCTGGCCGTAAAAGATGTCATCAGTGATCAGGCACTTGGAACGTACCTTGCTTTCTTCCTTGCTCTTGTCGTTACGCCTTTTCCATTTGGGCTTTGCTCCTGCTTTCCCGTCTCAGGCGGCAGAGTTTGAGGCGATCCATTCACAAAAACAGAGCCACATCTTGAGTCTAATACTTTTTCCCCATACTTTTGCGTGGAAAGAGGAAGATTGAATCGATTTCAGAAATGTTCTCGAGGTTTGGGAACCTTTCTTCTCGAAACAAAATATTTAAACACCACCAAACACAATTGAAGAAGAACAGAGAAATTCATATGGCACACAAGATAGATCTAAACTGACCAATGTATGGGGCCAAAAGGCGGCAGCCGGCAAGCCAACAAGCACATGCTGCACCAACTCATGGCGTCCTGCACATTCGAACTCTAAGGAAAATGGAAACTAGAAAGCCATGGGTGTGAAACCAATCTCGATCAAACATCTCTTTGAGCCGAGCAGAAAGCATCGCTGGCTCCCTCGTTCATCGTTGCTCTTGATTGCAACAGCTATGCAGACATTTATCCAGACTTTTTTGTTTTTTCTTTCAATGGACAACATTTCTGATTCTGATATAAGAAAGACACAAATGTCAAGCCTCCAGGCTTCAGATATAAACTGATGAAACCAGCAACTAGCACATGTACAGTTCATTGTGCGACTGTCATCTCCTTCATAACTAGTATTTGCTACAGAACTTTCTGTACAACAACTTCAAGTTCTCATTCTATTACATCTGCCAATGGATCGCTTTATACAGAGCGCCACAGTGTGTCTACTGCAGGTTAACATTCCTGAGGATGCTGTGTTTGCTTCACCCTTCCATGGCGTGCTTCAATTTTGGCTACAGACGATGTAGGTATGGACATCTTGATGATGTGTTTGTTTACACTTCAGCGCGGTCCATTTCCTCACCTTCTAGGATGGAGTGTCCTAGGCTTCCATTTATCAGCGTCCGACATGGCACGCTGTGCATTCACAACCGAAAGCGATTCGAATATTACATCTCTCATGTGGGCAGCAGCGGTTTCTCCACGCCGAGTTGCCAACTCTAGATACATGAGAGACTTGACCTTGTCTCCAGCCTGTGTAAAAGAGAGACATCATCACAAGAAAACAGAACCACCTGAGTTGTAAACACATGGACATCTTAAAATTGACGAAGCAGTCACTATTTGGCAATCTGGCATGGGTTTGTGTTATAAGTAACTTATAATACTTCAATGCAAGGGATTAACGGTTGATCTATTCAATAGCTTGCTGTGAAAATTATCAGGACCTTGTCAATTTTGAGCTGCACTAGCTAGTTAGGTACTACCACCTTTGTGTTTAAGAAATTTACCTTGCCTATGCTACCCACACATCCACTCTAATCCTAACCAACTTTACAAAGGAATTAGATCAGCTGCAATGCTACATTAAGTTTTACCCATGTACAGTACTCATTTGCAACGAAGACATGGAAAGTCGATGCCAACATGGTGCAGTTTAGTAGTTTATTACGTGGAAACTCCTAGGAGGATTTCCGTTTTCTCCAGGAAAACAAGCGTTTCGTCCTAACATTATGTGGGCACTATTTACAAACTGAAGTGCATAATGGCAAGCCACGCAGAAATGTCCTGAGAAACAGTTCCGAAACACAAGTGCACTGCTATGCCAAACAAATCGAGATAAGCAAGCCTGGCACTCCCATGAGAAAGACATAATTAAAGACATACCGCACAAAGTTTAATACCACACTCATAAAGAGCTTTCTTGTGACCACAATCAGCAGGGCCGTCCCTGGGGGGCGTGCGGCCAGCGCGACCGCACAGGGCCTCCAGTTTTGATAGGCCTCCGATTTCTAAGTTCTAGTATTATATATAATCCATATTTGCCTCAAAACAAATTGTACCATATAATCCATATATATAGCTAAAAAGAGTTTGTTTCGTGCACCCTTAACTGAATGGTCACTAGGAAGAATAATAAAAATAATTTTTGCCCAGTCTGACGTGGTTTTGTCTCCGATGTTTCCATAGATTCACCTGCTATCGGTCACGTATATAGGGAGCAAACTATAGCAGTAGCATCTCGAAATTTTATTCTTTTCACCTAGATGCCTATTTGATTAGTGGAATAGTGCTATGTATTCTTTGAATCATTCTAGAAAAATTTGAATAGGATTAACAAAAGTGTAGAAAAAACAAGAGAACAAAAATGATATACTCCAATATGAAAAAAAAAGCTATATATTTAGGTCTTGTTTAGTTTCCCTCCACGTTAGATTTTTACACTCTCTCTCCATCACATCAATATTTGGACACATAAATGGAGTAAATAAATGGAGTAAATGTAGGTAAAAAATAACTAATTACATAATTTTGTTGTAAATCACTAACAAATCTTTTTGAGTCTAGTTAATCCATGATTGGATAATTTTTACCACAAACAAAAAAAACGCGTCTACAATGTCGAAGTTGCAAAATTTCTAACTGTCGGAGGGAACATTTTTTTTTAGGCGATTCCGGAGGGAACTAAACAAGGTCTTAATCTAATTTTTAAAGCTAGTAGGCCTCATATTCTAGTTTCGTACAGGGCCTCCGATCTCCTCGGGACGGCCCTGACAATCAGCAGCTAGTTGAAGCCACCTTTTAGCACGCACTGGATCCTGTGAAAGTCCTTCACCATAGCTGTAACACAAGGAAATGTTATACATGGCTCGTACATTCCCTCCCTCGGCAGCTCGCAAGTACCATTTTGCCTGCATTAATAAGTCTTTTTCAGATTATACACAGTACAAATCAAGTATTACAAAGAATATGGGAAACTGCCGGTAGTCCAGTATCTGCTGGTTAGTGTATTTTGATTGGTCGGGTGACACGATGCTAATTACATTGGTAGAAAAATTCCAACCAATATTATTCTTTAAAAAAGCTTCTCTTAGTTGAGTTAAAGAACTTCAACAGTCTGGTAATTCCAGCATCATCAGGTCAGAGGGTAACCAGTAGTTCAGAAACTGAACATCAGTTGTCTATTCCTAATCTATCTAGTAAGAGGTGTGATGAATGCATGGATTGTATAAACAGGATAGTGTATCAATATTCCTATTTTTTTCAATTGAATGCATTTAGAAAACAGGTACCTTCTACTACTTTAAGGAAAAGTTTTGCAAAATGGTGTGCAGACACCAACATAGCAGAGGTATCACATCTTACAGCTTCCTTCTGATTCCGCTTGACACCCTTCCCGTTCTGCCAGCAAAGGCCTAGGTTGTATTGAGCACGAGCATTGCCTGCAGATGCTGATGGATAAAACCATCTAATGGCTTCCTCGGCCTTGGGTGGATCAGCTGCGGAAATATTTGGCAGCAATATCAGGCACAAGGCCTTGAGACCAACAAGATGATTTATCGCTAACTAACTAACAAGGGTATAACATGCTTGACTACACTGATCAATTATTAGTGGATTCTTTATTACTATGCAGAGTTTAGTTTTTTTTTTTTGAAACGAACCGGCGGGAGAGCTGCCCGCTATATTAAAAAGAAGGAGATGCCAGAAGGCGCAAGTTACAAACGAAACAACAAAGAAAAGAAAAAAAAAAACACCTAAACAACTATAACTCACCCGGTTGGATTGGGACATCAACGCTGGTTATCGCGACAACGCCAACATGGCCAAAACTCTAACCAAACACGCACAGCGGCAGAGGAGACAAAAGCTGCGGCACCACCCACAAACCGCACGCAGCAGCGATTTGTCAACCGCTGACGAGATCCAAAAGCCAAAAAAAAAAACAAAGGGGCGGACGCCACCACACCGAGAAGGCCTCCGCTAAGCGGGACCCTTCGCCGCAGAGAGCCGCTGCAAACTGGCCGCCATCCGACGGAATGAAAGCACCGAGACCGAGCCTCCACAACACGCGGGGGACCTCGCCGCATCTGCTGTTGTACTCTCTCTTGTGCACGGGGGCCTCCTTGCCACGCCCGTCACAACGCCATGCTCCGGCCTCGTTTCAAAGGTTGTCGTCGAGACAAACGAGCAAAGCCGCCCCACCCACGATGAACATCCCGGCAATCGGACCGCCGCCTGGTCGACGATCCCTCGTAGCATCGCCGCAAAGGTTGCCACCGTCGAGCCGAAGACCGGGGTTGTCGCTTGCGCCATCTTCCGACGTTGTACCACACCGGGTGATTCCCAGCCATGCCGAAAAGACCCGCCGCAATCCGCCGCAAGCGAGCCGTCCCCATTGCCGTTGCCGCAAGCGCCGCCCAAAGCGCGATCCCGCACCGAACGGGCTCTTGCGAAGCAATGCCCGGCCATGATACCACGCAAGCAGCCGGACGACAAAGAGAGATGACCCCCTGTCCACCAAACCAGAAAGGAGCCTCCCCGGACGCGAGAGGCCAGCACCCATGAATCTAATCACACGGCGGAGAAGCCGACACCGGCGAGCCGTCAAGGATAGTGGCCCAGCAACACCAAAGCCGAGTGCGGTCTCTCGAGACGACGCCTCAAGGAGGGGACGACGCCAATGGCGCCGCCGTCGCCGTCGGTAAATGGACGGGGTTTTCACCCGAGACCTCGGCGGGGGGCTGTAGCTCCATCATGGCGCCCCCAACGGGGATTGCGACGTTCGAAGACGCCGCCGCCATGCCACCAGCGTGGAGCTGGTGAAAGCTTTCGCTTGGAGCATGAAGTCCCCGCCGCACACACATGGCAAGGCACGCCGGACCGCCGCCGCAACCGCCCACCAGCGCAAATCCTCCGTCGCAAATCCGCCACCCGCACCACCGAACCGCTCCTCTGTTGCTGCACGCCCGCCTTGTGCTGCATACCGCAGCCTCGCCGCCGGTGTTGGACCTACACAACCCAAAGTATATCAATCCTAACTTCAAGAGACTGTGATAGAGCACAGCGACATTTTCCCCAAAAAATATTAGAATGGTGCAAAAGTCTTGCAGATAAAGCTAATAGTGTGCATCGAATATGAGATGAATGGATAGAAGAGTAACCCTTCCTGAATTCCGAATATTTCTAGTACAATACAACCACCTAGAACATTGAACAAGTCTCCCTGAAAGTTAACCCTGTGAAGTGTGAACCAAATCCACCATACCTTCGAGGTAGGAGACCCCAAGGTTGCACATCCCAACTGGATGCCCCAGGTCCGCCGCGCTCCTGTAGTAACCGACGGCCTCCTCCCGCCGCCCGTCCTCCCAGCACATGAGCCCGGCGTCCACCATCGCCCCCGCGGAGCCCAGCCTCGCGGCCCGCCGGAACAGCCCCAGAGCGCGCTGCCTCTCCGTCTCGAGTCGTCGCTCGCCTCCGGCCCCGCGCGAGGACGCGGATCCCGCCACGAGGCCATGCTTGACGCGTCGGCCGTACGCGTGCAGCGCCGCGGCCTCACGGAGCGGCCGCAGCGCGTCCCCGCCACGCGCGGCTGGCCGCCGCGACGTCGGAGGCGCACGCGGCCGCGAGCGCCCGGTGGACGAGCTCCGGCGGGAGCGCGGAGAAGTCCGCGCGCCGCGGCGTCGACGCAGGTGCCGGCGCCGGCGCCGGCGCCGGCGGGGCTTGTGCTTCTTGGAGTGCCGGCGGCGCCGGCGGTGCGTGGACGGGGACGGGGACGCGCGGGGCCGGGAGGAGAAGGGCGGCGGCGAGGGGGTTGGGGGCGGCCAGGTTTGGCTCGCGTCCATGTCCATCGGAGGTGGGGGAGGGGCCCGCGCCGAGCCGCGTCGTCGGGCCAGAGGAGGAGGCGGGAGGTTGTTGGGCTGGGACTGGGAGCCGAGGTGGGGCTGGCAGGACCGCCGATTCGGTATTGGACTGCTGTAGTGGGTCGTGTGAATGGGGGTGAGGTTTGGGCTCCGTGACAGTGACTAATCAATTGTCAATTTATCAGTTCTTAAAAAATTGTCAATTTGTCCAGAGATATAACTTTTTAACATTATATCGGACGCGCACTCTACAGATAGCACGTTAACGATTGCCACTATTTTTTTAGCACGATCCGCTACGAAACGGTACATATTTAGCATTTTTGGTGATGTGGCACGCCACCACACACGTACATGCTGGATCCGGGGTGCCAAAAGACGGGGATTGCCCCTGCCTTAACGTTTGCCGTGTAAAAAAAAAAAAAAAGAAACCCGACGCAACCGTCTTTCTCTCCGACACACCCCGGGCTGGTGGCGCGGTCTTTGGCGGCGCCCTCGATGTTCCCGGCCTTGGAGAACTAAACCAAGGTGAGCACTATTCAAGCGACATCAAATTGAGGCAAAACCCTAATTTAATTGAGGAAAAAGAAGGCGGGACTATGCTCGACGATGACGGTCGGTCGACGGCGGCGACGCGGGCGGATATGGCGGCGGCGCGCGCGTTCCGGCGATCGGGACGCGGGCGGCTCGATTGACGGATGTTCGAACATCAAGATGATGAGGCGGCTTTAGTGCGCCGAAGAAGGAGGAAGGGGGGCGCTGGCGAGCGGTCCGGGGAGCTTCGCGCCGCGGCGACACTCCGGTCATGGACGTCCGGCGGAAATCCGGCCGATTTGGCCTCACTGGCGCTCGTTCGGGCTGCTGGTGGTGCGAGGATATGGCGGCGAGGTGGCGAGAGATCATTCACCCCTCTAGGCATCCGAGAGATCCTACAAGTCCAACATCTCGGATATACTATGTCTACATTGGAAATTAGAGGTGTGGTTTAGAGTTACAATAGTTCATATTGTCTTAATTGGAGGCTAACCGAACGAGAGCCCTACCAAAGCCTAAATATCCTCTTGATCCCGAGACAAGGTAAAACCCATATTAAAAAGTCATACTCATTGTTGTACTATGTAAGTTATAAAATAAGACATTATTTATTTTCAAGTATATAAATCATTGTTGGTCGGACAATGTGATTGAGTACATGTTATGTTGGCCACGATGCCCTCCGCCACCTCGGGCGAGGAGTATGCGGTGTGGTGCGGCGTCGAGCACTACGGCTGCGCGCCCGTCGAGATGCTCGGCCGCGGGGAGGAGGCCGGACGCAGGCGGAGGCGTGGGGGCTAACCACGGACGCGACGAGGGCCGGGATCCGCGTGGTGCTCGACATGTACAGCGGCGGTGCGCGGACGTCGTGCGGAGAACGAGGACGGTGGGGTGGTGGTGTTGCCGCGCGCCGGTGAGCACGCCGCCGCGCCGCTGATCGTGGCCGTCGTCGCCGCGGGCGTCGCCCTACTGAGAGGCCCTCCCACTAGAGCGATTGCGGTACTCAATCCCGAGCCGAGAAGCCCGGGCGCGGCGACAATGCGGCGAGGGAGCACCCGCGGTTGGTTGGCGAAAGCAAGATGGCCCGGCCGGAACTCCCGCCCAAGATGTCCAGAGCCGAACGCCGGGCACAAAAGCAAGATGAGGTTCCCATGAAGCCCTGCGTCGCACCGCGCGCGCCCCCCACGATTCGCACGATCACCACGATGAGCTTCAATGTTTTGCACCATATAATCTTTTAAATCGAGCAAATATATTTCCAACCACTAAATATCTAGGGTCAATCCCTTTACTAAACATTGGAGTCGCTGCTCGCTTGAAAGCTTTTACTTCCTTCAGTATTGGTACTTTGGAATCCGGTGCCAAACTTTTCTAATCTCTCTAGAATTGATGCTCGATTAGATAGTTGATTTTGTTTTCTATTACTAGAGCTTGACAGTGAAGACAATGCAATATATTTTCACACTACCGGAATGGGTCCTTTTGATTCTCAAAGAATGATGAGGGGTAGGTCCCAATTGAAAGAATGATGAGGGGGTAGGTCCCAAGGTGGCCAACCAATTAGCGTTTGAAAGCACTTTGAAGCAAGGAGGAAAGCATGATGAAGGGGAAACAACAAAGCTCTCTCTTCATTAGGTGTAGTGAGAATTGTTATTCATCGTCCTTACAATGTCCTCTAGGGCACTATTTATAGGCATCCATAAGATTACATGGGGATAGACTACCCTTGCATCTTCCATAGATCCAACACATATTCTTCAGGTAAATTGGTCAAACAATTACACCACCCCCAAAAGAAACCCAACTACACCGAAGAGTAGGGTCCACTTTGCTCAACTCTCTTCGGTGTTGTTGCCCTCTCCTCACCCGAGCTCGGCCTCTTCACCTGCTCCCCTTTCACCGTGGGTGTCTAGGTGTTGCCTTGACCTCGCCGCCCAACATCCTCGCCCCCTTCCATTGGCGAGATCATCGATATTCGCCTCCCCGCTTGTCGAATGGGATGAGCCCGACAAACATGTGGTAGTCAACATAAGACGAACACAAGAAACAACAAAACAACATGAGCGTGGGCCCGTGATGGTAATTGAATGTAAGGATGGGTGCTCTTGTCATCATATCGCCATTGACGTTCTTCATAGCTCTTACTTGCCGTGGACCCCGAGACCTGCGCAAGTCTATTAGCGAAATCTTGTTGGCGGAAGCACGCCGCCAAGCAAAGGGGCAGCATTTTTCGCCTGGCGTGACTAGCTAAAAAGGTTTAGATCGAAAAAAGGGTCCCCAACACAGGGCTTCCCAAATTTTTTTTTCGCCAAACAAGATGAGTTTTGTATTTTTATACCAAGAGTTGGAAGTGGAGGCGAGAGTCTTGCGCGGGAAATCTCGGGAGGCCGGGCGGGATTACGCAGCGGGAGGGCGCACGGGGAGGAAGCCGGACGGGGGCACACGGGGAGGAAGCCGGGCGCACGGGATCCGGAGATGAAACGAATTCCCCTCAACGGGAGTTTCACCTAGTTTCCCAGGTGTGGGAAACAGCGCCACCGAGTTTCACCGAGGGTGAAACTTCTAGCTCTCTCTCCTCCCCATTTCATGCAAAGATTTTGTTTTTTTGATGTGTGTCATGGTATTTAATGTGCATGAAACTCTTACGAAATGTCATTGAGGACTTTAGTGAAAGAATAGAGCTACCACTAAAACTCGGAGAACTTCATCTTCTATAAATAATAACTCGGTTGAATCTTTTGACCAAAGCCTAATGCGCGCGGCGGTTGCACATGGCAAGAGCTTTGGCTCGGCCTGAGCTACATGTGAATTGAACCTCACAATCTGCATAGCATATGACAGACGCTCCACTATGCTAATAGTGTGTTGCATCCAGTAAATAAATTATGCCACACACTACTTAACCACCTAGTATATCTAACTGCCACTACCAACAATTATGCTCCTCCCGTTCCGTTCAACCGTTCTAGATCAGATCGCAAATCTCGTTGACTCGCCTCAACTCCTCCCTGCAGTCCGAGGGAAAACACATCTTCCTCTTCCTGATCCCCTTCAAGACTTTAACCATTTCAGGTCGAGCTCCCGGCCAGCTGCACGTACCTCACCAGCTCAGTGAACTGAGATCGACTACGCGATTACAGCACGAGAGGCAGCCACCAACAGCAATGGAGAGAATACCCAACTTGTTACACCGTCCCACTCTCGTAGTACTGCTCTTGCTGGCGCTCCTCCTGAGTTCCTCGTCGTCAGCAGTGGTGGCAGCGCGTGCCACTGTGACGATGACGACGTCGGCACGGAGGGCGACGACAGCGAGCTCCGGCAGCTACTTCTGGAACCGGAAGCTGCTGGTCACCGCACCGCGGGTGTCGTCCTCGGGATCGCAGCAGCAGATGGACACCAGCCGCTGGCGGTGGACGCCGCCGTTCAGCCAAGCGAGGGCCAGCCTCGGCCGCCGTGTGCCGTGGTCCCAAAGGAAACCCGAATCATAACTAGCAGGTACGTGTACAACTACGTGCGAAAATATAAATCATCACTAGTTTATACTTCATCCCGGCCGGTGCGCATTGTTGTCTCCCTCGTTTGGAAAAAAAATAGTATGTGGTTTACGATTCTGATTTCTGCGATTTCCTCTGTGTTTTCAGGCCTTCAGAGAGAGGCCGTGGAATGTCGAGCGTCCGCAACGGCGAGATCGACGGCCGTTTATCCACCCAGCTGCACCGGAGAGCGGAGAGGAGCTGGACGCCGGCCTGGAGCCTGGAGGGAGACGCTCAGACGCGCCGTCCCGGTGTACTTTTTTTTTTTGCGAAAGGGAAGAACTGCATTAAAAGAAGAGGAATGCTATTTATCAGCCGGTTGTTTTGTCCGGTGGCGACATGCGGATTTTTGGGCCGTTTGATTTGATCTTTGTCGTTTGTTCTGGCGCGTTGGATCTGTCCATCGTTTGGGATGTGCGGGGCTGTTGTGTTGTTTCTCTGAGTGGTGGGTCCCAGTTGTTAACGGCTGCTGTTGAAATTTTATATGCCGCGCCCGGTTGTCTCGTTCCTGTGGTCATTTTGTCCGTTGCTCTTGTCTTCTTCCTCGGGCCGGCGACGGGGAGGGAGAGGGCGACCGTGGCGATTCTCTGTGCCTCTTCTAGGTCTTGCCGAGGTATGGTGGTTTTCTAAGTAGTTTGGGTTGTATGGATCTCGCCATTATCGCTGTGATTGGTGTGTGTTTGCTTGATTTGTTCCTGTATTTCATTCCCCCCCCACCAAATGGCATCTGTAATCCGTGGGCGATTCATGTGGGTTCTGCGTGTTGGGGAGGTGTCCTGTTCTGGTGTTCTTCGTCGTCCTCTGTTTGTGGCGTGCGGCTGTAATCGGAGCCGCTTGACGGCGTAGCCGTGCCTGGCGTGCTGTGCGACGGGCGCCCGCGGCGCGCGCTCGTCCAGACACGGATGGATTTCGTCGGCAAATCTAGGATGTTCCCTTGATGGATGGATGTGGCCTAGGGGGCGCGGCGGTTGTGGGTCGTCTCGTCGGCGACGGTGCCTTTCATTGGTTCACGAGTTTGTGTCTGTCCCCGCCCGTGCGTGTCGCCGCGTCTGACGCCCCTCACCCCCTCGGCTCTGTCGCCGCGCGCTGACTTGTGCCTCGTGCCCGTTCTGATGGTTGTGTGGGTGGTTCATAGCCACACTGCTTGTGGTGTTGTCTCTGAATTTGGTTTGTTCTGTGGGTGGTTCATAGCCAATCTGCTTGTGGTGTTGTCTCTGAATTTGGTTTGTTCTGTGGGTGGTTCATAGCCAGATGGGCTGCCCCTGGGTGTTGGTTTTGCCGGTGTCAAAAAAATAGCATATGGTTGTTCTGTGTCTGAATTCAGTTCCTGGTGTGTTAGTCTACCTAATCTGCTTTTGGTCATGTGTAAACCATTTTTTTGTTTTGTTGATTGTTGAACTCACGACAGTAATAGTCTCATCATGCTGGGTAGTGCGGGTGGCTGGTACTTAGTCCATTTATCTGCTCATGAACTACATAATTGATTATGTTGTTTTCAGCCGTTTATCTGATCATGCTGGGTAGTGCGGGTGAGTGATGGTTCTGTCCTATGTAATTGAAATTTTCTGCTATCAAAAATTTGTTAATGCTACTGACATTCAAAGTAGTTGGTCCTGTTTTTAGAGGTGGCTTATGTTTTTATTTCTAGAAGTTTGGGCTATTTTTTTAAATAGAGATGATGTTTATGTCTTATATTTTAATGTTGGAATTTTATGATGATAACTGATGCTTATCATTGTTTTTTTCGCTGCTGCCCTGTTGTTTTTTTTGTACCTGTGTGTTAGATGTCCCGGAAGCGCCATGTTGGTGTTATCGAAGTTATCAAGTTCAGGAGGCTCTGATTATGAAGATTTTAACGATGTTCAGTGTGCGCAGCAAGATTTATCTGATTCAGATTCAGATTTATCTTTGTCAGGAAGTGAGGTTTGTTTCTAGTTGTTTGGTTTATCTATATTTTAAGATTACAAAAATTAATTGTCCTTTGCATATCTTTAACAGATTTACTATTTGTTTGTTTTGAAAACAGGATTCTTCTAGCGACAATGCAAGTTTCAACAAGGTCTTGTATGACAAGTGTTTGAAAGATGTATGTTATTCTTTTCTATGATCATCTTCATCTTAAAGTGTTAAAGTCTTTTATGTTCTAACTGAAAATTACCCTTTTTCTATTTATTTATTGGTGCAGTATGTGAAGATTAAGAAGCTGAAACGCTCCATGGAAATGGCAATGGCTCATAAGGTTTTCTAGTATCTTCTTTTAATTTCTGATATGTTAGAATTTGATTGAAGTTTGTAGTTACAGTTTTACTAACTCCCATCTATTATATATATGTCAATGTTCTCTCGCTTTTGTGTGGTTGTTATAAGATGCTTTTGAAAATATGCTTTTGAATGTGAGTTTAGGTTCTATTCATATTTTTATACAGTTGTAGGTCTAGATGTATCTGCTACCTGATATATTCAACTTTTTTTACAGTCCAAAACTTTTAAATCTGTTAAGAAGACCAAGGATGGTTTCACTAGGTTTTCTGCATCTTCTTTTACAAGATTGATATCATCCTTGTCTGATGCTCAGAAGTCTGTTATTGAGGGTCATGGTTTCCGGTCTCTGCTCCTGTTTGATAAATGTATTGTTCCAAACAAATTTGCTCAGTGGGTAGCCCATTCTGTTGATCCCAAGTCTGGTGATATTGTTATTGATGGGAAAGTGATCTCATTGACAGAGCAGTCAGTTAACATTGTTTTGGATCTTCCTATCGGTACTAGACAGTTCCCCAGTGATCCATCTGCAGGCAGGGATTATGTGTTGCAGAGGTTTGGGAAGTCAAAGTTACCGTCTATCAGTTTTTTTGCAGACAAATTAATCAAGAAGGAAGTTTTGTCAGATGAGGATATGTTAGTCTGTTTTCTGGTTGTAGCTCTGGCTACTTTCTTATGTCCCAATACAAACTCTGTCCCGAGTCCAAAGTACTTTGGTATCTTTGAAGACATTGTTCATATCAGGGACTTCAAATGGTGCGAGTTTGTTCTGCAATGGTTACTTGATCATATGAAGGCTTTTAGTAGAAACAAGGGTGATAAAGCTAGGCGCTGTGGAGGGCTTGGTGGTTGTCTGTACTATCTAGCTGTAAGTTTTTTCAAAATGATGCTGAAAGTGATTTTGTATTAACTTTTTGTATTCCAGCATGTATGTTTTTATCTGATTCTCTTTTTGCTAACTTGAATGTCTGAATATTTGTATTTTTCCTCTCTAAAGGTTGTTTATTTGGATCACATTGATTTTGGCCAACGTCAAGTTCCATCCTCCGTACCGCGTATCTCTGTGTGGAAGGCTGATCTGATCCAATTTTATTCGAATCTTGACATGAAATCCCCTGGCATCTATGGATATAGACCTTTACTAGATTTTGAGAAAACTGTTTACTTCAAGGTTTGATGAAATATCTTTTTTATGTGTTCCTTTTCCTTTTTATTTTTATGTGCTGATGTCCTATAGTTTACTGATTTATATTTTTTTTAAAATACTATTTGCAGTTTGCTCATATGAAGTCTGTGCATTCTGCTGAGGATCTTGATGTTGATTTCTGTGCCAAGTTGGAATCTGCTGCTGGATGCAGTCTTCCTTTACGTTTGAAGTTGAAGATTTCTCAATTGGTTGATGAGTATTCTTTCAACAGTATATCTTTAAACATGGATGTGGGTTCCCTTGGTCTCGTCTCCAAGGAATTTCAGCTGATGTTTGCGAAGCTGATGAAGCATGTATGTTCAGTTGATGTTAGATCAAAGGAATTAGTTGTGAATGTCATTGCAGAGATCGCTAAGACTGTTCCTGGTCTTGATGATTGTGATTATGGTCAAGCTGGTGGAAGTGTGCCTACTGTTGATGCTATTCTCCGTGAATCTACTTCAAAAGTGCAGAATGTGTTTTCTGCAAATCCTCCTGACCCCCAAGGTTTTTAATCCTGACTTCTTTTCCTTTGTTAGGATTTTTTTTTCATGTAATCTATTTCATTTTGGATTCCCCCTCCCCTTCCATTCAGGTTCTGTTGCCAAAGTATCAAAGTCAAGGTGTGCTGGCACTTGTAACGATGGCATTACTGACGTAGATGAGGCTGTTAGAAAGCGTAAGCTTTTTGTTTATGATTTTTTGGGATTGATTTGCTTTCTCTTTTCAAAATCTATTTCATGTTTGCTTTTTTTTTCTTGACATAAATGTTTTGTTTCCCTGAAGGTGTGTCTGGTCAGCCATCTCAGGGGTAGGCAACAAGATGTCTCTTGGTATATCTGCTGGTGCAAGCCGTGCTCCTGTCTCTGGACGTAATCCATTGGTGGATAGATCAAATCTTAGGTCTGACACTGTTGCCTTCAAGAAAGCACCTGATCATGATGATGATGTTATTGTTATTGACAAAGAAAATGTAGTGCCTGATTCTATTTCTCCATCTCCATTGCGCCCTTGGTCCAATTTATTTTCTCCTCAGGTTGTGATATTACGAACCTCTGCATTAGTTCACGATATTTTTCTTATTTTTTTTTAATTGCTCTACGTTTTCTGATTTGTATTTCATTTTTTGTGGTTTGCTTGGTCAATTATATATATATGTATATATATATATATATTTTATAAACAGGCTTCTGTTGGTCCTCAGAATGTTGATACTTCTATTCTAAATGAGGTTTGTCCTTGATAGATTGTTCATAATCATTATTTTTGGAGCTTTTTTTCAAAATACATATGTCCTATCTTTTCTCATTTGTTAGCTCTAATTCTTTTTCTAAAACTTTTTTTAAATTAGGATCACATGGTTATTTCATCTGTTCCATTAACTGATGAAGATTGTGCTGCAATTACTCCAAAGCTAAGGAAGAAGTCCCCTATTTTTGGCGCCCTACAGAAATCTGCTTTTAAAACAGAATGGATCTTCATCCAAAGCTAATGTTAGTTTTCTGGCTTTTTTTTTTTTGGTTTATGTGCAGTCCTTTTGCTCCATTTCCATATTGTGTGAAATCACATCAATTTTATTTCATTTATATATTGTTTTCTCTTAAATCATAGGATTCCTCCCCAGTTGTTTGTACTGGTTCGAGGTCTTTTCAACAGAGAGTCAGATTTGAGACTGAAAGAGCTGATGCTATATACAATTCAAAGTTGGATAGATCTGGTTCAATTTTTAATGGTTCTGGATCTGTTCCAAAAAGTTCTGATGTCATGTATAACGCAAAGTTGGGTAAATCTGTTGTGATGATGGATGGTGCTAAGTTGGATTTGGATAATACTCGCGGTTTACCAACTCAGAGTTCCTTGTATCCTGAATTTGCTGGTGGTCCATCTGAGTTCAAATCTATGGGTTCTTCTACTGGTGGGAAGCTTCCTGTATATGGCCCTAGAAGGATGGTTTGCCCATCCCGTTATTATGGCCCTGATTATGAACGTATCAATCCAAAAATTCAAACCTATGAAAGCTGAGATTCAAAACTATAAAGCTATTTGTGGTTTGGCAGATTCCCGTCTAGCAGGTGCTCCTCTTGTGGTTTTTTTTTTAAAAAAAAATTCTATGCTTCTTATTTTGGACACCTTCTTTTTTATATTTTATACAGTAAGGATGCTCTGTACTTTGGTGGTGTGCACTGTACATTTTGGTCTCTTGGTGACTCTTTGAAGCCAGGGGGCCGAGTGAACAATTTTGTAATTGCTTCGTTTTGCTACCATCTGTATTGCCGTCCTAAAGGGCATCCAGAGGAGTCCAAGCAACAATATTTCTTTCCCAACATCTCTGTAAGTTATTATTCTAATGTGATATGATTATTTTCCTTTTTTGTCACACTATGTTGCTTAGTTCAGGGTATATGAACCTTATTGTTTGTAATATGTTAAATTAAGGAAAACCTTCTTAAAGATCATGATGGAGTTGATTTGCAAGTGATGACGAAAGCTTTCACTCGTGATGGCAAGGCTAGGCCTTATCACCGTTGCAACCTGGTATGTGTCAAATTTGTAGAAGTATAATCAAAATTACATCAGTCTATGCAATATATTACACTGTTCAGTTTAGTGTAAATTCTTTATCAGCAAACTGTAAGTCTACCTTTTCTTTGTAATTCCGCTGAAGGCCAATCAAACTTTTCTTCCTGCAGCTTTATTTCCCAGTGTCTCATGGGGATCACTGGTTTGTCTTCGTCGTTGATATTAAGGATCATAAATTTCGGTTCTTGGATCCTTTCTACTCAGAACATGATCCTTTTCACGATTTTGTTAGGGACAAGATGGTGAGTTGTTTTTTCTGAATTTACTTGTCCGCTTTTTTATTCAAAAATTCTTTTTTTCTTTTACCTTGGTAAAAAGAAATATGCAAAGTTGTTCTTTTTGTTAAAAAAAAAAAAAATATGTTGTATTTTTCTATAGATCCCAGAATTCGTCTATTGGTGGGATAGGTTTGTCAAGTATCAGATGCATTTTGAGGGATATGGTGTTGGATGTCCTACTGTTCCAAAGCACTCCAAGGAAGCTGAGTATGTGTTGTTGTTTTTTTTGTCTATAGTTTTTGAATTATGTCATTAATGATAGATGTTTTTTACCATGGTATTTGTGTTCTAACATTACTTCATTTTCATGTAGAGCTGATTCTGGGATTTACGTCATGATGTTTTTTAGAGCATTGGGCACGCCAAGAACTTCTTTTGTGTTCACTTTTCAGCAAACATGACATTGCAAACATCAGGATCAAATTATGTAATGATATGTTGTTCAACCCTAGGAATAATGGTGATAAGAGCCTAGTGATTGCTTATTTGCAGGATGAGGTAACAAGGGCTGGTTTTGATTTTGTCTTTTGTTGTATTTCTTGTTATGCTTGATTTTAATTTAACTTTGAGTATTTATAAACATTCTACAGGTTGAAGGATCTGATTAGTACCTGATTGATGTTCTCCATCATCAAGATGTTAACATGGGCTCTCAGTTTTTCTAGGATAGATGTTTGTTCAGTTACCAAAAGAAAAAAGTTCAATGCAAAATGTAATCCTTCTTTTTTTCTGTCGATGGAGTCAGTATGTCATGATATATGGTTTCATGTAATTTTGGACATCACAAAAAGTAGTGCACATGGTTGCAGTTTATATGGATACTATACTATTACAAAAATAGAATACATTCGTGTCTGTCTCTTTTTTATGGATAATGTTCCTATGTGTTTATTCCTCCAGAATTCTTCTGTGCTTTTCAGCCTCCTTTCCTTTTTTCTTCACGGTTGCTTCTCTGTGCCATTGCTCTTCTTTTGTCGCTTTTTCTTGACCCTCTTTGACTTCGGTTTACTTGGAGATGCTGTCTCAGTATAAAGATATGTCAGTTCTTTTGAAAAACATGAATATGTATGCTACTTGAATTCAGACAGAAAATTTGACATGGAATCAATAAATATATATATAAGTACAGTATATATGTTTATATATGCTAGTTACTGGGCAGGATTTTAAAGGTTATGCAATTTGGTCAATTTTTTTCAATGGATGAATGGTGGGGAAGTGCTCCTGGTCATCAAAGGTAATTTTTTTTTCCTCGTATAATTTATTTACATTTTATATAACTCATCTAATTCATATGAAAACTACCTGAATTTTCATTTGTACTTTCTTTCTTCTTTTTCTTGCTCTCAGCTTTCTTCATTTTTTCTTTCACTTGTTCTATGCGTGTCTTCATTCTCTTAGGTTCAGGCGGCCTGCCTTTGTTTGCTGTTGATTCTGGATCTTTAATTTCTCCAATTGATTCATCGTTCTCAGGTTGCTGGACTTGTGCTTCTGAGGTTGCTGCATGCTGATTGCTCTGTATGTCTGCAGGGGCTAGTATGGTATCTATGTGAGAGTTAATCCTGTCCATTTCTGCAAAAAGGTAATCAGTTGCTTCCTCTTTTTCAGCAGCTTTTGAATTCAGAAATGTTGATTTCCTTGATAGCATATTGTATCTTAGGAGTGAACTTGTTGCCAGTGATTCATGTTGCTGTGGGATCCTGATCATTCTTTGCGCTTTCTTCCTCCATCTATCAATTATGTACTTATCTGGTATCTTGTTGATCTCCTTCTCAATTATAACTTTCAGAATGTGGGAGCACAGGATACCATCCTTGCTGAATTTCGCACAAATACAACTGAATTCTTCACATCCTTCTGTGAGGTTAGTTAGGACCACATACTTCCTTATCCTTTGTATTTTGTGCACTTGATTGCTCCTTTGCCAAACCTCAAATTCTCTGCCTTCCCTAATCTCTTTGTATGTCAGTGTTGCTGTTTGTTGTAACTGAATCTGAAATTTCTTGTAAATGTTTCTTGTGTACTGCTCTTGTGCCTGATTCTCTATATTGTAACCAAATAGTAGGTCCCTTTGTCTCTTTTGGCTGCTGTAGGCATCCTCCAGGTTTTCTGCTCTATCTATGACTTGAATAATTCTGTCATACTCTCGTAGGAAGCTGATAACACTATAGGTTGGTCCAACATTATCCTTGAATCTAGAATTAGTAGCCTCACTTCTTGATGTGGTTTGGATGAATGGAAAGAAATCATTCTTGTAATAGACTGGAATGAATCTTTTCCTTGTGTCCCACATCTTTGTGAAATATTTATTGTTCTGCAGCTCTTTGGTGTCTATCATTTTTTGCCACAAGTCCTCAAACTCGTCTTCTGTGATACAGTTGTTAACTATGTCCTCAAACTCATTGTATAGGTCATTATCCTCTCCTGATTTGGCTGCAAAGACTTTAATATTCTTGTTGTAGCATTTGTTTTTATGTGGAAGAGGCAGTTCCTGTGCCTTGTGGTCGGCATGACTTCTTCTATAGCGCCCTTCATAGCTTTGTCTTGGTCTGTGATTATACTTTGTGGATGCTTCCCTCCCATTGATTCAATAAATGTTTCAAAGACCCATTTGAATGTTTCCTTTGTTTCATCATGCAGGAAAGCGCATCCAAAAATACAGGTCTGCGAAGTGCCCTGTGATGCCGACAAATGGTGCAAAAGGTAATCTGTACCTATTTGTCATATACGTTGTATCAAAACTAACACAATCTCCAAAGTCAGCATAGTATTGGAGTGATGATCCATCCCTCCAGAAGATGTTTTTGACTCTCTTATCATCATCAAGGTCAAATTTGTAATAGAAGGTGGGGTCTTTGCTCTTCTTGGTTCTAAAGTTGTCCAGCAGTTTGTTGATATCTGTACCTGTGACCTCTCTGTTTATCTTAGTCCTGTAGTTGCTGACATCCTTCTTTTTTGATTGGCATCGCTGTAGGTCCTCCTCTGAGATATGATAAGATTGAAACCATCTTCCTTGTGGGTATGTTGTTGTCATTTAAGGTTCTGATTAACATCTTTTCCATGTCTGTCATATATTTGTGACCACTCAATGGTTTGCCTGGTTGCATCTCGTGGTTGTGATCTAAATCTAGCCTCATTATCTTCCATATCCCATGATCCTCCTTAGCTACCATGGTACATGGACAGTCTGTTTTTTGTATGATAGTTGTTTTCCTTTTTGAGCCCTTCTTCTTCCCTGCACTTTGGTCTACCTCTGCCTCTTTTTGCGCTGTTGTTTTCTGTTTCTGGAGCTTTCCATACTTGTTGCACTTCATTGTTGTTTTTGTCACCTCACCACCCCTTTTCTGGCTGCCAGTACGAAAAACTGTCACTACTGCAGCTGTAAACCCAGCCAAGGTTGCATAGTTGTTGAAAAAGTTCTCAGCATCATCTCTGTTCTTGAACTGCTGCCCTAGTTTTGGGGTGTATATGCTGTCTATTTCTGTACTAGTTGGTTCAGCATGTTGTCCCTGATCATATGCAATGAACTCTTCTATTTGTAATTCTGTTAGCTCATCGTTGGGATTGCCTTCTGTACCATCTACTTGTTTGCTCTGTATAGGTTGTTGTATTGAAGTTTCTGAGCTTGCCTTTGACTGATGTGCAGTACTTTCTGTCTGATCCTGATGAGGACTGCTTGTTTGGTGTTCAATTTCTTCAAGTTGGATGGTATCAAATATGCTGGTCTGCCAATGTTGTCCTTGATCAGCAGATAAGTCCTCTTGATCCCATTCTGTAAAGTCATAATCCTGCAATTTTTCAAATTGAAGAATTTCAATTTTTCCAGTCATTGCCCTTGGCTTCATGGATATTGTTCTTCTTCATTTTTTTAATCAATATAATGTTTACCTCAAATCCCAGAGTTGTGATATTCATATTGTTAAATGTTTCAGATATCCGCATGTTGTCATCAGGTGTCTGCAAGGCAAGATATAGATGTTATCAATACATCAGGCAAGTTTTTTGTCAACATATGCCTTTCTTTTTGTTCATGCTTTTTACTTTTTTTAAAAAAAAAATAAAAATAAACTTGCTGGTCCTATTTTTTACATTTTTGTACCTGGTTGGGTATGTGGGTTGTAGAAGTGGAGCCCTCATGACTTGTGTAGTAGTATGAATCTTGCCCTTGCACCTGTATATTTGTCTCAAATTTTATTTTTTTGCATTTTTTGGCTTGTTGTACTAACTCTATCATGCAATCATTTTAATGCTTGAACATAAAGTACCTCAGAGTTGTCTGGTCCAAGTAGCATGCTTGTATATGTCCCCGGTATTTCCTGTGAGAGCTAGTAAATTAAGTGAAAGCAAGGAAATCATTAATTCAATACTGATGTAAAAAACTTGATGTAGGTTTAAGTTATATATTATACAAGTTATAATGTTTTTTTCTTACCAAGTATAGATCTTCCTGTGAGTTCATCATTCCTTTCTCAAGCAGTCTAGTGAAGCTCTCTTGGTAAATGGTTGTACTAGTTTGTAGTGTAGCTGGTGTTATTTTTGCAGAGCTTAGAGTAGGTCGCAGATTAGCTTCGCATGCCCCTGTCAGCATAAATGGTGCTGCTCCCTGCTTTGGAATTTGCAAATTTTTAAATTTTTTTACATCAAATCATTTATCTATGGTTATATTGTTGCTTGTCTTTTCTGAGTTTTTTTTTTTCAAATTTATCATACCTGAGTGTTGTAGGTGAGGCCTATGTCCTGGTCAAATCTGTTGACGTGTGCTGCTGGTGACGCTGCCAGAAAAGGATTTGCTGGATGGTAGGCATTGCACTCCTGTGAATATTCTCATGATGTTATGACCTTTTGTTGGGATCTCTGTGAATATGAGTTTCAATACATATTCTTATTTTGTTTGCTGAAATGCACATATACCTGTATCACATTGGTTGTTAGCTTTCCATCGCCCTGTGTATGTGGTCCTGGCTGATCATTCTGCATTTATTCATATATAAAATTTTTGTTAGTCAATATCTGAAGGGAAGCTTCCCATTTTAATTAGATGATGGCATTGCCTTTTTCTTCATACCTGCGAGTAGCTGATGGCATTGTCCTCCCTGTGCCAGTGGCCTTTGTTTTGCATGTCAGTTGTTGTTTGTAATGGATTTGGAACCCTGCATCCGATCTTGGCCTGTAGATAATTTTACCATGCAGTATATGTGTCAATGAGATTTTTTCCAGTCTGTTGTCTAGGTGTTGAATCAAATCCCCAAGTTAGATAAGCATGTATAAAGATTTTTATTCTCTATAACATGTCAGTACTATTGGAATTAGCTGAAAGAGAGATCAATCACATGTTTCATACTCTGCTTTTTGTCCCCTTTTTTTTTTAGCATACTTTTGTTACCTGATTTGTTGTTGAAGGATCTGGAGGTTGCATTTTGTTGATGTTGATCGAATCTTCCCTCCTGCAGGCTCCTTTTTGGATCTGGATCTGGCCCCTGTCAAACCCTGGATGTCTGTTTCTAAGTTCTCTTGTTGAAAGCTCGTACTGCTTTTTTTGCCTGATCGGGTGCGGGGTGGGGGATGGATGGGGGGGGCGATTGATCCCTGTTTTTCTTGGAGTGCAAGTTGAGGTATGTTTCTTTTGCCTTTAGACCCTGCGTTTCCATGATTTTTGTTTTTTCTGTCCCCTTTAGTCCACCCAGAGTGCAAGTTGTTAGTGGGCCTTTTGGTGGTATATGGGCCTTTTTCTATATTTTGATCATGTTTATTATGGGCCTTTTATTGGGGCTTTTTGTCAGTCCACCCAGAGTGGTACATATGTTATCAACAAGGGAATATAATGGTGCGAGTTAGCATCAGGGCAGCTTAGGTGGTGACTGATCTTGAAGGTGAGCATGGAGTGTCACTGGCTCCTTGTGTCATTGTTTTTTTTTTTCTTTGAGAAAATGAAATGAATGAGATAGTAGGATTATGTTCATATTGAGGTTTTCAAACTAGGGGAACAAAGGCAATCTGATAATACTTTTTCAAATATTTTATTACTTACAGTTATGGAAGGTAATAATTATAGTGAGTTGATGAATGTAAGTTTAGTTCGAATTTGGTGTAATTTTAGATTCATCTCGGCTGGAAGGTTTTTCCTGGATTTTTAGTTGTAATTTAGTTGAAATTTACTTACAGTCATGGTTTCATTGGCAAAGTAGCATATAATGGTAAAGTAGTTTGCAAGGGTTAAGGTGCTGCTGTAATAGATTGTTATGCTTCTTCATCCAAGGGCTTAGTTTATATGATTAGCTCTTCTATTGTTGAAACATGACATCTGTTCTTTGTGATGTTGGTTGGTCAGCCATTTTGAGGATGATTGCAGTAGTACCATCCAGAATATCATGGTTTTTGTTCTCATGTATTTTTACCAAGTATGTTCTATTGAGGTGGTTTCAGGTTTAGTGGAACCTATCATTTTTTTTTTCGAGATCTGATAATGGTACTATTGCAATTCAGATCAATAGTACCATCCGTTTGTTACAAATGCAATCTGATAGTGTTTTTTTCAGTATATAGTACATTCAGATCACTCATTAATGTTTTAAGTTTTTTTATTTTGGCTTATTCTAGCAAATTTCATCTCATTTGAAAATCTGGATGTTTTGTGTCTTGAAAACATCCGGATTTGTAGCCTATTACAAAATCCGTTTGTTTTACCTGTCAAAACAAACGGTTGTTTCTTCTTATCAAAACAATCAGATTCTAGGCTCATAGAAAACCGTTTGTTTTTGTCCTACAAAACAACCGGCTGTCAGCTGATAACAAAACAGCCGGTTCCCAAATAGACAGCCTCGTACAGTACATCCCTGCCATTTTGCAGGAAACACCCCCGGTACAACTGAGGGCCTGTTTGGGACGGCGTAACTTAGATTATAAGCGCAATAAGCGAACTAAGACCGCCAAACAGGTCGCTTTTTTTTCGCGACCACCCAACGCCGCCCGCGGAAAAATCGGCCTCAACACTGCGTTTTCGTTAAGCGTGGGATGAGGCGCTTATCCAAAACGCTAAGCTTTTACGCTCTCGCCAGATTCATCGTCTGGCGAAGCTGCTTCCTTCCGCCGCCAGCGCAGAGAAGCTCCGTCCGCCCGCGTCGCCGGCGTTAGGCCCGAAGGGCGGCGTGCGCGGCTGGCAGCGCGCGCGACCATGAAGCACCCGTCCACGTCGGAGAAGGGGCTCATGGGCAAGTAATCGTGGCCTGGGATCTCGACGGCGGACAAAGCTAGATAACATCGAGCTCGGGCGGGACGGTGGATCGCGCAACTTGACCCGGCGGTGGCTACGCCGGGGCTCGGGCGCGGGGGAAGGGGGCCGCCGCTGCCTTGTCGCCGCTTAGCCGGGATGACGCTGCTGTCGTGGTAGATGCGCCGCAGGCCTCCGGGCCGGCCGATGTGAGGCGGCCGCCGCAGCTTGCCGGCCGCCGGCCGGGGCCGGGCCGGCTTCGGGCCGCGGGTAGATGCATCGCCGGGCCTCCGTGATGCGCCGCCCGGGCCTTCGCCGGGACGCCGGCCTCCGGCTATCCATGGCACCGCCGGGCCGCCCACAACGCCGGGCTTCTTGCGATTTTGGAGAAAAAATCAAGATGCCAAACACATTGCGATTTTGGAGAGCGGCGTTTTTAGAAAGCGGCTTATTAAAAAAGTGCGCTCATAATCTACACGGGTTCTAAAATCGCGGTCCCAAACGGGGCCTGATAATAACGCGACACACCCGCGATGCCTCCGTCATCGATCCGTAAGATTCGCGGACTTCACACGCCGAAAGCACCGCCGTGAAGAAGCTGACGGCCACGCTTTGCCGGATTTGTGGAGGAAGCCCAACTCATTGAAGATGCCGCAATAACCAACAACCGGACACACCGAGCTGCATCGATTCGTTGAAAGGACATCGGCAGCTCCCCCTCCATCTCGGCAAGAAGGAAATCCGCCACCGCTAGCCCCAAAGCCGCCAGAAATGGAAGAAATCCGCCCGACGACCATGAACTTCGCCCGGTCGGAATCGATCCCCACGGTCACCAGCCACGCCAAAGAACCCGGGAAAAGCAAGGCGTGCGGGGAAAGAGAAGAACTTCCCTCTCGCACCAAAAAAGGAAGGCTCACATACCCGACGGCGACCATGGCGGTCAAGATCCAGCCAGCCCACCACCGGCCGCTCGAAGGAGCACCTTATTCGCCCGACCGAAGTGGCCTCCGACCACCACCCCGGACGGACCAGTTGCACCATCAACCGACGGCCCAGCAAACCCTAGCTACGCCCGGGCGGACACCACCGACAAGCAAAACCTAGGCCTAGATAACTTCATACCTAACCTATATACATCAAGACGGGCGATTCCGTGGTCCGCTTCCCTCTCCGCCGCCGAGCCGGCCGCCGGAGAGGAAAGGGACCGACGGAATCGCCGCCGGCAATGCTTCCGCCTCGAAGTCGCCCTTTCCGCCTCGGAGCACTGTAGCAGGGGAAAAGAACGAGCCGAGCCGTCCCGGTGTACTTGCCAGAGATCGAATTAGTGTACGAGTAGTGATTATCTTTCGGGTTCTTTGTTAACTACTAGGTCTGTGTATGGCATGTGCATGTACTACGATTAGTTCATCTGACACAATTTTGTCTTGAAAAGATTAGGAAATGGACACAGTTTGGATTAACTGGAGTGAGTAATAAATAACCAATACACACACACACAGATCAGCGAACCAACAGACGACGGAATGAAGGTCACACTGGATCAGTCAAAGCGGCCGAAGGTGGTGTTGACGAGGTAGTCGGCGATGAGGCGGGTGGCGCGCTCCGTGGGGTGCACGGCGTCCCAGAACACGTAGCGGTCGGCGTCCGGGCACGTCCCGGTCCCCCGCCGGCAGCGCCGCCGCCCACGCGCCGCACGCGTACCCCATCTCGTAGGTGCCCGTCCCGCAGCACCCGACGTCGGCGCGCGCGAAGCCGTGCCGCCCCGGGTCGCGCACCAGGTCGTCGAAGAAGCCGTAGACCTCGGCCACCCGGATCTCGGCGCCCGGCAGCGCGCCGCCCAGCTCCAGCTCGCGCACCATGTCCGCGAGCGCCGCGTTGAAGGCGCGCGCCGCGGCGTTGTACTCCTCGGCACACCGGCCCAGGGCGCGGGCGCGCTCCAGCGGCAGGCAGCCCATGGGCCCGAGCCCCGTGAAGCCCACCTTGCGGGCGCCCAGGCCGTAGAGCTCCACCAGGAAGGCACGGGCTTGGCCCACGAGGTAGTCCGTGTACTCGGGCAGCGTGAACTCGAGGAACCGCGTCGTCGTCAGCGCGAAGTAGTTCTCGATGAAGTCGTTGGTGCCGATGCTCACGGCGTACACGGCGCCGGCCACCACGGCGGCAGCCTCGCCGGCGCCCAAGTGGTCAGCCAGCCGGGACTTGTACTCCCGGAACATGTCCAGTTGCTTCCACAGGGGGATCACTCTCTGGATTCACCACCAACCATCACAGTGAGATTAGTAGTATCACTTGCGGATCTTCTTAGTAATTGAATTCACGAGCGGGGAAATCATTAGAACTTTCAATTATTATCTTATATTATTTGATCAATAAAAGTATTTTATATGTTAACTTTCAAAGACTACAAATTACTAGGAGAAATAGAAAAGTTTTTCGATAAGTTAAAGTACTTGCTAGCTCTCCTCGCCACGCACACCCCCACGACAAGGGCACATGCAGTCTGTTGTGTCTCTTGGTCCCACCTAGGAAATGAAGCATACAAGATTTTTTTTTTTCATCTTAAACTGTTTGACACAACTTCACCAACAACATCATAAGATTTCTTTCATCTTGGGTCTCCATCTCTGTGGGAGTAAAGAAAAGGAGCTTCATCTGTGAAGTTGTTTTGGGGAGAAAAAACGTTTGGCAAAAAAACATCATGTTGTTGGTGAAGTTGTGTCAAACAAGGTCCTAATATAATGGGCAATTGCGTGACGTAAATTTCGAACAAATTTATATGCTAAGTTGAACCTAAGCGAGTTTGTGTTGTATAGCAATGATCCTCGACGATTACGATGGAGCCATTGGAGCCTCCCCGACCCATCTACTTCCCAGGCGACGTCGACGGCGACCCCACACTCCCCTTCATCGATCTTCCTCCCCATGCCGTCCCCCTCCGATCCAACCTCATTTCGAAGTTCCCCATCTCCGGATCTACCGGTCCATGGATGTTCTCAGCGCCGTCGCCTCGGCTGGCCGGGCGGCCATCTTGGAGCCGGCAGCTACCTCCTAGGCGACCAACGAGTCCATGGTGGGGGCCGGTCCTTCCGTGCCCGTGTGGCCGAGCGGGCACGCCACACCGCCTCTTCGCCGGAGGTTCCCGCCGATGACGAACTCGTGCCGCCGCCGCACCCGATGTTGAGATGCCCCCTTTCGTAGCTCCCGCCGCCATCCTCGACTCTCACTGATGGTGGATGAGATGGTGAGAACAACAAGGAGGACCAAAAAGCGCTTCGGCTTGCGGGGGGACGCGCCTTCTCCTTGTCCCCCTCCGCCCAGCCTTTCTTCCCCAGTAGATCCGCGGGCAGGGGCAAGGGCCTTCGGTGGGAGGCAGTTAAATGCACGGCTGCGGCTCCGACCGACCTCGACTCCCCGGCGCTTCCTCGACACCCAACCTCGAGGCCGCAATGCGAGGAGCGCACCAGTATTCCAGCCATCACCGTTTAGCCGGGCGCACGAGGCGGCGGGGCTCGGGCATGCTTTCTACCTAGGAAGTGCCACCAAGGGACTCAAAACCATACGGTGCCACAAGGCCATGGCGAGGCCAAGCGTGCGGTGGGCACGGACGTGAGGGTCCCTCGCCCACCAATGGCGACTATTGTTAGGGTTGAACACTAACAAAAATCACCGACTATTGTGACCAATGGCTGCTCGGCGTTTCGCCTACCGGAAGTGTAATTTTATTCTTCTCCTAATGCATAATGTGCTCACCACACTTTCGAAAAAAAAAAATCCTCAACGATTACTCGTGCAGATTAACTAGATTAAATTGAGTGTTGGCCAAAGGATGACAACTTGATTTAGCTTGGCTAATTGGAGGTTCCTTGCATAGGTAGTTTCTCGAAACAAGGAAAAAAACACAAATATCCACATCGGATACGAATGCGTCCCTACTTGGACGGACTCAAAAGTAGTTGGTCTTGTAAATTCGAGTATAGAGAATGGCCATCGACAATAGTGTTTCCGTACTTGTGTTCGTCAACACTTTAACACCGCTCACTGCCACTGACACGAGAATTCGCTTGCATGCCAGTGAATGTGCAGCGGGAATCTTGCAAAAAAGTGCTGCCGGCATTCTTTTGGTTCAGCAACATCTGTATCGCAGTAAATTCAAATTCCGTGGGCCAAGGGTAGTTGAAAAGTACTTTTACTCCATTTATTATCTAGCAAAGAATACAATTCTATCATAGGAAGTTAAAATATCTCAGATTAATTGACCATATATACAAAATTATTAGTTTTCTCATTAGATATATTCTTATAAAATATATTTAGCGTGAAAATATTAATATTTTTGGTAACCAGATATGGTTTTTTTTTTTTTTTGACAACTTATATGGTCAAACTTTTGAACACTTGAACCAACAAAGTAACTAAAATTGTACTACTCGTTTGAGACGATGAGTCAAACCTAGGACCGATGGCTACTGAAGCCACTAGGCCACACACTCTTTCGCAATTGGTGCCGTAGTTTGCTATGTCTAACTTTACATAAGATTGATTTTATCACGCACCAAAAACTCTTAGCACTTAGGCCACTTTGGAACATTGAAATTATACAGTAATTTTACATAAATCAGTTCATCAAAGAAACAGGTAAGTTGCCTACGTTCCAGAGAGAACATGAATGTTATAGTCAAACTTCTCTATTTGATTTTGATTAAAGATTGTATAAACATATCTTAATATATTTATTTATAAAATTTAAATAGAAATGTGAAAAAAAAACGAACAGAAATGAACGATATTGTAGAAGATGTTGAGATGCACTTACAAATACACGCGAGGTGGCAACATCAAGCCCAGAGCCGGCAGAGGCGAAGCAAACGCCGATCGCCATGTCCCGGATGCCATAGGCCGGGTCAAGGTAGGCCGGCACGAAGGCGCCGCCGAGCCCGGAGGGCCTCCGGTAGAAGTCGGTGGCGACGCGGCCGTTGCTGAACCGCCCCGTGGCGCGCCGCCCCGCCGCCGCCGGGAACGGGAAGTCCCGGCCGTACGGCGGAAGTTGCTCCGCACCGCCGTCGGGATGGCGTTGTTGTTGCCGGCGTCGACCGTGGAGTCGCCGAACACGATAAGGGCCGTCGCGACGCGCCGCCGCCTGCACCGGTGGCAGCAGCAGCAGGTGCAGGTGTAGGAGCGCCGCCCGGGAGGATGGGGAGGAGACGGCGGCGGCGGCCATGCCTGACGGCTGCCGCAACCGCAACCATGCTGCCGCAACCGCGTAGGCAGGCCTGAGAACCTGAAGGATGGATGCCTTTTTGAACAGGAGGGAGGGGGAGCCATGGCGTGAAAAGCGTCTGCATGTTATGGGGGCCTCGCGGTAGTAAAGCCAGAGGCGTGGTTGCATGGGGGTCTGTGCGGCGGGTAGGTGTGCCGGTGCTCTTCCAGGCTCGAGTTGCATGGGGCCACGCAGTAGTAAAGTCATACTAGCTTGCCTGTTTTTTTTTAAAAAAAAAAAAAAATTAATAATGACAAGAACTTTAAGGATATATTTAGGATTGCTCTACAAAGTCCATCTCGAATCAGCTAAAAAAACGAGTTTGTGGAAGTAAAGCAGAGTACTCAAGGAGAGTGTGTGGAAACGTGGACCAGAACTAGGACAGTCCCAAACATACCCTAATAAAGGTTCAAAAGAGTTCTATATGTACAATACACCTCTTACCTGCTTAATATCAGAGTACCATCCAACGTGCTTAATATTATAGTACCATCAAATGTGGATTCAAGGTCAACAAAAGTTGTAAATGTACTCTACAGTAATTATTTATAATCTAGAATATTTTTGGATCCTAATTAAACTATAGGTAATACCGGTAATAGGAGATATTATAATATATTTGACTATAGATTCTAATAATCTAGATTATTTAGATCTTATTGTTATTTTTTTTTGAGATTACACGATACAACGTAGGCGCCGACACACGCACTCACACTCACCCCTATGAACACACATAGGCAAACTCTACCCCTTATTGAGCACTTAATGCACAACGTCGGAAAATCCTAGAATAAGATAATGTGTCGCACCTAAGATTTGAACCTTGGGTGGAAGCCCCCAACCAATGGTCATTGTCATTTGCGCCGTGTGTTAATTGGAGTACAGATAACCTATAATCTTTAAATCATGTCAAAAAAAACCTATAATCTTTCAAAAAATGTTGGTAGTACTCCTCGGTTCCTGAAAAAACATGCAATTGTAGCACGTGTCATAGTTTAGTATCTCAAGTTTAAAACTATAGATAAAAAAACTATCAATATTTATGTTATCAAATAAATATCATTAGATTCATTATGAAATATATTTTTTAATAAATTAATTTCAAATCATAAAAGAGAATAGTATCCGGTAGAATTTTAGTTAAACATACAATATTTTTACATGTTTTGTGGAACAAAGAGCGTATTATCTAAGATGGATTGTTTTATCTAATTCCTTTAGTCCAATTGGAATCCATAGACCTTTACCCTTCAAGCTCAGCCTGCAAGAAATGCAGTTCTCAAGTCAACATACCCTTACTCTTCAAACTAAACCACCATTAGCCATTCTTGGCCAAAATTTGAGTAAACTCGCCAGTACCGAATACCGAATATATCAATTCTACCATGGGGGCCCTCGAGCAGACTACTATAGAACCGCGACATGTCAAAGGCTTATGAAAAATCTGAGTAGTGGTCCAGTCCGTATACAAGACCGACGAGAGGAGAGCCACAACTCGCCGAACGCCGCCAAGACGGCTCCCCCCCCCCGGTGTCCTCGCCGACGCTGGTGGGTGAGGGGAGCTGGCCTCCACGTCTGGCGATGGCCGTGGCCGGTGTTTTCTCGAGTAGGTGGTGTGTCCCTAGAGCTAGGGTTAGGGTTAGGTCTATGTTAGGGTTTCCGACGATGGCGTTGAGGCGGCGGCGGCGGCGCCGCCCAGAATAATGTCCTTCGCTCTCTTCCCGTCTCGGGCGGCGTTCGTCTCAGCCCGGCGACGAGGGTGTGGAGGTAAGGTCCGTTCTTGGATCTTGTTTAGAGTGTTCGGTTGGCGAGGTCTTCGCGCCTTGGTACGTGGAGGCTCCCGCCCCTACTTTCGTGGATGCGGTGGTGGTGCGGGTCTTCGGGAAGATTGGTGGTTTGACCGATTCGGCTTCACCGCGACGGAGGATGCTATCGTCGACTCCACCATCGTCGTTTCAACCTGGATAGTGATCCCGACGGATGGGCGTTTAACGACTTTTTGCGCCTTTGCGAGATCGAGCATCTTCGCAGTCCACCTCAACGACGAGGGTTTCCTCCGGCTTTTTGGTGCTTCAGGTTTGATAGTGGCGGGGGGTGGCGCGTTCTTCGACCGGCGGGGGCGGGCGGCCGGTGTCCGTTTCGGAAGGGTCTAAGGACCCGGTTGTAATTTTTTTTTTTGGGGTCCTTGTAGATTATAGGCGGGGGTAATCGTCATATGTATCCTTATACCGGTATACTTGTATTGCTTTTTCCTTAATTAATACATGTATACTTTAAAAAAAAATCTGAGTAAACTCGCCAGTACCGAATATATCAATTCTACCATGGGGGCCCTCGAGCATACTAGAGAACCGCGATTTTTCTTTTACTTATATTAATAGAAGTTGTAATAAGGTAGCGCATATCTTGGCGAAACAAGTTTCGAAGCACACTGCACGGAGATGTGGCATGTAACTCCTGAGTGTGTGTCTGAACTAGTACTGTCTGAGGCTTCGGCCGGTTGAATTTATTGAAAGGCAAGTCAAAAAAAAAAAAAAAAAGGCTTATGAAACATGATGAGTTTGCGATACCATTTACAAGTGCCAAACAAGGTTCTCTCCCCTTATTGATCCACAGATGAGAGAACCCATGGCTTCAACAGGGCCAAAGCGCAGAGCATGAAAGAACAATAAATGTTTTAAGTATGCAATAACACACAAATTAGTCTGGTTTCTTTGGGCATCCCTTCCACCTTGTTTCTATTAGGCACAGTATTTACACAAGGACACGCTACCCTTTCTAGGGAAAGCAAATCTCAGGAAGACGACGACCCTTGCCCCTGGGCTTGACCACGAGCCGCTGGGACCAGTAGGCCTGCGATGCGAGGACACGGTCCAGAAGTTCTTGTGGAACTGGCTGACCTCTTCGCTGTTGCGGGGATATACTTGCAGTGTGAACCAAGGTCTTCCACTTGTCCTGGTTCATCAATCAAGTATTTCAAAGTATGTTAAACAGAGAAATGTATGGTGGACATGGCAGAGCACTAGATCACCAGCACAGCAATGAAATCAACAGAATGACACTACTGACGACTGGTTTTGTAGGTCTTTTAATTGCGACTCATAATTGATAATACAAAAATGTGAGCTTATGTTTGAGAAAAGGTCACCTTAAGGTCGACATAGGTCCTGTGTTCTATATCGTCAAAGGCAAGCGTTTTAACAGCTCTCCACCTGAACAAAACAACATCAGGAGGGACACATGAGCCAACATGTTATCTGAAATAAACACAACTGAAACAAATTCATTGGACACAGACCTTCCAGTCCCAAGCTGTTCAACCGCTCCCACCAGTGTCTCAACCTCACCAACAGTGAAGGGCGTCCTTATGCGCCTTTGCCCACTTTCAGATCGCCTGGACCTTGAAAGGGGCACCATGGCTAGAGCACCTACGTCTGAAGGTCTAGGTGAAATAGGGATGATGGCTTGGGAGCTTGCTGATGTGTCTTGTGAAGCCATCTTAACAGGACAATGAACAGAGTACAGATCAGAGAGAGAGCGGCTTCGATAAGGCGCTTTTAGACTGCTGGTTGTCATCTCCGACATCAGCTTCAGGAAAAGGTTCTTCACACTTCATCCTGGAAATCATGGAACATTTAAGCTGCCTTCTTTGGATGTCCATGTATCCACCCCAACACACATAGATTGAGGTGGATACATGGGCGTTCAAACAAGCTTAAGAGAACTGTACTGTGTAAGTCACCTACCTAGCTAATGGCTCCACCATATCTGCAGTGAGGAAATCCATCTGTTCTGGTATAATGACTCCAGAGGGAGACTCTCGCTCACGTTCGCATTCCAACGTGAAGTCTATATTATTTAGTTTTTTATCATGACATATCCCAGCTTGACGAAGTGTCTTGTTGTCGTCTTGGATATCCTTTCCTTGAAGAAGAACACCAACGCGTAGACCGCCTTCCATTATATTATTGACAACATCCATGACAGTTCTCTATAGACATAGACGGACAACAAACTGTTACTGGGAAACACTCACAAGAAGAAAATATTTATATGCTCTGTATAGGTTACCAGTAAAACTATAGTGAAGACTCATTATTCCACACTGGAATGAACTGTTTGATAATTCAAAGGCAGAAATCTAACATGACAGTCAACTCAATCCAGCAATTGGAGCAAGCTCTGCATTACTAAATTTTGTACCCAGCACAGAAGTGTTAGACAGCCGTATATGGCTGGTTTGGGCCTTTGGCCTTGCGGCCAGCCTAGCTGCCCTGTGTTGGATTCCTTGTCCAGCAAGGTCGTTCGTAATGGAAAGAAAGACACCACTACTTCGCCTCTGAGTTGTATATGGTAGAGATACCGAGGTTGGTTCTGTTTCCATAAGCCGCCCCTACATCTACCTGTATATGTACGCAGTGGTGGAGGCAGGAATATTTTCTAGGTGTGGCGGGTTTATAAAGGTCGAACATGTACACCCTAGAACATTATCTAAATATGTATATTACTATGTTATCAGCAAATATAACAGAAATCCAAAAGTAAACCATTGGCACATAATACCTTTCATTATGTATCTGCTCTTTTTTGTTGGTACCATTTTTTATGTCGATTCCTTCAGATGTCAGACTCGTAGCCGTAGCCGGGCCGGCAGCTGTTCGCCGTCGTCAGGGGTCACCGACCGCCGCCCGCCACCTCTGCACCTGACGCACCGTTTTTTCGATGTGCGGTAGCTGATAGGTTTTGGTTTAAAAAAATAGGAGCCGTTGCATCAGGCATCGAAAAGCGTCGACTGAAATATGGAGCAGCCGGTCAGCCAGGATTGCAGGAAGACGAGTACGCTAACTTGCTTCCGTGGACCGTGGGCTCTTGATGTGGGCCCATGAGATACTGCTATAGCCCATCCATGTATCAGCCAACAGCCATGTGTGTTTCACTTTCACGTATACGTATATACACATACAGTATATACTAGTGTTTTGTCTACATTTTAGGTATGGCGGAGGCCAGACCTTGCCATACAGCTGCCTCCACCTCTGTATGTACGTGTATCATGTAACCCCAAATCAATCTATAATCTTATGCTGCATACCTTCTCTCATGGTATCAGATTACTTTCGATCCTCCTCTCTTCCACTGCATCTCGTGTTGCCTTGTTGCCTTTCTCGCGCGTGATCTCACGCTGCGCCCGCACCGCCTGTCCCGCGGCCCTCGCCTTCCCGCCTCTTTGCTCAGGTGTACAGTCGTCGACCCTGGTTGACTCCAGCTATCTCCTGGACCTCCGGGATCACCTTTTCAGCCACCTGGACAGATTCCTGCAGCATCGCCTCCTATGCCTGCGGCACACCATCCTGCTGGTGCCATTCCAATTTTGCCAGTTCAGAATCAGCACTCTATGAGTACATGTGCCAAGCACGGTTTCCGGGTCCTGGATCTATACCATGCAGCACCATTATCTCCAGTACCCAGGACGTACGTGCTGCCCTTGTTTATCCTAATTGGAGAGCTGCCATGGAAGAGGAATTTTCTGTGTTAGTGCATAACAACACTTGGGATCTTGTTCCTCAACCATCCCAGGCCAATGTCGTCCCAAGCAAGTGGATACTCAAACATACATCAAGGCAGATGGCTCCCTTGAACTGTACAAGGCGCGCTGGGTGGTTCGAGACTTCACACAACGGTCCGGTGTTGATTTCTCTTAAACTTTCAGTCCCGTAGTCAAGCCAACCACAGTTCGCACTGTCCTCTCCCTAGCTCTGTCTCAGAACTGACCTATACACCAACTGGATGTCAAGAACGCTTTCCTCCATGGCAACCTATCTGAGACTGTTTATGCAGTGCAGCCTATTGGGTTTGAAGATTTGGTGCATCCCAGTTATGTTTGTCGCCTGAACAGATCATTATACGGCCTCAAGCAAGCTCCTTGTGCATGGCACAGTTGCTTCGTGTCCTTCGTTGTGTCATTGGGATTTGTGGAGATCAAGTATGATACTTCACTGTCTGTGTATCGTCGAGGGACTGATGTTGTGTATCTGCTACTATACGTCGATGATATTGTGCTCACTGCTTCCTCCTCAGTTCTACTCTGGCACACCATTCAGTCTTTGCAGCAGGAGTTTTCTATGAAGGATTTGGGCTTAACTTCACCACTTCCTTGGCATGCCTGTTCAGCGGTGTCCTACTGGTCTTTTCCTTTCTCAGCACCAGTAAATCTTGGAGATTCTAGATTGTGATGGCATGGCAGATTGCAAATCATGCAGTACACCTGTTGATACAAACCATAAGCTTTCGGCTGCTGCTGGGTCCCCTGCTGAAAATGCTACAGATTCTCTTCAGTACCTCACCTTTACTCGGCCAGATATTTCTAATGCAGTTCAGCAGGTTTGCCTCCATATGCATGATCCACGAAGTCCACACCCTTGCTGCCCTCAAGCGCATCCTGCGTTATCTTTAGTGCACACTTGACTTGGGTCTTCTTCTTTGGCCCACATCTCAGATGCTGATTGGGCTGGTTGTCCGGATACTTGGAAGTCTTCCTTGGCGACAACCTAATCTCCTGGTCATCCAAGCGCCAGACCACTGTATCTCGATCCAGTGCGGTAGCTGAGTACCACGCCATGGCAAATGCTGTTGCTTAAGGCACCTTAGCTGCACCAACTCCTTCAGGAGCTTCAAAATCCATTGCATTGTGCCACTTTGGTCTACTGTGATAACTTAGCTCAGTTTACATGTCCAGCGATCCAGTCCAACATCAGCACACCAAGCACATTGAGATTGATCTTTACTTCATCCGTGATCGTGTTGCTGTTGGTGATGTTTGAGTTCTTTATGTGCCCACATCGATGATATATGCACCAAAAGTTTGCCGTTTCGGTTTTTCAGGAATTCAGATCCAGTCTCAATGTCTGCAGCAATGGTGCTTCGACTGCGGGGCGTGTCAGCCGTATATGGCTGGTCTGGGCCTTGGCCTTGCGGCCAGCCGTTGTAGCTGCCCTGCATTGGATTTTTGGTCCAATAAGGGTGTAGATTGAGTTGTATATGGTAGAGATACTGAGGCTGGTTCTGTTTCCATAAGCGCCCCTATCTCTACCTATATATGTACATTCATCATGTAACCCCAAATCAATATATAATCTTACGCGCATAACTTCTCTCAAGAACTAAAAAGATAAATCCATCAAGTTAAGTGCGCTCTTGCAGCCTTGCAGATTTCATCAATGATACTGTATAATAAATTAACAGCAGCAACACCAAAAAGATTGGGATGCCAAATGAATGAATGATTGCTTATCAATAACTTGTGTATGCCCATGTAGTGTTTACCTTCAGTGATCCAATGGTTTGCGTTTTCTGGGACCTTAATGAACAATTCTGGGATGTTGAATGACTTGATTCGTAGCTTAACTGAAAAGAGGAAAAAGAAAACTGATAAGCAATAGATTCAACAGCAACAAATATAACACTACAGTATCCAAGAATACCATGGTAGTTCTCAGATTCACACGATTTATTTTGACCTCCAGTAGCAAACGATGCCCCGCTAGCTGAAACGCCAAGTGACATTTTCTTTTAGTAATAGAATCAAAACAATGACTGAGGCCATCAATGCCATGTGGAAGATTGGGTTTTGACTGACTCAGTGCGATATAAGAACTTTGTGTCTGCATAATCCTAAAAAACTAAAGACTTCAAATTGCCAGGTAAAGTGATTTGATAGTACAAAATACCTTCAGCTAGCATCTCTTTAGCAAAAGATGTTGTATGATGTGCTAGTTTTTTCTTCTTGAAAATCGTCCTTTGCACCTTTTGACGTGTGGTGGATATCTTTTTCCCACATAAGTTTAGCTTGCTACCTATTGATTAAGATAATCGGTAGCTCTTGATTAGTCCCATTCATGGATTGGCTAGTAACCATGAAAGTAGAGAGAAGCAAATGGAAACATGCTTGTCTTTATGGCAGCTATGGATCATTTAGTAGTGTAGATAAAAAAACATTAGCACTGTGGGATTGGCATACCTTTGTTCGACAACCCTCCACAGATCTTTTTTGATGGAATCCCTCCACAAATCTTATTACGTGCTGCCTTCCTTACCTTCGAGGCAAGCAATTTCCTTATCCTATGGTTACCTAGATATTGTGGTTTGCAACCCTTATTTTCTATGGTGCTTGGATGTGTGCACCCAGAAGAATTTTCATCATCATCTCTATCTGCAGTATACTGCACTTCACCTCGATACAAGGAAGAGGTTTGATGTTCCTTGCCATGGCTGCTCAGAGGAACACATGAGCTACTGTCAGAACTAACCAAAGCTGGAGGTTTTCCATCCACATCCATGGAATCGGATATACCGTAAGCCACAGCATGCCCATTGGCTTGTCTTCTGATCACTTTAGGTTCAGCTTGCTGCACTTGTTCAGGCTCTGCTGAACTTGAGGGTCCAGGATGGTGTATTCCATAAGATCCACACTCAGGAATTTTTGCTAACATATTTGATTTCATTGTTAGTGACTCTAATATTGATTCAGCTTCATTTCTTGTCGACGAGTTCTCTGCCAAGCAGTTGTTAGGTTGCCTCGAAAGGCACTGACACTACCAGAACCCACATCTTTCTCCATAGCCACACCTTTTAGAGGCAAAATTCCATCAGAGTGTTCTTCCTTAACTGATTTCCTTTCTTCTGGTAATAAGTTTCCTGCCACAGTTGCAAGCAAATCAAATGCACACATATCATTCTCATCATTCTTTCTTCTGGTAGAGCGTTTTCCCTGCATTACAATTGAATTGTTAATATGGATTCAATGGGAAAATTGTGGTTAAAGGAAGACACCCAATCAAAGAATATGTACCCGAGCTGAGTTTGGAACAGGTGGCATAGTTGGAATTCGACGGCCACAGGATCCATAAACCAATCCCTTGCGCACCCTCATATGTTGATGTCAGTATGTCACCACCTACACAGAGGGCTTTCACAGACAGCAAAGTGGTACAAAAACCACATCGATCATCTTTCCCTGCACAAAAATAACTCGAATTTCACTCATCACAGATCGCTTAAGAAATGGTGACCAGTCACAGGGGCAGATCCAGTAAAGGGACATGTGTACACCCAATAATTTTTGCAAAAACTTCAAAAGTTAGGGTTTCGGTGCTCAGATTCGCACAGCATACGGGGAAGGGAAGAGAAGGGGTGGGCGTACCTGGTGGGTGCTCTACACCGGCGAAGAGAACAGACCAACGAAAGCCTCAGCACCTGGCCTCGGGGCGGCGGCGGCCCAACAGTTGAGAGCAGCGAGACGGGAGCGAGATAGAGGGAAGAGGGATGCAGCGGACGGAAGGGGAATGACTGCGCAGAGGAACACACTACTGTCAGAACCAACCAAAGCTGGGGTTTTGCATCCACATCCATGGACTCAAGATACTCGTCCAAAAATAAGTGTTAAATCTCGAATTTCAATTCAAGGAGATAACCGATATACGACATGACTAATCTACGGGTATTTATTTTATATCATAATTATGAATATTTTATTTTGTTATATATATTTGGTCAAACTTAAAAATGTTGACACGAGAAGTACAATTTATTCTAGGACGTAGTGAGTATACCAAATGTCCATCCATGGCGGTGGAAAAAAAAACGCATTACATGCTTCTTGTGGGTATGTTTTTGTAGTTTTTTTTTAAATCTGGTTTTTTATTTTTCTTTTAAAAAGTCTAAGTTCAAACATATAATAATTTGGCTACTACAAAAAAATTCATCACAATAGTACCATAAAAACTACAGTTACAAATTATTCCATAATTATAGAAAAGAGTAGACCTAAATCTATAACAAAAACATTATACTAAAACGTATCATATTATATATTTAATGTGTAGATTTACTCATGTGTTTCATTTTTTTATTTTTTCCGTGACTTACTATGATTTTTCAAAGGTTCAACCAAAATAAATAAAAAAAGACAAAAAACAAAACCACCTTCAAAATTGCTCTAGGGAGATAAATGCACGGTTTGAAAATTTGGAAGGTGGTTTGTCTGGTTTTATGGTTTGGGAGGAAAAAATGGGCATTTGTAAAGTTAAGCGGAGAAAAGTAGACCTTTGTCCTTTTTTTTTTCTCTCCTTTTTTTTTTTGTTATTCTTGTTGCTTTTTATATCTATTCTCTTCGTTGGACACTATCTATTCTCTTCATTGAACCGAGATTATATCACATTCATGTACTAGTGTGCCCTGAGTATGACTATAGAGATCATTGCACTGACAGCAAGCAGGCACGTGTCTTCAAGATTAGGGCCAATGGCCTCTTCATGCTCAAAGAAGGTACACTCGAGACCAAGCAGCCACGGGGCTTCATGATTGGCTGATCAGATTTTAGTTGATTTTAGCTGATTATGGTTGATTTTTGTAAGAGAAAACAATGTTCCATGACTGAAAAGGTTGGCTGATAAGTTGATCCTAAATACTAACACATTGAAGTATTGAACTCTACCTAAAACCTACAGAAAGGCTAAAACTCACTCGTGTGATTTGGCCCACTCTGTCACTTAATTTTTTTTGGTCTGCGCTGTGCTCCATGTGGATCGTTGCCCATTCAGTACTTAGCTCCCACACGTATGAGTATTTTATGTTTCATGGCCCAACTTGTCATTGCGTTTTTAGGGGACACGCCATTTTCTATTTTTGAATTGTTCTTTCATTTTCCCATTCTTCTTCTCCCTCCCACTTTTGTCTCCCCGGTGATGACAGCGAACCGAGGTGGAGCGCCTCCTCCTCGTCGATTCGTCGAGTTTGGTGATTTCTTCATCCATTTCCTGCTCTAATCTCATAGATTCTATTGTTCTCTATCTAATTTGTGTTTTCTTTTTTCATTCTATTTGGCCCCTAGCGCAGTTGGTTGGTTTCGTCTCCCAGCCGCCGAAGGGGAACCCAGCGGAGGCGTCATCCTCATCGGCGATTCGCCGTCTTTTGGTGCTCCCCCTTTCGTGTTCGCGGTGGTGAGGGCGAAGCGCGACTTCCCGATGTTGGTTCTGGCGCCCTTGGTGTTTTTTTGTCCATTTCTTGCTCGAATCTCTTATATCCTATTGTTCTCAAGTTGATTTTGGTGTTTTTTCCTTGTATTTGGCACCGGCGTAGTTTGTTGATTTCGTCTCCCCCGCAATGGTTCCTTGTTTTGGCGTAGTTAGTATTTGGATTACGCTTGAGGCCTTTGGTGAACTGGTGTCATATCATGTGTTGTCGAGTTTGCTTCATTGGTGAGTATTTCCTCTATTTCTCATTGATTTGGTTTAATTTTCATTTTGTATTGGTTTCATCTTGTTTATGTCAAGTCTCAATTTGTTTTTGTTATCCTCGGTGGAGTTTATGATTCATTGTTACTCATGAGTTCTATGCCCTTTTGATTGTGTATATGTGCCCCCTCCCCCCTCCCTTTTTTTTACTTTACTTTTATGTTCCCCTTTTGATTTGATCAGCTTGATGCAACCAGTAGGTTGTGTTTAGACAGTAGGGATCTTATCAGTTTTAGTCTAGATGTATTTTTTGTGATGCCCTCAGTTTGATTTTACTAGTGGCTTCATCTCACTCGTTTTGCTAGTATGTTGTCTTCCTTGGTATATGTTCATTATACTTTGGCATATCTAGTTGTAGATTGGTCCAGTAGTACCCTTTGGTGTATTGTACAGCCTATAGGTGTAGCAGCCATGTGAGTTGTATTTTTATATATTTTTATATAGAATAATCTATATTTTTATGTCAATATTAAATGATTTTTAGGTATTCGTTGATGCTGGTTAGACTTTAATTTCCCAGTTCATTTTTGTATAGATGGTGTGAAAGAAGCGCTGAGCTCACTTTTTTAGTGGGTCGGTATCTCGGTTCTATTGAGATGCATGTTGAGTTTTAGTTTCATTATTGCTAATTAAGAGCAGATTAAATGCCAGATAATCAATTGACGGGTTGGTTTTGTGAGGCACACATGAGGGGTATACTTTGATTTCCTTGCTAGTTGCTAATCGAAGAAGCATCATAGAAATAGTATCGACAAATTTGCTAGTTTTTTTGTGAATTTGCCTCCAAACCAGTGTGAATTCATCATGTACTGGAGTTTGACGCACAATTTATATGGTGATATGGAGAATTATCTGTTTGTTGCATACAATAGAAAGTATTTATGCTAGTAATAAAGAATGAAATTTTAGGATGTTTGAATATGCATTTTCTATTGTATAGCTTTGCTGCATTCAATTTTTGACATCTATTGATAAAGTTCTGAATGACTTCTTTGTTGTTTTATGGGTACACGTATCCTAGTTACAGTGTGGTTCAACTTTAGTTTCGGTTTTTTTATGATCCATAATTTTTTAGACTCTACATATGTGATTAGAAGTGTTTAAATTGATAATTCTTATTTTCATTACTCCTTTTTAGCCATTAGTAGCTACTTTGATCACGGCACTGTAATTTCTATCAAGGTCACGGCACTGTAATTTTCATCACTCAAGTTTGATAACTCAAAAACTATCCTTTCAAATTCATAACGCTCGCCGTTGACAAAAGATTAGAAATTTGGAATTGAGTCGTTTGTCTTAATGCAAAATACATTGAATAAAAGGCACCGCGATGTAGCTCTCCCTCTCTACACAAAGAGAGTTGTAGGAGTAGGATAATAAATGGGAGAATAATCTAACCGACCGAGCAAGCTCATTGTTTTCTTGAGACAATGTGCAGTGTGATGATCCAGCTCCTCCTCGTCAAGTCAGCCTGTTCAGTGGCTTCCCCGGACGTGGCTCCTACCTCATCAGTTGCTTCTGCTTCCACGCGCTGGGTCTCGCCGGCCGGCAAGAAGTACCACACGGGGCTCGACACGCCTCCGGTCGACACCGCTGGCCACCGGACGACGGAGGCTCTGGTTGCCATGCTGTAGACCACAGCCTCGTAATCTCCCCCGCGCGGGCCGTCCCAGTAGTAAACGCTGTTGGCGCTGACACCCTCGCCGCGCACCACCGCTGCGTCGTTCAAGCCGACGAACAGAGCGTTCCCTCGCAGATCCTTGGCCTCGACCACGCTCCAGCACGGGCTGCTCGGCGAATTCCCGGGATCGAACCTGAGAACGAACACGTCGCCCTCAAAGATGCGGATCCAGCGCCGGACTCCTCCTTTTGGCGCCTCGACAGTCGCGTTGCCGGCGCCGGTGGGCCGCCTCCATACCTGGTAGAGCACGCCGTCGCAGAGCACCAGGTTCTTGGCGTCCGTGACCTTGGAGATGGCGTCGTACGGTGAAGGGAAGACGACGGTGCCGAGGGGCAGTTTCGGCAGTGGCCCCACCTCCATGGGTGGCACCCGGCGGCGGCGGCATTGGTGGTTGAGGTGGAGCACGTGCACCTGGCCGTCCTTGGCCAGGCAGTAGACCTTGCCGTCGTCGTCGCTGTACGCCACGTCGACTGGGACGACGTCCCTGTCCATGAGCGGGCCCGTGTCGTCGATGTGCGACCTGCCGTCGGACGCCCGCCTCTGCACGGCGACCCTGTTGGGCCGGCACAGGCTCGCCGCGGTGAAGTCGAGCCGCGTGGGGTTCGGCGAGAAGACGATCTTGGGCGCCGGCTCGTGTGCGGGCTCGTAAAGCCCCGGGTCAAGCGGGATCTCCTCGCCCGTGGACGGGTTGAACAGCAGCGGGCGCTCGGCGTCGCCCGCGACGAGCGCGAGCCACCCGTCGCGCGACGCGCCGACGCAGCGGAAGCCGCCCATCGGCCCGGTCGGCCGGTGCAGGTCGAGGAGCCTGGCCCAGCGCCGCGCGTGGTGTGGAGCAGGCCGCGAGCGACACGGGGTGGCCCGCGGCGTCGTCGGCGGGGAGCACGGCGAGGGGCCGTGAGCGGCGGCGGGAGCGCGGAGCGCCACGCGCCGCAGACGGCGCGGCAGGAGGCGTAGTCCCTGAGCGCGCAGCACGCGGCGATGCTGGAGAAGAGGCCGGCGTCGAGGTCCGCCCACGGCCGGAAGGAAGATGAGGCGGCAGCAGGCATGTTGACGCTGCCGCTCATCGGACTTGAGCGTACGAAAAGAGTTGTTCAAGGAGACGTTGGCATGCAATCCATGGTAGGAGAGCGTGCATATATGCAGGCATACAGCACGCGTGCACGTAGAGCTCACGGCCGGGTCTCCTTGTTGCTCTGTAATCGACTCGTTCGTGTACAACTAGAGTTGTCAAGCGTATGGAAGTTCATACACTTCTTCTTCTTTTCGTATATAACTAAGTAAAAGTCTCGCAGTGCGTTGCAACGGTGTGTACGTGATCAAAAGATAACACACATACATTTTTGCTCTGCAAGATTTTTTTTCTTATTTACGACGTCATTTTTCTATTGCACACAACACTACACATATGCTACCAACATATATAATTTTGATAGGTGTTAGCCAAAAGGTGTAAAAGTGTCATAGCTTTTTTTTTTTTTTTTTGATAAAAAAAGTGTCATAGCTTTATTCCAGCGGCCCAACAAAAGTATCAATTCATATATGCTTGTGTGCGATCCTTGCCGCCTGTCGTCTGTTTGAGTTTCGCGTTGCCATCCATTGTCGCAAGTCGCGCCGCTCCGGCTGGAACACGTCGACAACCGTTTCCATACATGATGGTCTTGAACATCTTGCAGTACCTCTCGTTAGTCATCACTCATGCCCTCCATCGACGGCACGTTCAAGCCATGGTACTGACCGTCCCCTTCTCCGGCCGGCGTTAAAGATTGATTTGTTATCTGTTTAAGATTTCAGTTTATGGTCAGATTGTTCAGCGATCAATTTCTTTAAAATAAGCCAACAAATGCATAAAAACTCACCGCATACACTTTTATGGTGACTCTTATCACTGGCCAAACAAAAAAAAAACGAAGAAAAAATATACTGCCTACAAGCTTTCTTTTTTATCTATTTGCATACCGGCTTTGACTCCGCCGTGGTCCCCTCCCGTCCTAATTGCGCAACAGCACACCGCGCCCCCGTTTTGCACAGCATCTTGTCCTCATCGTTATGATTGGCGTCGTTCTGGGCCTCGCCGCGGTGATGCTCGGCACACTCGATGCACACACGGTCGCAGGCGTCCACGACGGCACGTCCATCAGTGCCGAGCGGTGCGCGGACATAGGATGCGAACTGCAGCGCCGCTTAGTCGCTGACGGCGCTTCTCCGCTTCGGCGTCTCAGTCCCATCATCCCGCACCTCGATGGATTGGCCACGCTGGTTCTGCGACTCACGACGGCCGGCCATCCCGTGCTTCGATGGCGCTGGTCGGCTCTGGAGTCACGATCCCTCACCGTGCGCCTTGAAGGATCAAACTGCCACCGCGTGCCTCGACGGATCAAGCTGCTTTTATTAATTGGGTTTGATCCAACCTTAAATCTATGAACACGTTGTTGTTTCCCTTGCCGGAGCCGGCGGTGCTGAAGGCCGAGTGTGTCAAGTTATGGTAGATCATCGCCGTGTGCGTCGTAAGTCTTCGAGTCTGCTCCGTCGTCTGCGTCGCAACGCCCACGGTGTCCAAGATCGTCAGCGTGTCCGTGTCATCATCCGCAATTCCGCACCAGCGCCGTTGGCCACAACTCCAAGGATGATGTGGATCGATAGACGGTCACTGCCGTGAAGGGGCAGCACAGCAGGGCTGGTCGTGGCCGCCGCCGCAGCATGCCGCCGTATATATAGGGAGTCCACGTGCATTAGCAGATCTTCTTTCTCTTCTGTGTAGATAGAAGTAGGGACACCCAACAGCACATATTAATGAATCTTCCTCCACATGATGAAGTTATTGGACGTGATTATGTATAGCTATAGATGATATATAGAATATAATAATCCAATTTCCTCCATGACAAGCTGGACGTGCTTTCCAATTTACTTTAGCCTGCTTCGAGTCGAACTCTGCAGTTTGGAGCGAATTTTATTTTCACCAACACGCAAAACAATCGGCCTGGCACCGGACTCGCATGGTTTCGAGTCGTAACCGAGCTGGATAAGAACCAAGCGGGGGCAGACGAAAAAAAAGGTGACGTAACGGTTAGCCAAACTCTTCCTAGAGTCCGGTATAAAGGGAGGCACAGAGAGGTGAAAGAAAACAATGGTGAAAAAAAAGTGGCAGAAATTTTCGTGCTTTAATTAATATAAGTAGGTATAGATAAATACATACCTGATAGAACTCGTATTCGTGTCAGCGTGCGTAACTCTTACTGTATACTACTAACGAAATTTCTATCCATCATTATTACGCTTTTGTACGTAAATCTCTCCTGGGTCTTTATCTAAAAAAAAAAAATCTCTCCTGGACTTCAGACCCTGTGTGATGTTGGGCCCAAACACCCTGGATTGCTAGCCCGACTCGTCCAATTATCTCGGACTCTACTACCGCCCCACGTTCTCGCCACCGTGTTACCGCTCGGCCCATCCTCGTCACCAGTTTTTCCAGGCGATCTGCAAATGCTATGAATAACGTACTCTTTTTTCTTTTTAAAAATAGCTTCACATTTCGTGCTTTGAAAAGTCAGCTAATTTACCAAATAGGCATCATTAGATTATATATTCTAATAGTAATCATGTTTTAGAAATATAAATGATAATACTCCTATGAAAAACTAGTTAAATTTGAGACTAATTGTTGTGAGATGTACACTTATTTGGAACAGAGAGAAGTAATGTTTTATCACACAGAGGGGTCTGCTAATAAATCTTGAGGCAACAATAGGGATGCAAGTGCCAAGCAATAATCCGCAAAAATTCGTAATTAAGTTGGTTGCCACAATAATCCCGCAAAAATTTAGTCTATACGGTGTTCGTGGGATATATAACCCACTTGCATCCCTAGGTGGGAAAGATAGATTAGTATGGCTCATCTTGTTACCCCATCTATAAGGAAAATGGCACCTTGCCTTGAATTAGACAACGTGAAGATTAATCATCAACACCTCAAGAAAGAGATTAAAAGACATGTTGACGAGCTACAAGACGTGTTTTTTTTTTTTTTTTTTTTGAAACTAGCTACAAGACGTGTTAAAAGCTCAAGATGTATACAAGTTAAGCAAATGCATCAGAATTCTCTACTGATGTGCTGGAGAAGGCACCGGAAGAAACGCACTATGACAGAAAAAGAGCCTAATGAAGAGGGAACAATAGAGGCCCAAACTGAAGGTTTCAATCTGCTGGGTTCACACAATTAACAGCGGACTGTTTCCATCTAATGAAATTGTGGGACAGTGATCTGCTTTTATACAGTTGGAGGTAAAAAGTGATTATGGTTCCTTGGACATCCGTGATGAAGTGGAGATCGATGAGGCTTTGCACAAATAGTTGTTAACAAGACAGATCAATCTTGCTCTTTGATCCAACCAACCAGAGTTACTCTTTCTGAAGTTTAGAATGATATTATATGGAATCTTGTAAATAATTTATTCCCAGACGTTATGCATTGTTCGAAATGAAGTATAGAACATGTTGCAGCAACTACCATTGACTACTGATATCGTGGTTTTTTAGACAATGACTACTAATATCTAGCTGATTGTTATGTATCCAAAAATCTTGAAGAGGTACCTGAAAGTTTTGTGAGTACTTATCTAGATTTTTGTTTGATACACTACTTGTGGAGCTGTGTCTAATCGTATTGTTGATTGTTACTCCCTGTAATTTTGTGGCATTACTGTTTTCTCTTCGCAAAACTGCATTTGTTCAGATGATATATGCCGCAGGAGGACAAAGTGACATTTTACATTCAAAAAGAACAAAGTGATATTTCCTTGAGTAATCTAAATCTCCTATAAGAGAACCCCCACTAGGGGAGGGAGGTCTTTGGAGTTCTCTGTATTTCCCGATTGGCTAGCGTCACCGGTAATCGCAGAACGTAGCAGCGCGGCCTCTCCTCTTTCCTGGGCGCGGCCTGTTCCCCTGCCTTTTCCCACCGTATCCTCTTGCATGCAGAGCCAAAAAAAAAAGAAAAAACAAATCCTTCAGTGCTGCTGTTGCCCAACCCCCCGCCTCCCTACACCAGTCCACAAATCCACAATACGCACCATCAATTCCTCCCTAAACCTCGCCACAATGAAACGAACGGTCAGGCTCCTCGCGTCCTCCCTGTAATCAATAAATAGCAAGGTCGAACCCACCGGCGGAGGAGCTGCATCCACGCCCGACGTCCTCCTCCTCACTGTGGGCACAAAATACCGAAAACCGAAACCGAACCGGAAAAAACCGAGAACCGATCCGAATAGTACCGAAACCGAATAATTCGGGTTCTGTTCGGTTCCGTGGTCCGAGGAACCGAATTTACCGAGGTAAATACCGAAACCGAACCGAATTTACCGAATTTACCGAACTTACCGAAGTTACCCGAAATGTGACAAGTTTAAGTGTTGTTATATTATTAATTATACTATTATAGACAATTATATTATATATTTTTGGCACTAATAGTTATGTGGACTTTTATATGCATTTGTATTTTGTACCATTATTATCTATGAAATCATGTCAAAATTAGTTTTAAAACATGATATTACATCTTTGTGAGCAGTTCGGTACTGTTCGGTAAATACCGAAACCGAACCGAATTTACCGAAACCGAAATCCCCGGTATCGAATTTTTTAGGAACCTATCGGTACCGATTTTCAGGAACCGAACTTTACCGATACCGAAGAACCGAATCGGTTCGGTATTTACCGAACGCCCACAGTGACCTCCTCCGACGAGCCCCCTGCACCCCTCCTCGCTGCGTGCGGCACCCACCAAGAGGAGTGGAAGGCGATGCTGTGGTTGGGCGAGCGCCGAGCGGTTTGGCGTGGTCGTCGAGCAGCGACGCGGCGGCGGGCCCGGAGGGCGTGGAGGAGTGCGGGGCGGCGTCCCGAGGCTGCCGTCCCTGTACGTGTAGTAGAGCGGCGGTGAGGCACAGGACGCCGAGCTGCAGGAGACCGTCGCCCCGTCTCGATGTTCTCCAGCGGGCACCCCGCCGCGGCACAGAGGTCGGACGGCGCCGGGCCCACCACGACGACACCACCGGATCTCTTCGTCCTCCTCGTCGCCGTCGCCGTCGCCGCCTGCACTCGGGATCGTGCCCCCTCCCACGCCGTCGTCATGTCGAGGCGGCCGAGGAACGCGATCTCAGCGAGGAAGGCGGCACCCACGAGGAGCGGTAGCAGCAGCCCCAGCGCTGCCGCCTGCCGCACGCCTGCGCCCCCGCCTGCGAGTGGGAGGCGCCCTTCATCGCTGGCCGCCCGACGCGGCGGGGCTGGGAGTGGTGCGCCTGCCGCTCACGCTCTCGACGCCTGCGTGGAGATCCGATGCCGGCGGCGAGCATGGTGACGACCACAGTCCCTTCCTCGGCTTCGAGCGTTGGGGAGGAAGACGACGCGCTAGCCTGCACTGACTCGGCTCTGCCGGACTGGGACTCCGACGAGGGCTGCTGGATCGACGTGCTCTCCGCACCCACTAAAGAATCCGACGACGACGGCGCGACGACGCCCCAGCGACCGGGCCACGGCGGCGCAGCTGCTCGAGCACCCGTTCATCGCCTCCGCCTCCGATTGCCGGGAGGCGCTGGACCTTGACGCCGCCGCCAAGGGCAGGTGGGTGTCGCCCAAGAGCACGCTGGACGCGGCATTCTGGGAGTCCGACAGCGACGACGACGACTGCCACGACGTGGTGTTGGGACAGAACAGAGCACCGCCGAGAGGATTCTTCAGTGGGAGGCGTGTGTGTGGAGGCTTCCTGGTGGAGATTTTTTTTTTTTTAATTTCCACTCCTTCAAACGTGTGGAGGACATCGCTTCAGATTTTTTTATTCGTGCTGCTTCGTACAGGTACTAGCAGGCATCAGGTAGATATTTTTATTCGTGCTGCTTCGTGCAGGTACGTAGATTTTTTTGAACCATACATCCAGTCACAGGGTGCATGCCCATGAAAACAGTGACCGGTCAGCCCTGTCCACCGGATGGACCTGCGCGTCAGTCCAGATACAAATTGCTACGGCCACCTAGAAATCGTACACGGAAGAATGAAAATCCATTTTCCTTTTACTTAAAAAATACATATAGATAAAAATACTTACATTTATTTATATACCATACGCGGTTCCTTATGTCCTATTTCTCTTGACTCAATTCAAATTAATTTTGCATTCCCGCAAGCAATGCTACGGGAAGAATTCATCTAGTATCCATTTATTTATACACATTCCCAATTACCATGTCTTTATTACCATGTCTTTATTACAAGATAATGGTCAGACTAGTCGTAGAACAAAAGCGCCATCTGGACCGAACATGAAGGATGGTATGGTCCAAACAGAATTGCATTGCTTTTCTTGACTACCATGAAATTTCAGAACACTGTCCCATAACCAAGAAAAAATTAAGACTAAGGCCCCCTTTGTCTTGGTGGAGATCGCACGCTCCTCGGCCGCGTCAGGGACAGCGCAGCTACAGCTAGCAAGTCCGGGACGATGGCGGTGGCTGAGATCCCGGTGATCGACCTGCGCCTCGCCGGCTCGTCGCCCGAGGAGTCGGCGCGGCTGCGTGCCGCGTGCGAGCGCCTGGGCTTCTTCCGGGTGACCGGCCACGGCGTGCCCGCGGGGCTCCTGGCCGAGATGAAGGCCGCCGTGCGCGCGCTCTTCGACCTCCCTGACGACGCCAAGCGCCGCAACGCCGACGTCATCCCCGGAAGCGGCTACGTCGCGCCCAGCGCCGCCAACCCGCTCTACGAGGCCTTTGGGCTCCTCGACGCCGCCGCGCCCGCCGACGTCGACGCCTTCTGCGCGCGCCTCGACGCGCCGCCCCACGTCGGGTTGGTTGGTTGGACTTTTTTCACACAAAAATCAATCGCGCCTTTTCTTTTCTTGGTCGGTCCGTCAAGAGTAGACAATCCGAATCCGACCTGCACGCACGCAGGGAGACCGTCAGGACCTACGCGGAGAAGATGCACGACGTGATCGTCGGCGTCGCCGGCGAGCTGGCCTCCAGCCTGGGGCTAGCAGTAGAGGAGCACTCGTTCCAGGACTGGCCGTGCCAGTTCCGCATCAACCGGTACAACTACACGGCGGAGACGGTGGGCTCCTCTGGCGTGCAGACGCACACGGACTCGGGCTTCCCCACCGTGCTCCAGGAGGACGAGTGCGTCGGCGGGCTCGAGGTGCTGGACCCGGCCACCGGCGAGTTCGTGCCCGTCGACCCCGTCGCGGGCTCCTTCCTCGTCAACATCGGCGACGTCGGCACGGTACGTACGGTACCCCGCACGCCGAAGAATTCGACCGACGCTAGCTGTAATTGACCCTGCGTCTCGTGCGTTGTTCCATTCCAGGCGTGGAGCAACGGGAGGCTGCACAACGTGAAGCACCGGGTGCGGTGCGTCGCGCCCGTGCCGCGCATCTCCATCGCCATGTTCCTGCTCGCGCCCAAGGACGACGGCGTCAGCGCCCCGGAGGCGTTCGTGGACGCAGACCACCCCCGCCGCTACAAGGCCTTCAACTACGACGACTACCGGAGGCTCCGGCTGTCCACCGGGGAGCGCGCAGGCGAGGCGCTCGCGCGCGGATGGCGGCGTGACGTGGCCACCCGGTAGTGGTTTGGAAGCCGACAGCGACAAGCCGTTAATTATAGAGTCGTGGTGCCATGTGAATTGCTGTTGGGTCTGATCAATAAAAATATGCAACACTTGCAAGTCTGGCACACGTGCAGCCGTGGACACACGCACACGGGGATCTCTATGGTTCATCGATTAGTACTTCATAATCAGGAAAATCACAGTTCTTATGGTTAATGACACGGATAAATGATGTCAGATCTTTATGGTGCGTCGGACAGTAGGACGAACTTTTGTGAGCCGCAATGCAGCGACTGTAAATTTGACAAAAATCACACCACTAGGACGACACTATTTTATAGCTTGGTAATGTCCAACAGTAAAAAACTCATCTGGTAGAAAAATTCAGAAGTCCTGATATGTGTTCTATGCGGATTGGATACGAGGTCCCGGTCGGGCTGTCCTTTCTCTGCTTTCCTCTGTACTTCCTATATAAAATATAGGAGGATCAAAGCGGAGAAGATCCGTCTTGCAACGATCATCAATTCAATTTCTATCGACGTACGACGACACAACCGACATCGATCGATCGCTTCTCGGCTTTCTCGACGAAGCAGAAGACGCTAGCGACGAAGCTGAAGCCTAGCAAGATGATGTCGTCCAGCTGTTTGCCTTTTTTCGTCTTTCAGCACCGAAACCACTTCAATGGCGACGCCGGCCAGATGCTTATGTTCAGCATATCTCAGAAGAGCCTGCACACCAGCCTGGAATTGAAACCGGACCTCGTAGCAAACAATAACGTGTGCTGGACCACCCCGCAGGGCTGGATGCTGGTAGTCTCCCCCTCGCCCTCTTCAGCAACCACGGCGTGGCTTTGGAACCCTCGTACCAAGAACAAGATTGCTCTGCCGGACCTCGAGGAGAAGCATGGCATCCCAACAATGGGCTCCAAGTGCTTGCTCACGCACAGAGACGCAACCCATCCAGAATGCCTCGTCGTGCTCTTCGAGTACAAAGGAACCCATCATGTGGTGCTGCAAGGTCGGCGGCGGCGATGGTGGCGGCCACGGTGGTGGCTGGAGCCGCTACGCGTACGAGACTACGACGTCCCCGGCGAGCCTCTAACTAAAGCTGTCATCTCCAGCGTCGCCGCAGTTCAAGGGGAGATCTTCTTCATCAGCTCAGCAGAAGACATGTGCGCCATCAACTTCTCCTCGACTGATCACCAACCCGAGTTCCAATACTTCGACGCCCGCATGGTTGATTTCCCTGAGGGGATGAACTCGGGGAGCTCGTGGCTGGTGGAGCACGACGATGAGCTCTACCTGGCGTGCGTCATGTTTGTTGGCTTTGATGCAGATAACATTGGCGCCATCCATGTGTACAAGATGGACTTTTCGACGAAAGCATGGTGCAGGGTGCGTGACATCGGAGACGCCGTGTTCCTCCTGGAGGCCGACGGCAACATGGGAGCCTCCTGCTGCCAAGCGAGCCCCTAGGGCTTAAAGAGAACCAAATTTACTTCATGAAGAATTTCAACGCGGACGATGCAGATTTGTGCGTCTTTGACATAGAATCAGAGCAACAAGAGATTACTCAAGTCCACCATCATGAGCACCACCTGAATCTATGCCGCAAACCTTTTTGGATCCTTCCACCTAGCTAGCTGTATAGACAGAGAGACCTCTCGTTTGAACAGTAGGGTTTTTTGATGGCCCTTTATTACTAAGTAGAAGTGTGTTAAGTTCTTTGATGGCTAGCCCTTATTAGTAAGTAGCAGTGTTTGTTTAGTTTCTTTGTTCTTGTGCGCGCGGTTTATATATTAAAAAGAACAATATAAATCAGTCTGCGATGAAATATTATTATTTGTGTAAATACGTACATGCTGTTTTTTTTGAACCGTAGCATTTGAAATTTGATGTTTGAGGAAAAGTCTGGACGCGCCGGTCAAGTAGTAACTACTGCTACTACTATTTCAATATCAATATGTAATAATAATTGATTGTGAGAAGATGTTTCTTTCTGCAATCCAGGAAGAAATTTAGACCTATTAGTCTAATAAACTGTAGTTTAAAGATCTTTTCAAAGGCTTTAACTATTAGACTAGGTAAAATAATAGGCAGATTAGTCATGCCTCATCAAAGTGCCTTTATAAAGGGGAGATATATTTTTAGAAAGTGTGGTAATAGCACATGAACTAGTACATAGCATACATAGAGAGAAAGAACCAGGAGTGATAATCAAATTAGATTATGAGAAGGCTTATGATAGGGTAGATTGGGATTTCTTATTTGAAATATTAAAAACTAGAGGTTTTAGTCATGTTTGGATAGATTGGATCAAGAGAATGGTTATAGGTGGCTCAGTAGGTGTAATGGTTAATGGGGAGGAAAGTAAATATTTTTAAGACACGGAAGGGATTGAAACAAGGAGATCCCATGTCTCCTTTGTTATTCAACTTAGTAGGAGATGTACTAACTAGAATGCTGATAAAGGGGGCAAAAGCAGGTCTTATTAGAGGTTTAATTAGGTAATGACTTTAGAGAAGATGGTATAATATCACTGCAATATACAGATGATACTATATTGTTTTTTGATACAGATCCTGATCATCTAGTCAATCTTAAAGGGATACTTTCATGTTTTGAACAAGTCTCAGGGATGAGGATAAACTTCCTCAAGAGTGAAATCATTCCTATGAATCTAGATGTACAGGAGTCTAATAGAATAGCTAACATCTTTACTTGCCCTCTAGGTAACTTTCCTATTAAATATTTGGGGGGTACCTCTCCATTATGAGCATCTGAAAAGAGAGGATCTGCAACCCTTAATAGACAATTAATGAAAAGAATTGCAGGATGGAGAGGACATCTTCTCTCCCATGCAGCTAAACTAGTGCTTATTAAATCTTGCCTTGCTAGCATCCCCTGTATACCTGTTGTCTTTCATAAAATTCCCAAAATGGGCTATTAGGATAACTACATCCTATATGGCAAATTGCCTTTGGAATGATAAAGATGATAAGCATAAAATTCATTTGGCTAATTGGGATAGCATTTCAATGAGGAAGGAATATGGAGGCTTAGGGATAACAAACATTAGGGATCCGAACATGAGTCTTTTAGCTTCCCTGGATTAAGAGGTATAACCTAGATAAGGACAAGCTGGAAACAGACTAATAGATCATAAGTATAACACAAATGCTCCAAATCTTTTTGTACATCTCTTGTAGGAGCTTCTCAATTCATGAAGGGTGTCATGTGGGCTGCTAAGGCTGCATACAGGGGATATAGATGGGTAGTAGGAAATGATAAAAGGATTAAGTTTTGGGAGGGTAACTGGCTGGGACAATCAAGCCTAGCCATTCAATTTTGGGAACTCTATGTGTTGGTTAATGAAAAACAGGCACAATTGATGAATTATGGGATGGCTCAAATTTGAAATGTTCTTTCAAAAGGTGTGTAGATCAGAGACTTATGAATATGTGGTATGAGATAGTGCAACTAGCCTCCACAATAGTGCTAACTAATGATGATGATGATGCTTTGATATGACAATTTACTTCTAATGGCATTTATTCTTCACAGTCCTTGTACAAAATAGTTAATTTTAGAGGTATTTTGCCGGTCCATGTGCCGGCAGTGTGGCAGCTTAAAATTCCTCCTAGAGTGCGATTCTTTTTATGGTTACTTACAAAAAACAAGATCTTGACTAGAGATAACTTGAATATGAGAATTAAGTTGGATAATGTCTCTTGTATGTTCTGTACTGAGAATGAAACAGTGAATCACTTATTCTTTGAATGTGTAATAGCTCAACAAATGTGGGCTTGTTTGTCCGAAGCTTGTGATAGAGATATTGGGTCGATTTTTGTGTCAATAGGACAAATGTGGTTGAGTAATAAAAAATTCTTAGTAGATAATATCCTTTGTGCAGCAGCCCTGTGAGGGTTGTGGAAACTAAGGTGTTCCATATGCATGCGGGGTGTTCCTTGGTTAAGTGTCAAGAATCTAGTGATGAAGATTACTATAATGGCTCAATCTGGGAGATCCTGTGCCCACCAGACAGGAGAACAGAGTTTGGAGCCAAGATAAACAAGCTTAAATGTATTGCTATAAGACCTCCAAGAATCAGTGGCTGAGCCAAGTTAAGAACAAGTGGGATCTGCTCTTGTTTCAGACTGCTACTGAAGGCGCTGATTGCTTATTAATGGAGGAAGTTAAGCTGAAGTTTGCCGGAGGAGATGGTGCGCTTCAGAAGAAATGGGGATGAGCTGGGTGAAACTGGAGAACGACAAGTTATTCTGAGATGCATGAACCTTTTAGCCTGAATAACTGTTGGTCGTTGATTTCCCTGACATGTGTGTCAGCCTCGTTTTGTTTTCTTTGAAGGGTGTAACCCACCCCCGAGCTATGTCGAATCATGTTATTGTCTCGGTTAATCCAATAGACAGGGGCAGTGGCCCTAGAACTCTAAAAAAAATTGTGAAGAAGTTTTGAGTGGTAATTATTTGATTTTAGCAGACATGATTAATGATTTAAAACCTCTGAATAAAGTAGCAATTAGTTATATTCATACAGTCTATGAATAGAAAGTATCTGAACCAAATTTGCATTTAGCTTGACTTGTATTAAAGTTTGCTTAGGCTAAATGATCTTCACATTGTGGAGTCTTCCTGCCATAAATATTTTTCTCTCCCTACCTTATCGTTTACTCTGTCGTTTCGTTCTCCCATCTCTCCAACAACCTCCAGATGCAGAACGCAAGCGTGCAAGCGCACCTAGCAAAGCAAATACCCACGCAGCTAGCAACGCAAGCACGCACGCGCGGGCGCGCGGGCGCGGCTGGCTCGCGAGGGCCGCCCCGGCCCTGCTCCGCAACACGGCAATAGAAACAAACTCTGAATGTCTGATGTCCTGAACCTATCCAGAACTGCTGCAATCCCACACCACTATCCAGCTCGAGCTGCGGGGGCAGACGGCGATGCTCTCCTCACCCGCCCGCTCTCCTTTCCGCCTACGCCCTACCCGTTGCGGCGCCGGCGCTCGCCGGAGGAGCGCGGCCGCCGGGACCATCACGATGCGGGACCGGAGCAAGAACCGGAAGCCGACGCAGCGAGGGCGGTATCTCAGCACCGAGGCCATCCAGGCGGTCCAGTCCCTCAAGCGTGCCGCGCTCCGCGGCGCCCCAGCTGCCGCGGTGGAGCCCAAGCTGCGGCGCCTCCTCAAAGCGGACATGGTCGCCGTCTTCCGCGAGCTCGCCGCACAGGGCGAGGCCCTCCTGGCCCTCCAGGTACGAGGTGTTATGTGCACTTGCTGCTTCATCGTCAGCCCGCATGAAGCTATTGGGAATGGCCTTGGTGGCTAGCTATTTGGGCGTTGCAAGGTTAATTATCAATTGCCTGTGGATATGTGGATTATTAGCAACTAATTTGTGAAATCGTTAATTCCTGGGGTTCCTTAATTCCTGTCATGGGGTTGTGCCAAGCTGAACTATGTCATCTGCTTAAGTTCTGCACACTGCCCAAATTCTCAAAACTGAAGCATGTCTTAATGGTTTAGCTAAAACCTGTCAGCCTTTGTAAACTACTCCTAACAGATGCTTATGCACTATATAGTTGTTTATAAACTTCATTTCCATTATATAGATGTGATGTATTTCCAGTCTAAGTCACCAATTTACCACCAGTTTATTATAAACTTAACTTCTTGCAGTTATACCTTTTTAATGTTAGCTTCTGTAAATGGGCTTTTTGGGGGATATACTGGTACATATTCCTCATAAATTTTAGCATAATCTCCACTCTTCCTAGTTCTTACTCTGCTGTTATATGCATATAATAGCATTACTAGATGATGCTGCTGCTAACACGTAGAAACTTCTAGTTCTGAACAGATAAACAAAGACCAAGATGCTTCTCAGTTTCACGATGTTGTTAATTCTGATAGGTCTTTGAGGAGATTCGGAAGGAGCATTGGTACAGGCCTAGGTTGCTTTGGTACGTAGATCTTGTTATAGTGCTTGCAAGCAAAGGCATGCGGAGTGAGGTCGACAAAGCCTGTTCATATCTGAAGAGGGAACAATTGGAGCCTGACACTGAAGGTTTCAATCTGCTTCTGAAGGCACTCCTAGATGCTGGCTTCACACAATTAACATTGGACTGTTTCCGTCTAATGAAATTGTGGGACAGTGATCCTGACAGGATAACATATACAACATTGATCAAAGATCTTGAATCCCAAGGGAAGGTGGAGCTATCTGCTGGTATTAGGATGGAGGCAGAAAATGATTATGGTTCCTTGACTTCCTCGATGAAGTGGAGATCAAGTAATGAGGTTTACAGAAGTAGTTCTTAACAGGATGGGTCAATCTTGCTCTTTGATCTAACCAGCAGGAGTAACTCTTTATGAAGATTAGAATGAGATTATACAGACTCTTGGTAAATAATTCATTCATAGATATTATATGCAATTTTAGAAATTAGAACAGCAGAACTTGTTGCAGGAACTACTGTAATTGACTACTACTAATATCTAGCTGTTTGTTATGTATTCAAAAATCTTGAAGGGGCAGTTTCAGTACATCCTAAACTTGATTTTTGTTTGAGATGGTACTTGTGTAGCTGTATCCAATCATGCTGTAATTCCCTGAAAAATAGTGGCAATGTGGCATTGCTGTTTTCTCTTAGCAAAACTGCATTTATTTTTATGTGCAAATGTTTATATAAATCCAGATTCCAGAAAGTAGACCACAAAGTTGAACCCAGATGGTAGATTCTCGGAACATGAGAGCAAACTATACTAACGGCAGACTCAGATTTAATTTTTCAGATTTGGAAAATGAGTGGCAGACTCAGATTTAACTTTCCTGGAGTACTGTCCATTTATACTGTGTTGAGATTCCCAATTCTGTCCTCAAGAGACTAGTCACAGAACAAAAGAGCCATTTGGACGGGACACGAAGGATTGTGGAAGATGGTAACCTGAAATTTCAAAATAGAATTGCATTGCTTTCTTGGCTAACATGAAATTTCAGAACAGAATTGCATTGCTGTCCCGTAACCAAGACAAAGGATTACTCATTTTTTGTTCTTGGTATAGAAAGTCCTGAAAAAAGCAAGCCATCTACGAAACACGAAGAACCAACAAAAAAAAAACAGTCTGCTAGTCTCTATGCTTCTCTATGCGGCGTGGATTCTCTGACTTGCTGTAGGCAAGTCGCGGGTGACTTACCACCTACTGGATGCCCTCCATTTCCCATCTAATGGCTAATAAAGTAAGTAGCTTTTCCATTTCAAATAGGATAGCCCAGTTACCGGTTTGGCCCAAATAGAGCCCAACTTAGAATTACATGAGTATAATAACAGTGGAATAAGCACATGAGCACTGTGACACATTAGCATTTTTAATAAGCATTTTCAATATATACATGCTCCAAATAACTAAAATAAACTCCACCGAAGGTACCGCTATATCATATATGTGTATAAAATTAGCCACATAATTGTTAGAGCTAAAAACAAAATAATCTTTACCAAAAGTCATATCTGTTAGCGCCCATGTGCTAGACGAATTTGCCCAAAAGAACAAAATATTTTGACTACAGCATTAGCACCAGCTTGCAGCGACGAGAAAGGAGGAACGCCGATGGCATCAGGCGGACGGAAGCTGAACGTGCGTACGCAGGCGTACCTAGGCACGCGGCGTCTTTGGCGCGGGCGAAGCTAGGTAGGCAGCGACTGAGCTATGGGCATGGTGAGCAAGTGGTGCGCAGACGCAACAAGAGTTGGGCAACAGCCGCACGGTGGAGGCAGGCAACAACGCGGATGCGAGCGAAGCTGAGCAGCAGACTGCACGAATCCAGCTCAGGAGAAAACGTGGTCGCGGTTGGGGGCAGCGGCAGCGCCGACACTCGACCACGGCGGTGCGGCACTGCCCAGTGCCCAGTCCCGCCGAAATCCCGTGCATTCGCGCCTTTTTTCCCCCACCAGCCGCCGTAGGAGCAAGGAAGAAGAAGGTCATGTGAACCCGAGCTGGGCCTTACTTGGGCCACAAAACTGTATTGGGCTGTGTTTTTGGGAGGTGGAAAAGATGCTCCTGAATCAACCGTTGGATAGCGAATGGACGACATCCAGCACATGGTAAGTCACGCGTGACTTGCCTTGACAAGATAGAGAATCCACGCCGTTCTCTATGACTCTATCTGCATCATTCTGAAACACTACACCGCATGCAACTGCTCCCCAGGGGCTTGTCGCTACGGTGGGATGCACACCAACCTCATGTCATGCATTGGGGCGGCGCCGCATCTCCCACCATGATCACGACCGGTCCAATCTCCTCATCCTCCTCGTCGTTGATGCCGTTGCCGTAGTAGTCCACCGCCGGCTCCTCCTCGGGATCACATCGTTGTAGACCTTCCGGATCACGAGGCCCTTGGCGTCGGGGTGGAACACGACGCCCGCGGAAGGTGGGCGCGGTCTCCTTGATGCGGAACTCCTTCATCCTCCACACCGTCTTCTTGATCTTGCCGCGGGCCGGCGGCAGCGTGGAACGCGAACCTGCGGCGGAACAGCGTAGGCCTCCCGTCGCGGCGTCGCGTACTCCTTGTCGCCGCCCGTCCGCCGCCCGGACCGCCCGCCGCCACGTCCGGACGTCGTCGTCGTCGTCGTGGCGCGTGCGAAAAGTGGGCCCGGACATGGCCGTGCACGCCTGTTCGCGGCGCGCGGAACGGGAGCGACTCCGGCCGCCACGGCGTGAGCGTCGGCAGCCGTCGGCGATGGTGTCCTCGTAAAGGTCCTTGATCTTGGCGCCCGGGCGAGCGCCAGGGATGAGGTAGTCGTCGAGGAGGCTGCGGTGACCCGCTCCTCCTCCAAAGACACCGTGTCAGTAGCCTCGAAGGGAGCAGTGGTGAATCCGCGGCGTCTGCGCCATGGATGGATCGCGCGCGAGCGGGGACTTGTCCCAAGTTGGTTTTTGACAAGCGTACCTGTATTAAAGTTAAGGAAGCGTACAAATACCCGGTACAAATATGCATACGGATACAAGGGACAGCTAACCCACCCAACTTTGCGAAAGAGCCACAATAAAAATAAAAATTACAGGCGGTCCCTAGACTCTTTCCCTTCCAACTCCGGACGCGGAAATCTCCGCCGCCGCCCACGATCCGACAGAGCTCCATCGCCACGGAGGCTTTAACGAGCCGCGGTAGTCGTCGGCGCAAAGACCGGAACGATTTCTCCGTTGAAGGGACGTCGGCCGGGGATGCGCCCCGAACTCCGCCGAATCCGAATCCACGCTCGCCATCGACTGTCGCCGAGGGGAAGTCGAGGTCGATCCGTCCACCCACAGTCCGCTTAGGCCATGCCCAACGCTCCACGTTGTTGGTAGCCCAGTCAGTGCAATATAGGCTCGGATAGCCAAAATTCCAAAGTTGTTGGCCTCGTAGGTTCTGTTGGTCTACTGTAGAGGCAGCGGGTGCTTTGTCTTACAAAAGTTCAGAGCATCCATTTGGCCAAGCGTTGGGATTGAAAAGTGAGAGACCTGGTCCACAAGTTCGTCATAAGTCATGCCCTTGGTGCTGTCACGTCTCAGCATCCATCCTGAGGTAGTACGCAGTAGCACAAAGTCACGTTATTGTCCATATTCCGCCTGTAATCTGCTGAGCTTTTCAAATCTATGATCACATCTACCACATTGTCCATTTACCACAACGTGTTGGTGTTGGGACATGGCCCTACTAGTCCTTTGTTCTATATAAAAAAGGAAATATATAGAATGATTCGCTGTAAAAAAAAATGGCACATATTCCTCTTAACGTTTATTCATCTAACAAAAGGGCCATTTGGATTCAACATGAAGTGTGCAGGAACCAGGAACACGAATATGGTAACCTGAAATTTGAGAAGAGGATTGCATGGTTTTCTTGACTATTGAAATTTGATAACAGAACCGCATTGCGTACGTACTGTCAGGAAACATGACAAAGGGTTCCTCATTTTTTTTTTTGGTAGCCGTCCTGAACAACAAAAATGTGATGACACGAATAAGCTGATTTACAAAACAAGAATTATCTGCTTCAATTCTGAACCGCATATGCTGCTCCACGGGGCCATCGCTACGTGCAGTTGGGGCGGCGGCCGCATCTCCAACCGTGATCACAACCGGTCCGATCTCCTCCTCCTCGCCATTGTCCGATGATGTAGTAGTCCTTGGCGCTGTGGTGGAACACGACGCCGTGCAAGGCAATGGGAACTCCTTCATCCTCCACGCCATCTTCTTGCCGGGGTCCCTGGCATCCTGGAACGCGAACCTGCGGGAGCGCTTGAGGAGTCAGGGACCGTCGGGATGGAAGAAGCAGCCGAAGGTAAAGATGCAAGCAGGTGCTCCCCCAGGCATGCATAAATAGGCCCACCCAGGTGTTTGATGGAGCTGCCGAGATCCCTGTGTTCCCTGGATCCTGATCCAGCATCCTGGGCATGTTCAGTTAAGATCAGCAATGCAGCATGCTCCCATAAATACTGCAACAGTCTGAAAAACAGATAGCAGAAACTACTACCGGCATATGTTTCAGGCACTCTTCATTCTCCAGCTGATGTAATGTATGTATTCAGTGAGTTTAGTCTGATGCAAAACTCAGCTTTTATAGACAGCTCAAGAAGCTGTCTTGGTCAGCCGATTACACCATACAAAGAACAAAGGGGTCGCCAGTTCACATCAATCAAGAGCAAAAGAGCATCAGACAATGGCTTCTCCATGGAAAGCCTGTAAATGCCTGTCAGACAATTTCTGCTACTGCATATCTCAGATGCGGTTGGGCCTGTCGATCCAGAAGTACTCTACTCCCTTACGAAGGCCACGACGATGACGACGTTGGGCACGGTGCAGAGCACGGCCCCGTCACGGACATGGGCGGCCGCACCGTCAGCGGGCCCCTCCGCGCCCGCCGCCGGCGCGCGTAGTCCCTGAGCTCGTCGTCGGCCCAGCGCTCGGGCGCGCCGGCTCGATGGCCGCGGAGGGCACGAGCGGCGGCGGGAGCTGGAAGGGGCACCGGGAGCGCCAGGACGAGGGCGGGAGGCAGAGGCGCGCCACGCGCGGGAGGAAGACGGAGGCCAGAGCCCAGCGGAGGAGCGAGGCGCCGCCGGGGCAGAGGAACGGCGGGAACGTCGTGGTGGCGCCCGGACCACGCGGCGGGCACGCGACGCGGGAGGCGAGGAAGAGCTGCGAGTGGAGCGACGGCGCGTGGGACGGGTGGGTCAGGATGTGGGTCAGGGCCTCTGCGCGCTGCGCCCATGTGGGCGTGGGGACGTGAGGAGGCGGCGGCCCGCCCTTGGGTACGGCCGTCGACCTTCGCCATGGAGGAAGCCGAGCAGGGAAGGGGGAGCGGAGGTGAGGTGAGAGACGGCGGCGGAAGCCGGAGTCACCCAGGACCAGGAGGTTGGTTGCGGCGATCGTGGGGCGGGAAGCCGGGAACTGAACGGTGACAGGATATCTGGATAAGGAATCAAGGATGTTTGAATATGGGGAAAGTTTCTTTGTTCCTGCATTTTTCATGTCAAATTAAATTGTTTTTTGTTAAAATTTTGGACTTGCAAATAGACTCTAAACAGTGTTGGCCGCAAAACCGAAAATGCGTATATGTTGTCGTGTATAGATAAATAAATTTAGCTCTACTACACTTTATTATTTTATGGGGTTGTTTGGTTAAAAAGGTCATGGGACTTTTTACTTTTTTTAGTCGTAAGGACTTTTTTTAAAAAAAAAAATCTCCAAAAGAGTCTTTAGGGACTAACAGAAGAAAAAGTCTCTTCCTATTTGGATTCTATGGACTATTTTTTAGTCGACTAAAAAGTCTACGAACCAAACGAGGCGTATATAGGATATGCCAACCATTGTTACACGGCAATATTTTCAAGTAAACCAAAAGACAATCGAACATAGTTATTAGAATGAAATCAAACATCGGAGTGTTTATAGAACGGGCTTAGGCATGTATTTCATTAAGAGAAGTTAGGAAAAAGTACAACAATGACTTTGCGTGACGACGAGTGCCAGCAGAACAAGTCAACGCAACAAAAAAAAAAAAAAAAATAATAAATAAAGCAGAGCTGAAGAAGGAATCTATTACATAATACAATCGTGAAACATCCTACTGTTTAAGGCCTCTATTCATAATTTTTATACCATCAAAGATGATTTGCTGCTGTAGTTCAATGATTTTCATAAGCTAAGCTGGGCATTGGTAGATTTAACTATGGCATTATAACCTTAGCTGCCTGCAATAAAATCCAGTAGTACAAACCTATATGTCTATTAAATGTGATTATAAAAATCTTTACCAAGGCTCTGATGTTAAGACTTGAGAAAGTGAGGAAAATCAGTAGTAATAACCAATATGGTTTTCTTAAAGATAGAAATATCAAGGATGGTGTGATGGCAATTCATGATATTCTTCATGACACCAGATGGAGTTAAAGAAAAGGATGGGGTCATGTTGAACCTTGATTTTGAAAATGTCTATCATAAAATTAGCTATGACTTCCTTTTTTGAATGTCTCAAACAGCGAGGTCTTTGTCAAAAATGGTGTGACTGGATTAAATGGTGATTACTTCTGTAACTATTAAGTGTCAAAGTGAACAATAATACTTTTTGGTAAACACTTCAAGTCTAGGAAAGGAGTGAGATAAGGTCAAAAATACAAAAATACAAAAATGTATGTTTGCCATTCTATTCTATTCCTGTTGCACTTAAAATCTTCTGAATGTTTTCACAGACAACTATACACAAGTACTCCTAAGTTGCTACATACAGGACACAGCATGCAAGTCACTTTATTTCAATAGAAAAGGTATCTATTGTCAACCAAAAAAAAAAAAAAATGTGTTGTCAAAAAAAGTATCTGACTGATTTGAATGGACACGAAACATTCAGGAGATTTGGGTGCCTTCTATTCTATTCCTGTTCTGTAGCGTCGGCGTTGAGGTCAATGTTAAACAGCAGCCTTCGCCCACCTCTGTCGTCTGCTTGAGTCGGAGTCAGTGCCGGCGCCGGCGCTGCTCGTGTCAGGCCATCGCTCCTCCTTCCTGGGTGCTGCTCCCTCATCTCTATCGACTGCCGTCTGCCGCTGCACGTTCGATGCCATGGAGAGCTGATCGGAGAGCTGGCCCCTTCGCAGAGACACACCGCTGTCATCGTCGCCACCGCCTTTAACTTGCAGCTTCCCCCCATCCTGGCTTTGGGCAGCCATGCCCTGTTGTGCCTTGGACGAGGAGGCATCGTTCAGTGTCTGGACCTTCTTGTCCCTGTGATTGCCGGCCATGTGCCCACCCAGGGCCTGGTGCGTTGGGAACTCTGCGTTGCAAAACTTGCAGATGTACGGAACCTTCTCCTTCGGAACCGGAGGCGGCGGCGGTGGCACAAGCAGCTTCGCCTTCTTCCTATGTGCCTCCCTGATTCCTTTGAGCACATTACGTCTCTTCTTGGGAATTTCACAATGGAGCCACCGAATTGATCATCGTGCGCTTCAGCAGCTCCCATATTGCTGCTGCCTACTACACCAGGTTCGATGACACCGACGACATTTGTTTCGCTCTCACAAAAAGAAGGCGGCGCCGGCGCCGGCGGCACATGTTGGGTTGGCTGACTGTTCTCTGGGTATGGCAGAGTGACCATTGCGAAGGTACATACTAGCTCGTACAGGGTTAACGGACGATCGCGTGGCTGATGGTTACCTCGAGACGGAGATGATGGGGAAGAAGTCGATGCGACGGCAGTCGTCTCCGGCTCCAGCGACAGCTTGTTCACGGGCGGAGTAGCGCCTTTATAGCCTCTGTTGGGGTGACTCCGGAGGTGGCCGAACATAGATTTATCGTTCTTGAAGAACTTCCCGCACTCGGGACACTCGACATCCCCGCCGCCGCTACCGGAGCTGCTGCCGCCCTTACTGGCTCCACAGCCGCCGTTATCCTCAGCCTCAGGTAGCCACCCCTCTTCTTCCTCCTCCACAGGCCCGCCCCCACCGTCGCTCGCACACTCATGGACGGCAACCAGCCCTTCGTCAGCGGGCTCCTCATCGCGGCCATGGTTTGACATGAACCGCGGCGGCCTCCTGATCGGATCGCAGCTCGAGATCAGGCACAGCTGGACGATGCAGACTTGCACCAGCACCAGCGAGCACAACAGCAAGCTGCCCTTACTCATCAGGGGGAGCAGAGCAGCGAGGAGTGCGACGACGCCGGCCGGACCGGTGGTGGATCTCAGGAGGGAGATCGAGCAGCAGGAGAGAGCTGAGCGGGACGGTCTGGTTTCCAAGGCTGGCTGGCTGGCGGCTCGGGGTGACTTTTAACCTGCGGATGCTACGCCTGCTGCTATGGAAGGAAAGCACAGCATAGGTATCTCAGCAGGTATCTTCAATAGGAACACGTTTGTCAGCTTTGATCTGATTCGATCGGTTTCCTACGCTGCTTCATCGGAAGCTCAAGGGACGGAGCCTGACTTCTCCTGAAGTTACGGGGCTATTTTGCCGAGTTCGTTGGTGACGATTAGGTTGAGTTGTGTAGTAAGGGGAAATTAAAACGACTCCAGATTCCAGAAGCTTCCATCGTCCGTTTCAGATTCTCAGTGCAACCCGGTCCAGTGAGCGTGAGCGATCCATCCATGGCGGCGATGGCAAGAAGACGGCGTGGAGGTGAAGGAATTCCCATTGCCTTGCGCGGCGTCGTGTTCCACCACAGCGCCAGGACTACTACATCATCGGCGACGACAATGGCGAGGAGGAGGAGATCTCGGAGCCGTTTTGATCACGGTGGGAGATGCGGACGCCGCCGCCCCAACTGCACGTAGCGATGGCCCCGTGGAGCAGCATATGCGGTTCAGAATTGAAGCAGATGGATAGCAGGCAATTCTTTGTTTTGTAAATTAGCTTATTCGTGTCATCACATTTTTGTTGTTCAGGATACGGCTACCAAAAAAAAAAGGAGTAACCCTTTATCTTGTTTCAGTAGTCAAGAAAACCATGCAATTCTCTTCTCAAATTTCAGGTTACCATATTCGTGTTCCTTCCTACAAACTTCAAGTTGAATCCAAATGGCCCTTTTGTTAGATGAATAAATGTTCAGAGGAATATGTGCACCCAAGAATGTAAGCTTAGTATGCTGCGAGCCAATTTTTTTACAGCGAATCATCCTATATATTTTCCCAAAAAAAGATTAACCCTTAGTATAGCAGTTGTTGTTTTTCGATAATCAAATTCTTTAAATTTACATCATTTATATTCAGATTTGTTAGTATGGTGCTATGGATATGCATTAAGAAATCATCATTCGATGGTAGAGGAATTTTTAAAAAGAAAACCCTCTACATCAGAATTGGAGGGGACAAATATTCTACGAAATTAGGTGTCCACACTACAAATTGAAAGTTTGATCGTGTTATGATCACCAACTTCGCCACACCTTGATTTTTATCCGTCCTCCGCCACTGTTGAGCACTCTCTCTACGTGTTGTGAATCTGAACCCACACATCTTTTCTATCACACCTTTTCTATCCCCTCTCAAGCATGGATGAGAGGGGAAAATTCAAGCGGTTATATTACGAGTTCTAGCGGGTTGTCTTAAAAAGAATAGTTTAGCTGAATTCAGGAGAATTTTGTCTTTTGCACATGAGCGAATCGAAAGAATCTTTTTTTTAATCGAAGAATCGAGAGAATCTCTTAGTTTTTTATCTAGCTAAATTCAGGAGAATTCTGTCTTTTGCACATGAACAGAGAATCTCTTAGTTTTTTATCTATCGATTAGAAAAGATAGTGATTCGAGAGTCAAATCCCCAATCCGTGGCATAAAACCCTTTCAACATGCTTCTTTCTTCTTTATCTCCCGGCAATGAAAGGTAGGCGGTGCCTTCTTCTCGTTCAAAAGTCTTCGGCTCAGCACTGCTCTCTGAAAACGAAACCCCACCCTAGGTATTATTTAGACTCCAAATCTATGATAGATTCGAGGTAATAAAATGTGTTAGACTCTATGTAGAGTCGACATTGTAAGAGAATGGTTATGTCTGCTTGTCGGCGTCTCCCACTCTAGCTCACCTGAGCTACCGAGCTGGTAGTGGCGGGCTCCACCTTTATTTAATGGTGTTTATGGTCCAGCAACCTTAGCAAATGGAAGGCACACCAGTTGGACTACATAGCAAATTGCTAGCTTTGGGCCGGCGTTTTGCGAGACGCCCGCCTCCTTCTCTCTCTCTTCTCTCTCCGCCAGCTATGCTTTTTTTCCTTCGTGTCCAGCGAGTCGCTCGCTGATGTAGGCTTATAATACTTGCTTTAAATGCCCTTATACGCCTTAATTCAAAAGCCAAGTTAGACTATATTCAGCCAAGTAAAACATACCTCCAATGAGCGAACGGTCATGTTGGCATCAACGGAGGCTGGAGATAGTTGTCTCATTATTTGAACACCATTACTCCCTAGTCTTTACAGGTACCCATTACATTTTCTTGTTGCATATTCAATGTTTGCCCAGCGACAAAAAAGGCGGGCATAGAACGCGGAAGCTTGACCGGCGAGGGAGAGTTGTGGAGAGATGAGTCGTGGTTGATATTTACTCCAAATGATAAGAGAGCATCAGTAGCACCTCTGATCCGATCCTATTCGACTCCCTATAAGGGAGTGATTTTTCTAAATTTAATAATATTGTGCTTGGTAGGGCGACATTTCCGTCAATAGCAAAGGTATATTTGTGGTAACTTCGTTAATCTCGATGATTTGCTGGCTTTATCTTCAAAAATGTTCATAGGAGTAGGATTCCGTGTATTTGTACGGATGAGTGTACGTGTGGTGAGAGTATCTATGTAATTTGATAAATCATAAATAGAAACACGATAAATATGTTATAGGGCCTCCACCCACTGCGTCCATGAGTGGGACCATGAGAGACAGGCCGAGCTTGAGTATGGGCTTTGGGTTCCGCGATACAGTAGGTGGCAGCCTGGCAAGGGAGGTGGGAGATGATAGCGGAGGCCCCCAAGAGACGAGGCCGCTAGACGAGCACGGGAGAGTGACAGGATAAGTTGACAAGCCACTTCAAAGCATTCTATCATCAATTGTCAAAAAAAAAAAAGCATTCTATCATCAGTAGCACCTATCCGATCCTATTCGACTCCCTATGGGAGTGTTTTTTTTTTTTTTTCTAAATTTAATAATATTATGCTTACAGTGATAGGTGGCATTCCGTCGATAATAAGGCATATGTGTGGTGACTTCGTTAATCGACGATTTGCTGGCTTAATCGCCAAATATGTTCATAGGAGTAGGGTTCGTGTGTACTCCCTCCGTCCCAAAATAAACGACGCTATGGGGAGCGTGCGGTCAAACTTTCTCAACTTTGACTAAAGTTTATAGAAGATACGTGCAACATTTAAATCTTCAAACAAATTTGATAAAAAACTAGACTTCAAGATCTTTCCGATGATACTAATTATTTAACATAAATATTTATATATTTTAATATATAATTGCCGGCATTTTGAAAGCGTTGACTTTCGGGGAGGCGAGAAGGTCTTTTATTTTGGGATAGAGGGAGTATTTGTATGGATGAGTGTACTCCCTCCGTCTCAAAATAACTCATCATGTTGACTTTAAGATGTCATGTTTGACCATTTCGTCATATTCATATTTTTTATATAAACATCATCCATTTTCATGTGACTTATTTTATTATTAGAGATACTCCCTCTGTTCCAAATTGTAGTTCACTTTAGCTTTTTCTAGATACATTGATTTTATTATGTATCTAGACATAGTGTATAACTAGGTGCAATGCAAAATCAATGTATCTAGAAAAGCCAAAGTGAACTACGAGTTTGAAACGGAGGGAGTACTTTAATAATGATTTATTTATTTTTTAAATTGTATAAATAATTTGAATAAGACGAACGGTCAAATATGATGTTTTAAAGTTAACATGATGAATTATTTTGAGACGGAGGGAAGTACGTGTGAGAGTGTCTATGTAAATCATAAATAGAAACACGATAAATATGTTATAGGGCCTCCACCCACTGCGCCCATGAGTGGGACCATGAGAGACAGGCCGAGCTTGAGTATGGGCTTTGGGCTCCGCGATAAAGTAAGGGAGGTGGGAGATGATGGCGGAGGCCCGGGCCAAGAGACGAGGCCGCCAGACGAGCACGGGAGAGTGACAGGATAAGTTGACAAGCCAGTTGAAAACATTCTATCATCTGTTTCAGATTCTCAGCCCAACCAACTTGGGACAAGTCCCTGCGCGTGCGCGATCCATCCATGGCGCAGACGCCGCCGGGAGTCACCACTGCTCCCTTCGAGGACTCCAGGAAAGTTAAATCTGAGTCTGCCACTCATATTCCAAATCTGAAAAATTAAATCTGAGTCTGCCATTAGTATAGTTTGCTCTAATGTTCCGAGAATCTACTATCTGGGTTCAACTTTGCGGTCTACTCTCTGGAATCTGGATTTATATAAACATTTGCACACAAAAATAAATGCAGTTTTGCTAAGAGAAAACAGCAATGCCACATTGCCGCTATTTTTCAGGGAATTACAGTATGATTAGATATAGCTACACAAGTACCATGTCAAACAAAAATCAAGTTTAGGATGTACTGAAACTGCAGGTAGCCCTTCAAGATTTTTGAATACATAACAAGCAGCTAGATATTATTAGTAGTCAATAATAGTAGTTCCTGCAACAAGTTCTGTTGTTCTAATTTCTAAAATTGCATATAATATCTAGGAATGAATTATTTACCAAGATTCTGTATAATCTCACTCTAATCTTCAGAAAGAGTTACTCCTGCTGGTTTGATCAAAGAGCAAGATTGACCTGTCCTGTTAAGAACTACTTCTGCAAACCTCATCGATCTCCACTTCATCAAGGAAGTCCAAGGAACCATAATCATTTTCTGCCTCCATCCGAATACCAGCTGATAGCTCCATCTTTCCTAGGGATTCAAGACCTTTGATCAATGTTGTATATGTTATCCTGTCAGGCTCACTGTCCCACAATTTCATTAGACGGAAACAGTCCATTGTTAACTGTGTGAAGCCAGCATCTAGGAGTGCCTTCAGAAGCAGATTGAAACCTTCAGTGTCAGGCTCCAATTGTTCCCTCTTCAGATATGAACAGGCTTTGTCGACCTCAATCCGCAGACCTTTGCTTGCAAGCACTGTAACAAGATCTACGTACCAAAGCAACCTAGGCTTGTACCAATGCTCCTTCCGAATCTTCTCAAAGACCTATCAGAATTAACAACATCGTTAAATTGAGAAGCATCTTGGTCTTTGTTTATCTGTTCAGGACTAGAAGTTTCTACGTGTTAGCAGTAGCATCATCTAGTAATGCTAATATGCATATAACCGCAGAGTAAGAACTAGGAAGAGTGGAGATATTATGCTAAAATTTATGAGGAATATGTACCAGTATATCCCCCCAAAAGGCCATTTACAGAAGCTAACATTAAAAAGGTATAACTGCAAGAAGTTATTAAGTTTATAATAAACTGGTGGTAAATTGGTGACTTAGACTGAAAATACATCACATCTATATAATGGAAATGAAGTTTATAAACAACTATATAGTGCATAAGCATCTGTTAGGAGTAGTTTACAAAGGCTGACAGGTTTTAGCTAAACCATTAAGACATGCTTCAGTTTTGAGAATTTGGGCAGTGTGCAGAACTTAAGCAGATGACATAGTTCAGAATGGCACAGCCCCATGACAGGAATTAGGGAACCTCAGGAATTAACGATTTCACAAATTAGTTGCTAATAATCCACATATTCACAGGCAATTGATAATTAGCCTTGCAACGCCTAAATAGCTAGCCACCAAGGCCATTCCCAATAGCTTCATGCGGGCTGTCGATGAAGCAGCAAGTGCCTATAACACCTCGTACCTGGAGGGCCAGGAGGGCCTCGCCCTGCGCGGCGAGCTCGCGGAAGACGGCGACCATGTCCGCCTTGAGGAGGCGTCGCAGCTTGGGCTCCACAGCGGCAGCTGGGGCGCCGCGGAGCACGGCACGCTTGAGGGACTGGACCGCCTGGATGGCCTCGGTGCTGAGGTACCGCCCTCGCTGCGTCGGCTTCCGGTTCTTGCTCCGGTCCCGCATCGTGATGGCCCCGGCGGCCGCGCTCCTCCGTCGAGCGCCGGCGCCGCAACGGGTAGTGGGTAGGCGGAAAGGAGAACGGGCGGGTGAGGACAGCATCGCCGTCTGCCCCCGCCTCAGCTCGAGATGGATAGTGGTGTGGGATTGCAGCAGTTCTGGATAGGTTCAGGACATCAGAGATTCAGAGTATTTTAAATAGGGTAGTGAGAGCAGACCACGAAGGACAAGCAGGCCGCGCCGCGGCGCCGTCGTTCTCGCTCGTCCGTACCGCCGGTGCCGCCGCACTAGCCTGCCTGCGTCGCCAGCGCCCCGGCGGCCCTCGCCCAGCGGCGCCGCGTGTGCTGCCCCGCGCGTGCGTGCTTGCTTAGCTGCGTGTTGCTAGCTGCGTGCGTGCTTGCTTTGCTAGGTTGGAGAATAGGGCTTGTTATATTTTATTTTAAAAAAATGTCCAAATTTGTTTACAAAATTCTCCTCCATTTTAAATAATAAAACGTTTTGGCTTTTCTAGATACATTTCTTTTCCTATGCACCTAGTTATACGCTATGTCTAGATACATAATTAAATTAAAGTATCTAAAAAGGTCAAAACGTCTTATAATTTAGAATTAAGGTAGTATATAATTATAAAAATCTTAGAATCTTGTTTAATTTTAAATAGTTTATACAAAACTAAAAGAATATTAGGTTATTAGTGTAGGTGTTTTTTGCGAAGTGTTTAGGCTAGTTAGACAAGCTTAATTGTGCTTCATCTAAACAATTGGTGTGGCCTAATGTTTAGTGAGATTTGCATACATCTCACCATAAGGTGCTTGCGTTGTTATAGGGGCTTTAGTCGTGTAAGACCACACCAACCGTGTTTGTGATGTGGCCGCCACACCGTATACAAGAGGGGACGAGGCCTGCGGCGGTTTGGACTAGAAGCTCGATAGTGAACACAACGGTTTGACTAAAAGCTCGATAGCGAAAATGGCGGCGAGCGGTGCACCAGGAAAGGCTATTCCAGATACCCACTTGCACATGGGAAAGGTCCGGGCCAATACACGAAGTTACTAACCTTCCTTTCAAGGGTCTCCAAAGAGGACTAGGGCAAAGCTTGCACAGTTCTCGATACCTCGATAAAAAACATACCTGCAACGTCAAACCGGAGTTTGCATCTCTATTACGCCTTACATTCGTATTACATTGTGTATCTTGGTTGTGTGTTTTTTCCTTCATAACTTAGTTCAAGGGTCTCCAAAGAGGACTAGGAAAAAGCTTGCACAGTTCTTGATACCTCGATAAAAAACATACCTGCAACGTCAAACCGGAGTTTGCATCTCTATTACGCCTTACATTCGTATTACATTGTGTATCTTGGTTGTGTGTTTTTCCTTCATAGCTTAGTTAATAAGATTGGAACTTAGGTTGCGTAACTCTTTTGTGGTAGACATTACAACACACTTAGCTAGCAAAACCTCAGTTGTGCATCTAAATAGTTTGCTTCTTGCATAGGTTTTGACTAGATTGTTTATTTGAGGCTCTAGTTATCAGAAATGGATTTTAAGTAGCCTAGCCCTTTTCTTAGGCATCATTGCCTCTTCAACTAGTAGCTCGCTCTCGTTATCTGTTACCATTAGTCTAGAAGCTCTAGTGGAACATGAGGGCCATAGTGGCATATATTTTTTTTTTTTTAGTAGTTGTACTGTATTATCCTACGTTGTTGCGTGCACCCTATCGCGCACACATGCATGCTCTGATTGCTAATTATAATAATAACTAGTCAAAGTCCCTACGCCGTTGCTGCGGTATGTAAAAATAAATTTAATCTAGTTAAGAGGAATTTAAAAATAATTTCAATAATAAACTAAGAAAAGACATTATCTTAATCTTGGATCTTCAACTTCAAAGAAAACATAGGTCATTAAATCGTGGAGGATAATTTTTAAAAACTTAATGTACAACACAAAAATTATCAGTTTGCAGTAAGAATAGATTTGAGAAAGTACTAATCTACTAATGATCCAACATACCTTCGGTGTTTGTCTTCTAATAATATATGTAACTTCAAGAAAATCTAAACATGTTGCCGTGAGAATTTAAGTTTAGCTTTTTAGTGATCATTTGATGATGGAAAGAAAGATATAAACATGTGAGTTGATCATTTGATGATGGAAAGAAAGATATAAACATGTGAGTTATTTAATGAGAATTTCCAACACAAAAACTTTAAGCTCGCAAGGATCAAGAAAGCAATACACAGGTGGATTACCCGGCGTTGCCGTGGGAATTTAAGGTTAGTTTTTAGTGGTCATTTGATGATGGAAAGAAAGATATAAACATGTGAATTGATCATTTGATGATGGAAAAAAATATAAATATGTGAGCTATTTAATTAGAATTTCCAACACAAAAACCTTAAGGTCTCAAGGATCAAGAAAGCAATACCTCATGCGTTGCCGCAAAAATTGTTGATGGTTTGGAATAAGATTATTTATATAAAGGGATAAACAATTATAAGTTAATGTTAGTGGATGGCGTGGCATAATGCTAGTGGATGATGTGTCTTGCTTGCATGTAGATTATAATTGCAAATGCTAGTTGTTCCATAAATGCGATTGTTAGTGGAATGATGAGGTGGTAGCTTACATGTTGAAAGAATTAGCTAGTGGGGTTTGTTAGTGAAATGAAATGATGGTGGCTAGCTTGCATGTTGAGAGAATTAACTAGTGGGGTTTGTCTATATAGGTGTAGTACATTGATCTTACCGACCAAATGACTTTAATGACAACACAAGTGCTATGTTGCTTCATCATACTAAGTACTACTAAGGTTTTGCTAGCGACGAAGCTTAGCCCCTGTACCGAAAAGTATGTTCTCTACTACTCGACAATGTTTTCAAGGTGGTAAGGCGAGGCGTGGCGAGTGACTACCGCCTTACTCTTAAGCAAGTGACTCATGAGGTCAGGTGACGCCTTACAAAGTTAAGGAAAACAAAAAACAACAACTTCGAGCAGTAGATGGTGAAGAAAAATGAAAAGGAAAAAAGAAAAAGAAAGGGGGAGGAGTAAGAAGTGGGCTGGCCCAGCCCACCAAGCAGCCCTAGTGCCCCTTCCCCTCTAGGCGTGTAGTTTATCCCGTTATCCCGATCCTCCAATGCTACTCCTCTTCCATATGTGCTTTGCCTTGTCTCTCTACGTGGCTCTGATGCCCCTCTCTCTCCGGTCACACTCCTATACTCTCTGCTCTAATGTGCTTCCCTCCCTCATTGCTCTCCTTCTAGATCTATAGCCACCATCGCCGTCCCCTTCCTAATCAACAGTCGTCGTCATCCCCTTCTAGATTGAGCAAATGATGGTGAGGATATGGCGGTGTGGAGTAGATGACGATGAGGAGACGACATAATCGACGAGGAGATGACATAATAGATAGGGCTGGCATCAGAATCGGCGACGAGATGTTGGAATCGAGGGGTCGTCAGCTTGCACCAAGGCAACAAGGCACCTGCTTACCCCAAAGGCGAGCCTAGAGCAATCTGTCGCTTAGGCGACGATTAAGCGGCGCCTTTAAAAACATTGACTACAGAAAGCAAGGTAGTTGGTTACGCCCCCTTGTGGTGGAACCTGCCCACCCAGGTTTAAGTTCTCGACTTGACACGGGTGCTCGCATTTTTCTAGATTTATTCGAGGATTTATCGGCGTTATGTTTTAAGTAATAAGCGATGTTCCCGTTGACAACGAGACACATATGGTGACTTCGGAAATCTCTGGATCAACCGGCTCTGTTCTTTAGAGGTGCTCATAGAGTAGGGTTTACGTATGTGTGTTCATACAACCAGTTGTATTGTCGTCTCCTCGTCTCGCACCCTTGTATCTCTCATCTGGCTCACGAGTCACCTGCACCGCCACGCTCACGCCGCCACCCCGCTGCCAAGTTTCCCGTCTGATCCTACCGGAAGGTGACCATGCATCTACGTTTCTAATGCATCGTCACAGATAAAATTGGTGCGAATCCTTCTCGTTGTCTCGCATTTTGGGATTGGATTTAGGTACTGCGTTTTGGGCTCGGATTAGCAGCGGTTGGCTTCGATATTGGGGAATCCTTTTGGGCTCGGATTTAGCAGCGGTGCGATTCGATATTGGGGAATCATTTTGGGTTCGGAAGAGTTGTGGCTGGCTTCGATCTGGGGAAATAATAAACAATTAGGGATTTGTGTTTTTATTTCCTTTCGATTGATCAAATCTGGGAGTCCAAGACGACCTTGGATTTCTCATTCTACCTGCGATCCTTCCCGTTCTACTTTATGCAATCATGTAATGATTGGATTTCTGGTTCTACTACCTTAGAGCAAGTATTATAATACACCCAGCAAGACGGCTATAAGGTTCCTTACAGCCTTCTCTCAGCCCACCCATACAATAGTTAGCTCTTTCTAATTAATACGGGATCCACTTGTCTATCTCACATAGTTTCTTGGTTCTTGTGCGTACTGTGAAGTTTTACAACCCGCTTTCTCCTCTCTCCTCCCTTCTCTCCTCCACATCATCATTTAGTGGAAACTACGACTGCCATAATACTTGCTCTTATGCGATCCACGAAACATGATGCTTAGATCTAGGGAATAAACAACGATCTAAATAGTACGTCACCGCTACCTGGGTCCAGAGTTATGTTTTAACAATTCAAAAAAGGGCTAGACGCGAAGTGCGCGAGGCGGACCTAGCCGCCGCCTCCTAGCGGGCGACTAGGGCATCTTTGCTGGCGGCGTCGATGTTCGACCCCTCCCTCCGACGGTCTCTTCATCACCGGGCGGGTGGGGCCGGGGTGTGCGACGGATTTTCCAATCCTTGGTATTTCTTGGCGAAAGCAAAGGTGGACTTTGATTGTCGTCGTGGTGTCGATGGCGAACCCGGAGATCGGAGACGAGATTAGATCTTGAGGACTCAATTGTAAATTTCTTTTTTTTTTTGGAGTTCAGTTTGTAATAGGGAGGATGTATTGTGCTATGCTTAATATATCTTCCTTTTCGCAAAAAAAAATATTACTATTTTCTATCTACCACATCAAATAGCATTCCATTTACACCAAATCAAATGATATTACGTTAATATTATTGTTGTCCATTAAAATGATATCAGATCAAATATTATTCCATTTATACCAAATCAAATGTCCCGAACCTGTTCATTCAATCAGATCTTCTGTGTTTTGCTATTACATGGGATGTAGGATATTCCTCCTTTTAAGAGTAAGTTCCTTCAATCTAATGATCCTACACCTTATCACCACAACAGGGCTGCCTGGACCGCGTTGGTCTGGGGCGGGGTCGCGGTAGGCGTCGTCCATGTGGACCTCGGGGCGCCCGCCAGTGCTGGGAAAGGGGCCACGCCCAGGCGTGGAAGCTGAGGAAGGGTGCTGCGCCGTGCCCGCCGGAGCTTGGGACGGGGCTGCGCCGAGCCTGGGCGCGCCGGATCTCGCGCGAGGGAGGTCGGCGGCGCGGGCCCGCGGTGGAGGCAGAGCATGGGAGGAGGAGGAGGCAGCAGTGAGGGCAGAGCGCCGACGCCGGTGATGACGGGGGCGACGTCGTGGAGGGCGGGGCGCCGACGCGGAGGACGAAGCGGAGGGCGGAGGTGTAGAGAGGCAGGCTTTTTTTTCTTTTTTGTTTGGTGCTTTTGGGCTGCGGTGGTGTGGGTTTCGAGGGGAGCCTAGAAGCGTCGAGGAGCATCTGCAGGAGCCCCATCGTAGATGGGTAATCTAACGTGCAAAATTTAACGATGACGTGGATGCAGGAGAGATCAGGAAATGGTGTTGAGAAATAAGCCTCGAGCACTATTAAAATAATGTTTTAGTATGATTAGCAGCTAATATTGTTTTCTATGATTTGATTACAACATAACCATAATGCAATCTGACACTAAAACAGATTGGTACATGCTTATACATAGCCAATAAGTTTCTTCCTAATGGCCTACACCTTTATCTCCACATCCAATACTTTGATAACATCAAGCTTTATTAAAACAATGTACACCTAATATTTAGTATCATTAGTAACTAATATTGTTTACCACATCCAATACTTTGATAACATGACCATGATACTGATTATCATATGCTTATACTAATGATAGCAGGATCGTCCAACGGTACACTAAAGTCCCACCTGTAGTGATGGGGAGCAACAAGTGGGTCCACTGCTCAACCTGCGGAACTTACAAGTCACCCTTGAGTCTATGAATAACCATAGCTTATGGTGTGCCCTTGCAAAGAAGATGGCCAAGGCACCCGCCACTAAAAAAGGAGAAGCACGCCAAGGTCCACCCAACCCATCTCTGAAGGTGAAAACCCTGCCACTAAGAAGGAGAAGCACGCCAAGGTCCACCCAAACCATATTTGAAGGTGAAAACATATGCAATATATAGAAACTATTGTTGGCATGTACCGAAAGTATAGGACCTAGTGGTTGCAGAACTAATCAACAATCCAACGAAACACAAGGGGAACCGAAGGGACTAGTGGAAGGGTTTGTATTAATTTCTCATCTATCTTTTACAATGCCTCATTGGGCACTATTTATACTTGCACATAGGCTTTTACAAGACCAAAATACCCTTCTGCCTACCCGACATCTTGGAATATTCACCTCCATGGAAAGGCCTTCTGGTCACTTCCTGCTATAGATGGCCATCGGGTCGTGCCTTGGCCGTGCTTGTGCGGCCTTCGGCCCAAGGCATGGCCCATGTGCCGTTTGGCATATCGTGCCGCCCGTCTAGCACGATGGCCCGAGGCGGCATGAGGCGGGGAAGGGAGGCGAGGCAGCCAACGGTGCGCTTGCCTTTGGCCCCGAGGTAGAGGTTAGCCACACGGGAGGCATGGAATTGGTCTGTCGTCAGCGCACTTGATGTATGGGTTGAATCCAGCCATCACCGCTCGCTTCTGGATGTCGGCAGCAGAGGATGAAGATGGCGGTCGGCGTGCCGTGTGCGTGAGGGAGATGTTGGTCACGAGCACGAGGGAGCGCGTTCATGAGGGAGCTGTCGGTCGGTAGCCATGAGCTTGCGAGTGCGAATGAGGGGGTAGGGAGCGCATCGGTGAGGGAGGCGCCGGCAAGACGATGTGCGCCCACGTGTGGGGAAAACAGTTGAGTGGCTGGGACTGTCGGCTGTGTTAGGGTTAGGGTTAGGTTTTGGGCAGCCACAAGCGCGGCTTTATACACCGCGATTTTTCGGGTTGTTTAGGTGGGTCAGGCCCGGCCGGGCTGCCAGGCACCGGGTCGCTCATTGTGCTAGCCATTTTACCAGGCCGTGTGAAAGGTCCTAAATGGCTAGAGGAGGGGTTAATAGCCTACAAAAATTTCTACAACAACACTTAAAGCCAACGGTTAGACAATAAGATGGCATAGCAAAATAAGCGGAGCTTCTCTCTAGTTATGCAAGCCTCCTAGCAATTCTAGCAATTCTAATATCTCTAATCACACGCAAGAGCTAGGTTGTTAAGTTACTCCTAGGTGAGCAAGATATACTAAACAACTCTACCTCTTGGAGCTAAACAAACTAACCAAGCTAAAACAAGGTAAGTAGAACGCAGAGAGGCTAGAGTACAATACCACCGGAGTAGAGTAGAGAATGATGCCAATCACCGATGTCAATAAGAAATCTCCAATGAGCTCAACACAAATGACACGGTGATTTATCCCCGAGGTTCACGTGCTTGCCGGCATGCTAGTCCTCGTTGTGGAGATACACCCACTTGATGATTCACAAGCTTAATGGCCGGTGCAAAATCCCTCAGAGCGGGCTCAATGAATCACTCACAAGAGGAGACCCATAAGCCATGAGCAATCCACTAATGATTCCTTTCACGAAGCTCCCGCAGTGGAAGGATCAAACCCCTCACAAGTCCACCGGTGTGGCCTCGAACAATCACCAATCGAGCTCAACACCGCCACGAACTCGAAGACGCTAGGGAACCAAGCAAATTTCCAAGAGAAACAAGAATCTCGCGGCTCCTCAGAAGAACAAGTGCATCTAGATACAATCAACAAGCAAATGCACTTGAATCTCACTCAATCTCACCAAAGATCAAAGTTAGGCAAGAGAGATGAGTGGAGGGAAGTTTTCTTAGCTCACAAGAGAGTTGGGATGTTAAATGTGCAAGAGAGAGAGCTAGCAATCGGGCACTCTTCTATTCATACGCCACCCAAGAAAAAGAGCCGTTTGGGGGTGGAAAATGCACTTTTTGCAAGGTGACCGGACGCTTTGGTCACAACAGACAAAGCGCCCTGGCCCACACGCTGACAAGCTCCAGCAAGCGTCCGGTCAAGGTGACCGGACACTCCGGTCAGTGGAAACGCTGATTTCGATGCTCTCTGGAAGTGACCGGACCCCGCATGACCGGACGCTCCGGTCAGGGTCCCGGCGTCCGGTCGGATTGATTTTTGAAAAAAAACATCATTCATTGTCACCTTCGGCTTCACGTTGCTACCCAACAAGTATACCAACTTGAGTACGTGGGTTAGCACGATATCTCCGACAAATTGCATCCGCGCAATAGAAAATAGGCATTCAATTTTCTCAAAAGCGCCGAATCCAACCCCCGCAAACCACCACCGCCTTTGCAAATGTGCTAACACGACCAAGTGTACATCTCCTTGTGCAAGTGTATTAGCAATTTCACAAACAATTTCAAAGGCGAAGTTAGTGCACTAGATTCTAAATGCATATGCAAATCACAATGAATCTAGAGGCACTCGAAATGCAGATTAGCTGTTGCATTCCCCTCTTGATAGTCGGCTATCTATCCAAAACATGATCACACTCTCTATAGTGTCTTGATCACCAAAATTCAAAGACCTATCAAGTACACCTTTGCCTTGATCTCCGGGTCTTTGCTTTTCAACCGAGTGAGCTTGATGATCCACCATGTCCATCATCATCGTCCTTGTCCATGATCATGTAGCTCCACATCATCTATGTTATCCTATCTCATAAGCACACTTAGAGTAGAGGATTAGCATAATGAGGTGTCATCAATTATCAAAACCAAACATGAGATTTCACCGTGCCCGTGCCGTGCCACGAAGCTGAGGGGGTGGCCCAAGCACGCCTCGATGCCTTGGGCCATGAAAGCATGGGCCCGCCGACCATCGTCGTGCCGTGCTTTCGGGCCGGGCCAAAATCCGAACCCACGGGCTACATGGCCATATATACTTGAGATTACTTGAGATTATAGATTTGGATTTGGATGTCCACCGTATTTGGGATTTGTGAGTTGTAGTCATCGAGAGCGGACAGAGAAACAAGCGAACAAAGGCCGCGAAATTTTGACGATTAAATAGTAGACTAGAATATAAATATAAATAAATAAATCTATTTATCTATCTATAACTCTTATAAAGCTAAACCCCATTTAGAGAAATTATCTCTTCATACAAAGTGTCCACATCATTCCCCACTAAATGACATTACTAAATGCTCTATTTCTCCATGCAAGGTGTCTATATCATTCTTCACTATGTCAATGTCATCCGTAATTAATTACAAAAAAAATAACTATGTCGTCTATATCATGTGAATTATTTTAGATCTTTAATATATTAACAAACAAGTCGTCTACATATTCTATTTGTTTCATTCTTCATTCCTCTACAATGTAATTAAATATTTTATTAGTTTTTCCTATATTAGCTTGCCAATATTTTTCTAGATCATATAATAAAATAACATGCAAGTCAAATTGATATATATGTATATATGTTATATAAAATAATTATAGTAATACCATGTATATAACAGATTTATTTTTAACAAAATCCCGTGGCAACGCCGCGGGGTAATATGAGCCAAAGAGATGACCATGTGTGGCCATGGCTGCAGGAAAGTCAGGACTTAGGACAAGTACAAAGCGGGAATACAAAGGCAGGAAGACCCAGGCATACAAAGGCAGGGAGAACACATATGCGGTGTTGCTAAATCACGGACTGGCGATCAATTTTTGACAGCCCCGCAATTTTCCTATTTTAGCAAAAAAACACATGCAATTTTTTTTTTTTTTTTTTGAAAGTTTTCTATTTTTAAAAAAAAAAAAATGAGTTATGAAGTTGTACATATAAGAGCGTCGAGCATCTCCAACAGTGTTGCATTGGCATTTGCATTTTTTGCCAAAAGTCTAGAAAACAATGCTCCAACAGTTTTACAAATCCCTTTTGCATGTTAGTAAGATTGGCAAAATCAGGTCTCCTTTGGCATTTTTGCCAAACTTGGGAGCTTTGGCATTTTTCTTGCGTGCGTCTCTTGCATGCCCGACGCATGGCAACTTGCGAACAGGATCCGACGAGGAACCAACAACCGCTCCCTCTTGGACCCACTTTTCCCATATGCCAAACCAAAAATAGCAAATTGTTGGAGGAAGCCTTTTTTTTTTTGGCTTGGAATTTGGAACAGGGGAGTTGGCAAACAAGTCAAATGCCAAATCAAAAATACCAAAACTGTTGGAGATGCTCTAAGAGCTCTTGTATCTATGAGTAGCTAAAATCCTAATTTAGCTATTATGTAAAAATAAAATAGCTAGCAAAAAAAATGAAGAAATCCAACGGCTTCTCTAAATCCAACATGCACCGAGATGACTAGCGAGACAGGTCTTCTATATTTAGCTAGCGAGGAGAGAAAACAGAAAATGGGATAGCTAGCTGAGAAAAATAAAATTGATCTCAAAATAAAGAGTCTATTGGATCCGAGAGAGAATAGAAAACATGATAGCTAGCTGAGAAAAAAAAAAAAAAGAGTCTATTGGATTCGAGTTTTGATAAAGTTTTACAAAGTTACGTACCTTATATATAACTTATTAAATGAAACATATAACTTACACATATTACAAAGTTACATATAACTTATTACATGAATCATATAACTTACACACATTACAAAGTTACATCTAACTTATGCATATAACTTTTATGTGCAACTTAGGTTATAGTATTTCTTAAGTTAATATACATAAATTGCTATTAGGGAAAAAAATAGAAAAATTCTTTAAAACATATTCAAGAGAGATCTAGTGTGTAGACGGAATTAAGAACGGATACACCATTCAAGAATTATAACAATTAACAAAATATTTTACTTTTTCACTTGTATCAGCGCTGACTTCAGCACTTAAAAAAAAATGAGGGAAGAGCGGGATACAAATGGCTGCAAGGGTTGCAAAATTTTATTGATCAGGGGTCCATAGCAAAATCATCTTTCTCCCCTCAGGTTAATACAACAGCTCAACGAGACAACAGAGCACTTCTACTCGCCATAGGCGTATGCGGTAAGCCTATAACGGCTTGTCGCTTTTGGCTTCCAAACCACCGCGTCACGCCGCCATCCGCGCTAGCGCCTCGCCTGCGCGCTCGCCGGTGGACAGCCAGAGCCTCCGGTAGTCGTCGTAGTTGAAGGCCTTGTAGCGGCGCGGGTGGTCCGCGTCGATGAACGCCTCCGGGGCGCTGACGCCGTCGTCCTTGGGCGCGAGCAGGAACATGGCGATGGAGATGCGCGGCACGGGCGCGACGCACCGCACCCGGTGCTTCACGTTGTGCAGCCTCCCGTTGCTCCACGCCTGGAATGGAAGAACGCACGAGACGTAGGGTCACTCACAGCTAGCGTCGGTCGAATTCTTGGGCGTGCGGGGTACCGTACGTACCGTGCCGACGTCGCCAATGTTGACGAGGAAGGAGCCCGCGACGGGGTCCACGGGCACGAACTCGCCGGTGGCCGGGTTCAGCACCTCGAGCCCGCCGACGCACTCGTCCTCCTGGAGCACGGTGAGGAAGCCCGAGTCCGTGTGCGTCTGCACGCCGGAGGAGCCCACCGTCTCCGCCGTGTAGTTGTACCGGTTGATGCGGAACTGGCACGGCCAGTCCTGGAACGAGTGCTCCTCTACTGCTAGCCCCAGGCTGGAGGCCAGCTCGCCGGCGACTCCGACGATCACGTCGTGCATCTTCTCCGCGTAGGTCCTGACGGTCTCCCTGCGTGCAGGCCGGATTCGGATTGTCTTGGAAAAGGCGCGATTGATTTTTTTGTGTGAAAAAGTCCAACCAACCAACCTGACGTGGGGCGGCGCGTCGAGGCGCGCGCAGAAGGCATCGACGTCGGCGGGCGCGGCGGCGTCGAGGAGCCCGAAGGCCTCGTAGAGCGGGTTGGCGGCGCTGGGCGCGACGTAGCCGCTGCCGGGGATGACGTCGGCGTTGCGGCGCTTGGCGTCGTCGGGGAGGTCGAAGAGCGCGCTCACGGCGGCCTTCATCTCGGCCAGGAGCCCCGCGGGCACGCCGTGGCCGGTCACCCGGAAGCAGCCCAGGCGCTCGCACGCGGCACGCAGCCGCGCTGACTCCTCGGGCGACGAGCCGGCGAGGCGCAGGTCGATCACCGGGATCTCAGCCACCGCCATCGATCGTCGCCGCTCCTGTCCCGGACTTAGCTAGCTAGCTGTAGCTGCGCTGTCCCTGACGCGGCCGGCCGGGTTCGCTTTGCGTGGGTGGGTGGGGGCGGCGGGATTGGCGGCCTCGCTCGGATCGGAGCTCTATTTAGAGGCGTGCGTGCGCGTGCTGGCGCCGCTTGTCAGGCCGGACCGGACGGCAACGAGACGAGCTGGCTGGCTTGGCTTCCATGTCGCCGGTTTGGTGAGACAAGCGACCGACACACCACGCGCCTAGCTGCTGTCTTTTACTACTCTCCGAAAGGGGGTGGAAAACAAATCTGATCGTATTGCAAGCTGATCGGGAATTGAAGCAGGCAAGCTGAACGCCGGTGATTTACGAATTCGTCGCAAATTGGCAAGCGAACCGTTTTGGAATTGCAACACCGGGAAAGGCTCGTTGCAAGCAATCGCACACCATTTCCGCTTTGGCCGATTCTGGCAGCTTCTTGTTTGTCTGTTAGGACAAGCAAGGAGGCAGCGATGTCTCATGGGTCGCGGGACTTGGAGACATCAAGATCGGAAAAAAAGATACTCCATGGAGAGCAGACAAGGGTCGCCATCGCTGAGAGACGTCGTAGAATACTCCTACTCCCTCACCCTAAATTCCGCCATCTTATTTGATGTTTCATCTTATTCAATTTTTTTTTGTACAAATATAATTTATTTTGTTACGATTTATTTTATTAATGAAGATACTTGAATATTGATTAATTTATTTTATGATTTCCATAAATATTTTGAATAAGACGGATGGTCAAACATGAAGTTCAAAAGTCAAAAACGACGAACTCCATGAGACGAGAGGAGTACACTCCATGGACTGTCAGCAGTTTGTCTTGTAGTACGTCCAAAACACAACTTGTGCCAGGAGCGTGCGATCTCCACCAAGACAAAAGGGGGCCTTAGGGGGTCTGTTTGGTCCCATGGGATTTAGGGGACTAATTTTTAGTCCTATTTAAAAGATGGTTAGTTTAAAGGACTAATGAGGGATTTAGAATTTATTAACCGACTAGTGCATGCACAAGTGCACAAATGAGTTGACGATCGACAAAACGCGACTAGTCCCAATTAGACTCTCAAGAGGGCCTATTGGACTAGGGACTTGTTGGGACTAAAAATTAGTCCATTAGTCTTGTTGTTGGATAAATTAGGGAATAATTGAGACTAAAAATTAGTCTCTAGTCCCCTGTAGAAACCAAACAGGGCCTTAGTCTTAATTTTTTTCTTGGTTATGGGACAGTGTTCTGAAATTTCATGTTACACAAGAAAACCAATGCAATTCTGTTTTGACCATACCATCCTTCATGTTCTGCGACTAGTCTGACCATTATCTTGTAATAATAAAGACATGGTAATTGGGAATGTGTATAAATGGATATTACTCAAGGAAATATCACTTTGTTCCTTTTTAATGTAAAATGTCACTTTGTCCTCCTGCGGCACATCATCTGAACAAATGCAGTTTTGCGAAGAGAAAACAGTAATGCCACAAAATTACAGGGAGTAACAATACGATTAGACACAGCTCCACAAGTAGTGTATCAAACAAAAATCTAGATAAGTACTCACAAAACTTCAGGTACCCCTTCAAGATTTTTGGATACATAACAATCAGCTAGATATTAGTAGTCATTATCTAAAAAAACGTGATATCAGTAGTCAATGATAGTTGCTGCAACATGTTCTACTGCTCATTTCGAACAATGCATGACATCTGGGAAAATCAAAGATTCCATATAATCTCATTCTAAACTTCAGAAAGAGTAACTCTGGTTGGTTGGATCAAAGAGCAAGATTGATCTGTCTTGTTAAGAACTCAACTTCATCACGGATGTCCAAGGAACCATAATCATTTTCTACCGAGAAAAATTCGTGCCCGGTCCCTCAATTTGACATCAAGTGTCATCTAGGTCCCTTTATTTTTCAAAATGCTATTTCTTGGGTCCTAAACTTGGCTTCAGGTGTCATGTAGGTCCTAAACTTTCACAATATCATTTTCGGGTCCGTGAACTTGGCTCCAAGTGTCATCAAGGTCCCAAACGTTGACGTTGCGTGTTCGACATGTGGCACCCACATGTCAGTCGGTTATAACTTATATATCTACTTCTTATTTTTCTCGCAGAATAAAAAAGAAAATCAGGCCCTAAAATTTATATCTTCTCATATAATCTTAGATGAAAATGAGTTTTATAAAAGAAATATAGCTCTCCATTAGATCTACAATTTCCTAATTTTGATTGTTTTAATTTAAGGTCGTTAAAAACTAAAAAAACAATAACAAATAGCTATAGTTCCCTAAAATCAAAGGTTTTGTCTTTTAAATTTTTTGAGAATCTTAACGACCTCAAATAAAAAAGGTCAATACTAGAAAATTGTATATACTATTAAGAGTTACACATGCATATAGAAAGTATCTCCATTTGACAGTATATAAGAAAGGAGCCAAGATGACAAGCACAGGTACACAATTAATATACTGCTAATTTTTTAAATTATTTTAACCTTCTTAAGAACCTGATATTAAAAAACTAAAAATTAGAAATTTATAGATCTCATCAAAGGCTACAATTGTTTAAAAAAAAAACCTTCAGATGACAAAATACATTTTTAGAATATTCTAGAGATCGTAGCAACAAGACCAAAATTTCTTTTTTATTCTATGTAGAAAAAAAAATACATGTAACTGAATGACATGTGGGTCCCACATATCATAGCACACCATGTTAGCGTTTGGGACCTCGATGACAACCGAAGCCAAGTTCGGGGACTCAAAAATGACATTATGAAAGTTTAGAACCTAGATGACACCTGAAACCAAGTTCAAAGACACTGTAATTAGGATTTTGAAAGTAGAGGGACCTAGATGACACTTGGTGCCAAGTTGAGGGACCAACCATGAATTTTTCTCTTTTCTACCTCCAACTGTATAAAAGCATATCACTGTCCCACAATTTCATTAGATGGAAACAATCCGTTGTTAATTGTGTGAACCCAACATCAAGGAGTGCCTTAAGAAACATATTGAAATCTTTAGTTTGGGCCTCTATTGTTCCCTCTTCATTAGGCTCTTTTTTCTGTCATAGTGCATTTCTTTAGTGCTTTCTCCAGCACATCACTAGAGAATTCTGATGCATTTGCTTCGTTTCTCCCTGTCTTTCTGTCTAAATTTTCCTTTAACTTGTATACTCGTCTTGAGCTTTTAACACATCTTGTAGCTCGTCAACATTTCTTTTATTTTTTTTTTTAGGAGTGTATCCTTTTTTGGGAGTGTATCAATACGATTAGACACAGCTCCACAAGTAGTGTATCAAACAAAAATCTAGATAAGTACTCACAAAACTTCAGGTACCCCTTCAAGATTTTTGGATACATAACAATCAGCTAGATATTAGTAGTCATTGTCTAAAAAACCGCGATATCGGTAGTCAATGGTAGTTGCTGCAACATGTTCTACCGCTCACTTCGAACAATGCATAACATCTGGGAAAATGTTTTTACAAAGATTCCATATAATCTCATTCTAAACTTCAGAAAGAGTAACTCTGGTTGGTTGGATCAAAGAGCAAGATTGATCTGTCTTGTTAAGAACTATTTGTGCAAAGCCTCATCGATCTCCACTTCATCGCGGATGTCCAAGGAACCATAATCATTTTCTACCTCCAACTGTATAAAAGCAGATCACTGTCCCACATAATTTTATTAGATGGAAACAGTCCATTGTTGATTGTGTGAACCTAGCATCAAGGAGTGCCTTCAGAAGCAGATTGAAACCTTCAGTTTGGGCCACTATTGTTCCCTCTTCATTAGGCTTTTTTTCTGTCATAGTGCGTTTCTTCCGGTGCCTTCTCCAGCACAGCACAGCACTAGTGAATTCTGATGCATTTCGTTTCTCCCTGTCTTTGTGTCTGGATTTTCCCTTAACTTGTATACATCTTGAGCTTTTAACACGTCTTGTAGCTCGTCAACATGTCTTTTAATCTCGTTCTTGAGGTGTTGATGACTAATCTTCACGTTGTCTAATTCAAGGCCAATCATGCATCTATTTGAACTTTCCTTGTATACTAGCAAGGTGCCATTTTCCTTATGGGGTAACAAGATGAGCCATCAGCACTAATTTCTTATTTAATATGCGGATTTATTATTTTGACGCCTCTCATCGGAAGGTACCGTTTGTAGTATCTATTCATACATACGCATGCCCACTCAACACACGTACACTACTCACACCACCCGTGTACAAAACAAACCTACAACTACACTCGGATCCGAAACCGCGTCCTTCTTGAGATCACCGGAATTTCAGTAGGCGACGGGCACGTCGTGATACCATTGTAGTTCCACGCGTGAGAGGCTTCACGAAATTATTTTAGGGGACCTGCCCCTATGGTGGGAAACGGAAATTCGTGTCCCTCAGGACTTGAACCCTGCCCGACCAGCGGTGGCCCTAAGCCAACGCCGCTGGCCAGTCGAGCATCCGCACTAATTTCTTAGTTCATACACTTCTTCTGTATATAAATACACTTTTCTGTTTGTGTAAATACTATAGAGGTGTTATGAAAGTTTGTAACAAAGTGGAACAAGTTCATTCTTGTTACCTCAAGATGTATTAGCAGACCCCTCTCTGTGATAAAACATTACTTCTCTGTTCCAAATAAGTGTACATCTCACAACAATTAGTCTCAAATTTAACTAGATTTTCATAGGAGTATATTATCATTTATATTTCTAAACATGATTACTATTATATTATATAATCTAATGATGCCTATTTGGTAAATTAGCTGACTTTTCAAAGCACAAAATGTGAAGTTATTTTTTAAAAAAAAAAGAGTACGTTATTCATAGCATTTGCAGATCGCCTGGAAAAACTGGTGACGAGGATGGGCCGAGCCGTAACACCGTGGCGAGAACGTGGGGCGAGTCCGAGATAATTGGACGAGTCGGGCTAGCTGTCCAGGGTGTTTGGGCCCAACATTCCACCATGTTACAAAAATTGCCAGAATCATCCATCATACAGGTTCTGAAGTCCAGGAGAGATTTACGTACAAAAACGTAATAATGATGGATAGAAATTTCGTTAGTATATAAGAGTTACGCACGCTGGCACGAATACGAGTTCTATCAGGTATGTATTTATATACAGAAGAAGTGTATGAACTTCCATATTCTTGACAACTCTAGTTGTACACGAACGAGTCGATTACAGAACAACAAGGAGACCCGGCCGTGAGCTCTACGTGCACGCCTGCATATATGCACGCTCTCCTACCATGGATTGCATGCCAACGTCTCCTTGAACAACTCTCTTTTTGTACGCTGAAGTCCGATGAGCGGCAGCGTCAACATGCCTGCTGCCGCCTCATCTTCCTTCCGGCCGTGGGCGATGCAGGCAGGTGCGGGCCGTCCTGCTAGCCTGCTCGGCCCGCCTGCAAAAAACGTTCTAGTAGGCCCCTGCGGACACCTGCGTTTGCCAAACCAGCTTGAAGTAGGCAGCCCACAAAGCCTATCGGGCCTAATCAGCTAACCTGCATCGACCTGCAATGCCCACAAAAGCCCACATCTCCTGCTACGTGCATCTTCTCCTAGTTGAGCGCTGCATCCGCCGACCGCCGTGGCGGCGCTGAGATCCCGGTGGCGCTAAGGGAAGCAGCGGCTTGGGAGCTAGGAGAACAACCTCGGGATTACCCCGGTGAGAACCACCGATCAGCAACTCCCGCCGATCCGCAACTCATTCTCCCTCTTCCTTCATTCTTGGTCTTCTAATCTGCTTTTTTTTAGTAACGCCAGCTCCATGGCCGCTGACCTACCTAAAGGAGCTCCGGATCCATGTCTCCAGTCCGCCCCGTGCCCAATATTGGCTCCTCCCCACCCCAACCCCATTCGCAGCAGCAGGAGGGCACACCTTCAACCCGCCGGCGGTCACTCATGTCGTGCCCCCAAGGTAAGATTGGTGCCGGTGGCGTGATGGCTGTGAATTGATTCTCTACAGCTTTGGAGTTTGTCTTAATCCTAAGGAAGTTAAGTGATAGTAGCAGTACTTTATGCTATGTTACTATGTGAGATCTTTAAATTTATCTACCCGATGCACCTAGTATGAAATTAATATATCATTGTTTTGGGCTCCTATCTGTCGGCTGTCATGTCCTTTTAGTTCCTGGCTTCAAATTCGACTCTGTTAAAGTAGATTGCATGCCTAGAGAGTGTACTTGGGTTACTTATGATTTGGCGAGATGAAATTCACTTGGTCTAGAAATTACTCCTCGCGTCCGCGCCGCCCTCCCGCAGGGCGGCTCGGGCGACTCAAACCCTAGCCGCCGCCGGCGCCACCCCACCCTTCCCTCTCCTCGCCGCTGCCGGGAGGGCGCCGGGGAGGCCCGCGGCGGCTCCCCGGGATGGTGGCGGCGAGGCTCCTTCCGTTGGCGGGGCCTCGCGAGCTCCTCGCGGGGGGAAGCTCTGGCCGGACCGGCGTCGTGGCCCGCGCGGGCGCGCAACCGTCGGCAAGACCGGCTCTACCGCGCGGATCCGGCCCTCCTGCGGCCGGCCGGGCGCCTCTTGCCTGGTCCCGGCGGGGCCTCCCGGTGCGGGCCGGTGAGCGGTGTTGCGGGCTGTCCTCCGGCGGGGAGGTGGTGCTACCGCCGACCGGATCCGGCCTTTCGGCCATGGATCCGTCGCCCTTCGACGCTGCCGCCCCTCCTCTGCCCCCCGGGCGCCCCTCCTCCCTGCGCCTTCCCACGACTTGGTCGGGAATCGGCGGACGGGCGACCTCGGGTGGCGGCATGCTCATCCATCCCCGGCGCCCACGGGATGCGCAGCCAACCCCCTCCCCTCCATCGGCGGCTGGCGTGCTGCGTCGCTCCTCGACGCGGGGACCGGCCATGGCGCCCTGGACCCCCTTTGCGGTGCTCCCCGGCGGTGGAGTTTTTGCGGTGGGGTCCCGCGCCGCAGATGCTCCTCGCGTGCGGCGGAGCCTCTCGCACGGCCATCTTGGAGCGCTCCGTGAGCTTCGCCGTCGGCCCCGACAAGATCCTTGGGTTCTCGGCGTCTTTGGCGGTGCGGTGCGTGCCTCCCCCTCGCGCGGGCGAGTCCGGTTGCGGCTCCGTGTGGCGGGAGGCGACCGGTGCCTCCCTTCGTCCGTCCGGCCACGATGTGTCAGTGCGCGCCTCCCACCTCGCGGGCGAGTCCGGAGCGACTACGCGCGGTGTGGCGGCGACTGTCACAAGGGGATTGCTTGCCGCTCGCCTCCCACCATCTCGGGCGAGTCCGGACGCGGCTCCGTTTGGTGTGGCGGCGGCCAAAAACCCCCTCTGCGCAGGCGAAGACGCTGGTCGGTGCGTGCCTCCCTCTGTCGCGGGCGAGTCCATTATTGGCTCCGCGCGAAGTGGAGGCAGCCGGCAACCCCTCTTCTCGTCTTGGTGCAGACTTCTGCCGGTGCGAGCCTCTCAATCCACGCGGGCGAGTCCATTTTGGCTCCGCGAGGTTTGGCGGCTACCGGCGGTGTGGCAGCTACTGCCTCCCTCAGTTCGGGAGCGAAGGTTCTGGGCGAAAGCTTAGCTCAGATCTTTCTGAGCCAGCGACGAGACTCTCCTTCCTGAAGGCGTCGTTGAAGTTCCTTTCTGACTTCTCCACCTCGGCTCAAGGATCGGGCGAAAGCCTTGCCAAGCTCTCGCTTGGCTAACGATGATGATGTTACGGCGTCATACACCTTCCTGGAGGCATCGTTGAAGACTTCTTGTGTCTTGGTGTAGTAGTCTTGCTCTCGCCACTGTTCTCCTTGTGGTTGTGCCTGGCGTCATTTGTGTTGTGTTGTTTCTTTTGTGGGTTAGCCACACTATAGCCTCAGGGCAGAGGCTGTTGTAAGGTTTTAGTCCGGTTTCCCATAATTAACTGGACGACAGGGTTTGGCCTCGTTTTCCCCAAAAACGAGGCTATCCGCCATTTTGGGCACTTGAATATATTCAGGTGGGGAGCGCCTCCCCCCCGGTGAAAATTCAAAAAAAAAACTTATGATTTGGCTGCTCTTGGTCCATGTGCTCTGCAGAAGCCACCTATGTGCTTGATATAATTCCGTACTGTATTGTCCTAGTTACTGAGAATATCTCACATGATAAATTAAAAAGTCTTTGCTTCCTCTAAAAGTTACTGAGAATATCCGTGGTGGTTTGTACCATAGTTGTAGCACCGTTGCATCTTAGATAGCTCCCATAGTTCGTTCCCAAGTGGTGGTTTCTCCTGTTTGCATGATTAGCTCCTGCATTGCATATACTATTTGATAATACATATGTATCTAGATTTGTTATACTTCTAAATATAGACTGACAATCATTGTTTTGGTTCAGTAAAAAGCGTTCATCAACAAATCAACAAAAGGGTAGAGCAAAAAGGGCAAAGGGTCCTATCCCCCCGATCCTTAAGCCTCGTCGTCAATCTATATTTAGAAGTATATGCAAAACAAGTTTGAAAAGTATTGGGACATTTCTTACTGACCAACTGTATTCCTGTTATCTTGGATCCTCGCTTCAAGTTCGGCTTTGTTGAATTTCGTTTGAAGCAAGTATATGGTGTAACTGCGGGTGACCATATTGCTAAAGTGGATAAAACCCTTAGAAATTTGCTCAATGGATACTCTTCTAAGATGGGAAACACCACCAGTTCCCAAGGAGAGACATCAACAGTAGGAAAAAAGTAATTCCTGGTCTGATTGGTTTCGACATATCAGCACCCGAAATAATCAAGCATTTTGTGAGCTCGATAGGTATCTGCAGGATGATCTATTTCCATTGGATGATGAGAGCTTCGATATTTTAGACTGGTGGAAGATACATGCATCACAGTACCCAGTAGTGGCATGTATGGCTCGTGATTTGTTGGCTGTTCCTGCATCTACCATGGCGTCTGAGTCTGCCTTCAGCACAAGTGAACGCATCGTCAATGATCATCGCACCAGACTAGCAAGAGATACTGTTGAGGCTTTAATTTGCTTCCAAGATTGGCTTCGGTCAGCAGGTATTTTCTTTTTTCTGTGAATCCAGCCTGGTGATCACTTTTATGCATTTCAGACATTGAGCTTTGTTAAAATATGTTCATTTTCTAATATTTTTTAGGCTCTGAATACTTGGACATAATATCAATTACCACTCCAGATAGCAACAATGAAAAGAATCCAAGAGCTACAGGTACATATCTTACAGTTGGATTAATTTATAAAGCTCTAATTTTTAATGATGGCATCTGTCAGACTCCACTACTTTTAATTGTATAAACATTTGAAATTTTCAGGCAGAGAAGGAAGTCCTGGGATTGAGCTCCAGAAGCAACTTGAAGCTGCTGGTAACATGATCCCCACTGTCCAGCATACGTATGCTGCCCCTCTCTCTCTCGCTTTCTTCAGTACAGTTTACAGAGTACAACATGATGATGAGTTTTGTTTTTACTTGTTCCCTTGCATATTCAGCTGCTGAAGCCTTAGTGCACACAAATGTGAGCAAAACTTCTTACAAGAACATCGCAGTTCATCTCTTCAGAAATGAGAAGCCCCTGCCTTTTTTTTGGGACTAAGAAGCCCCTTTCAGATTCAGTGAGATGATAACTGATATTTTGCTCTGATAACTTCAGAAAACTCAACAAAAATTGATGGAGGCATTCTGTGAATAAGGCCATGAGATTGTGACAGTGTAATTTAAAACCACTATCTGTTAATGTGTTCATGCTTGGGATGTTGCAGACCCTTGCCTTTCTTTGTTATGATTTGCACATCCATCTTGTCCAGTTCTGCTACTGTCTATGAGCTATTTTGTATATGCTGAATCGATTGTTTATTGCACTGATGAAGTGGCTCAATGATACTTCCGTAAGCTTTTTTTTGGCAATGCCTGAACTGATTTGAAATCACATGTTTATTGTAAACTGCGTCTGTTGATCCTTGCTAGCATGTCGTAGTAGTTGTTCTTGAGGTTGTTGCCTTTTTTTTTTTTTTTTTTGAACCCTCTCAAACTTTATTGCATAGCTGTAGTATCTGTTCAAAGTACATAGAGACACATACACACCCCACGTACACTCCCAGGACTGCAACTATACAACACAGACACCGCGTCCATTGAGAGATCACCAGAAAACTGGTGTGCGACGATCCCGTCGCTGCCCATTGTGGCACCACGCGAGAGAGCGTAGCAAAGAAAACCCGAACACATACGCAAAGGATACAGAGGAGACAGCTGCCCCAACCAAATCACACCAAGGCCCTCAACAAAAAAGAATATTACAGAAAGGTCCTTGAGCACCCTTGTATCCCCTGGAAGCTTCTTCTCATGCCGAAGCCATCGTTGACGCCGACGCCGACGCCGACGCCGGAGCAGGAGAAGCCAAGCCTCCATCCGCAGGCCCAGGGGAGCATCGGCAGAGCACACACTCTATGCCTCGCCGGGCCTGGATCTGGCCAACCCGCCAAAAAACGGGAAGAGGATGAGCCAGATCGACAAACCTGCTCGCCGCAGACCCAAACGCCGCCCCAGGAGCATCCTCACGTAGCGACGCCGTCCTCAACGAAGGAAGACAGCCAAGAACTCCAAAAGAGCCGATGCGAACTGACGAACCAGCAGGGCCTTCAGATCCGCACGACCTGCATCCCACAGGCCCACCGCCGCCACCGGAGCACATGACGACGAGGTGGACGGAGGCCAGGAGAACTTTATTCCACAAAGACGGCGTCGCCTCCACCAACGAAACGCCGTCGGGACAAAACATAGCTCACTACCACAGCGAACTCAAGGACGAGATCTCCATGGGAGCGGTGATGGAGCAAAAGCATCGACCGACGACATGGCGCCATCGTCGAACACGAGCTAAACTCTAGGCCTACTACCTAAGCTATACAGGTTGCCGGACGTCGATTCGCCGAGCCCCCACGACGCACGACGCCAAAGCGGCCGCCGGCGGGGGAGAATCGACGAGATCGACGCCGGATTTGGGGAATCACCTGTGTTCGCCTCTCTCTACTGTAGCAGAGGAAGGGGAACTCGCGAGACGATACTGTGGTTCTTGAGGTTGTTGCCCTGCTAGCTCGTTTGCAGGTCCCTGCCGTATCTGCATAACCTGCTAGCATGTGCCTGCAAAGCCCAGCAGGTTGTTGCAGTGACCAAAACAGGTGCTAGCAGGCGCCTGCAGGTTATGCAAAAACTATTAGCAGGGTCTTGCAGCGTCCTGCCGGGCGCCCGCAGGCGCACCTGCTTGCATCTGTAGTTCCCGCCCCACGATCGCCGCAACCAACCTCCTGGTCCTGGGTGACTCCGGCTTCCGCCGCCGTCTCTCACCTCACCTCCGCTCCCTTCCCTGCTCGGCTTCCTCCATGGCGAAGGTCGACGGCCGTACCCAAGGGCGGGCCGCCGCCCTCACGTCCCCACGCCCACATGGGCGCAGCGCGCAGAGGCCCTGACCCACATCCTGACCCACCCGTCCCACGCGCCGTCGCTCCACTCGCAGCTCTTCCTCGCCTCCCGCGTCGCGTGCCCGCCGCGTGGTCCGGGCGCCACCACGACGTTCCCGCCGTTCCTCTGCCCCGGCGGCGCCTCGCTCCTCCGCTGGGCTCTGGCCTCCGTCTTCCTCCCGCGCGTGGCGCGCCTCTGCCTCCCGCCCTCGTCCTGGCGCTCCCGGTGCCCCTTCCAGCTCCCGCCGCCGCTCGTGCCCTCCGCGGCCATCGAGCCGGCGCCCGAGCGCTGGGCCGACGACGAGCTCAGGGACTACGCGCGCCGGCGGCGGGCGCGGAGGGGCCCGCTGACGGTGCGGCCGCCCATGTCCGTGACGGGGGCCGTGCTCTGCACCGTGCCCAACGTCGTCATCGTCGTGGCCTTCGTAAGGGAGTAGAGTACTTCTGGATCGACAGGCCCAACCGCATCTGAGATATGCAGTAGCAGAAATTGTCTGACAGGCATTTACAGGCTTTCCATGGAGAAGCCATTGTCTGATGCTCTTTTGCTCTTGATTGATGTGAACTGGCGACCCCTTTGTTCTTTGTATGGTGTAATCGGCTGACCAAGACAGCTTCTTGAGCTGTCTATAAAAGCTGAGTTTTGCATCAGACTAAACTCACTGAATACATACATTACATCAGCTGGAGAATGAAGAGTGCCTGAAACATACTCCCTCTGTCCCTAAATACATGTCATTCTCGCTTCCGAGAAGTCAACGTTTTCAAATTGCGGCAATTATATATTAAAATATATAAATATTTATATTAAATAATTACTATCATCGGAAAGATCTTTTAAGTCTAGTTTTTAATAAATTTATTTGGAGATATAAATGTTGCACGTATTTTCTACAAACGTAGTCAAAGTTGGAAAAGTTTGGCCGGCACGCACCCCCCAAAACGAATTCTAAAAAGGGACGGAGGGAGTATGCCGGTAGTAGTTTCTGCTATCTGTTTTTCAGACTGTTGCAGTATTTATGGGAGCATGCTGCATTGCTGATCTTAGGGGGTGTTTAGTTGGTGAAATATTTTGGGTTGGGCAATTTGAAGACTTTTTGTTTGTATTTGGTAATTATTGTCCTACCATGGACTAACTAGGTTCAAAAGATTCGTCTTGTATTTTTTCACCAAACTATGCAATTAGTTTTTTTATTCACCTACATTTAATACTCCATGCAAATGCGTAAGAAATTTGATGTGACGAAGAATCAGAAGACTTTTTTTGGGTTCCTGCATGGGAACTAAACATGGCCTTAACTGAACATGCCCAGGATGCTGGATCAGGATCCAGGGAACACAGGGATCTCGGCAGCTCCATCAAACACCTGGGTGGGCCTATTTATGCATGCCTGGGGGAGCACCACAGGCACAGAGATTACTCTAGGGCTCTACACCTTTCATGTCAATCGAAGCCTCCTCATGGACCACCAGCAAATCAAATCTGTCTGAGCCGGTAGCACTGCTACCATGCCCCATTCATTCATCATTTCCTAGCATCATCAAGGCTCTCTTGAGCATTTGCCTTTGGAGAAACAAGTTCTAGGAGGATCAGCATCCAGTTTGTTGGGGATGCCAGTGCTCTTGGCTCCAATCAAACGCAACATATAGTCAGGTTCTAGACTCCAGCGTTTGCTGGTGCTTAGTCCATCTGCAGCACCGGCCTTTACCTCGACAGAGGTGGGTGTATTTTGGCTGAAAAGAATGTTTCTGGCAAGTGTCGCAGTGGATGATATCTCTGCTACACAGAACAGACTACTAGCGCAAACTGAACTTTGTGGCCTAGTCCAACCAACCATATAAAAATAGGTTCTTATCAACCTACCGAAATAGGTTCTTTTCAAGTGCCTTTTGTTTTCACCATGATTACCTGGAAATTTTAAAAAGGAAAAAGTCTAAATTACTACCCTCAACTATGATCAAAGTCCAAATAATCTCCTAAACTATATTTTGGTTCATTTTACCCCTTAAACTATGTTATTTGGTCCAATTTGCCCCTTGATGAAATTTCTCCTTTTTGTTTCTCCACACACAAGTGGAATCTTAAGTTGATTTTTTATAAGATGATAGCGGACATCATAACGTATGTGAGAAAAATATCATCATTTTTTCATTATTATTTGATATGGTAAGATATTTACTAATAAATTCATCCTTAAAATTCAAATTATACAAAAAGATATTGATGAAAATTCAAAATATATTTTATTAAAATGGATTGTGATATGCACTACCACCATGCAAAATTTTAAATTAAGATTCTTCTTATATGTGGCGGAATAAAAGAACAAATTTCATCAAGGGATGAAATGAACCAAAAGATATAGTTTAGGGGGTAAAATGAACCAAAACATAGTTTAGGGGTTATTCAGACTTTGGTCATAGTTGAGGGTAGTAATTTGGACTTTTTCCTTTTAAAAACTGCATGTTTAGCTGTCTGACGAACATTGTTTCATCTGTAGCTGTATTGAGAGTGCTCATGGGAAGCTTATGCCACGCAATGCAAAACTGATTCTCTGGTCATATGGCCGATGATTTTCTCTCTTTTTCATCTATACAGTAGACTACGATAAATTGAAAGTCTGAATAATCGATAAAACTAAGGAACAGCAAGTAGTACAAAATAAAAAAATAGAAGGCCTGTTTCATTGGATTGAGCTTATGATTCATTTTGAATTTTGAGCTAAAAAGTAAATACTGTACATCTTCCAGCAAACAGCCACTCATCCAAAATTCCAAGCACCCTTTAGCTGCTTAGCATGCAGCCTATAAGTTATAAGCATTGTAAAAACTGTCAGAAACAATGGTGTAAGATGGAAGAACAAGTATAAGTGTCACTGCTCTTGTTCCACTGCTGTATGGCTGTGCTGCGCCCGGGGTTTTCTTGTGATGCTGTCGGCCTCGGTGACTAGGCCGAGAATTGAGAGTCCACCTTGTTGGCCGACCCACTGCCGCTGCCGCTGGACGGCCCGGAGAAGTTGGAGGTGGAACCTCCCGACGCCGACGCCGAGCACGACGCCGAGTAGTCCAGGTCCCCAATCCCGTCCTGGAAACCACAAACAATGCACCCTCAATTACAAATGTAAATACTCCTATAACACCATGTAAAAAGAAGAGTGTACCAACCATGCCATCTCCAGATTCAGAAAGGAGATAGCAACCAAGCATACATATCTTGTGAGGTTAAATGTGATACTTTGGGTATGAATAAAAGGCTGTGGCGAAGTGCAGTGAAACTAGATTCTCTGCAATTGGTGCGCACGGAGGTGGAGGTTTAATTTTGTACAGGAAGATTTTGTTGGTACACTGCCGCCCTATTTATCGCCATGCATGTGTACAGACAGCTGCAAAGAAACGGCACCGAAAAGATGGCTGGTTTGGGAGAGTACAGCAGCAAGTCAGTGATCGTGGCAAGCATTTGAAACGAAATGCTCCATCGACCATGATGGCTCAAATCTTTTATTGCCTTGCTGTCGTACCAAGCCAGTAGCGGTGAGTACGGTGGAGGTAGGTGGCCATGGCCAGTGGCCACCCACAGCGCGAGCGAGCAGAATGCAGAACCAGCAGCGGGGTACTGAAATCGAATCGAATCGAATCCGATCGTGTACCTGCAGTTGGTGCTCGTCGTCCTCGGATTGGCATGGGGTTACGGGCGCCGCCGGATCGTCGTCGTCGTCATCGACGCCGCCGCCGTCGTCCTGGTAGTGGTGGTCGACGATGACGCTGTAGAGCTCGACGATGCGGTCGCAGTTGTCCGCCCACCACGTCTGCGCCGCCCACGCGTCGCCGAAGTAGTCCTCGCTGAACCGGATCCTGCGGAGGTAGTTGGCGCCGTCGCCGCGCGGCACCAGCGTCATCAGCACACCGGGCTCCGGCTCCGCCGCCCACTCCCCGTCGTCACTCGCCGCCGCCGTACCCGCCTCCTCGTCGTCGTCCAACGGCGAGCAGCACTTGTCGCAGTGCTCATGTTTGGCAACGCCGCCGCCTCCTTCTTGCCCCGCTCCTCCTCCTCCTCCTCGTCCAGGTGGAGGCGATCTTTCTGACGGTCACCGTCGTGCGGCGCGATCTTGGCGGACGAGGACGCGGACGACGATGCCGCCGCGACGTCCTTGTCTTGCAGCTCCTCGGCCTCCGGTGACCGCCTCCGATGCCGTCGCCGCCGACGCCGACGCGGGTGGCCCTCTCCGTCGGCGCCGTCGCCCGCCGTCTTCACTTTTAGCAGGGACAGGGCCTTCATCTGCGCAAGCGACGGACACGACGACGGACGTTACATTAACATCAAAAAGAAGAAGAAGCAGGGGAGGCGACGACTGGGATGTCTGTCGGGCGGCGTACGTACGCTCTTGGCGATGAAGGCGACGGACTTGGTGATCCTGCTGGTGCCGCCGCCGCCACCGCCGCCGCCATGGAAGCACGCGTGCATCGGGAAGACGGAGCAGGGCCGCCGGTGATCTCGGTCCGTTGATGTCGGAGTAGTCGTTTCCAGAGCAGCTGCCGCGCCGCGCTCGTGGTGGTTTGGAAGGAAGATGGAGGGGATTGGAAATTTGAAAGAGGCGGAGGGCGGGTGGCACGGAATTAACGGGCGGGCGAGCGTGTCCGTCGCGCAATCAATGCCGGCGGGATTGGCGTATTTATGGCAAGCGTTCGGGATTTCCTCCTTCCAACTCACCGGCAGCCGGCCGGCGGCCACCGAGAGCAGAGAGCTAGCTGCCTTTATTACTCCGGCGCACGTACGCACCGCACGGGGGCTGGCCCGCGGATTTCGTTGAGGACGGATAGCCACGGCCAGTGACTGACGGAGCACGAAATTACCGTTACACGACAACCATGATGGCATGTGGTTGTACCGGCGCGCTCTGAATTCGCGAGGGCCACAGTTTCCGAGTCATTCCTCTTGTTTCGAATATGGTTTGTTTAGAGACCAACTTCTCTCCAAAATTTCATACATTCAAATCGGATCGGCGTTAAATGTACCAAAAAGACATATACCGAAGTATGAAATGTAGGTAAAAAAACTAATTACGCACAGTTTAGATGTATTTTTGCGAGATGATTTTTTAAGTCTAGTTACCCCATGGTGGGATAATATTACCACAAACAAACGAAGCGCGCTACGGTGCTTACGATTGCCAAAATTCGCCAAATTTGGCACCAATTTTGGCCTCGGATGTCGGATCGTGGAAAAACATTGTTCGAATCGAAAAAATATTGTAAGCACATTTTGTTTGTTTATGGTAAATATTATCCTACCACGGGGTAAGTAGGCTCAAAAGAATCGATCTCGCAATGTACATCTAAAGCGTGTAATTAGTTTTTTTGTTTACCTACATTTCATACTCCGGACATGCGTCTTTTAGTGCATTTAGTGCTTCGATGTGATGAGAATTTTAGAAATTTTGGAGAGAAGGTGGGGATCTAAACACAACCTAACTTTTGTTACACAATTCAGTTTTGTTAGGCTTATTTAGTGGTGAATAAAAAAGTCTAATTTATCTTCCTTAACCATTGCGATCTTCTAGTTTTCCACCTAAACTACAAAACCATTTTTTTTTACTTCCACAACTTTAAAAACCGTTTGTTTTTTCACTTTAGAAGGTTTTAATGGCGACTTTTTTCATTGAACGCCATGACAGAGGAGATAAATCAGACTAAGTTAAAAGTTCATGAAGGCAAATAGAACTACAAATATTTTATAAAAATTAAAAATGCACAAAAAATCATCTAATTTTTACATGGAAAAATAATGCGATTAAAAATACTAAAATTTTGGTTAATCTTAGAAAATTTGTCTTTACCTCTAAAAATTATGAAACTAGTTTTCAATTTTTTAATCATGCTCTATCTTATGGTGTCTAGCTTGATATTATTTGAATCATGCTTATTTGCTAGTGGAAGTTCTTGTTATTTGTTTTAATTATTCGACGTTGAAAATCGGACAACGACTACCGTAAAGTGCTAGTGGAGACTCATGAAGATTGTATGTCACAAACTTGACTTCTATGTAGTTGGTTGATCAAGATCATCTAACTATAGCGATAACGAGACCTTCTACTAGGAAACAAGCACTAAAATAAGTCATCAAAGATTCAAACAAATTTAAGCTAACCACCATAAGATAGAGCATGACTTCGAGAAAAAATCTAAAAACAGTTTCATAGTTTTTTGAGGTAAAACAAAAGATTTAAGATCAAACCGATTTTTAGGATCATGCATTATTTTTAAATGTAAACATATTTTTTGGTATTTTTTTTGAAAATTTATTTTATGATTTTTGCATACCTTGTTAAAATATTTTTAGTCGAATTTGTCTCCCTAAACTTTAGCTTGATCTATCCTATGTGTAGTGGCGCCAAATTAGCAAAACCATATAACATGCAAAAATAAATGGTATTAAAAGTTGAGGGAGGTCAAAAACTGGTTTTATAGTTCACCAGGATAACCTTTTGGTAGCTGAAAGGGGGGGAAATCACATATGTCAACAAACGTGGTTGTATACTTTCTCAAAAAAAAAAAAAAAAAACAAACAAACGTGGTTGTATTGTATTTCTCAAAAAACAAACAAACAAACGTGGTTGTATGGTGCTGGGCGGATTTATGGCACTGGGCTGCTCCGGTAGCTTTTTTTTTTGAACAGCTCCTATTTTATGATGGGCTCGAAAAATAACTGGCGCATCAGTTCCTTTGGAATATGAGAGGGAGGGGCCGATGTGCGGCCCGTTTCGGCCCGCGCCGGAGTTCGGGGTGGTGAAGGTGGAAGAGTGGATGCGGCCGGCGACAGCCCCGCCTAACCCGCGGTGGAGCCGCGGAGTGGGGGACACGGACGCGGTTCCGCGGTCTCCGTCTCCCAGTGGCAAACTAGCCACGCTGGAGATGAGCTGCCAAGCGACTCGACTTGGTTCGTCCCGTGCTGTTGCCGCCGGAGGCCATGGTGGCGGCCCCGGGGTCCGGCGGGGAGGAACCTTGGAACGGGGCTTCGCGGCGCTGCTCGCTGGTGCCGGGTTGAAGCAGGAATCTGCCATCTTAGATCGGTAGCGGCCACATGTGAAGGATGCCAGGATGGAGACCTGCTTAGGCTGGATGGTGAGTTTGCTGGCATTTTCGTTCAACGTTCTGATAGACTGATAGTTGTAGTACTTCAGTATTGTTTACTTGTACAGTTGTACTACTAAAAATCTTCTGAAGCCACCCTTCGAAATTCGAAAAGCACTACATCTACATTGATTCTACTGGCACTATGTTCAATACTTCAGTGGAAAAGAGTATCAATTAGAACATATTCCTGCCTAGGACAGAACTAGCTGGAAGTAGCAGAACACTGCACCGGAACTCTGCATTCTGTTAGGTGTTGATTTACTGGGAAAGGAGCAGAACCTTTTTTATAGAGCCTTGTCATACTAGCTGTTTAATTTTTCCCACTCACCTTGTGCTGTTATTTGATGACTGTCAGTGCATTTTTCTTGTTTGAAGAAGTAATCACTTTGGAGATCTCTATGGTTTTTAACCTGTGTTTGCATTGGGACAGCAATCACATCACTTTCTAAATAGTTCATCCATACATCCAACAACCTAGCATAGTCTATATTTTTGCAATCTCTGACTGTAAACACATTGAATCCATTATATTTCTTGTTTCAAATTTCCTAGAATTAATTATGTGGATATGTTATTCTGGTTGAGAATACAGTTCTTGTGCATATTAGCGTATACAACTATTTTATGACACATTGCCAATTGGCCATCCTAGTTGTTATGACTCACTTCCAGCCTACTTCTATACAATGGAGCAAGAGATAACAATTGCATGCAGTGCAGTATTTGATTATCAGATATCAATTTGGAGATGCTTTTCATGCAACCAATCAACCATATCACTATTGGTAACAGCTAGTTTTTTTTTTTTTTTTTTCTTCTCAAGGACACACAAAGCTTGCATGCAAGAAGGAGAAAACAGAAGACTTCATAAACTGTTAATGACCAACAAAAGGGAATGCTCCATTCTCTAATGTCTGTCAGAGCAACAGCAAACTATGTAATACAACCACTACCATCTTCCTTCAACAGAACAGACTGTTCGAAAGATAGATCCCTAAACAGAAAGAAGTACCACCTGCTCTTCTCAGTGCCACAAACTTATGAAAGTTGGGGTATCAATAGGAGGCCGAGGAACTTCTATTGCTCCGTCAAGCATCTTGGTCACTTCAAGCATAGTTGGGCGCATTTCTGGTTCATCCTGTATACACCAAAGTGCAACTCTCATGAATCTTTCCACCATCTTCATTTTGATAATTGCTTCCTCATCACTTTCAACTAACAAGTCAAGGCGGCTGCAACGGTAGCAATCATATGCCCAGTATGCCAATACAACTTTCTCCTCATTGGTGGTCTGAAGGTCTACATTCCGCCTACAGCATACAATTTCCAGAAGGACTATCCCAAAGCTGTACACATCTACTTTACTGGAGATTCTCACGTTCTTGAACCACTCTGGAGCAAAGTATCCTCGGGTACCTCGGATTCCAGTGCTAGTTTTTGTCTGCCCTGCTTTCAGCAGCTTCGCAATGCCAAAGTCTGATATCTTTGCTATAAAGTTGTCATCAAGAAGGATGTTCTCAGGCTTTATGTCACAGTGTATGATCTGCTTACCACACTCCTCATGCAAGTAGAGCAGTCCTCTTGCCACCCCATGGGCAATATCAATTCGGAGACCCCATGCTGGCCTCTTGCCACTGAAGAGGAACTTAGTAAGAGAGCCATTGGGCATGAACGGATACACCAGGAGCCTTTCAGTTCCTTCATAGCAGAATCCCAATAGCTGGACTAAGTTTTTGTGGAGCGTGTGCCCAATTGTTTGAACTTCCATTGTGAACTCCTTTTCTGTCTCTTGTGGGATCCTATCGATAATCTTCTTGACTGCGATGCTGGTGTCAAACTCACCATGTAGGTACCCTTTATAGACTATACCAGAAGCTCCCCTGCCCACTTCCTCATTGAACCCATTAGTTGCTTCCTCAAGCTCTCTGTAAGTGAAATCTCTTGTCATCATCCTGGTCCATGCTCGTAAATGGTTCTTTTCCTTGGTGCCCCTAAAGCGAGCTCCCAGAAAATGGGCTGAGATGAAGAGAAAATTCAGAAATACAGAACTACCTATAATGATCGATCCTCCAAGTATCCAATCCTTCCTATTGGTTTTCCATTTACTGCTGGCCTCAATATTCAGTAGAGTCTGCGAATGATTATCCTTCGGCACCTTGAGATAAACTGTCCTTTGAAGTTCACTCCCTTCATTCCCATTAGACAAAGGTAGCTTCTTCTTCCAGCAATGGCCACTATGATCAAACACTGCAGCAGCACAGAAGCAATCATTCAAGCATAAGCTTTGGCAAGAAGTCTCGTTTATGGGGTAGTACTCCTCATAAGCACGAAGAGGCCAGTCAATGTTATACATTGGAATCATTTGGAACTGCTCTAGCACTTGTGCTTCACTCAAGTCACAGCTCTGCAGTGCAAAATCCGGCTTGCACCCTTTGTACTTTCTTTCTGTATCAAAGAAAGAATAGTTCGGGGCACAAGAACATTCTGTTTCTGTCTGATTCAAGTTGAGCATGCAATAGCTGTTGTATCCACACACTCCACTACCAAAATCTGAATATACTATATTGCAGATATTTGCCGGCACAGCTTGCACTACTGTCCACTCTGCAGGCAAACCACTTATTACAGCTTCCCATTTTGGATACTTATATTGTCGAAGAACACCATCTGGGTCAAGTTTTGCCCAATGGTAGTACTGATCTGCTGAGTCAATCTCTGCTGGCATTATGTCAATGGTAGGGTGCTGCATGTTGTTCTCCAGGGCATAGTAGATTGTGCCATTCATATCATAGACCAGCTTCCCACCATTTCCACTTGTGTTTGTAGACCAATAGCCATCATACTGGAATCCCGTAGGAACAGCCACTGTGTAAAAAGTCAGGTTGCCATTTGTTTCAAGACTGAGGATGAACCGACCATTTGAGTAGTCGGTGTCCATAAGCCTAGCGTGGAGGATAGTCCCACTAACGAGCTCTTGGGATGGCAGGATGGTGTCTGTTGGTGTAGTAAAACTTTGCCATGTGGGGGAGCCGTCTGCTCCATAAAGCACAAAGTTTCCATTGTCCCTCATGGAAGCATAAGGACCCCCAGCAATCTGGGAGCCCCAGATCTCAGATCCAGTGGAGTAACGGAGAGAAAGCGTACCATTGACGGTGAACTGCAGGCTTGAACCAGGTGACACTGTGGTACAATTGGCATACCAAACAGTAAACTTCTCATCAATCTGATCGAACCAGATGGCAAGTAGATAGAGAGAGGAGTTGGTTTCCAGGGGCTGGAAACCAAAGGCAAAGTCACCAGAGGGCGAGAGCCATGATCTGTTTGGCCCCTCAGGACTCAGAGTAGATCCCAAGCTGATATTGTGCTGAGCTAGAGTATATGACCAGGGAAGTAGCAACCATAGTAGCAGGAGAAAGAATATGTGCGCCATTGATCTGGTTTCTCCTTCTAACACCAGTTTTATGTGCACGGGAGGATATGATTTTCAGGTCACTCGAGGTATCACAAGGTTATGGTGAAGACTTCTCCACGGGATGACTTGTAAACGGGATGACTTGTAAACGAGCTCAATTATTGATCGGTCCCATGCACTGGTTTCCATGGATGGTCGGCCATATGCACTGGAAAAGTGAAGAACAGAGCAAATGTGAACCCCAGAAGATTTTTGTGTGAGGTCAAGTTGTTTGGTTTCTTCAATCAAATTGGTACACCCAAAAACTTCTCGAAAATTTAGTCCAAAGGTCGCTATAGAACAGCTGGCAATGCTTAGTTTCTGGATAAATCCCAGTAATGAGAAATTTTCTGCACAGTATACTAGAGAAAGTCAAGTGCATTCATGATTTATGAAAGTGGTGGCAAGTATAATCTACTAGGTTGGTCCGGTTGTTACTGGTACACCACCCGTTGTCTGTACTAAAACTCTATTCTTCTTAATAACAATGATACCTAAATCTTTTGCGTATTCGAGAAAAAAAAAGTATAGTTTACTGATCAGTCTGTATACTGAATTTACTATTTTGCATTTCTGTAACCGAAACATAATTATTGTTGTTGTCATTCCCTCCAGACCTCCACTGTCTTTTTCCACAGAAGATGTCACTATTGGGACCTCGTGTTGAGACTTTGACTGATTCAAATGCAGAGTGCGACACGGCGTTGAATTTGGCTGGTCATCAGCTCGTCACTGCGTTTTTTTAGGCACCTCAAACAGTCAAACGATTGAATGTAGAGTACCAGGCAACTGATGATCCTCTTCCTCCTATTGTCCCAACTGATCATCATGTCGGTGATCTCCCAGTCTGAGGGCAATGACCATGGCCTCCAGATCCTGCTCAAGATGAAGGCGCAGTTCAGCAACCTGGACACGTTTGGAGGATTTTAGATAACATTTAATGAATAACTGCAAATATAGTGTCTGAATTATAAGAATTGTAAACAGGCCCGTATCGGCAGCTTAGGTCTGTTGTCCGTGACTCTCTAGCTCCCCGGGACTGGTGGGCTGTACGCGCTGGAGAAGCACGTGATGGAGTTCAAGGTGGCCAACAACCGGCTCACCGGCGACGCGTCGTTCCTGTTCAGGCGGCGCAAGACGGTGGACGATCTTGACCTGTCCGGGCAACGGCTGCGCGCAGTTCAACCTGAAGGATAAGAGATGCCCAGGAACCTCCTGTTCCTGAACCTGAGCCACAACCGGATCTACGGCCGCGTGCCGGCCGGCGTCGCTGCAGCAGTCTGGCGTGGACGCGTGGTTCAAGGCGACGGCCTACAGGCACAACAAGTGCCTGTGCTGGACGCTGCTGCCGCCTTCGCCAGCGGCCAATGAGTCTGTTTCCTTCTCGCCAGTTTGTTCTGCAACTTTCAGCCCCTTAAAGTAAAGACACATGGCATTCCTGCCGTCTTTTTTAAAGGAAATACAGAAATTAGCCGACTCACCAACTTACTCAGTCTTTGTTTGTTTATCTGTGAACCCAGCTTACTTAGTCTTATGACAGAGATCGATGCGCCTATCTGCAGGCCTGCACGAGCTATATACAAATTTCTGTTGATATACTACAGGTGTTGAACTGGTACTCTATCTATGAGAATGTGACAACCAAATAATGTGAATGCCCATGTCCCTGTCACTCTGGAGGTGTCGCCAGAGCTCAATGAGAAAAAACAATGTCGCCATGCAGCAATGCGCGAGCCCATTACATATACAGGTTAACAAGCTCCAACCTCTGTTGTCACTTGTAACATGGCAAGCAAAGCTATGGCTGTGAGTCACCTACTTCTACTTCTGTTTCTCCTTCTATGCGTTGCGGCTGGCGCATACGACGGTGCTGGACAGCCGCCGATCAGCCGGAGGAGCTTTCCTGAGGGGTTCGTATTCGGGGCAGCCTCTGCTTCCTATCAGGTGAATGTTCTGTCTGTCCATTCGTATGTACGCAACACACACTACAGGAAACCGCGTCTTTGCCGAGTCCGAATAGGTTCGCCGAGTGGCAAAAGCCGCGCTTTCGGCAAAAACACCTTTGCCGAGTGCTAATCTCAGCACTCGGCAAAGCCAGATTTGCCGAGTGCCTAACCGCGTCGGCGAACCGGCCTTTCGGAAAACAATACTTTTTGCGAGTGCCCCGCCGTCGGCAAAAATAATACACTTTCGGCAAAGGATAACAGGACCAAACGGACGCGCTCTCTCCGTCGCCTTTGCCGAGTGTCTCCACGTTAGGCACTTCGGCAAACGCGACACGCTTTGCCGAGTGCCAAGATTCGAGCACTCGGCAAAATCGTCTTTGCCGAGTGCCACATAAGGCACTTTTCGGCAAACCGTTTTTTTTTTTATTTTTCGTCCCATATTTTTTTGTGTGCCATTAGTACCTAATTACATGTCATATTCACAATTTGGGAGAATTTCACGCAGTTTTGCTATATTTCATGAATTATTTTTTATTTTCTTGCATTTTCTTGGCGACTCCAAATTTGGGCTGCTTGGTACATGAAATAATGGACTGTGTTCATTCAAAAAATGTTATTCACGATGTTTGGCGTATGTTTAGGCTAAATCGGGGACTCGCCTGAAATTTCCAACATTTATGTGCGGAACATGGCGAGTCACGTCTTGCGGGAAAGGTGTTTTTAAAATCTATAAATTCCAAACGAAGTTCAAAATTCACGAAACTTGGCGTGATGTCTTGTCATCTCATGGGAGGCTGTGAAAAAATTTTGAAAAAGTTTCGAGCAAGTTGTGACGTCGGATGGCTAAAACCCGGACATCTCACACTTCATCACATGGAGATGTGCGGGTTTTAGCCATCCGACGTCAACTTGCTCGAAACTTTTCAAAATTTTTTCACAGCCTCCCATGAGATGACAAGACACCACGCCAAGTTTTTGTGAATTTTGAACTTCGTTTGGAATTTATAGATTTTAAAAACACCTTTCCCGCACGTGACTCGTCATGTTCCCAAGACATAAATGTTGGAAATTTCAGCGAGTCCCCTGGATTTAGCCTAAACATACGCCAAACATCGCGGAATAACATTTTTGAATGACCACCGCCCATTATTTCATAAACCTGCAGTTCAAATTTGAGTCGCCAAGAAAATGCAAGAAAATAAAAATAATTCATGAAATATAGCAAAAACAGCGTGAAATTCTCCCAAATTGTGAACATGAGATGTAACTATCAGACTTATGCCACACAAAAATATGGGACGAAAAAAAAAAAAATTAATAGTTTGCCGAGTGCCGTGTTAGGCACTTCCAAAAGACGTTCTTTTTGCCGAAAGTGTGTGGACGCGTGGCACTCGGCAAAGAAGTTCTTTTGCCGAGTGCCCGGACGCCGTGGCACTCGCAAAGGATATTATTTTTTTAAAAATAAAGCAAGTGACTTTTTGCCGGTGCCACTTTTCCCGCACTCGGCAAGCCACATACATATCAGGGCAACAGATCGTTTCAGGTCATTCGTGCCCGCCCGCGCGCTAACCGCTCGCCGCCGCCGAAATCGCCGCCGCCGCCGCCGTTCACCCTCGCCGGGCTTCGCCGCCGCCCGGCTCGCTGGGATCCGACATCCCCCGCGCCCCGGACCGCCCCGCCCGGACCGCGCTCCGCCCACGGCCGGCCGGGCCGGCCGGCGCCTTCGCCGCCGCCGCCGCCGGGCTCGAGAGCCCGCCGCCGCCCCCGGCGCCGGATCACCCTCCCTCCGCCCGCCCCGACCCGCCCCCGCCCGCCGCCTCGCCGCTGGGCGGAGCCGCTCGCTGGCGCCGCCGCCCGGCATGCCGATCGGCCCTCGCGGCTCCGCGCGCCCGCCGGTGGCCGGGGAAGCATGCGCCGGTCCCCTCCCCTACAGGTGCCGGTCCCGGCCCCTCTCTCCCATCGGCATAGTGAGGAAGGGAAGGGAAAGAAGAGGAAGAGGGAGGAAGGGGAAGGAAGAAGAGGAAGAGGGAGGAAGGGAAGAAGAGGAAGGGAAGAAGAGGGAGGAGGAAGAAGGGGAAGCGGAGGAGGAAGAAGAAAGTGCCGTCGTCGCGGACCGGTCTTTGCCCCGCGGTGATCGACGTCGTCGTCGCCCGCTGTTCTTCGCCGCGGTGATCGACGCCGCCGTCGCCGACCGTTGTTTTGCCGTTTCCGCGGCCAAGGTAAGCCCTATCTTTCTAGTAGTGGTTAGTAGTGGTGGTTAGTACTAGTAGTTAGCGGGGTTAGTAGTAGTAGTAGTTAGTAAATAGTTTGGTGGTCTTCGTGCCCATATTGGTGGTTGTTATATTACTGGTTGGTGGCCTTCGTGCCCATATTGGTGGTTCGTGGCCTTCGTGCCCATATTGGTGGTTCGTGGCCTTCGTGCCCATATTGGTGGTTCGTGGCCTTCGTGCCCATGTTCGGAATATATATGTGGTTGTTGGCCTTCGTGCCATGTTTTTTTGCGAGGTTTGGGAACCTCCCGTGCGGGGAGGTCTGCCAAAATTTTGAGTCAATAATAACTATTTTTTTCCATTTTTTTTAGGAGGATGCGTGGGAGGGACTCGGCGACCCCGGTCGTCCTCGTGGGCGCTACGGGTCTTCCGCACCAGCGTCTCCACCGACCCCGTAGGTATGAATCACGTCCGTCCCGTCCTTGTAGTTGTCTTACATAGCGCGACCCAGTTAAGGCGTCTCCCGTCCGAAAGAGATACGGGCGTTGGTATGCGCGATCTGTGCATATCTGCGACCGTATCTGTTTCGGATTGTCCCGTTTTTGGACAGCCCGTGGATGCGTAGACAAGGTTAGCATCCATACTTTCGGCTCCGTCCGAGGCGAATTTGGCGGCAAACACCTCCCCATTGTTCTCCGGATACACACTCTCCCGCCGGGGCGTGTATCGGGAGAAACAGCGGGTAGGTCTTTGTCGAAATTCCGGCTCGGGCGTGGACTCGAGCATGGATGCTAACCTTGTCTACGCATCCTCGGGTGGGATTAGGACCTACCCTCACCTATTAGATGGTAGGAACGCCGTGTAGATGCAATTCTTTGCTTATGTGGCTCGGCCGACATGGGCGTATGACGGAGGATGGATAACCGTGAGTGGATGTACACGGGCTTCGCAAGTAAGAGTCTTGAATGGGTTAGGGGGACCGATGCTTTCTGGAACATGCATTTGGCCCAGTTTGCTAAAGGGGTCGTTCGGATGCCGTGTCCGCGGCGCAAATGTAAGAACAAGAAAAAGCGAGTCAAGATTGAAATGGGTAAACATATTTACAACAACGGATTCGTCCCAAACTATAGCCATTTGGATCTTCCACGGCGAAGTTGATCGTATTAGAGAGGGACGTGGTGAGGCCCCTCCTCGAGGAGTATGATCAAGATGCCGGGATGGCGACATGATGGCGAGACTTTCATGATGCAGTTCAATGGAGGATTGGAGGAGGAACCTGAGGAAACCGCAAAGGCGTTCTACGAGATGATGGAGGCGGCACAGCAGCCCCTTCACGAGAAGACAATGCTTACGAAGCTGGATGGCATTTCACGCCTTATAGCGTTGAAGTCCCAATTGAGCATTAGTCGAGACGGCTTCGACACCCTGTTGTCAGTTCTTGGCAAAATGCTTCCAGAGGGTCACGTCCTGCCGAAGAACACGTACGAGTCACAGAGACTTCTTCGTGGACTGAAGATGCCGTATGACTCGTACCATGCTTGTCCAAAGGGGTGCGTCCTCTTTAGGGGAGACCTCAAGGAAGCAACGCACTGTCCAAAGTGCAAAGCCTCTAGGTATGTGGAGGTAGAATGTAGTGATGGCAGGAAGAAACAGTCCAAGATCCCCGAGATGGTCCTACGACACCTTCCTTTCGTACCGAGGCTCCAACGGCTGTACATGACGGAGGAGTCCGCGAAACAAATGACATGGCACAAGAAGGGCAAAAGATACAGTCCTGAGAAGTTGGTACACCCATCGGATGGTGATGCATGGAAGCACGCCGATAATATGCATCCTGAAAAAGCTATGGAGGCTCGAAATATGCGTGTAGCGTTCGCAGCAGATGGGTTCAACCCAGACGGTCAACTGGCGGCCCCGTACACTTGTTGGCCCGTGTTTGTGATCCCTCTCAATCTTCCCCCGGTGTCATGTTTGAGCTCAAGCACCTGTTCTTGACGCCGATAATACCCGGGCACCGGGCAACAATATGGGTGTGTTCATGCACCCGAGTGTGGGATGAATTGCAAGATGCTTGGGAAAATGGGGTAAATCTTGACGTGCGACCGAGCTACAAAGACAAACTTTACAATGCACGTGTGGTACCTATATTCAATGCATGACTTCACGGCTTATGGCATATTCAGCCGGATGGTGTGTTCATGGGAGGTTCCCTTGCCCAACATGCAAGGCAATTTGTGCGATTCACTGGCTTCTCAAGGGTGGCAAGTATTCCTCGTTTGACAAACATCGTCAATTCTTGCGAGAACCATGAATTCAGACTAGACAAAAAGCACTTCACGAAAGGTGTTCAAGTCACCGATCCCATCCCAAAGTTTATGACCCGGTGAAGAGGTCCTTGCCGAGCTAGCTGGTCTCAAAATCGATGAAAAGAAAGGTGGTTTTGTTGGATATGGTCGGACACACATGTGGACTTATATATCGGGCTTGACTAATCTCCCTACTACAAGGATCTTCTTCTTCCACACAACATCGATGTAATGCACACGAGAAAAGAATATCTACGAGGCACTCTTCGCAACATCCATGGACCTTCGAAGTCAAAGGACAACGTTAAAGCTAGACTTGACATAGAGATCTCAGGCGATAGACCAAAGCTAGTGATAGAGACCCCTAGCCCAGGGAGGAGATGGAAAAGGGCCCGGCCGACTACATCATCAAAAGGGCGATAGGAAGGAAGTGCTACGGTGGATGAAGGCGTTATCGTTCCACGATGGGTATGCGGCGAATCTGAGTAGGGGAGTGAACTTGCAAACTATGAAAGTCCTGGGGATGAAGAGTCATGACTTCCACATATGGATTGAGCGGATCCTTCTCGCGATGACTCGGGGGGATACCTCCCTCAACCGATTGTGGCGGCCCCTGGCGAGTTGAGCTTTTTTCTTCCGCCCGACTTTGTGTTAAGGAGTTATCTCGGGGATGCGATTGCTGATCGACGGAGGCGTCTTTGCACTGCGTTGATCCGCAAGTTAGAGATGATATTTCCACCGGGCTTCTTCTGTCCATGCAACACGATTTTGCACACGCTTGGCGAGGGCGGTTGGGGGCCCGTGCAGTTCCGTTGGTGCTATCAATTGAGAGGGCTCTCAAGGTACCCGGAGAAAATGCGGGAATAAAGCCGAATTGAGCCTTCCGTGGCAGAGGCATACATGCGGAGGAGGTGTCGACCTTCACACAGGCGTACTATCTTGAGAAACTTCCGGCGTCCACAATCCTACCCCCTCGTTACAACGCCGAGGAGAGTTCATCGAACCTTAGCCGGGAGGGAGGGCAAGTCGGAAGAGGAAGCGCAGACTACCCACAAGCACTTGTCCTTTGATGAGTGGCGCACTATCATGCTCTATGTGTTGTTGAACCTTGACGAAGCTGCTCCTTATCGCTCAGTAAGTTCTCAATGAGCTTGTTCCACACCTCTGGCCTCCACCTATCGACCCTAAACCTCTAGCCTTGTTTTTCGTGGAATTTATTGGTCAACACTGGAGGGAATGGGGCTCCTACCTTGCAACAAGAAGACAATCTTCTAAAAAATGGGAAACCCGATTTTATTTTCTGGTTACGCTCAAAGGTACCATCCAACTAACCTCGTTCGGCTTTGATATTCCACTTTGGTCCTAGTAACATATAATGTAACGATCTATGTGGCCTGACCTTGCAGGCCCGCCACGATCTGCCGATATGTGCGAAGATTTAAAACAATTGGGCAATGGCTTCCCCCGTAGGGTCAACTCGTTCAGTTTTATGATGTGAATGGCTATCGGTTTTTCGCGACGAGAAGCTACGAGGAGAGTCGGCCCAACTAGGAAAACAACGTGCACCGGAGTTCGCGACGCCCGGCTTGGATAAGAAGGACTATTACGGCATAGTCGAAGAAATATATGAGCTCAACCGGAGGGGTCCTAAAGAGCTCAAGCTAGTGGTATTCAAATGCCATTGGTTCGATCCCGATGACACGAAAGTGGACCCTACGATTGGGCAAGTCGAAATTCGACGGGGATTCCGTATATGGAGGAGAGGATGTCTATATTGTGGCCAATATACACGCCACACAAGTTTATTACCTCCCATGGGCGTGCCAAAAACACACGCGGACCTTGCGGGTTGGTACCTTGTGCAGCAGGTATCGCCGCACGGTAAAGCGCCTGTTCCGAACGATGATGATTACAACCACGACCCAAACACTCAAGAGTTCTATCAACCTGAGGGGCTAGAAGGACGTTTGGAGATAGACATTCTTTTTTTCGATGGGCATGGAAGTAGACAACGCCATCGATGAGGACGAGGGTGATGAGGTGCGGGATGCTAAGGACCCGCAAATTCTTGAACGATGGAGGCTGGTGTGCGAGAAAGGAGCTGTGGAGGGCGATGCACTTGCCGAGGACGATCTGAGATGATGAGGGTGATGACATTGATGATTACAATAGTGGTAGCGATAGTGATGACTACATCCCAGCCTTAGGCATTCGGGGAGATAATTTCTAAATCATGTAATACTATTTTGTTATTATTGTTACCTTTCAATTATATTTCGTTCATTTTGCAATACTAACTGTTTTACTATTTGTCTTTGCGAGGGACTCGACAAAATGCCAAGCGGAAGGCGGCAACGTCGGCGGGGGTCCATCCCTCTACGCGAGACCCCCCACCCTCTCCCCCGCCGACGAGGAGGAGGCCGACGAGCAGCCCACGACGGTGGAGGCGTCGAGGCGCGGCCGGCGTCGTCCGTCCACGAGGAGGCTTGACTTTGTGTCGTCGTCGGACCCGGCCGGGGGGGGCCGTCGTCGGGCCAGCCCTCGTCGGGCCACACCGCTTCAGACTCGGACTCCAGTGCCGAAGAGACACCTGTCCACACGTCCTCCTCGAGTGCCGCCAAGGTCTACCAGCGCGGGGCCTCGAGCCTCCCACAGGGGCCGATCCCTTTTCACCGCCGCCCCGTGATTCGACCCAACGGTGAAAAGTAAGTAGCCATTGATATTTTCACTACTTCTTCATATGACATGTTGAAAATCGAACTTCAAACTAACAATTTGTCTTAATGCCTCGGCAAGAACCGGAAGATTGTAAGCGGAGGCAGTGCGCGCCATATCAATGGCATCCGAGAGCTGCTGATTAGAGAGAACTACCGGCACGGTGGACCTCGGGAACAACGGGGGAGGTTCCCCGGGCGTGGGACCAATTCGTGCAAGGGCGTGAACGAGGGCAGACTTGCCAGGAAGATCAAGACGGACTTTTGGGTGAGTGTGTATGCAGGATTACTTCACGTCGTTTGAATACTATGTTTCTTAAATAATTGAATGATACATGTTTTACGTATGCGAGAACTACTTCCACGTCGAGGCGGGGAAGGAGGAGGAGGCCGCTAGAGTGCAGGACAGGGTCTGTCGAGAACGACTCAAGGACCTGTACCACGAGGCGCGTGTTTACTGCATCACCTCCTACAACGCCGACGTGCTTGGCAAGGTGGTGAAGAAGAACGAAGCAAGGGAGATCTTTGCTCCGGAGGGAGACCGACCTCACCGGGGAGCGGTACATCCGGGTTCGTAGAACGCATTTATTCAGATTTCTTCAATAAAAAAATAAGCAGACTTCCATTAATCCTCCGCTATGTCATGCGGATGTGTCCGGAGTGGTGCGGCAAGTACAAAGGACTGCTTTGGGGAGGCCATTGTGGACAAGTGGCTCTTGGGCGAGGCGTCACAGTACAAGAGACTCCGTCGGAGGTGTCGCCTGGAGATGCAAAGGCGCTCCACACCACCACCAAGGCAGCGTGGCCCTCCCGGTGTATATGGATAGATGGGTACGATTGTGTTGATATTTTTATTCAAGCGCTCAAATCTCTTCACTTCTAACCATCTACGTGTTCTCCTCGCGGTCGGCCGCATGGAAACCAGGAGGTCGGCGGTCAGCGCAGCGGGGTGGGCCTTGACTCACAGCGGCAGGGCGACTGACCCGGCCAACGTCTACGACCCGGCGAAGGGGCCCGAGGCGTACAGCAACGCCAGCGTCTACCCCAAGCTTACCCAGTACGCCGAGGCGGCCAAGCAGCGCTATGGGGAGGACTTCGATCCAGCCACCGCGCCCCGGACCACAGACACGGTGATGAGGTTGGGAGGAGGGAAGCAGCACGGCCGGTTCTGGATGGCCAACAGCGCGATCGACCCGTCCTCTGTTGACAGGCTGAGGGTGATTCGCTCAAGGAGCACGACCTCCACCGACATCCCCATAGCACCTCGGCAGTCGAGCTCCATGCAGACGATGCAGGTAACTTCAGTTTCATCGGTCGTTCACTGGTTTTACACATTTTCGCTACCTATGCATTGTTTCAATGTTACGGTTGTAATATTGCAGGTCCGGATGGCAGAGCTGGAGGCCAGGCAGGCGGCCCAGGCGGAAGAGTTTGCGGCCAGGCAGGCGGCCCAGGCAGAGGCCCATCGGCGGGAGTTGGAGGCAATCACGCAACACTCGGTGCGCCAGCTGCAGGACGTGGCGAGCTACTTCCAGGGCCTCCAGATCCCGGGTGTGACCCTGCCTCCGTTGCCTCCCTCGCTGTTCGCTCCACCCCCGTTTCCCGTTCCTCCTCCTGAACAGACTCCGGTGAGTATATGTTGTTGTTCATTTATTTGGCATGTGCGGCTCACCTGCAGGTACTAATGAGATCGCCTCACACTTGTGCAGCCACAGTCGGCGGGTTCGAACCCGACTCCTCCAGGTGGCCCTTCTCCACCCCATCCGGCCCTATCCGGTCGGCCCGATCGCGACATTACACGTGGCGGTGGCGTTCCTCCTCCGGCGCGCCGCGCCACACCACACTACGGGCTTCCACACGTCCCTCCACACCACGGGTGGTCGTTCGATCGGCGCGCCAAAGACGGGTGGTATCCGGGGCAAGGTGAGGGCTCTTCGCACGGGGAGGCCACGGTTCGGGGCCGTCAAGTTGAGGTGGTGGTCATGGATTTATTTTAGATGTTGGATATGTTGCTTTGTGACGGATCTCGTTTTGATGTTGGACATGTTAGATTCCGTTTGGTTGTTGGACATGTTGGATTTTGTGGTATTTGTGGATTATATATGTGAATTTGTGGTATTTGTGGATTATATATGTGAATTTGTGAGATATGTGGATTATATATGTGAATCGGTGATCTATGTGGTTTATGATGTATATATGAATGTTTATGGTATATGTATATGTTGATTTGCAGCAACAAGCAATAGAAACAAAAAAAAATGAAATTCCCAGCTTTGCCGAAAGTGCCGGCCACTCGGCAAAGGGTAACTCCGCAGAAAAATGGCAGGTTTGCCGAGTGCAAAAGGTGGCACTCGGCAAAATGACCATAACTTTGCCGAGTGCCTCCCTGTATAGCACTCGGCAAAGTAAATACTTTGCCGAGTGCCAACATCCGCACTCGGCAAAGATTTAAAATATTCAAATCTTTGCCGAGTGCCGGGCGTTTGGCACCGGCAAAGCCCTTCCATATTTAACGGTCGACGTCGGGTTCGCCCGAGTGCTGACACGGCACTCGGCGAACTCTTCGCCGATCGTACTGCATTTTCGGCGAAGATGGCCGCCCGAGTAAATCTTCGCCGAGTGCGGGTCGCCGAGTCGCGGCACTCGGCGGCCTTCGCCGAAGTGCTTCTAAGCATTTGCCGAGTGCGCGCACTCGGCAAAGGACGCGTCTCCCTGTAGTGACATGTTCTTGCTGTATCATTGACAAGCTGGTGGTATAAATAAATTAAAATTACATCTCAAATGGTGGTACAAATGGGAAATATTCCAAAATGTTTTAACAGATTCAGGATATTTAGCACCCACTTTTTTTTTTATCACAATAAAAAAAAAATGCAGTCTATTCTGCCTACAAAACATCACAAGCTGCAACATAATGTTTTTTTTTTTCGAAAGGACGGCAAAAGCTTTGCCGCGATTTCTATTAGACGAATAAAGAAAAGGCAAGTGCCAGCCCGTTTTTTTGACTGGAAACCGGGCCAGAAAAACCATACAATTTTGGAGGGTACCCTACTCCACCCCGCACACTAGGTACCAAGTCAACTCAACTCGCGCCACATCTAGCGCCCACTCAACTCTTTGCTTGGTCGGATTGGGACATCGACACAAGCCACAACCCTCGGTCGGATTGGGTCATCGACGCGCGCAACCACTTGACACCAACAACTCACACAACTCAACTAATCGAACCAGGCGGATGGAATAAAAAGTAAATCCTGAAAGCTCCACTCGGTTGGATTGGGGCATCAACCGAGCAACCATCAATACCACTTGGTCGGATTGGGACATCGACACGGAAGCGCCACCACCAACTCCACCAGCTCCACACACCGAGGAAAACGACGATCACCGTCGCGCCACACCCCGCCAGGCCACACCGAGAGGATCGACGCCCACCCCACGCAAGTAGCCGGCCGCGTCACCCCGCCAACCCAAAGACCACGCCGGCCCGGCCTCCCTCGGCGCCGCACCGCAGCTGCCGCCAAAGTCCAGAGGGGAGGGATGGCATAGACGAGGACCGTCCCCCAACGCCACAGGTCCCCAGCCGCCACCACCACGCGACCCCCTCACCAACAAGCCAACCTCCGCAACCACCGCCAACCCCCGGGGGTCCCTCCGCCAAATCCCCTGCCGGCACCAACGCCGCGCAAGCACAGGCACCACCAAACAAGCCTCACCACTGACACCAGCCGAGACGAGTCCCTCGATGCGGCGCCTCCAAGGAGGACACAACGCCAAAGGCGCCGCCATCGCACGTCCAAAGAGGACTAGGTTTTCACCCTGAGACCCCATGCTGCGAGGACATGGTTGCCCTCAATGGTGCCCCAAGCGGGGAGAACGACGGCCCAAGACCGCCGTCACCATTGCAACCGATAAAACGGCAATGAAGGCTTTCGCCCATCAGCACCATGCCTGCTGCACGTTCTCGGCCATGCCAGAAGCACGCTCCCCACCAACAATCACAACGCAACAACCGGAGAAAGGCCCGGCACCGCCCGAGGCACCACCTCGCACCACCAGCAAGCACCCGCCGCCCCCTCGACCCCACCACCATGGCAACGCCACAACATAATGCAACATAATGTTCACCATAAACATGTAGTAGTTGGCAACACAAGTTGCTAAGAGTATAAACATCATCATGAGGATCATTGTCTGATCCAAGCAGTCGTTGTCCTAGCTAATATATATCATGATGAGTCGTGAATCATTGCACTGTGTTTGGAATAGTTCTCATACAAGCTATCTTGATGTCTACATGCAGTATGAGGGCGGCGCGATGGAGGGGGGCAGAGGACCAAGCATCTGGGACACCTTCACTCATCAGCACCCAGGCATGTTTTTATCAGATTTGCTCATATAAAGGAAGAAACTGCCCCTTTTATTGAGCTTCATTGCTGTGGACTGGCAAGAAAGGTTACATTTGACGCTGTGTAGAATGATAAGAATAAGAAACAATAGTTAAGGAACCGACTGTTAGCATAATGGAATTATGGTAGTTCCCCTTAATTGTGGTTGTAGTCTTGCTCCTGTGTGATTGGCTTGCATGCCCTGGCTGCCTATATGTACTCTTGTACAAGATATGGAATGCAATTCATTCATTCATTCATTCATTCCAATCATGTTTACACATTTACACCGACTTTGAAATTCTGACACTCTGTGATCTTGTAGATAAAATCATTGACAGAAGCAACGGGGATGTGGCCATAGATTCCTACCATCTCTACAAAGTATGTAGGACTTCAATATAATATGTTTTTAACCTAGCTTGTCTTCTGTTCTTTTTACTAAATAAACATTTTCCTTTAAGAAGTTTCAAGGAATTATATACTCTAAGGCATTCAGCAGGCTCTTTATTTAATTATGTCAGATTAAACTTACAACACTACCTTTAAATTTTAATCCAAGCTACCAACAAATAAAAACGTGTTACTACACCACTGATCCATGGGGAGCACCGGCTAAAATATACAGGAAGATGTGCGCCTGATAAAGGATATGGGAATGGATGCATACAGGTTCTCCATCTCATGGTCAAGGATTCTCCCAAGTATGTGATTTATTGTTCAAGCGTTCTAGGTTGCACTACCTTGGACATATTACAAAGTCCAAGTAGATTGATTGCATCAAACTTAGCTATATATGCATGAATCTAATGGCAGATGGAAGTCTGAACGGTGGAATCAACAGAGAAGGAATCAGATACTACAACAACTTGATCAATGAACTCATGTCCAAAGGTATTCATGCATACTTTGATTAGCATCTCTCGAACCAATAGTCAATCTTATTCTTATGCATTTACAGGGGTACAACCCTTGGTGACCATTTTCCACTGGGACTTGCCTCAGGCATTAGAAGACAAATATGGAGGATTTCTTAGTCCCAACATCATGTAAGTCGTGACCTTTTTAACCTTTATTCTCAGCCTAAAACCCCACTAGCAATGATGCTTCTAGAAAATGTAGTGATTCTCAGCTTGAGATCCCACTAACACTAATCTGGAGGCCCGTTGTGAATTAGTGATTAAACTGGCATTGCTGCAACTGCTGCAGAAATGACTACAAGGATTACGCTGAAGTATGCTTCAAAGAGTTTGGTGATAGAGTGAAACACTGGATTACGTTCAATGAACCTTTACAATTCAGCTCAGTTGGGTATGCATCTGGCGTGTTTCCACCAGCCCGGTGCTCGCCGTGGGAGCAGGGCAAGTGCAGCGCTGGGGATTCAGGAAGGAGCCTTACACTGTCTCTCATCATATCCTGCTCGCCCACGCAGAAGCAGTTCGCGTGTACAAAGAGAAATACCAGGTCAGATATGAACTAGTTTTCCTCCATGCAGTTATAATTACTGAATGATGAACTGTTTGGTACTGTGCAAATGAGCTTGATACATCAATATAATAGTTAAATTCCAGTTTTGATGTATATATGATGTAACACATTAGGAATATAGCTACACAAGAATGTTAAGAGGAATAGTATATTTGTAAAATGGATCTCACTTCGACCATGATCTGGATTCATTGCTCACATGTATGCAGGCTGTACAAATAGGGAAAATTGGAGTAACATTAGTCTCTCTATGGTTTCTTCCACTGTCCCCATCCAAATCCAATGATGATGCAGTGAGATGTGCCTTAGATTTCATGCTTGGATGGTAAATTTTCTATGAGACTGTGACCCTAATATCTTTGCCGTTGAAGTCCAGAAAATTATGGATGAACACAAATCTTACATATCACTCCTCTCTCATCAGGTTTATGGACCCACTTGTTCAAGGTGATTATCCGGTCAACATGAGAAGATTGGTGGGAAATCGCTTGCCACGGTTCACAAACGAACAATCTAAGCTAGTCAAGGGTGCATTTGATTTCATCGGACTCAACTACTACACCACATACTATGCTGCTAGCCTTCCTCCATCAAATGGTCTCAACAGTAGCTATAACACTGATAGTCTAGCTACTCTTTCCGGTGAGCCAATGAGCCAAAGCCGAGTGCCCCCTCCAACCCCCAAATTCGTGCAGTAGTGTTGTAGTAAAACTCTATGAAACAATAACAGTGTGTGAAAACATGATGATATAACATATGCATTTCAGTCAAAAATAACATATGCATTTCGGTAAAAAATGTTATAACATCTGCAACCTCCATTCCCTTAATTTAGTCATTAGTAATATTGAATCATTCTTAATCACTATTTTGGAATTTAGTTTATTTCTTTCTATTATATTTTTCTGACATTATGATTATATTAGGCATTCGAAATGGTGTCCCAATAGGTCCTCAGGTAACTTCTTATTTCCCAACATATAAGATAGAAATGTCACTGATTTCTTATCCACTTTCTGTGTGACACATGATTTATTTGTATATAACCAACATATATGTAGGGTGCTTCATCTTGGCTCTTCATGTACCCTCAAGGCTTTCGTGAGCTTCTACTTTATATTAAGGAAAACTACGGCAACCCTGCTATCTACATCACTGAAAATGGTAACTTGTAAATGATAAATATTATCTAATATATGAGTAATTTAGACTCAAATTTATGAGTTTATTTTAGATTATTTTTCATAATATATGAGTAATTTCGTTGCATGTTTGGCTTATACTATAGTATCCATCTGTAATAACATATGCGGATAGTTCTTTTCTGAAAATAAATATATTCAATGGCTATTGTTGCCATAGATGATTAAACTATTATGAATTGATGGCATGATGTTTCTTATCCGTACGTGAGAACTAGCCTTTTTATTCTAGCACATCTCGTGAGGATTAACATGTTAGAGAGTGCAAAACAATATTATATAGTGCCATCTATTTATTTTTCAATGGGTTTAACATATTATAGTACTACATTTATTCTTGTTCCTTGTCTTTTTAATTTGGGAATTGCTTTTATCTTTAGTGGTGGAACTTAACCATTATATTTTCCATGTCAAGAAAAACAAATTATAGCTCTCGGACTTCTTTTTCTACCAAAATGAATCAACTAGCAATAATCATGTGGAAAACCTGATGAATTTTCTCCTTCAATGACATTTTTTTAATAAAACTATTACTTTTCTCACCTAGGAGACAACAAAAGCTAGATTGAAACAATCTAAAACAATATTTTACTTGAAACAGGCATTGATGAAGCCAACAACATGAGCCTACCACTACAGGAAGCCTTGAAAGACGACACCCGGATAGAGTACCACCACAAGCACCTTCTTGCACTGCTAAGTGCTATAAGGTCAGATATCTGTAGCTAGCTGACATGACACACCCCACATATGCCACTTGATGACATTTGACTTCTCTTATATTCATAGGGATGGAGCAAATGTGAAAGCATACTTCGCATGGTCATTGTTAGACAACTTCGAAGTGGACGAATGGCTACACGGTCAGATTCGGGCTAAACTTCGTGGACTACAATGATGGGTTGAAGCGGTACCCCAAGAATTCAGCCTATTGGTTCAAGGATTTCCTGCAGAAATGAAACATGGACTTGGCACTAGGATATATGAATGTATTTGGAACAATGCAAGATTTGCTTGCATAGAATTGAATTTTGCTTATGGTCATGCAGTGTATTACAAGAAAAAAAAAAACTTATGTTTTTGTGGCATGTCGATATATACGAAAAGAAGCCAAAATGGTGACAACATGCTTTTTCATTCAAAATTTAGTATATTGGAGGGCATTCATGTGCATTTTGCTTTTTATTCTCCGTGATTTGTGTTAGAAGATTTGGACTGACCCAAATAATAGTTTCAAATAAATCTCAAAGACCCACTCACATCCATGGTATGGGTGGGGGATTTTAGTCCTACATTCCTACTCTAGAAGATGTGAGGCAGGTCTATGAAGTTGATCGTCTTGGTATCAAGGTGTCTTTCAAGCAAAGATAATATATAGTTGTTGATAGATGTAGATGTAGTATTTGATAATATTTCAAATTGAACTATATATGATGATGAAAAGGTTATAATTTTTGTGTAGGCAGGTCTCTAAAGCAGATTATCTTGGTAGCAAGGTGTCTTTCAAGCAAAAATGTTGTATATGTAGATGTAGATGGTTGTTGATAGATGTAGATGTACTGATGTACTTAGTATTTAATAATATTTCATATTCATATGCAACTATATATGATTGTTATGGCAAGTGGAGCCGGCCCAGGGCTCATGCGGTACTGTAGTGGGCGTGAACAGTACCATATCAACAGGACCCGTAGATTAGATTGGTTTGGTTTGTTAGGATATTACTTAGGGGTCAAGTAAGTTGTCTCTATAAAAGAGACCACCATGTATCTGTTAGAGTCAAGCAAGAAGAACCCTAAGATAGTCCCCGAGGAACGGCGGCTATCCGGGGTTTCTTTGCTGATCCATCTACCCATAGTCATTCCACAACAATTGGTATCGGAGATCCAGCGCAAAAGCATCGTCATCCACCATGACCGGCCCTAGCATCGATCCTGTGGTGATGGTGACGATGGACGCCAAGATCGACCGCATCCTTGCGCAAATCGCCACCATTAACAAGCGCTTGGATTCGCATGACACACGCCTTGCACGCCTAGAGAAAGTCCAGCAAGAGAAGATCGATCGTGACGGCAGCAACGACACCCGTCGCCACCATGGTCGCCTTTAGCCGCCCCCTCGTTCCCGTGAAGGCCAAGGGCAACATGGCCATCAATGGTACCAACCAGGTTGCTGCTCTGGCGGGTGGCGCTGTTCAATGCTATGTGCCACTGCACCAGAGGGACAGGGCCAGGACGCCGTCGCCATCTCTCGCCCCAACGACCCCTACACCGACAATTGTGACACCACCAGCAAAGGCCCTGGCTGCCACCACTTTGGCAGTCTCGGCAGTAGCGTCACGAACCTAGGCGATCAACCCTGCACCAAAATTGGCGGACATGGCGCCTTTGTCGCTGTTGGCGGTGCAGCCACCACAAGCTGGGCCATGGCTGTTAGCCTGTTTGCATGTGTGGATTCCCAGATAGATCAATAGCATGCCTTCAGACCTCCATCGGCTGACTGGAGTGCACCTTCAGCGCAGCCCCGCTCTGCTGAAGCCATAGCGGGGGTGGCTGCTTGTGGAGGGCACCATCGTTTCCACGTGCAGGCGCTCCATGGATTCGATCCGGGTGGATTCAATTCCGAGCAGATCAGTTGGGCTGCAAGGTCTTCCGTTTCCGGCCATAGCTCGAGGACGAGCTGTCTTGGAGGGGTGGAGTAGTGTTATGGCAAGTGGAGCCGGCCCAGGGCCCGCGCGGTACTGTAGCAGGGGTGAACAATACCATATCAACAGTACCCGCCCTGATTAGATTAGATTAGACTAGATTGGTTTGGTTTGTTAGGATATTACTTAGGGGTCAAGTAAGTTGTCTCTATAAAAGAGACCACCATGCATCTCTTAGAGTCAAGCAAGAAGAACTCTAAGGTAGTCCCCAAGGAACGGCGGCTATTCGAGGTTTCTCTCGCTAATCCATCTACCTATAGTCATTCCATAACAACGATGAAAATGTTATATTTTTTTGAAGACGTTCTACAACAGATTGTAAATAATCGAGTGGTGTCAATTTATCCACTAGCTAGTACAACATGAAAAATCACAATTGTTTCATATAATTTTGTACAGAGATAGCGTTTATACAATATTTTAAACCCCTAAGAGTATATGGCCTTATAGTTCACAACATTTTTTTGCTTGAAGCCATCTTAATACATAAATAATCGATATAAAGTTCAGATCTAGAAATATCGCTCTAAACACTATATCAATGTTTATCTATCAAAACAACCTCAATTGAAAAATCCATCGCCTAAAAAGTCAATGATATTTTCGTTCTCTATGACTTTCATATAAATTTTTATCTTCATTTGATTTCATATATAAAGTTATAATTTTTTAAATGAGGTGACAGAGAAAATAAAAATACTGACAATTCAACTAGCGTTAAGTACTTCCTGCATGCAAGTTCAATCTGCGAATATTATAGTTTCGTGAATGTTTAAATATTTTTTGAAAAAACAAAATTTAAAAAAATTAAAAAAACTAAATGGCTATGTCTAAGAGGGCCCATGCCCAAGAAAAATACCACAATGAAGTGTTGGTGCCGGACCGAAGGAAGGCGAGCAGCCGTGCGGCGTGGCGTGCGTGACTTCCTTTTTCCTTTCGCTCTGTCTGCGGCAGATCGAGGAACCGCGCGCGAGACTTGAGTCTGTCACTTCCTCTTCCGTCAGTGTTGCAAGCAGATCAACTGGGCCTCACAATTGCGGCGCCACCGTCCGCGATCGACTGGGCCTCGCGACGAAGGTATCATCTATTCCTAGTTCCTACCAACGTTGTCATTCCTTGCTAGTTGCTATAGTAATAAGTTCTTGTTTTCTAATTTAGGTGTTCTAATTTTAGAATGCCGCCTAAGAAACATTTGCCAAGAAAAAAAAAAAGAAAAAGACAAGAAGAGTTGTTTGTTCAATCACGACAAGGTGCTTTAGATAAGTTTTTTTTCACGTTCAAAAAGCAAAAAGGATGCAGATTGTTATCCAAATGTTTCAGTTGCCTATCGAATTCTCTTAACTGTGGCTGTGACCATAGCTTCAGCTGAAAGAAGTTTCTTAAAATTGAAGTTGTTGAAAAACTATTTGAGATCAACTATGTCACAAAGAAGGTTGAATGGCTTGGCTATGTGCACCGTCGAGAAGGATATCCTGGACACTCTTGATCTCAATGCCGTCCTTGATGATTTTGCATTAAGAAATGCAAATCTTTTTCGTGAGAAGCTATGAATATATATTCTTTACTAGCATCGTGCCCCGTGCGTCTGCTACGTGATAGTTAGAATTTTGTAATAAAAATACATAGATCGCACGATAAGATAACAATAATATGAAATTAAATATCAATGTTAATCTCACAATTAATCCAAAAGGCAAAGTTCGGGAAGTTAACATATTGATCGAGTCGTACATCGAATTGTTTATCTGTAATTTGATTTATAGAATTCTTAATTGGTTTTAGTGGATTGCAGTTCTATCTGGTAAAATTTGGTAATGGATAAGCTGGTTCATAAGTGGACCGGATTCTAGCTCGCCTGATCTGATGGATGACTTACTGCACTGGCACACCGAGTGTACAATGGAGCTGTGAATAAAAACGTGACGTTTTCTTTCTGTTTTGTCTTTTTTTTTTTATGGTGTGTTTTTGGGTTGAGAACCAATTCACTGTCTCTATGCATACACTGTTAAAATGAAATTGAATCATTAGTATTTTTTGTGAAGTTATTAGCCTCCCCTTGCATATAGAGTTCCATATTACAGGCTTACAATTCAGTTAGCTGACTATTGAAGCTTTACCTTTTTCCTATAAAACCAATATAAAATTCATCCACCATGTCTGACAATCTTTTCAGTACACTATTTATAAGTGTTTATGAAGTTTCAAGTAGTTGTTAACATATTGCTGGTCTTATTGCCCTCCTCCCCATGTTGGGTTTATTCACAGTGAACTTTGGTCACTATACTGAAGCTTATATTTTTTTTTCTAAACAGCATTATTAACGTTTTGTCAAATGAAGAAATGACCAAAATAAACTTTGTAGATCTTAAGATATGAAACTTTGTAATTGAAACCTTTCTCATTTTAACTCGTTTAGCGTCTTAAAAACTGCTTTGAAAAACTGTATATGTTACTGTATAGTGCTCATTTGTGTGGATTTTTAAGACCCTTTTTGTACGATTTTTATCTATTCTATGCACCAGCAGGCCCATCACACATGGCCAGGCATGCCGGCGGCGACCAGCATGCCCAGCCCAGCCAGCGGCCGGTGCCCAAGCGACAAGTACGGCAAGCTACGAGGGCAAACAGAATCAACCCAAGGCCACAGGGGCAAAAGGGTCAATTCAGGTGCCAAGTAAAGAGATGCAAATACACATAACATACTTACTGTCATGTAAACCACGAGTCCAACGTTTGGAGGATACTTTTATAAAGTTTGGTCCATAAATTTATGAAGCGCATCGTTTGAAGTTTTAAATATGCAATTTTCCCTTCATGTAATGCCTTGTTTTTCTCTTATTCTAATGCAAGGCAATAAACCGATTTTTCTGCCCCTTGAACTTTCAAAACACCAAATAACCCTTAGGTGGTTTTGGATAGTGGTTTTGCTACAGTGATGGTGGTTTTGTCTCTTTTTATTTATTTTTGCTAAAATTAAAAAAAAACATAAAAAATAATAAAATTTAAAATCCAATGTTGTTAGACTCTACGTGATAGTGAATATAAAATATGGTATGCTGCAGCTATGAATTATTTTAAAGCATAGATCTAAACTAAAAAAATTGTACTAAAGCATACATCTCCTCACTTACCGTCTTTGGCATACTTGCGCTAAGAGCAGCTCCTACATGCCCTCAAATCGAATCGTGATTGACCTGGATGTGGTTTGATTACTGAACCGAGCACACTGTAGAGATCGAACCATGCGGTGTCGAAGCAAAAACGACTCTTTTTCGGTTTGCACCATGAGCAGTAAAGAAATAAGCTCCCAAGTCACATGCGTATGCAGCCGAAACAAGTAAAGTGTATCTTTTTTAGTTGCTCCGTGGACCCTAGTAATGGATGCTTACACCGGAAACAACGAACCAAGCATCCGCAAGATTGATTTTCGTTTGAGCTGTGTGAGCGTTGGTTCGCTGTTAGGTATGTACTTCCTCCGTCTCACAAATGTGTCGTTTTTCCGTCTCACAAAAAGTGTCGTTTTTAGGTTTTCCAGACATCGTATTTAACTATACGTCTTATTAAAAAAATTATACAAATTATAAAATAAATAAATTGTTACTAAAGTATTTAATGAAATAAGTTATAATAAAATAAATAATATTTATAAAAAAAGTTTAAATAAGACAGAGTCAGACGAGACGCCTGTAAAAAAACCGGAAACGACGCTGCTTTTTGGACGAAGGGTGTAGGTGCCCTACGAAGGGCAAGCTGGATGAGCCAGAAGACGTCGAATGCGACAACCAAAGCTGGATTTACGGCTAAGAGAAATTTGTAGGTTGCTGCACGAGGCAAGGACTCAGGTCGAGTGCATGTAAAGCATCCATATCCACGTCCTTTTTTGATAATAACACATATCCACGTCCTTAACGTTGCGGTTTGATCATACCATCGATTCACAAATCTTTGGACCAAAAACACAATTAATTTTGGCTATCTTCAGGACCACTCGTCAACTTCCAGCAAGAGTTGACCTCATCGATCGCCTACATATCCACTGATGCTGCGCATTGCATCGCCGTGCACACATGATCACACAAGTAGAACCGTCGAAGCAGCAATGCCAAGCATGGCCAGCCGCACTGCAGCTCTCCTCTTCCTCCTCCAGCTGATCACCACGTCGCTGTCTCAATCCCAGCTGTCCAGTCAAGACCTCCCGGCTCTTATCAAGATCAGGGAGCAGCTCGGCAACCCGCCCGAGCTCGCAGGATGGCGACCCGACACGCTCTGCTGGGCGTGGTGGCCCGCGGCCTGCAACGAGCAGGGCCGCGTCACCAAGCTCTTCCTCGAGCGACGCAACATCACGTCCACGCTCCCGCCGGCCATCGGCGAGCTCGATCAGCTGGAGACGCTGAGCATCATCGAGATGCCGGGCCTGCACGGCCCCATCCCGGAATCCTTCTGCAACCTCACGCACCTCTCCATCTTCAACCTCATGGTCACCTCCGTGTCGGGCCGCATTCCGGCGTGCCTCTGCCGCACCAACCTCACCTCCGTCAGCTTCTTCCGCAGCAAGCTCAGCGGCACCATCCCTGAGTCGCTGCGGAAGCTCCCGTACTTCACCTACTTCGACGCCGCCTACAACGACCTGGTCGGCCCCATCCCGCCGCTGCTGGTCCACGGCGGCAGGCCCGATCGTTGGACGGCAACCGACTCAGCGGCCCTATCCCCTGGACTTTCGCGCTCGAGAAACACATGATTCAGTTCAGGGTGGCCAACAACAAGCTCACCGGCGACCCGTCGTTCCTCTTCGGGCGGCGCAAGACGGTGACCGGCACCATCGACCTGTCCGGGAACAATTTCCGGTTCAACCTCACCGGCGTGGAGATGCCGATGCAGTTGCTGTTCCTAAACCTGAGCCACAACCGGATCTACGGCGGCGTGCCGGTGTCGCTCCGGGACACCAAGGTGGCGGTGCTGGACCTCAGCTACAACGACCTCTGTGGGGAGATACCAACCGGCGGGCATATGGTGCAGTTCAAGGCGGCGGCGTACGAGCATAACAAGTGCCTGTGTGGGACACCGTTGCCGCCCTGCGCCAAGGGCCGCCGCTGAGATGAAGCCGTCCATAGCTAGAGCCTGCGCGTGTGGGACACCGTTGTCCATTAACGTTATCTATTTATCTTAGCCTCTAATGCATGTTAATCCCATCAATAAATAAAAATACTACTCCAATTATATTGGGGTTGTTGACTTGTTGGTTAAAGCTGTGTCATGCATAATAAAAAAGTTCGTGTTTGGGCATTCCCAATGGTTTGGCCCAATCCTGGTCATAGTTTTTGAATGTCGAGAAGTTTTGGCCCAAATAACGGACAAGTGGTAGCGTGGTTATTTTTATTTTTAGCACAAAAAACATGCTCGTATATAATTATATATCTCAAACTAATTATAAAATTTAGCACTTTTTAATCAAGCAAGAGGCCATGGTTGATAACCTCGATCACACCACATTCACTAGCATGACTGATCTAATCTAATTTAATCTAATACTCCTATAAGAATAAAACCCACTATATTGATTCTCTTGATTTCGTCAAAAAGTTAATTCTCCATGCAAGTGTCCACCTCAGCACTCCACTATTGTGGGACACAAATATTCGGATAAGGTCAACCAACCTAATCGGCCTCCAAACGACACGTTGAGGGGAGACCGAGCTCATTAACGGAGAAGGAGCACGAAGCCGTCCTTGGTTAAGCCTGAACTCAGGAGGAACCCCTCCGTCTCGAACGAGCTCCCTTGACCGTGAGGTCGAGGCACGAGCTCGAGCTCGTCTCCAGGAGGTAACCCTCCGCCTCGAACGAGCTCCCGGGTGAGCGTAAGGGACTAGCGTGTTCGGCCCGGCCGGCGAGCTCTTCTCCGTCTCGAACGAGCTCCCGCACGCCGGGCCCAAGAGTGATCGGGGGGCTCGGGGCACGATGATCGGGCACGGCATCATGGCTACCCGACCGGGCACCGCAACCCACGATCGGATCTCGCCGCAAGCGAGATCCGCGGCACGACGCGGCGCGGGTATGGCCTGCCGGACCATGCCGTCCCACGCCATATGCTAAGGACAAGCGCTACAAGACAAGAACGACTTTGGTGGCCGAGGTCGAGCTCCCCGTCGAGCTCTCCCGGCCACACGTTTCTCCGCGACATCAAGTACAAGCATTTAAGGCTCGGGCGGCGCCTCCACGATCCCCGACCGCGACGGCCAGTGCATGCATGCGGGCGGACAGCGGCGCAGGGAGTACGGCGGCGGCCCGAGACGAGCTCATTGTCCCTTCTACGTCGCCAACCGTGGAGCCCGAGCTGCGAACCGTATGTACCGTATCGGGATACGAGCTGCCCCCTATCGACTCTATGACGACCGGCCGTGCCACGGGATAGGGCGGGCGTAGCAAGACGCGCGGACAGCCAGGCGCCGACATTGCAAAGCATCTTCTTCTTCACCCCTCGAATTTGTATCTCTTCTACTTCTAAGCCCTTAGCTCGGTGACCCCCCTTGTGAGCTCCCCTTGTGACTATAAAAGGGAGGGCTTGGCCACCGAGAGAGGACAAGCTCTCTTACACACAAAGGACACACACACAAACCGCTCGATTCCACGCACAACACCGAGACCTGGGAGCTCACCTCTCTCTCTCTCCCCGTTTGTATTCGCCCCGTCACGGCAGTTTGAGCTCGATAGTGCCACACTTTGGACTAGGGAGCCCGATTGCCCAGAACCGGTATAAACCCTCGTGTCATTGTCTTTGAGCTAGGCCATCGTTGCACACATTAGCCGGTCGACATCGTGACCGTGGTATCGACCCACGGCGGTTGGCGCGTAGGGGTAGGCAGCGCTAGTGTGGCGATCACCACCGATGGCTCCCTTCACCACCTCTCCGTCCGTCCGCGCACCGATGCGCGGGACCCTAGACTTTCGCCGGCACCAGCTCGAGGGGGCTCCTCGTCGGAGCACCTTTCCTCGGATGGTGCGGGACGAGATGACGCCCGCCTCGTCCGTGACGCCGCCGACACCATGCCGGTGCCGCTCCGCCGGACTCGACTTCCCGTCCGCGTGAGCCCCACCGGCGGCGGCCGACCACTAACCCGGCATCGCGACCGCTTCCGCGACATCCCGAGCCCCGAGCCGACTCGGGGAGCTCTTCGCGATGTCACCTTCTCACGGCCAACGCCGTCTGCAGCGCAAGGCGGGGCAGCCTCTCCCGACGCGAGGTTCCTGCGGGCTTCACGACCGAGATGTACCCAGGCGGGGACAACTCTTCTTGCGCGGGGCGTAAGCGCCGAGCTTGGGGCGACCGGTCTCGAGACCGCGCTTGGCGCCTTTGAGCCCGAGGGTCGACCCCACGCCGCTGAATGCTACATGTGCGGACCGGACGGTCTTGTGCGCGCCTACCACGGCGAGGATGAGTCCTCTCGGCACACCCCGGCGCACTCGGGGGACAAGGTTGGGCGTGTCGATGCGGCGACCCTCCCAAGCGGGTTCCACGCGCCCGACGAGCTCGGCTGAGCCTTGTGAATCGTTCAGAGCGCGATGCCCTCTCGAGGAGGCAGGGAGGGGCGGCGGCAATCTGCCGAGCCCGAGGGCGGGAGGCGCGATGCGATCGGCGAGGCCGGCGACCTCCGCCGGTCTCGGTCGAGCAACGCAGAACCTCGCGCCGCCACCGAGCTCCTCCATGAACTCCCGAGCCCGAGGCACCGGGAAGCGGAAGGGCTCCACCGGCCGATTGCGCCCCCTCATCGAGGGCCGCGGAGCGCCAGTGGAGAGCGGGGGAGTCGCATCGGAGGCGCCCGAGAGGGAGCCACGAGGCCTCCTCCAACCGAGGCCGGACGAGGAGAGTCGCCGCGGGTCCACGCCGCCCGGCGAGTGGGGGGGGAGAAAACCGCGACGCACGGACACCCTCGGCCGCCGATGTCGAGCGGAGGCGCGGAGGAAGCGCCCGACACGTGCGCACCGCGGCCGCCGTGGACGATAGACGCGGCGACGACCGCCCGCCGGATCCACGGCAAGAGGAGGGGTGGGCGTTCACGACAGCGAGGGGGACGCGGCCGCGCAGCCCCACCCGGAGGCCGAGGGGGCGAGCGGCGCTCCCTGTGCACGCGGCGTCCGGCTCGAGGTGGAGCGCGGGGACGAGCCCCACGCCCGGACGGGAGACGACCTCGGTGTTCGGCCCCGAGTTCACGCGACACGCCGTTCCCACAGCCGCTTCCGAGGCCCGACCTCCGTCCAGGTACAACGGGGAGACGGACCCTAGCGTCTGGCTCGAGGACTATCGCCCTCGCGTGACAGGGGGGAGGAGCCAACGACGAGCTCTTCATCATCCCGCAACCTTCCCTCGTACCTCGGCGACACGGCTCGATCTTGGCTCGAGCATTTGCTTGCGTGGGAATGATCGACAGGTGGTGAGACCTCCGCGACATCTTCGTCGGCAACTTCCAGGGACCTACTCACGCCTGAGCAACACGTGGGATATCCGCAGCTACAAGCGCGGAAGGGCGAGAGCCTGGCGACTACATCCGGCGCTTCTCCAAGCTCTGCACAACGAGCTCGCCGACGCCACCGACACAGAGATCATCATTGCCTTTCACCTTCCGGCACGACTGCGAGACGCTCATCCGTGAGCTCGGCATCCGCAAGCCCAAGACGGTGAAGGATCTCCTCGACCTCGCCACGAACCACGCCGGGGGAGAGGAGGCCATCTCCATGGTCCTCCATGGCACCCACCGGCAAGGGCAAGGGAGAAGCTCGCCGACGAAGCCGGCAAGGGGGGTCGGCTCACGGCCCAAGAAGAAGAATAAGAACAAGCGTCGGCGCGGCGGGGACGACTTCGTCGCGGTGGGCGAAAGAAGAAGCCGGGCGCCAAGGCGACCAAGCCAGGCGCGCCCAGGACTTCTTGAGAAGAAGCTCGAGCTTTCCCCGCCCCAATCACGAGGGTCCCGCAAGCACAAGCTCAGGACTGCAACCTCCTACGCAGGTTCGTGACGGTCGAGGCGGGGTGATGGCGCAAGCAACGAGCACAGCGAGGGGGCGAGCTCGACGAACGGGCGGCGACAAAGACGTCTTCTTCGAGGGCCCGGCGCGGTCAACGTCGCCGGGCGGCCCGCGCCGACGCGAGTCCAAAGCGCCGAGCTCCTGCGACTCCGAGGTCCTCTTCACCCGAGCCGGTCGCACCCTCCTACCTCAAGTGGTCCGAGGCTCGATCACCTTCGACAAGAAGGATCACCCGTGCACGTTCCTCGGCCGGGCGTGTTCCCCTCGCTGTCGACCCCATAGTCGGCACCAAGCGCCTCGACAAGGTGCTGATGGATGGTGGCGGTGGGCCCTCAACCTCCTCTACGTTGACATTCATGGAGGCGCTCGGCATCACAGAGAGCTCGACTCGGACCCTCCACTGCACCCCATCCACGGGGTGGCTTGGGGGAAGCCGAGGCGTTCCCGCGAGGGCGGATCGACCTTCCCGTCACCTTTGGCGATCCAGCAACTTCCGCAAGGAGGTGCTCTCACCGAGGTGCTCCCGTACGGGAGCGCGTATCATGCGTTGCCAGGGCGGCCGTGCCACGCGAAGTTCATGGGCGTCCCCAACTACACGTACCTCAAGCTCAAGATCCCCGGGGGCGGCGTGATCACCGTCAACTCCACACTTCGGCGCGCCTTCAAGCGTGACAAGGAGGCCGTGCAAAGACGCCGACACCATCATTGAGTGAGAAGCTCATCCTCGGAGATGCTCGCGTGGGTCCCACGCGGAGGACTCGTCGAAATGAAGAAGACTTGAGCACGTCCAGCAAGGTGGCGAGCTCCCCGCCGAGGCTCGGCAAAGTGGGCGAGCCTCGCCCGAGGGAAGCTCGAGAGGGCGGCCGGGGGCTCCTTCTCGGACAGGGACGAGGACGCCAAGAGCGGTGGATGGCGACAGGAGGGGCGCGCCCGTTCGTGTCGGCGCCGAGCTCACTCCTAAATAGGAAGCGAGCTCGTCGACTTCCTCCTTGAACCTCGGCGTATTCGCTGGAGATCCTCGGACATGCCCGGCATAACAGGGGCGTTCGAACACTCCTTAAACATCAAGCCCGGCTCTCGACGAGGCTTGACAACTCTGGCGCTTCAACGGCGGTAGGCGCGGGCAATCGCCGAGGAAATAGATAAGCTCTTAGCGGCGGGCTTTGTTCGGGAGGTGTATCATCCCGAGTGGATAGCCAACCACGTACTAGTTAAGAAGAAGAATGGGAAATAGAGAATGTGTGGTGATTATAACGAGTCTCAACAAGGCATGCCCAAAGGATCCGTTTCCTTTCTTGGCGCGCATCGACAAATCGTTGACTCCACCTCGGGTGCGAGACACTCTGTTTTCTCGGCGTGTACTCCGGCTATCACCAAATCGCGATGAGCGAGGCTCGATCAGCTCGCAACCTCCTTCATCACTCCCGCCGGTGCGTTACATTCACGTGACCATGCCTTTCGGGCTCAAACGCTGGCGCCACCTTCGAAGAGGTGTATGCAAAAGATCTTCAAAGAGCTTCTCGAGCGTGTTGAAGCATCGTCGATGACATTGTAGTCAATCTGGCGTATGGGGAGCTCATCCACGACCTCAAAAAGTTTTCGACAAACTCCGCGAGTTCGGGGTGGCTTCGGCAAGGAGTGCGTCTTGGTCCCTCGAGGGAAGCTCCTCGGCTTCATAGTGTTCGGCGCGGGTATCGAAGCTAACCCCGAGAAAGATCCCGAGGCCATCGCGACATGGAGTCCGATCAAGAGCGTCAGAAGCGTGCAGCGACTTCTGGGGTGCCTCGCCGCCTCACGGTATATTTGGCGCTTCGGCTTGGCGGCGTAGCCTCCGTTGTACAAGCTCGGAAGAAGTCGAAGCGCCGCTGGACAGCGAAGGCCCGGACCACTTCCGACTCTCTAAAAAGCTCTCAGCGAACCCACCCCCGTCCACCCGCGCCCAAAGCCCGTGAACCGATCTTCTGCGTACATAGCGGCCACCCTTGCGGTCGTGAACGCACGGTGCTCGTGGTCAGGCGAGAGGAAGAGACCCCCGCTTTCCGAGTCGTGACGATCTACTTCATCGGCGAGGTCCTCTCCGATACAAAGACCCGATACCCGCGGCTCGAGCTTCGCTTATGCCTTGGCGATCAGCGCGCCCGCAAGCTGCGACACTACGCCGGCGCTCACCCGATCACGATTGTCTCCAAGTTCCCCAGGCGAGATCGTGCAGCCCAGGCGCCACGGGGCGCCGCCAAGTGGGGGAATCGAGCTCATGGGGTCCACATCACCTCGCCCCAGGGAGGCCATTAAGTCTCAAGTCCTCCACGACTTCATGGCGAGTGGGCGAAAGCGCCAGTTGCCTCCCGAGGCGGGCGATGTCGATGCTTGGATGCTCTACCGGCGGTTCGGTGAAAAAAAGTGCGGGAGGCGAGGGCGGGGCGGTCTTCGTTTCGCGCCCGGCGCAAGCGTCGCATGAGGTACTGCACGATCGTCTCCACTTCCGCGGCTTCAATAGCGTCGCGAATATGAAGCCTTAGTGAGCAGGTTGCGCCCTCGCCATCGGGCTCGGCATCAAGCGCCTCGAGGTCGCGGGGACTCCAAGCTTCGTCGCCGACGAATACGAAGGAGGCGGCGTCGGCCGAGGATGATGGCGTGCTACGCCAGGTCGCGAGCTCGAGAACACCCGATGGGCTCGGTTCAAGCACATCGGCGACGATACAATGGTGACGCCCGGCGTCCTTCGCGGCTTCGCTTCCGGCCATTGCGGAGGTCCCTCACGGTGTCTTAAGCCCCGACCGATATATCCCCTCGATCCGACTTCGATGGGGAAGGTCTGACTGTGTGGCGATGGACCCAACCGGTCGTTAGGTCCCCCTTCCCCAACAAGGTGAAACCTCTGCGAGCTCGAGCTCGCCGATGGAGATCGACGAGGAGGTCGACCTCGTCGGCGCAGGTCTTCACGACCCCGAGCGAGGCGAGACGGCCCCGGAGGGTTCCCATCGTGGGCATGGCTGCGGGGCGGAGGCTCCCCGCGGAAAAAGAGCTAGGCACATCGCTTGTCGGGCAAATCCCTCATGCATCGTCGAACGACGAGCTCTCACGGGCGGGTGCATCGGGTCCTCCGGTGGCATCACCTTGAAGAGGCGGGGCTCGTAAAGAAATCCAGGGACTTGTTGGCGAGTGGCCTGGGCTGCTGCCCCCAGAGCTCTGGTGGGCAAGGCGTTCCGCAAGGCTTCTCTTGCCGACCTTTCTCGGTAGCGCCAACGAGGTAAATGCGCCCGCGAGGGTGCCAATTCTTCGTAAGCAAATGCACCTCCCCGCCTGAGACCCTCAGGGCGATCCCCATCATGTGGCCCTTCGGTGGTGCAGGGGCTCGATATGGTCGGCTCTTTCACGCGCGGGGGCTCCACGCACCTCCTATTTTAAGCCATCGACAAGATTCACCAAATGCATCGAGGTGATGCCCCATCTCGCGCGACGAGGTCACGGAGATGCTTAAGTTCTTCACTTGGAATCGTCCACCGCTTTTTGGCGCCCCGAACTTCGTCATCACCGACAACGACACCAACTTCCACGGCGGATCTTCCTCTCGGTAGTGCGACGGCTACAACATTGGGTGGATTGGGCCTCCGTCGATACCCCGAGGACGAGCGGACAAGTCGGCGCGCCAATGGTATGATTTTTGCGGGGATTAAAAAGCCACGGATCTTCAAAAGGTGCGGGAGAAATTCGGAGGGCGGTGGCTTGCCAGAGCTCTTCTCCGTCATATGGAGCCTCGAGGACCACGCCAAGCGAGCCAGGGCGCCGCGCCCTTCTTCCTTGTCTTTGGATGGGGCCGTGCTCCCCATCGACCTCGACTCACGGCGCCGCGGGCGAGTTCTAGCGATACAATGAGGCCGGCAACCGGGCTTCTTTCGAAGGCGCCGCGGACCAGCTTCGAGGAAGCCAGCGGTCGCTCGCCGCATTATCCGACTGGGCATCGCGGGCAATCGATGCGCCGATACCCGCGACCGCCGTCGCCCGTCGGTCGAGCCTTCAAGCGTCGGGCGATCAAGTCTTTTGCGGCAAAGTGCAAAGCACAAAGGAGAAGCACAAACTCTCGCCCCACAGGAAGGACCCTTCACCATCGCGAAGTTCGCCCGAGGGCGCATACAAGATCAAGACTCCCATGGCCGCGAGCTCACCAACTCTTGGAAGATCGAATAGCTACGTCGTTTCTACCCTTAGGCGGCTTCTTTGTAATCTTTGCTCTTGCATGAGCTCGAATAAAAATGGCACACCTCGATGTGAAATTTGTGCAAGCATCGAACTTCTTTTTCGCACGTTTGTTGAGCAATGGCTGCCCTTTACCTCCCGGCAAGGCCCACCCTTGCTCGGGGGCTACGGGGGGACGGGCGCACACCCGCCTTTTTCACGAACTTCGTTTTTGCAAAAGTCAGAAACCACACAAACGCAGGAAGAACTCGGCGAAGAGCTCGACTCGCCCCCCCGATCTCCCTCGTCCTAAACAACGCATAAACCTAAGCGACTAAAGGTCCTCGAAAGTCATCCTCGCAAGTTGTAGCGCGATTGCTCGTGAGCTCCAAGCGCCCCCACAACGAGATCGGGCTCGCTACCTCTACAAACGGGATCTGGGACTTAAGAGAACAACAAGTCAGCTAGAAAGTATGGTTACAAGGAAGGAGAATTCTTATTAAAGATAACTTATCATGTTTACATTTTGCCCTGAGCTCAGGGACTTTTGTTCATAACAAGGAGGCAGCGCCTCAAGCTACCTAACCCCTGCTTGACTCACTCCTCGTCGCTCGATGAGTCCTCCACCTCCTCCTCACGGCGGTAGGCTCGAACACCTCGAGCTCTTCAACTGCGAGTCTAAAAAGCTTCCTTGCTAGCTTCATGGAGCCGGGCCTCGCTCGGCGATGTGATGTCGTCAATGCCACACCTTCAAGCGGCTCGGGCCAACCCCTTGCCCACTATCTTCCTCTCAATGTCGGGATAGTGGGCGAGGACCTGACAACGCCTTGTGAGCGGTGCGACGGGCATTCTCCCTCACCACGGCCGGGGCGCGGGCACCTGATGCGGCGGGCCCTCCACCTCGCCGACCACTGGGGGCCTCGCGGGACGCCCTCAACGTCCGGGAGCGGGGTTGGTGGTGGGTGGTGCGCTCCGCCCCCTGCGACACCCTCGGCGTCACCGTCACCCGGCGAGGAGGGGGGCCTCGGCTCCTTGGCTTGGGTTCGTCGGTTTTGCGCGAAGGCCGTCACACTGCACCCCGCGAGTCGGGTAGCGTCCGGCCCAGGCGGCGAGCTCGGCGTGCTTCGCGGTAGACTCTGCCCAGCCAAGGACTGTCCTTCTCCTTGAGCTCAGGCGGCTTGGGCGACTTCCTCCTTCGAATTTGCGGAAGGATAAACAAATCAAAATCATGAGCTTCGGATTCTGAGAAAAAAGGCGTCTTACATGCTAACGCCTGATAGAGCTCTTCTGGTTTCTCCCACAAGGAGAGATTCTCGGTGTCGAGGGCGGGACCCTCGCCTCCGAGCATGAAACAAAGCGACCAATCGGCGGCATCATGGTCGTGTAGGCTAAATCGCCCCACCGGCTAAGTCTATCGGCCCTAGCGACCAGGGGACAAAGCGAAAAGATGGCGAGCTTCCGGAAGCAAATACTCACCCTCGAGAGGCACGGCGTCGCGGTCTGAAGGGCCTTTGCCTTGCGTCCGCTCCTCCTCCGGCACCTTGGCTCGCTGCTTTCGAGCACCGGCGCTCGAGCTCCTTGTCTTTAAGTGCTCGGCGGGGGTCGGCCAAGCTCCTTCTACATAAAGCTCACGTTGCCGGCGCGACTCGGACCCGCGAGGCTCCTCCCCTCACGCTTCGCGCGCCGCTTCCACTGGCGGACCTTTATGGATGACCTCCTCTCCAGAGCCCCAGCGGTGGCTTGCGCTCGCCCGACCACCAGCGGATGGCGAGGCGTCGTCGACACGCCTCGGATATCGTGATGTGAGGGACGCGGCGAGACCACGCTCTCGGCGGGACGAGCGACGTCCAACCTCCCCATGAGGTTCACGATCTCTTGCGGGCGCAGCTACGGTTGTATCCAACCGGCCGCCCTCGAGATCCTACAATAGCACCGGTCGGCATCCCAAGACCACGCCAAGCGAGAATAAAAGCTCAAACAAGGCTCTTACCCGAACAATCGATGAGAACCGCTGCGGCTCTCCTTCCCGCGGCGGCGGCGCACCTCCGTGGCGGCGATCATGGGCGACTCGGCTCCATCACCCTTTGCCATGGGCGAGATCGGGCGCGGCCCGGCCCCTCGGCTCGGCCTCGGCGAGCTCTCAGGGGCGTCGGCCGGCCGAACGTGCGTCGGCCCCGGTCGGGGCCGGGGCGTCTCAAGGCGTCAACCCTGCAGCCGCGAGTGCGGCGGGTCCTCTGCGTCTCGGAGGCGACGGGGCTCGGCGGGCCCCAGCGGTTGGCGTCACCTAGCGAGGGGGCTCGGGGCTCCTCCACAACGGCTGGGATGGCCACGGAAGGGGTTTGGCCTTTGGCGTCCGCGCCCTCGAGAGGAACCTCGACGCGGTCTCGTGCGGGACCACATTCGCGCCTCGCCCTGCATGGCGGCGGGAGGCGATCCCCCATCTCCGTCAAGCGGACCCGAGCTGTCGTGCCGTCTTGACCCCATCCGTCCCAGCGGGCCCGGTCGAGATCTAAACTTCGGCGTGGTCTCGCGTTCCTCCTTCTTCTCGGGGGTCGAGGTCGATCACCTCCGGCTCCACATGCTTGTACACGGAAGGAGCGGACTTGGGCATCGCGCTCTCGAGATGCGCCGGTGAGCTCACCGGCGTGACCATCGCTGAGTCACGGGATGGTGCTCTCCGGGGCGGCGCCGTGGCGCTCCCGTGACGGGCTCGGCTCCTCCCCTCCCAGGGGGCTTGGGGGGCAACCATTGGTAGAGCACACTACAATGGGGGCGGGCGGCGATGGATCGCCCGGCTTCGGCGCGTCGCCATCTGGGCAGCTTGACGGGGTTCGGGGTCCCAAAGGGTTTAACTTTCGCCTGGCGACGACGAGAAGGTGGGTGGAGATTAGCACGAGAGAGAAGGAAAGAGCTCGGCGACAACCAGCTTCGCGCTCGAAGAGGAGGCAACGAGCTGGGCTGCCACCCGATGACCCACGGCGTCTCTTCTTCTCGGCCTTCTCGATCTGCGATTGTCGTCGGCGCCCTCTTCAATGACACGCGGCTTTGGGAAAGCGCAAGCTGCGCGGCGTCACGACCGTCCCGGGTAAATGGCGTCTTGGGCGCCACCCAAGGCGAAAGCGTCCCTTGCTCCTCTCCCACCTCTTGCCTGGCTCCTGGGGTCTCCGGTGGGGCGTCCTCGTCCTCCACCGCTGTCCCGAGAGACTGGCGGCCGCGCCATGGGCCGCCCGGCGAGGCGATCATGGAGCGACGGTCTCGCCGGTAGGGGTGAGCTCAAGATATCAGCGCCGACCTACAAAAGCGAGAGGGAGTGGCGGAAGCGGATAACGATATCGGCCGGAAGGCGTATGGGGCGGAAGATTAACTCACGGTGCGCGTCGTCGAAGAGGGCGGCGCCTCCGGGATGTTGTTAGGGTGGTAGGGATCTTGAAAGGTTTCCGGTCACCGCTTTGAGCGCACCTCCGTCCCCCCGCCGGGGCGCGGTCGTCATCGTGCCCTCGAAGGGCTCCCCTCTCGACCATCTCCCAGTCTGGAGGGTCCTCCGCCTCGGAAGGGAACAACGGCCCCCGTACCCCCAGGGCCCAGGTGAAGGGGGGAGGCTCAGGAAACCCGGCGTCGCCACGGGAGCTCCGCCTTCCGGCGACCGCCCGAACCTGATGTAGGAGATAGTAGGTGAGGAGCCTCCCTCCACGGACTATGTCGGACGGGAAAGGCGCCACCCGGTGACGGGGGGAAGGGTGCTCCTCGTTGTTCTTCAAATAAATCCTCCTCCGCCACCCGGTGTTCGACGGCGGAGGCGGGAGTGGGGTACTTCCCCTTCATACCGGGCGGAGCTAGGCGCGCGTCACGGCCGATGGGGACGGAGCGTTACGGCCATCCATTGGCTGTGCGTAATCTTAGCGTGGAAGAAGTGCTTGAAGAGCTCGGTCCGCCTCGATCCCTAGCCACCCCTCACACAGCATGGTGAATGCGGAGAGGTGGAAGATCCCGTTAGGGTTCGGGTGTTGGAGCTCGGCCTTGATGGGCGGCGGCGATCGGGGAAAAGTGGGTCGCCCAGGGATGCCAAGCCTGTCGTGGAAGGCGGCCGAGCGAGGCAACGATACCCTACGGCGGATCGGGGACGGCGTCCGTCGGCTCGAGCATGACCCACTCCGTGCGGTCGGTGGCGGGAGGCCGCCCTTCGCCGCGCGGTCCCTTGGCGCCCTCGGTGATCTCGCCGGGCCACGAGCCCATGATTCTCTCTTCTCCTTTCTCCCTCGATGACGGTTTCTCAAAGGTCGCCGGCGATCTCGATCTCACTCTCGGAAGCCTGGCCGATGAGCGGGGCGCGATTGGAACTTAAGGGAGAGGAAGGTTTGGCGACGGATGAGAGGAAGGAGAATTTGGTCCCTATAGGGAGAGCTCGGGGCCGGACCCTCCAAGGTGAACGGGCCGAGATGGCCCACCACGTGCCAACGGGCCATCGAGACCCTCCACGCACCATCCATTGGCACACGGGAGGCGGCGCCACGAGTAATGGCGGCCCGGTAACTTCCGGTCGGAAAGCAACGGTAACTTTCCAACGGTTACTTTCCCCAACGGCTCTTTGTTTACTGCGGTGAAAATCTCACGAGCTTCGTTGCCAATGGTGGAATCTTCATCGAGCTCACCATAGCGATGATCTCGCAATGCCCTCGAGCTCGAGGTTGAAGGGCTGCTCGTGAGCTCGAAGGCGCCGGGAGACAACCCGGGCAAGGAGCATGATGGAGGAGCGGGCGATAGCCCATGCCTCGAGCGGCCACGAAGGCTCGGGGCTCCATCCTAGTTGCGCTCGAGTCGCCGGCGATAGCGAATGACCTCGGGTCGTCCCCCACGGTGGGGAGGCGCGAGCCACGAAGGGTACCCATGGGGCTCGGGGGGGGCGGGAGGTCGGGTGCGGAATATGAGGTCGGTCCACTAGCAGACCTAACGATCGAGTTCATTGCGAAAACGAGCTCGGGCCTCGCTCGAGCCCTGTCTTGAAGCCTATCGAACGCCTAGCTTCGGCCTCCGTGGTAAAGTCGGGTCCGAGCTCACCCCTCCCTTGTTGGGAACATAGGGAGGCGATCCGCCCTAAAAGCGGAGACCATAACAAGCCTCCGCGAGGATCTTCCCGTCGCCGCACGCAGCCTCGAGGGCTACTCCAGCGGGTGCGCTCGCGCACCCTTGCGAAGAATTTGGTCCCTATCCTGGCGTTAACAAGGTTACTTTCGTGGCGTCTGAGGGAGACCGTTCTCCTCCACACGCTCGAGGGCTCTTGTGGGACACAAATATTTCGGATAAAGGTCAGCCAACCTAATCGGCCCTCAAGCGACACGTTGAGGGGACCAGGAGCTCATTAACAGGGAGAAGAAGCGCGAAGCCATCCTTGGTTAAGCCCGAACTCGGGGAGGAACCCCTCCGTCTCGAGCGAACTCCCTTGGCCCAGTGAGGTGAGGCACGAGCTCGAGCTCGTCTCTAGGAGGTAACCCTCGCCTCGAGCGAGCTCCGGGTGAGCATAAGGGACGGCATGTTCGGCTTCACCGGCGGGCTCTTCTCCCGTCTCGAGCGAGCTCCCAAACGTCGGGGGCCCAAGGGTGATCGGGGGGCTCGGGGCACGATGATCGGTGCACGACATCATGGCTACCCGGCTGGCGCCCGCAACCTACGATCGGATCTCGCACCGCAGCGAGATCCGCGACAATCTTGTGGTATGGCTGCGGACCATGCCGTCCCGCCATATGCTAAGGACAAAGCTACAAGACAAGCGACTTTGGTGGCGAGGTCGAGCTCCCCGTCGAGCTCTCACGGCCCACCGCGTTTCTCTGCGACATCAAGTACAAGCATTTAAGGCTCGGCCGGCGCCTCCACGGTCCCGACCCGGACGGCGGCGGCGGGAATCACGGTGGCGGCGGGGCGAGCTCATTGTCCCCTTCTCGTCGACCGGGGGCTCCGAGCTCGGCGAACCATATGTGCCATTATCGGGATACGGGCCGCCCCTATCGACTCGGCCGGCCGGCGTGCCGGGATAGGGGCGGGCCGCAGCGCCGCCCGGACAGCCCGGCGTGCCCGAGCATTGCGAGAAAGCATCTTCTTCTTCACCCCCTCAAATTTGTATCTCTTCTACTTCTAAGCCCTTGGCTCGGTGACCTTGTGAGCTCCCTTGTGACTATAAAAGCGAGGGTTTGGCCCGCAGAGAGGACAAGCTCTCTTACACACTCGAGAACACACACAAACCGCTCGATTCCACGCACAAACCGAGACACAGGGGGGCTCACCTCTCTCTCCCCCGCTTGTATTCGCCCCGATCGAAAGCAGTTTGAGCTCGATAGTGCCACACCTTTGGACTAGGGAGCCGATTGCCCCGAACCACTATAAACCCTCGTGTCATTGTCTTTGAGCTAGGCCATCGTTGCACACATTAGCGGTCGATTATTGTGACCGTGGTATACGACCACGACAATTATCAACCCCACTATCTATTTCTCTTGACATGCAAGGCTTTCATCTCAGTGGTCCACTATCATTTTCCACTAGCAATTTCTTTTGACATGCAATATGTCTACCTCGGCACTTCACTATCATAAGAAATATGATATTCATGTTAGCGAGACACATCATAGGTTCTATATTTATATTCCCTATAGTTTTCCATGCTGCGCGACCCGCCCGACCCAAAGCGTGAGCTTTTGGCCCGCCAAGCACGGCCCATCCCGAAGGCAACGTGCCGGGCTGGCCTGGCGGCCCGGTGCGGGCTTGGGCCGACCCCGGGGGGCGGGGCACGGCCCGGCACGGGGATGAAGCAACGAGCCTCGAGCCTCGGGCCGCACGGTCCGTTAAATTGCTCGTGCTCGGCGCCCAACCCGGCACGTTTTTTTTTGGCCGTGGGGGCGTGCACGGGCTCGATGTCAAGCGAGGCCCGCCAAGGCGGTACAAGCCGGCACGGCACGGCCCGGGAGGTGTCGGGCCGTACCGGGCCCGGCCCATTGGAAATCTATAATATTCCCTACTTCATGCTCGCTGATCGCGTAACGCTCGAGGAATCCCTAGTTAACTAGACATATCAACACACAATGAGAACACATTTCACCGAAACACCTAGCACATTATGAAGGGATCACTTTTTCCCATAACCTACCAACCTTGTAGGGTATGAGTCGCAGATGGTGTGATTGGCTACACTAAGGAATCTTTCTTTGAGTATCACAAGCTTTGTCGAGGCGTGCTTTGTTGAGTGTCAATTCTATAACACTCGGCAAAGCCTAGACACTTGGAAAGTCATGTCCTTTGATGAGTGGTGATGTTAGCTCGGGCGTCGATGGAGATAAAATCCATCGAGCGCCCTCCGACCCACATGTAGAGGAACGATGCGCAAGCAACGCGCACCCCGATGCATCGGGCGTACGCCCACCCCACCTACCGTTTATGTTCCCTCCTCCTGTCTATCCCTCTCCACATCACATCCACCCATGGCCTTTCCTCGCCATAGGACCCACGCCCACGGCCGTCTGTGTGTCCGATGTAGGGAAATGGGCAAAAGGACGTCGCGCCAGGGTCGGGGAATAGATACCGTTGTCACGGGGTTGGGGTGGGATGCCACACCGGGGTTGGAGAAAAAAGGCGAGGCAACGTGGAAAGGAAAATCGATTGCTAGAACATCTCAAATTTTCTATTACAACATCATATTGCAACATCTAAAAGGACAATTTGCAACATTGAAAAAACTTGTTGCAGCATCTTAAATCGACTATTACAACATCCAGAGGATCATGTTGCAACATCGAAAAACAACAATTTGCAACATCGAAAAACTTGTTGCAACATCTAGAATCAACAGTTGCACACATCGGGGAACATGTTGCAACATCTCAAATACATAGTTGCAACATTGCTTGTTTCAAACATTCAAAGAACACATTGCAACATCTCAAAGCGATACCTGCAACATCGGATATACATGTGGTAACACCCCAAAATTCACAGCAACCGCTAGGGGGGGGGACCCATTGCGCATCAATGGTCGAGAATCTGTTTTGACGCAGTGTTGGCAAAAAAAAAAAAAAAAAAAAATTAGCAAAATGGATCCTTTGCGAGTGCCACAAAAAAAATACTTTCGGTAAAGGTGCGCCACTCATCAGTCTTGAACACCACCGTTAACCCTTTGCCGAGTGCCAGCCGTTGACACTCATAACAAGATTGTCTTTGTCGAGTGTGAAAGGAAACACATCTTTGCCCTTTGCCGAGTGCTAGCTAAGTCCTGCCTAATGGATAGTATAGTGTGACTAAGCAGCTGGTTGAGACACCACCACGGCACCACCTATGGCGTGATACATATTTTGTGTCATTCATTAATTAGTTGTTAGAAATCTTGATTTTTTTTTGTCGATCGAAAACAATGTACCTATATATCTTTAAAATTCTTCAAAATGTTTAAGTGCATGCTAGAAAATAAACACGGCCCATTTTACTTGTATCTGGCACCTCTTGTAGTTTTAAAATTTAATTTTTTTCCGCAATGAGCCTTAGGTTTAGCCTCAAAATAGACTCAAAAATCCAGGAAAAAATATAAATTGATGGTTCAGAAAGTAGTATTTTGTCATGTAATGCATTCAGCCCTTCTCGTTGCCTTTTTGCTCTTTTTTTTTTTTTTTTTTCCACAATGGCCAATTTTGGCTTGGAGTTGAAAATGACTGCGTTCGAGGGATTCCTCTTCTGCTTTGTCCAGCGCAGTCGCAGCACGTGGTCGCTTGCTCTGTGCCCATGCGTTTTCAACTCTGCAGTTCCTTTCTCACCGGTTACCAATGGGCAATGGCGACTTCGTTTAGCACCGTCCCAGGCCGCGGCAATGCAAACGTGCAAAGGCACTCGCTTTCTGACGTTTCCTCCGAAGACATTTCAGAAACCCAATGCAACTAGTCAGAAACGCTCCTGTCAGCCGCTAGCACACGTTTCGGTTTCACTTCAACTGCACATTTCTGTCCGACTTGGGCTCTCTAGCTAAGGTCCAGGGATAAAGATCAAGGGCAGGAATAAAGATCATAAGTTAGAAAAGGTCCATCTCCATATACATCGTCCCTGCTGTCATGCTCATCACCTTGTGGCGGTGTCGGTGAACGGTGATCACGATTCACCATCACCCGGCCCGCCACGAGAAAAAACACATCATCGCGTTCCATCCATGTGAAAATGTGATCATGAGATCGTCCCTGCTACACTAGTGCACCGGCAAATTTCACTGACGGCTCCCAAGGCCTCTCTAGTGGCGCGAGGTCCAACCGCCACCGCTAAACGTAAGTAATAAACACGAACTAGACTGGCGGTTATGTGGGTGCCGGTAGCTACCGATCTATAATAGAGGGTGGGTGTTGGTATGCGGAGAAAGGCCTGTGGGTGCCGGTAGCTACCATATACCAAAGCTAACCGGCCGCGCTGCACGTTGCATGGTGCCACACCACATCCACATTCACATGGCTCGCAAAGGAGGTAGCAGTAGTAATGCTGAGAGGCAGTATAGAGTGATGGTGAAGGTCCTTAGTCAAAACGGGTACTCCTGTCACTACAGTAACAAAAATGGCTCTCGCCTCCCACCCCTCCCCTCCCTCCTCCCAGCGCCTCCTCCACCAGCCCCACGCCGGCGTCCACCCGGGACCGGCCACCTATCAAGGCCACGTCTGCTTCCCAGGCGGCGGGCTCTTCTTCCGATCGGCTTCCTCCTCCACTCTGTCCCCTCGCGGCGCCGTTCATCCCTCGAGGCCGCTCCAAGGCTGGAGCGGTGGATCGGCGAGAGCCCATCGGCGTCGAGTTCCGCCGCTTCACCTCCCCTCCCTCTCGCGATGTCGTGCTGTCCTCGCCTCAGCGAGACCTGCGCCGGCGATTGAGTTCCGCGCCGTTCACCTCGCTCCTACCGCGTGTCGTGCTGTCCTCCGCCTCCGCCGGACCTGCACCCGGCGTCGGCGTCCATGGCGACGCGCGCCAGCGGCTAATTCGGTTCGAACCTCCCCGGCGCCCATGTCTCGACCAGCCCGACGTGCAGCGGCTCAGCGGTGATAGGCGGCAAAAAGTTTGAGTCAGCGCTGCCGGCGCCCGTGATTTGCGTATAGCTCACTCCGTCGTCGTCAGGGAGTCCCGCCGATCTGGTCGATTGATCAGCGCGCGGCTTACGTCGCGGCATGCGCCGGGCACCAGCTGAGTGTCGACCGGGGGCCGGGTGCTTCGTTCGAGGCCACGGGGCACCGTTCCTATGTGTGCCAGCGGCTGGCGCCTAGCGTCGGGCGGTCCTCGCCGGCGGTCGTCGCCCGCTGCCGCAGCGTCGGTCGGGCGGCGGATCACCAGGCTCAGGCCGCCGCCTCCCCCTCGTCCCGCCTCGTGGCGTCCGATGCGAGCGGCGGATCCCGGCTCGGAACCCGATGCCGCTCGTCCTGCCTCGCGAGGGTTTGGCGCTTGAGTCCGTCGGATCGTGCCATGAGGCGGCAGCGCCTCTGCTTCGGCCGCCGTCGTCGTCGTCAACCGCTGGCCGATGCCGGTATTGGTTTCGCCCGTTCGGTGAGGCTTCAAGGCGTGTTCATCTCCGTCGGCGGTGATGCGGCGGCGGTTGAGGACGTGGCTGCAGCGATTGCCCGATGCTTGGCGTTCATGGCGACCCGTCTAGCCCTCGTCGCACCTCCCGTCAAGTGTTCGGCTTATTCTCTCCCAGTGGACCCGCGGTGGCACGGGCGTGTGTTCTGCTTTCGACGTCCGGGCGGCGACCCGAGTTAGGACGGGCGGCGATGCAATGGCCGGGCAGCGGTTTCATGCGGCGCCATTCAGGAAACTTCTCTGCCGTTGGAGCGAGAGGACCCACATCTCAACAAATGAACCCGGGCGGCGTGCCATTAATGGAAACTGTAAAGTCTCGTGGCGGCAACGTCGTCCGCCCGCCAATGCCCGGCGGTGCGGTCAATCGGTGTGCATGGTCAGGAGATTGAAGTGGGGTCTATGGCTGAGGCTCTTGCGATTTGCGGTGCTTTCGAGAACCCCTCGGAGTTCTCCTATGGGCATTCGGCGTGCCTCTTTGATGGAATTGTTAGGCCCATGGATGGAGATCTCCAGGGGACCCTCAATTGGTGGCATCACGGCCGCCTCCCCTCCCCACAGGGCCGGGCTGGTTGAGGCCCATGCTTGGTGAGTCGGATGCTACTTCTTGGCGGTTAATCATTTGAGACTCTAGTCGACTTCGTGCGCCCGGCCGAGACCGTCATCTCTTCTGCATGACGGCGGCCTCCCCTCCGTCGCTCCCTCCCCAGCGCCCGCCACGCCTGCTGCTACTATCCCTCACCGAACTCGCCACTCTCCGCCTCTGCCGCCCCTTCGCCTTGAACACCGGCTCCTCGCGCGCGTCCATCTTACGTGACCCGGCCGGCGGCTATTTGGCTGCGGCGAGCCACAGGGGTTCACTTTGGCGTCGCCACTGTTGGCACACCGTGTGCCCGGCCGGGTTAAGCCCACCCCATCCAAGTCTACTCGCGCCGTCGCACCAGAAGGAGATCACCTGGAGCTGGCCCTGTTGCTGCGGCACCATCCAGTCCGGCGAGCCCAGCAACACAGTTCCTAAGCAGGCTTTCTAAGCTGCCGGGGCTCTGCCAATCCCTTGCATCAACAAAGCGGAGGAAGAAAAGGATTCGCCACCCGGCCAAGCACCACGCGGCAAAAACGCCGCTGGGTGGTTTGGGAGTGCCGAGCGGAGGCGTGTCTGGACATCTGAAGAAGAAACAGGTTATGCGGGCCACGGAATTTGATTTGGAAGAAGAAAGGGAGCAACTTCGGCCGGCACATTTTGGAGGAATATGCACAACGCTTTCAACAACCTCATCGGCCACTGCACATCAAGGCATTGGCTGCTCTTTTTGGATGGCTTTCTCGGATGATGTCCCCGTGGAGGAGCCAATCGAGTGTCCGGTATGATGTTGGCTCTCTCGTCTGTTTTGGTCGTCTTTGATTCACTCTTCATGGATCCATCACATATATTGGTTTGGAATGTAAGGGGCTTAATTCTGTAACTAGGCGAGATGCGGTCGGGGTAATTGTAAACTCTTACAAAATTGATGTAGTTTGTTTACAAGAAACAAAAATGACTGCAATTCCACCATTGTGCTATCTATCTTTGGGTGGTGATTTTGATAACAATTATATATTTCTACCTTCGGTTGGAGCTAGTGGGGGAATTTTAATTGCCTGGAGAAGTTGCCTGGGTGCAGTCAGTGCAAGAAGAGTGGACACGTTCTCAAACATCTGCTTGAGTTCAACTCGATAATAGAGGCTCTCGGTGGTTGACATGTGTGTATGGGCGCAAGATAATCAAGCAAAGATCCAATTCTTGCAAGAGTTGCGGGATGTCTTGGCGCTCATTTACTGAGCCCTTGGATGGTGGCAGGGGACTTTAATCTCATATATAAGGACGAAGACAAAAACAATAGCAATTTCAATAGATCAATGATGGGTAGGTTCAGAAGGTGGATTGAGGATATGGAAGTTAATGAGATCCCCTTACATGGTCGTAAATTTACATGGTCTAGCTCCTCATCCAATGCTTCTCCTACTCGGTAAGACTAGACAGAGTGTTTTGCTCTGCAATTTGGGAGGAAATGTTCCACGACGGTCTCCGCCGGGCGCGGACTTCCGATGACTCCGACCACTTGTCCACTCATCCTCGGATTGAGTGATACAATGCAGGAGGCAAAAGGCGCTTCCACTTTGAAGCTTTTTGGCCCAATCTTGATGGATTCAGGAAACCATTGAAGGGGTGTGGTCCTCTGTTGAACCGGTCGCTATCCTTTGGAAACTTTATCCCTGAAATTTAAAGCCACAGCAAAAGGTTTGCAAAGCTGGAGTCAAAAGAAAATTGGCCACATCAGTTCCCAACTGTCACTAGCAAAAGAAATTATCCATCAGCTAGACATAGCCCAAGACAGCCGTGCTCTCCAGCCAACTGAGTTGTGGCTGCGCAATAGCCTAAAGAAGCACTCGCTTGCTCTTGCCTCTCTAATGAGAACAATAGCCAGGTCCAGATCCCGAATAGGATGGCTTAAAGAAGGGGATGCTAATACCGGATTGTTTCACATGCATGCACGGCATAGAAAAAAGGAAGAATTTCATTGCTAAATTGAAGGTAGGAGACCGCATTATCTTTGCACATGAGGATAAGGCGGCTGAAATCTTTGAGTTCTACTCAAATCTGATTGGTACAGATTAGCGATAGAGAAAGAACCATAAATCTTGATGCACTCAATATCCGAGGATATGATCTAGAGGCTTTGGACATACCTTTTACGGAAGAGGAGGTTTGGAACACCATCAAAGACTTGCTATCGAGATAAAGCCCCCGGCCTGATGGGTTCACGGGGAAGGTTCTATAAGTCCTGGCGGCCGGTAATCAAAAGGGATATAATATGCGCTCTCGCACACCATTTGGCAAAAAGATTTCGAGGAACTTGTGGATGCTGAATTACGCATATATCACACTAATCCCAAAGAGCGAGGTGATCAAGTAAAGGATTTTTAGACCCATTAGCTTGGTACGGTTTTTGCAAAATTAGTGACTAAAATCTTGGCCAACCCGGCTAGCTAGTCGTCTCGATGATTTGGTTTCCCCAATCAAAGCGCATTTATTAAAAGGCGGTTTATTCGGGACAACTTCATGTTAGTGCGGCCAGGCTGTGAAATATCTACATTCCCAAAAGCGACCAAGAATCCTCCTCAAATTGGGCATCACAAAGGCCTTTGATTGATGAACTGGTCATTCCTTTTGGAAGTACTCAGGAAACTTGGTTTTGGTGATCGATGGTGCGATCTCCTTTGTGGACTACTTTCATCTTCCTCCACCCAAGTCCTCCTTAATGGCAGTCACGGAGAGACCATTCAACATAGAAGAGGGCTCCGTCGTCGGAGATCCTCTTTCTCCAATGCTTTTTCATCTTGGTCATGGATGTGTTGAGGCCCGGATGGTCGGGGGTGATGAGGAAGGACTCTTGCAACCCTCGGCTAGAAGGCCTATTCGGCCTGAGAATTTCCCTATATGCCGATGATATAGCTCTCTTCCTCCAACTGCGGCGGCGGATATCACTTTGGCGTTGAGAATACTTCAGCTCTTTGGAGAAGCTTACGGACTAAAACAAATGTGCGAGAAAAAGTAATGTAATGCAAATCAATTGCTCGGAAGAAAATCCGAGACTTATTCAAAGTACATTTACCTTGCGGTATTCGGGAATTTCCTTGCAAATACCTTGGGTTGCCTCTCTCCATCAAGAAGACGACCAAAGACCAATTCGACCAATTATTGACAAAATAGCGGGACCGGTGCCAAGATGGAAAGCAGAGTCGATGACAAAGGCGAGGAAGGGTGGTGCGGGTGCAATATGTCACTGCAATGTTAGTATACTTAGCTATGGCAATTGAACTACCACCATGGGCTATTAAGGCGATTGATAAAATTAGAAGGGCTTTCTTATGGAGAGGCGAGAAAGGAAGCAAATGGAGGACATTGTCTCATTGCACGGCCCAAAGTATGTCGCTCTAAAGAACTTGGGGACTAGGAATTGCGGAACTAAAATCTCTAGGTTTCGCACTTTCGAGCTAGGTGGCCATGGCTGAAAAAACTGAACCAAATAAACCTTGGGCAAGTCTGCCACTTCAAGTTAGCAAGGAGGTGGATGCTCTCCTCTCTATGGCGGTGTTTATCGAGGTAGGAGATGGAGCTAACACTGCATTGCGGAAGGATAGGTGGATTGATGGGAAAAATATCGAGGAATTAGCACCAAATATTTTTTGTTTGGTCCCTAAAAGAAGAAGAAGCGGGCGTCACGGTGATGGAGGCCCCGGCCCCGATGAGAAATGGATTGAGGACATTCCGGTTGATCTAAGCGTAGAAGCTTCGATGGAGTATTTGGAATTATGGGATAAATTATCTAATGTTGAGCTACGGGGAAGGGTGCAGGGACAAACACACTTGGAGACTCTCGCCCCCGGGGAGAATACACGGCAAAAGTCTGCATATGATGTGCTCTTTCGAGGTGCGGTATGCTTCGGACCTTATGAGAGAATATGGAAGTCATGGGCTCCTCCCAAATGCCGTTTTTTCATGTGGCTGGTTGCTCATAACCGGTCTTTGGACAGGTGACAGGACTTGCTTTCGGCGAGGACTTCCTCACCCACCCAAATGCCCGCTCTGTGATCAAGAACAGGGGAAAGCATTCAGCACCTCCCTAATTGGGTGCGTTTTTGCTAGGCAATTGCGGTTCTATCTCTTGCGGCGAGTTGGCCTCTCTCTTCCCTCACGCCTCGGCTGAGGATTCGATCCAGGGGTGACCGGGTGGGAAAAGGTGGAGGCAGCTACCGGTGGGGATGTGAGAAAAGGCTTAAACTCTATTGTCATCCTTGGCGCTGGAGCATCACGGAAACACCGGTGTGGTGTGTGTCTTCAATGGGGCTGTACCAAATGTTAACACGGCCCTTAGTTTAGCTAGAGATGATGCCCATTGGTGGTGTTTGGCGGGAGCTAAGGGGTCTGTCCTTGCTCTCCTTTGCTAGGGGCTTTTAGTTTCTTAGCCCGATCGGTCGATGTCTTTGTCGGTTTCAATGAGGTAGCCTTAGATACAGGAAGGTGGTGGTGGTGGGTGTGAGTTATTGTGTTTGGGTCTATGTATGACTCTTTTTTCTTCTACTAATACAATGATACGCAGCTCTCCTGCGTATTCGAGAAAAAAAAAAGTAGTAATGCTGAGATGCTTGCTCTTTTCCCGCTGCTCTCCTTGCTGCTTCCAACACTTCTGATGACGGTTATAATGAGAAGGAGGGGTCAACTGCCTCAGCTAATTAATTACTCTTAAATTTGATGCGACCATAAGGGGTCCGAGTACTTTTTTTAAGACCTGGTTACCCAGCTATTTATTAAAAAGATCGAAAGAGAGTTTACAACTTAAACCACGAGAAGCGCAACCACAAGCAGCAGACCGCTACAGGGGTGAATAAAACATTAGCTAATTACTCCCAGAATAAGTTGCAACCGAAAGAAGCCTGAGGAGTAAGGACCTTTCCTTCAGCTCTAGCCCAATGAGAGGACTCTCTTTTTATCCGTGTGAACACTTACATTGCCGTATCTGTCGAGCTTCTGCAAACAGATGGCTTCAAGCAGTCCTTAGTTGGACCATATGTTGAGTATGTTCCAAATTTAGTCCATAATGGGGCCGAAGGCCAGTCTGGAGCGAAGCGGTACGGTACATATACCCTTCTAGGGTTTCCACCAGACGTATCGTCTCATTCTCGGGTTTCCACCAAACGTATCGTCTCATTCTCTTATAAGCCGCTGCATCGGCGTTGTAACCCGACTCTTGATAATAGTGAGGAGTGTTTGCTGGCTGGCGTCCGTGGTTTTTTACTCTCCCGCATTGGGATGGTTTTCCACGTTAAATCTTGTGTCTCCATGTGGTTTGATCTTGTTCTTCGTTGTTTCCCGTCGTCACGTTTATAACACCATAAACTGAGATGAGCACGAATGAAGCATATTGGATAGCTTCATTGTTATATCTTAAGGAACAGGGAGAATCTCTTTAATTTGGTGCCTCAGCATGCACCAAAAGTCTTCATTTCGTGCTATCAAGATGCCTTCATTCTGAAACAGAAGGACGTTTTAGAATAAGTCACTGATGCCGGAACAAGTAGCCCATCTTTGCAAGGATGGTATTCTTCAACACCATTTGGCAACAGCGCCGGAAAATCAGTTTCAGTTGGTATAGTTTAAGAAGAGTGGGTGGCCTGTTTTGGTTGTGTTTCTTTAGTTTTGAGGCGTTCACGGTCGGTCTGCGTACCGACGCAGCGTTCTCGCGGCCACTGGTGGGGGCCTAGTAGTAGCGTTTCAGTGGAGTAGAGTTGATTGGTGGTTTCTCTTTGTAACCTTTGGTGTTTTTTCTTTCTCCGTCTAATAAAAATCCGGCAAATCTCTTGCCGCCTTTCTAAAAAAAAGATGCCTTCATGGGTGGAGTTGGCTGCCAGGTGCTATCAAGGGGGAGTACTGATCCTCCAGCACTAGCCTACAAGGAGCATTCATCTCTAATCCTAGCAAACACCTGCGTCTCTGAAACCGTGCTATCAAGGGGCCTGAATACTGCATCGTTTCTTTGCTTCCAGATGCACTCCTTCCATCATCGATACCATCCTTCGGCATCCACTGGCTCAGTCCACTGAGGCCGTTCCTTCTTCTCACCATTTATCAATGGCGACATTGTTTATTAGAACCGTCACAGGACGCAGCAATGCAAACGTGTGCAAAGGCACTCGCTTTCTGACGTTTCCTCCGAAGAAAATTCAGAAACCTCTAGAACCATGGAACTAGTCAGAAACGCTCTTGTCAACCGCTAGCACACGTTTCAGTTTCTCTTCAACCGCACATTACTGTCCAACTTGGGCTCTATATCCAGAGACAAAGATAAAGATCACAAGTTGGAAAAAGGTCCATATATGCCCCCTGCTGTCATATGCTCATCAGCTCGTGGCGGTGTCGGTGAATGTTGATCACCATCACCCGGCGCACCAAGAGAAAAAAAACACATCAGTCGCGTTCCGTCCATGTGAATATGAAGGGGGTGTTGGGACGCGGAGTGCCGGTAGGCAGCATATATACCAAAGCTAACCGGCCGAGGTGCACATTGCATGCACGGTGCAACACCACATCCACATGGCTCCCAAAGGAGGTAGCAGTAGTAGTGCTGCGATGGTTGTTGTTCGTCTTCTCCCGCTGCTCCTCCTCGCTGCTGCTTCCAACGCGTATGATGGCGGCGCTCAGCAGGCGCCGATGATCAGTAGGAGGAGTTTCCCTGAGGGTTCATCTTTGGGACAGCCTCGGCGGCGTATCAGGTAGCTAGTGACAGTTCTGATCGATGATCAGCTGGTGCAAGTAGTAGTCATTGGGTTGCCATGATCCTACAAGTTGGCCTGATCATGGTATCCTTGTGCAGTATGAGGGTGGTGCGATGGAGGGGGGCAGAGGGCCAAGCATTTGGGACACCTTTACTCATCAGCACCCAGGCATGTATACATGCACCTACCTCTATGGCTCTATTCGTTTAGATTTGTCCTTCCATGCTTCATACTCAGCTAATGACATGCTTAGAGCAACTCCAAGAGTCTGGTTAAAATATAATAGCAAAATGTCATTGCTTAGCCATTTTTGTAAAATAGAAAACTTCTAAAGAAGAGATCTCCATGACAGACTTGCTATTTTACAAAAACCATATAGCAAATGGCAATGGCTGGCTAAATATGACCACCAAAATTTTAGAAATAACATATTTGTTATTTTACAAAACCATATAGCATGTATGTTAGAGTTCAATTTTTTCTCTAAAAAGTCACATATAACGTAGCTAACAAGGATAGTACATCTATTGCACTATCGGATTTCCCACCTTCGCTCTTATTATAGAGAGTCATGGTACTCTCGTAATAAGTTACTTTTTTCGATTCACACGATGTATGAACTGCCAATGCAGTTAGCAGTCCTGTCAGTATGTTCCTCTTGAGCTCCATTTTCCATAGACTGCTTTGTTGAACATGGAACATATGGAGCAAGTTGTTGAATTATTAATCTGGCAATCTTAATTTGACATAGTCGTCCAAGGAAAATAAGCATCCCAGGGGGTGTAACCTAACCCCTATTGAATCTAAGTGACCGTAGACAATGAACTACAGAGTACGAATTAATAATTCTCTGATTTGACAGATAAAATTGCTGACAGAAGCAATGGGGATGTGGCAGTGGATTCCTACCATCTTTACAAGGTATTTTAATGGGGATTTTGCAGATAAAATTTCAAAAGAATTTCAATTTTGTAAAACTCAAAATTTGTACCAAGGCCTTTATTTCTATCAACATAAACATTAAATAAGGTAATTATACGAGAATTAAAACCTACCAAAATATTCAATCAGTTTTTCATTATAGATCATTTTAGTTTTTCCAAGTCAAACTCTTTTAACTTGAATGAAGCTTATAGAAAAATACACAACCATCTAAAACATAAATTAGTTTTATTAAAATTCTTCATATGAAATATTTTTATAGTTTACTTATTTGAACTTGCATAATGTTATTATATTTTTCTAAAACTATGATCAAAATTAGAGAATTTTGATTTTGATAAAGCTAAAGTGACCTATATAAAGCTAAAGTGAACCATGATGGATGACTTGTAAAAAATGTAGGAAGACGTGCACATCATGAAGGGTATGGGGATGGATGCCTACAGGTTTTCAATCTCCTGGACTAGAATTCTTCCAAGTAAGTGTGACCCAGTACCTAGATATTTTGCAATTCACTGTTTTGGCCTATTCCAAAGTCCAGGGATATTAATTGCACAATGCTTAGCCATCTGAATTGTTCCCTCAAAAAAAAAAAAAAAACGCTTAGCCATCTGAATTGTTCCCTAAAAAAATGCTTAGCCATCTGAATGTAATGTTAGATGGAAGTCTGAGTGGTGGAGTCAACAGAGAAGGCATCAGATACTACAATAACTTGATCGATGAGCTTCTGTTGAAAGGTGTGCCATGCATAAATTCGTTACTGTATCGGTACAGTAACAAATTTGGGTGTTTATTTTTTAATGAGAAAAAAATGCCTATGTTTCCTTATATAGGTTGGTTTCATTTATTATTTGCAGGGATTCAGCCATTTGTGACCCTTTTTCACTGGGATTCACCTCAGGCATTGGAGGATAAATATGGAGGATTTCTTAGTCCTAGCATTATGTAAGTCATGATATTCTATTCACACAAACGAACCACGAGTTTCTGCACTGAGGTCACCGCTAAACAAATCTTATCTTTACTGTCAGCAATGACTATAAGGACTATGCTGAAGTTTGCTTCAAAGAATTTGGTGACCGAGTGAAACACTGGATCACGTTCAATGAGCCCTGGACCTTCTGCTCAAATGGGTATGCATCTGGCACGTTTGCGCCGGGCCGGTGCTCACCATGGGAGCAGGGCAAGTGTAGCGTTGGGGATTCAGGAACAGAGCCTTACACTGCATGCCATCATCAGATACTCGCCCATGCTGAAACAGTCCGGTTGTACAAGGATAAATACCAGGTCAGTGACATGCAGTTTGAATTCATGAATGACAACGACTCAATTGATACTATGCATTTCTGAGTTTCAGTTCATCAATGACCGAATACCGAATGTAGGTGGAGCAAAAAGGAAATATTGGAATAACTCTAGTCTCACACTGGTTTGTGCCCTTCTCCCGTTCCAAATCAAACGATGATGCAGCGAGGCGTGCCGTCGACTTCATGCTTGGATGGTAAATTCTTTAATTAGTGGTTCTCACAGAATTTCATTATTGCAGAAGTCTAGTCTTGAAGAAAATAAATTTCTCACTAGGAATAATGCCCTTCTAGGTTCATGGATCCCCTTACTAGAGGAGAGTACCCCTAAGTTTGAGAGCACTGGTTGGAAACCGCTTGCCACAGTTTACAAAGGAACAATCTGAGTTGGTCAAGGGTGCATTCGACTTCATTGGGCTAAACTACTACACTACAAACTATGCTGACAACCTTCCTCAATCAAACGGCCTCAACGTTAGCTATAGCACTGATGCTCGTGCTAATCTTACCGGTAAGTCCTAAAATCAAGGATCAATAATCTGCTTCGGTTCGTTTATCAGATTGATAATGAAAAGTATTGCCCCCACTTTTGAAATGCACATATGAGGCAAAATTCTGAAACAGAAGGAGAAAAAACTCTTAGTCTCCCATGGATTGTGCAATTCAAATTCCACCCTAATTCACGCCAGCACATCTGGATTGAGATGAATTCGATAACATCAAACAACGTGTAACATGGATTGTCTCCCATTTTGTGTGGCTAATGAACTGAATATTCATTTCCACGAATGACACATGTAGGCTGCTTCACCTTGGCTGTTCGTATACCCTCGTGGCTTCCGTGAATTGCTGCTTTATGTGAAAGAAAACTACGGCAATCCTACCGTCTATATCACTGAAAATGGTAACTTCAGTTCCTTTTTTTTGATAAAGTATACCTGTATTAACTAAAGAAAAAGTAATACAAGTACACCGTATAAGGATACGGATGATAGCTACCCGCCTATAATCTATAAGAACCCCAGCAAATAAGAAAATTACAAACTGGTCCTTAGACCCATCCGAAGCGAACACGGCCATAACCGTCTCCGTCGAAGACCGCCGCCACCAGCCCGCCGCCGCCAAACCTGAAGCACCAAAAGCCGGAGGAAACGCCCGGCGTTGAGGTGGACTGCAGAAGACGCTTCGATCTCGCAAAGGCGAAGAAGTCGTTGAACGCCCATCCGTCGGGATCACTATCGAGGTTGAAACGGCGATGGTGGAGCCGGCGATAGCATCCTCCATCACGGTGAAGCGAATCGGTCGAACCACCAATCTTCAAGAAAACCCAGCCACCACCACCGCATCCACGAAAGTAGGGGCGGGAGCCTCCACACACCAAAGGCGCAAAGACCTCGCCCGGCCGAACACTCCTAAACAAGATCCAAGAGCGGACCTTACCTCCACACCCTCGTCGCCGGCGCCGGAGACGAACGCCGCCGAGACGCGGAAGAGAGCGAGAGGACATTATTCTGGATGACGACGCCGCCGCCTCCAACGCCATCATCGAAACCCTAACATAGACCTAACCTAACCCTAGCTCGGGGAGAGCGAGCTAGCTAGAAACACGAAAGTAAACATCTGAAAAATAAAATTGAGTTAAATGCACTAGGGGTCCATGAACTTGCAAGGGTGTGTCACTTAGGTCCACGAACTTGCAAAACGCACATTTGGGTCCTTAAACTTGTCAAGTGGTGCATGGCAGGCCCATGCCAGCCACATGGACATATTTTTGCTGGCGTGGTGTTGCTAGCATGGCGCAAGTTTTTTCATTTGAACCCTCACATTTTTGTTTTTAATAAAAAATAAACCCTTCTTTGCCTTGCGCAAGCTGCATGTTTTGTCTGACCGCCGTCACCGCACTGCATTTACACATTTGACTGTCGTCCTTGACCACGGTTCGACGTGAAGTCTCGCTCTGGCGCTGCGGGCCGGCTCGCCACCGTGCATCATCCTTCCTGCCGCCGGTGGCACTGGATTAGGACACAAGCACGGCACGCAGGCCATTCAATTTGGGTAGCAGACTAGCAGGTAGCTATAGTATGTTCTACGCCGATGGACCCGCCGAGCCTGCGAGCAGCGCACAGGGCGCCACGGCCATGCCTGCGCCGGCACGCGGCAAGGCAGCATTCGCCTGACATGCATGGGTGCAGCGCAACCGGCCTGTCACGCGGCAAGGCAGCATTCGCCTGACATGCATGGGTGCAGCGCAACCGGCCTGTCACCAATCGCTCTCTAGCCACGCATGCATCGGTCGTCGCTGCTGCGGCCTGAGGACATGCATGCCAGCACGAACCTCTCTGCTCTTGGCGCGCTCGTGGTGCATGCATAGCTTCAAACGCTCAACGAGCATGCCAAGACACTGAACAATACTACAACAGTTCGTGCGCCAAGTAAACGGTGTGTTGGAAGTAAACTCGTGGTGCATGCATTTCCTGCTATGTAGGGATTCATAAATGTGAGGGTTTATTTTTATATAAAAACATAAATATAAGGGTTTAAATGGAAAATTTGTGCCATGCTAGCACGCCACGTCAACAAAATATGTCCATGTGGCTGACATAGGCCTGTCATGCATCGCTTGACAAGTTTAGGACCCAAATGTGCGTTTTGCAAGTTCGTGGACCTAGATGGCAAGACACCCTTACAAGTTCATGGATCTATAGTGCATTTAACTCAATGACGGTTGCGGCTGGTGTTCGTTGCGGATGGGTCTAAGAACCAGTTTGTAATTTTTTTTATTTGCTGGGGTTCTTATAGATTATAGGCGGGGTAGCTATCATCTGTATCCTTATACGGTGTACTTGTATTGCTTTTACTTTAATTAATACAGGTATACTTTCAAAAAAAAAAAAAATTTGTCATCTGTTCTAGGTGTTGACGAAGCCAACAACAAGAGCCTCTCACTCAAGGAAGCTCTGAAGGACAACACCAGGATAGAGTTTTACCACGCACACCTTCTTGCCCTGCAAAGTGCCATAAGGTAGGAACTGGGAACTACGACATGCTTCAGCTCAGGCGGCAAATATAAGATGCTGCAAAAAAAAAAAAAAAATACAATTACCGCATCTGACTAGCAATGCAACTAACTGCAGGGACGGTGCCAACGTGAAGGGATACTTCGCATGGTCGTTGCTGGACAACTTCGAATGGTCGAACGGCTACACGGTCCGGTTCGGGATAAACTTCGTGGACTACAACGACGGGCGGAAGCGGTATCCCAAGAGCTCTGCCCACTGGTTCACCAAGTTCCTCAAGAAATAAGCGTGCATGGACGACGATGATGTTGTGCTGCTGGCAGGGGCAGCAAAAGTGATGGTAGCATGTCAATAAATCGAAGACAAATAAGAAGCACGAACACATTTGGTGTCGGCCGTGTCCGCGATGTGTAATGACGAGAAAAATTTTAGCACTCAAAAGATATATATATCTCTATCTCTACAACATAAAAAGAATAAAGAGGAGATATTTTTTTTTGGGCGCGACATTCGCTTTGAGTCGGCCCGTCCATCTGCCACCCCATGCGAACCCGAAGGAGAAAAGGAAACAAATTGTCCATGCGACCTGATAAAGGAAGGAACTAATCACATAATAAAGAAAAGGAATTAACAACGCAATCTCTACAACATAAAAAGAATAAAGAGGAGGCATTTTTTTTTTGTGCGACATTCGCTTTGAGTCTGCCCATCCGCTCATGCGAACCCGAAGGGAGAAAAGGAAACAAATCGTCTATGCGACCTGATAAAGGAATGAATTAATCACACAATAAAGGAAGGAATTACCCACGCAATAAAAGAAAGGAATTACCCACACAATGAAATGAAGGAATTAACCTCGCAATAAAGGAAGGAATTAACTACGCAATAAAGGAAAGGATTAACCGCGCAATACATATACGCACGCAATACACGCCCGCACCCAAGAAAGGAAGGCATTTCTGCTTATCACAACCTACACCTCGCGCTCCTAGAGAAGGGATTTTCCACGCCGTGGAATCGGGCGGCAACGGCAGCGTTCATCTCCGATCTCTTCCGGCGTCTCCCTGCACAACGACGGCTGCTACCTTCTCAACATCACCGCTGCTACCGGCCATCCTCGGGCGCCCGAGAGGACGGGGGAGAACGAGGGAGGACGCGGGCGGGCTCGAAATCAGCTCCGCCCCGAGCAGGAGTCTCAGCCGCCATCAACATCGCTACCCTACTGCACTCGTCTCTGCCTCTAAATCCAACTACAAGGTGCATTGCTCATGAGTCTACTACACGGCCTCTCCGTGCTGCGGAGCCATGTCTCCGCTTGCAGCCATCCTGGTTAGATCGGCCGAATCATGCTAGAAGTATTTGCCAATTTTGGTTTTCATCAATTATGATTTAGATTTTTGTAGCAGCACCTCATCCAATCAATTATTAAGACCATACAGATCCACGAATAAAAGTCATTGCAAAGAGAAGGAAATAACCTTTTGATGCCATACTGGATTGCAAATTTCTTAAATAGATGTGATCCATAGTTCAAGTGCATTGTGTTACTTTCACAAAACTTGTTTGGATTAAATGTCACTTTAATATCATTGTTTAATTTTATATTATTATTATCCTATCATGCGATCCATGTTTTTTTATATAAAATTTAGTTATCCCGTAGCAGCGTAGGGGCGAGTTAACTATCACGGAAAAGTCTATAATGTAGAGTGTGTAAGCCTCACGATGTTTGCGTGGTTACTAGACTGTGTTAATTTTATAAACTTTATTTTTTATTAAATATCATTTTAACTTTAGTATTTAATTACATAATATTGTAATCTTATCGCGTGCGATCTCATCGGTGTGCTGCAACCACACCCACCGGGTTTGTAAGGCGGTCGTGGCCAGCTACAGATCCGAGATGCCGAGGCCACCGAGTCCGGTGGGGCAGCATACCGTGGGCCAAGCAACCATGCACTTCCTCCGGACGGAACCTTCTTTATCGGTCTAGAAGAATCACCGGCATATGTTGTCAATCTCCTCGATAGCCTATGGAGATAGACCGTCTGCTAACATGGTGTAGATAGAAACTATACAGAGGACGGACTTGATCCAAACAAGTCGGCCGCTTCTCGCCATGAGTGGGCCGAGACAGGCCGGAAGCCTCCTAGCGACTGCATCCACTGTGGACTGGATCTTGGCCTTGGGGATCTTCGTCGTGCTTAAGGGCAAGCCGAGGTAGGTGATGGGAACTCGGAGAGCTGGCAACCCATGATCCGCTGGATGTCAAGCATGTTGTCATCTATCGCGTAGATTGGCGTGATGGAGCATTTTTCTAGGTTGGTGCTGACCTGACGACTGCACGAAGATCGTGAGAATCTCCTTGACCACTCTAGCCTCGGCTGGGTTGGGTCGAAGGAAGAAGATGACGTCGTCCGCGTATATGCTATAGCGGTGTCTGATGGCTGGCGTTGCCATGGCTTGCAGCAGGCCGTTGCTCTCGGCTGCCGTCGTAAGCCTAGTGAAGACCTACATAATGATGATGAATAGCATGGGTGATAAGAGTCCCCTTGGTGAATGCCCCTCATGTGTTGGATTGTTTTCCTTGGTCACCCATTAAGACCGTGAGGCCAATTATAAACCGTGAGGATAAATGTTTTTGTCATGTCGGTGAAAACCGACACGTAAAATAGTACAATACCGACATGAAAACAATTTTCCCCTCGTGGTGCGAAACCACCGTATATATTCTCTCGTCGGTATTAAATCGTCAAGGAAATTACAGCCCACACAAAAATAATTAAATAGCATTTTCTATACAATTCAATATATATTTAATATATTTGCACAGAACCATATCTTAATTTGGATTTCCTTGACGGTTTATGCACGTCAATTACACTGATGGTTATGTACTCTCACAGGTTAATTAGGAATTTCCCTGACGGTTATTTAATTTTCTGGTGTAATTTCTAAAAATTGTTAAGATAATATCAAATTTCAAAAACCGTCAAGAAAATTCGAAACCGGCAGAGAAAATTCGAAACTGTCAGAGAATTCGAAACCGTCAAGAAAATTCGAAACCGTTCAAGTTTCTAGTAGTGTTTACATCCAGATGCACTCCTTCCACCATCGATAAGAACCATCCTTCGGCATCCACTGACTCAACGCTCAATCCACTGAGCTACTGTGGCAATTCCTTCTTCTCACGAATCACCATTTTCCAATGGCAACATTGTTTAGGACCGTCCCAGGCCGCAGCAATGCAAACGTGTGCAAAGACACTCGCTTTCTGACGTTTCCTCGAAGAAAATTCAGAAATGTAGAAACGATGCAACTAGTCAGAAACGCTCTTGTCAGCCGCCAGCACACGTTTCGGTTTCTCTTCAACTGCACATTTCTGTCCACTGGGGCTCTCAAGGGTCCCAGGGATAAAGATCGCAAGTTAGAAAGTCCATGTATGTCCCTGGTGTCATGCTCATCAGCTCGTGCCGGTGACGGCACCATCACCCGTCACGAGAAACACACATCATTTGCGTTCCGTCCATGTGAATATATGTGATCGTGAGATCGTCCCTGCTATCTATAGTAGGGGTTGTTGGGATACGGAGCGAGGCCTGTGGCTGCTGGTAGCTACCATACCAAAGCTAATATGTGATCGTGAGATAGTCCCTGCTATTTATAGCAGGGGTTGTTGGGGGTACGGAGCCAGGCCCTGTGGCTGCCGGTAGCTACCATACCAAACCTAATCGGCCCGCTGCAGATTTCTTGGTGCCACACCACATCCTCGTATCCACATGGCTCGCAAAGGATGTAGCAGTAGTAGTGCTGCGATGCTTGCTCGTCTTCTCTCGCTGCTCCTCCTTGCTTATTCAGAGGTTGTTGCAGTAAGTTTGTCAGGATGAAAAAATTTCAGTGGCTTATGGAGTTTATTTTAAGCTTCATCGTATGCTTGAAATTGTAGGTTTAGCAACGCAGCACTGTCCTACTACTTCAAAAAAAAAAAAAGAGTACATTATTATGATGGCTTGAAATTTTAGGTGTAGCATAGCAGCTTTCAGTGAGCCATATATATACCGCTTTGTAAGACATGCATTTATACACGTGTGGGCCTTTCTTCTCATCCCTTACAAAAATCTGTTGTGTGTATATACATTGATGATAGGTTTTTTCAAACAATCCATCTACTTCATCAATCTCACGTTAGTTACAATATTGCTTGTGGGCCTAGCATAACTATATGCTGCATTCCATACTCTAAAGAGTAATCTCTATTTGTACAAAAAGAAAAATGTGTCAACGAAAAGAGTTGCTGAATGTTGAGAGGGCCAAGGGGTTTTCAAAGCCAAAGAAGGTATGGTAAATCAGCATATACAATTTGAGAAGTGGTGCAATCAGATATATAATGCCATTTGTAATGAAGTTATCTAAAATTCCTTCTGTTGACATGCTGTGCTATAATAAACTTAAAAGGGTGACCATATTTGCTCATGACTTGATGTATATAATCTGGTTGATTTGTCAATGATGTGTACACTGATGTTTGTTTCCTTGCAGATAAACTAGGAGTAGTGCTAACCTCCTTGGAAGAAGACCAGAAGCTGCTGCATGTGTGATCTAGTTGTGCCTAAAACTTGACAAGAGAAAATTTAGATTGAACTTTGCATCTGTTCTTATATCTGTGTGAGATCATGGTGTTGTCATCTATACTAGTTATGGATATGGTCTTTAATGAAATTCAATTGTATATGGATTTTCATGGATTCTGACTTGTGGATACATTTGATTTTGGTCTAAATGTGTTAAATGGGGCACGCATGAGTGGCTGTAATTGATTTGCCCAATTATAATTTGTACAATATGCAAATGGATGTGGCAAGGTCTAAGAACCTATGACGTCAAAACCAATGTCATAAACATTTATGACGTCAAAACAAATGTCATAGATTTATGACATGTACATACAAACGACATAGATCATGGATTAAGGCGCGTGGTTGTTGACATCAGCATTTTCGACATAAATTTCATATATTATGACAGACTAATTGTGAGGGTGTCCCAAATGCTAGTATGTGACATAAATTTCATATATTATGACAGACTAATTGTCATAAACCCTCACATCTCCTGTAGTGCACGTGTGTAGAAATGTTCGTATACATCGTCCCGGCCTGCTGTCATGCTCATCACCTGGTGGCAATCTCAGTGAATGGTGATCACCATCACCAGGGCACCAGGCCCCGCCACGAGAAAAAACACATCAGTCGCGTTCCGTCCATGTGATCTGAGATCGTCCCTGCTATGTTGGGATGCGGAGTGAGGCCTGTGGCAGCCGCTATGTACCATATATACCAAAGCTGACCAGCCAAGGTGCCACACCACATCCACATGCATGGCTCCCAAAGGAGGTAGCAGTAGTAGTGCTATGATGCTTGCTCGTCTTCTCCCGCTGCTCCTCCACGCTGCTGCTTCAAATGCTTATGATGGCGGCGCTCGGCGGCAGCAGCCGATCAGCAGGAAGAGCTTCCCTGAGGGGTTCATCTTCGGGGCGGCCTCGGTAGCCTATCAGGTAGTGAGTAGTGACAGTTCTGATCTCTGTGTCATGCACCACTAGCTGGCAAGCGCCGTCGCTAGTTGGCAACCGGCAAGAAACAGTCAATATAGTTTCTACTGAAAACTGGCCTGTGTAGTCATTGGTTTGCCTGATCATGGTATTCTTGTGCAGATCGAGGGTGGCGCGATGGAGGGGGGCAGAGGGCCAAGCATATGGGACACCTTCACTCATCAGCACCCAGGCATGTATACATGCACCTTTTTTTAGATAAAGGATGATTCATCCGGCCTCTACGTCCAGAGACGTACACAGCCCAAAGTATACAATGCACCTAGATAGTAATAACTAATAAGTCACTTTTTCGATTCACACGATGTATGAACTGCCAATGCAGTTCGCAGTCCTGTCACTACCTCTTGAGCTCCAATTTTCCATAGATTGCTTTGTTGAACATCGAATATATGGTGCAAGTTGTTGAATTATTAATCTTGCTTCTGGCTGTCAAACTTAATTTGACATAGTCGTCCAAGGAAAATAAGCATACTGGGGTAACCTAACCCTTATTGAATTTAAGTGACAGTAGCCAATGAACTATGAATTAATAATTCTCTGATTTGGTAGATAAAATTGCTGACGGAAGCAATGGGGATGTGGCAGTGGATTCCTACCATCTCTACAAGGTATTTTAATGGGGATTTGGCAGATAAAATTTCTAAATAATTTCAGTTTTGTAAAACTCAAAATTTACGCCAAGGCCTTTATTTATATCAACTTAAGCTTTAAACAAGGTTCGTATATGAGAATTAAAAACCTACCAAAATAGTCAATCAGTTTCAATTGTAGAACATTTTAGTTTTTCCAAGTCAAACTCTAATAACTCGGATCAAGTTTATAGAAAAATGCACAACCATCTTATCTAAAACATAAATTAGTCATATTAAAATTCTTCATGAAATATTTTTATAGTGTATTTATTTGAACTTGCATAATGTTATTATATTTTTCTAAAAAATATGATCAAAAATGGAGAATTTTGACTTTGATAAGGCCAAAGTGACCTATAAAGCTAAAGTGACCCATGATGGATGACTTATAAAACATGTAGGAAGACGTGCACATCATGAAGGGTATGGGGATGGATGCCTACAGGTTTTCAATCTCCTGGACTAGAATTCTTCCAAGTAAGTGTGACCCAGTATATCTAGATATTTTGCAATTCACTGTTTTGGGCCTATTCCAAAGTCCAGGGATATTAATTGCACAATGCTTAGCCATCTGAATATTATGTTAGATGGAAATCTGAGCGGTGGAGTCAACAGAGAAGGAATCAGATACTATAATAACTTGATCGATGAGCTTCTGTTGAAAGGTATGCCATGCATGAATTCGTTACTGAACAAATTTGGGTCTTTATTTCTTTTTCATGAGAAAAAATGCCTATGTTTCCTTATATAGGTTGGTATCATTTATCATTTGCAGGGATTCAGCCATTTGTGACCATTTTTCACTGGGATTTACCTCAGGCGTTGGAAGATAAATATGGGGGATTTCTTAGTCCTAGCATTATGTAAGTTATTATGATATTCTATTCACACAAACGAACCACGGGTTTCTACACCGAGGTCACTGCTAAACAAATCTTTCCATTACTGTCAGCAACGACTATAAGGACTATGCTGAAGTTTGCTTCAAAGAATTTGGTGACCGAGTGAAACACTGGATCACGTTCAATGAGCCCTGGACCTTCTGCTCAAGTGGGTATGCGACTGGCAGGTTTTGCCGGGCCGGTGCTCACCATGGGAGCAGGGCAAGTGCAACGCTGGGGATTCAGGAACAGAGCCTTACACTGCATGCCATCATCTGATACTTGCCCATGCTGAAACAGTCGTGTTGTACAAGGAAAAATATCAGGTCAGTGATGACTAATGAACTCCCCATGCAGTTTCAATTCTTCAATGAACAACGTTAACGACTCAGTTAAGACTGCAATTCTGAGTTTGAGTTCATCAATAACCGAATGCCAAATGCAGGTAGAGCAAAAAGGAAATATTGGGATAACTCTAAACTCACACTGGTTCCTTCCATTTTCCCCTTCCCAAGCAAACGATGATGCAGTGAGGCGTGCCATCGACTTCATGCTTGGATGGTAAATTTTTAATTAATTGTTCTCACAGAACTTCATTATTGTCGAAGTATAGTCTAGAAGAAAATATAGATTTTTTTTGCGATCACGCCTAGGCGCGTTTTTCATAAATAAAGATCTCATTAGGAATAATGCCGTTGTAGGTTCATGGACCCCTTACTAGAGGAGAGTACCCGCTAAACATGAGATCATTGGTTGGAAACCGTTTACCACAGTTTACAAAGGAAAAATCTGAGTTGGTCAAGGGTGCATTCGACTTCATTGGACTGAACTACTACACTACAAACTATGCTGACAACCTTCCTCAATCAAACGGCCTCAATGTTAGCTATAGCACTGATGCTCGTGTTAATCTTACCGGTAAGTCCTAAAATCAAGGATCAATAATCCGCTTCCGTTCATTTTATCATATTGATAATGAAGAGTATTGCCCCTACTTCTGAAATGCACATATGAGGCAAAATTCTGGAACAGAAGGAGAAAGCCTCTTGCTTAATGATATTGTAGCATTTCTAACATAATGTACAACTTGGCTTGAATGTAAATGCATTTCTACTGCAGTTTTATATACAGTACTAACTGACTAACCTCGTCTGCTGATTTAATAGGTTTTCGTGATGGTGTCCCTATTGGTCTTCAGGTAACAACAGGTCTCACAAGTAAGGTTTTGTTTGAATGTAGTCAGATTCACATATCCACGCACATGTTGGGGTGGAGTGGAGTGAAATTTGAATAATTCAAATTGCACCCCAATTCATCCCAACACATATGGAAAGAGGTGAATCGGTAGCATCCAAACAAGGCCTAACTTGGATTGTCTTCCATTTGTGTCGCTAATGAACTACATATTCATTTCCACGAATGACACACGTAGGCTGCTTCACCTTGGCTGTTCGTGTACTCTCGTGGCTTCCGTGAATTGCTGCTTTATGTGAAAGAAAACTATGGCAATCCTACCGTCTATATCACTGAAAATGGTAACTTCATTGTTCTAAACGAGTGAGCTCATAGCTAAAGAAAGCATCTGATAAATAAAATTTGTCATATGTTCTAGGCGTCGACGAAGCCAACAACAAGACCCTCTCACTCGAGGAAGCTCTGAAGGACGACACCAGGATAGACTTTTACCACACACACCTTCTTGCCTTGCAAAAAGTGCCATAAGGTAGGAACTGGGAACTACATATGATTCAGCTCAGGCGGAAAATATAATGCTACAAAATGCAATGGAATTTATTACAATTACCACACTGACTAGCAATGCAACTAACTGCAGGGACGGTGCCAACGTGAAGGGATACTTCGCATGGTCCCTGCTAGACAACTTCGAGTGGTCGGACGGCTACACGGTCCGGTTCGGGATAAGCTTCGTGGACTACAACGACGGGCTGAAGCGGTACCTCAAGAGTTCTGCCCACTGGTTCACCAAGTTCCTCAAAAAATAAGCCTTGCATGTGCATAGACGACGATGCTGCTGTATGCCTTGCGGGCCACAAGAGTGTTGCCAGCAATAAGTAAACCGGAAACAAATAAGGAGCACGATCATCACATTATTATTATCCACGACGTGTGATTATTTTCGAATTGACTTGTGAGATTATTAAGTGTCGTAATCCTTCTCTTTCCCACTTGTCATGTACTCTTCGTGTCGTAATCCTTCTCTTTCCCACTTGTCATGTACTTCTTCGAGGATTGTCTCTGTACTGGTATAATGGTATTTCAGTGTTTGGCACCCTTCATTTTCGGCTTTGCCGGTATCAGTGGAAAACTATTCAGGTGGGGACATTTCATCCATGGATAATGCAAACGCATGGTTGATTATAACCATTTGTGTTTAGCTTTTGTGATGAGTGATTGTCAACTCTCGACATTTTCATTCTATTTTCCTTTTTCTTTCGCCTTCGGCCCTTACCCCGGCACACACGGTGTGTCGGTTGACGTTGTCTCTCGGCTTGTGTTGTGCAGGTGTGGGCTGGTTTGGGCCGGTGGTCGGCGACAGCGAGGTGAAGACCAAAGAGGGCGTGCCGTGCCGATGTACCCGGAGCGGTGAAGGGCGGACATGAGGCTTGAATTGAGGGACGGATCGTCGGGTGACCAGTTGTGGTGGCTAACACTTGGGACATCGACGAGTGCGAGGACACATGGAGTGACCGTGTCGATCGGGTCAAGACGACAGACGTGCAAGTAGAGCAGGCGGCTAAAAAGACTTGGCGGCCGGGCGGTCGAGGGCGGTAGTGACACGTGTCGGAGCGCGATGGATGCATACACGATTTGTTACTCGCAGCTCGGTTTGGTGGTTTAGGCCTCAAAACTAAGTGTCGGAGGGCGAGGATGATTCTTGTTGCTGCAATCCGAGAGAGATGTACATTTTGTGAACAAACGTTACTATCGCTTTGTCAAATTAAGAAATGACCAAAATAAACTTTATAGATCTAGAGAAGTTATGAAACTTTATAGTTCAAATTTTTTTTAAATTAATTTACTGTTTTAAAAGGTGCTTTCAAAATCATATTTGTCGAGTGCTAGAAATAAGGCACACAGAGACAACAACAAGAATTAAGCTACTACAGAGACAAATTATTGCACCACGCCAGCAGTCTTCACGGGTCCATCGGCGCAGCAGCATCCCGCCACCGCAACAGGCGGGCGGTCGGAGCAGGTGAGACCCGCCGCCCTAGCAAGGCGACCCAGATCCGGGCGCCCAAGGCGTGCTTGTGCTTGAGGAGATTGCGCTTCTTGACCTGCTTGTGTAGAGATTCAACGCCAAGAGGCCAGGCTCTCCCTCACGGCTTTGCGGCGCATGGCTTTGTCCGCCATGGGGCGAAGGTCCCCAATTCCTGCACAGCCCGGGCGCATGCTCGCGCGTTTGGGGGGGGGGGGGCTTAGGGGCGGCTTCGCCGGCGGGGCGCACAACAGGGGAGAGGGAGGGCGTGGCAGCGAGAGGCGGGGAGTGAGGAGGAGGGTGCGGTCCACGAGGCAGTCATACCACCAGAGCAAGCGAGGAGCGGCAAGTGGCGGTGGTGGCGGAGCGAGGCGGAGCGGCGGGGGAAGGGGAGATGGAAGGGGTGATGTGGGGGGGAGCGCGAATGGCATTGAGGCGAGCAAATGCCATGCCCTAGAAGCGGAAAACATTCCGCGGCCTGGGAGGCTGCTCCCCCGCCCATCTCCTCGGGCGGCCAGCCCAAAAGGCCGCTGGCTTTGCTGGGGGCCCATGCCACGCCACCGCTTTGCACCATCTCCAGGGAGCTCACGGGAAGAAAGGCGCAGCCGCCGGGAGTCGATCAATGGTCCGGAGAACCGCCAAATGCGTGGCGTCTCGATGGTGAAGGCCGGCACGAAGCGTGGACGGGAAGCACATCCCGAGTTCCCCAAGTGAGACATCCTCATGGGGACGCATGTCGTCTCGAGCCACGACCAACCGCACGTAGGGAGAAGTCCGCCGCAGCTTGAGAGGTTGTTCGGTCGATCTCCACGACTGGCCAAGCTTGGCGAAGGCGGCGCGAATAGCCCGACTCGGAGTGATGCTGGCGGAAAGTGCGTCGAAGACACCGCGGCAAGCCACCACGGCATGCGGGATGCGGAAGCGGTAGCGCGCGTCCTCTGCCCGCTCCATGTCGGCGCCCGCCACCATGGACAATGGGGCAGAGGTCCACCACCGCGTCCCGGTCCTCCACTCCACCTAGTGGAACTGCAGAAGCGCATGTCCACGCGAGGAGGAGTGCATGTGTCTTGATAGCTCGTGCAGCCACATGTCCCCAAGTGACATTACGGCACTCACGATTTGGAATAACACCTAAAAAATAGTTGTTTTCTTTAACGCTTAAGAATAACACTCAAAAAATAGTCATTTTTCTTGACTATTTGCAGTTACACTCAAGGAAGGTGCTTACAAGTACAACCCACCCAGGAAATATCAGAAACTGAGGCATCTATACTACATACTAGTATCATGACGAGGACGTTCCACGCACTTATGCCTAGCCGCAAGCATCTTTTTTCGTCAATGACATGTTCTTTTTTTCCCAATCAGAACCACGCGCGCGGAACGAGAGAACTTAGGTTCATGTGTCCCTCTCATATGCAATCACGGATATCGATTGAGAGAAATAGCTAAAATAATGTCGCGTGAGCCATGCTAGCATGAATAAATATATTGGTGTGCTTGATCTTCTGAGTAGCAGCTGCGATGCTTGGTCGTCGTCTTCTGCTCCTGCTCCTCCTGCTGGCAGTCGCTTCCGACGCCGACGGGGGCAGCCAGCCGCCGATCAGCCGGAGAAGCTTCCCGGAAGGGTTCATCTTCGGGACGGCCTCATCGGCATACCAGGTGATGAATGCTACCTGCGATTCTTCAGGACTACACTAGGACAATGAGCTGTTTCAGAGTTTATTTCTCGTTGAGCATCGTCTGGGACAGATTCTAATGACTTGCTGATGATGTTCACGTGCGTGCAGTATGAGGGTGGTGCCATGGAGGGGAGAAGAGGACCGAGCATCTGGGACACCTTCACACATCAGCACCCAGGCATGTGTACATCCTTTTCTCTCTGTTGAAACTTGAAAGGCGCCTAAAAAACACCACAATATCATCATGTTCAAACAACCGCTATATGATCACTTCAACAAGATTCGGTGGTTCAACAATAAATCAAATTTTTTGGATCCTCCTCTCGTAATCAGCGTAGTCCTCCAAGTGCTAGCCGATAGGCTCCGCGTCGTCTCTCAGGCGACTCGGGGCGACTCCCGCCGCCGCCAGCAGCCGCCACAGCAGGCCATCTCCGGCCGTCGCCGTGCCGCTGCTCCGACCAGCGGCGGCGGGCGGCCGGGCGGGGAACTCAAAAGGCCACTCGCAGCACCTTCCCCACCTCCCTCTTCCCTCCCTCCCAGCCCTCCTCTCCCATCCCCAAGCTGTGAAGGTTGTTGGTCTGTCTTGGTGGCCGGGCGCTGGGGAGGCTGGATCCGGACCTCGTGGCCGGATCCGGTGCCCCACCGGATCACGGGCATTGGGGGTGCAGGTCGCAGAGTCCGGCCACCTAGGGTTGGGCGCTCGTCCCCCGGCCGCTCGGTGCGGGCGGAAGGAAGAGGTGGCGGCGCCTGGCGTCGTGGCTGCCTCACCGATCGCCCGGGGCGTGGCGTCGGGCCTCCTCCGCTGTCCGTGGGTCTTGCGGTTGTCCTTGGCGCCGCCCTCGTCCTCCTCCTCCCGGCGTCTCGGCGCCCCGGTGCCCGCGCCCGGGCGGGAGCCTCGGCTGCGCCGGTGCTCGGCCAGGTGCTGGGCGTTCCCGTGGCGGCATGCCTCGGCATGGTGGCGCCCTGCACTTTGCTCTTGGCGGGTGGGCCCTCTGCTCGCCCGGGGCTGCCCTGCCTGGCTGGTGGCGCGTTGGCGTGCTCGGCCGGCTCTGTGAGCTGGCGTGCGGGCGGCCGGCGGTTCGGGATGCCGCGACGGTGGTATGCGTCTCGCGCCGTGGTGGTGCGGACAGCTGTGATGGCGTTGCGGCATCGGCGCCCGCGGTGGCGTGGATGGCGCTGTCTGCGGCGTCCCCTTGCGTGACAGTTTGCTTGGAACTCGGCGAAAGCTTAGCCAGCGTGTTGGACGGACGGCGGCGGCCCGCTTTGGCGCGCACCCTTCTTGAAGGCGTCATCTTCGAGTCCCATGCAACTGTCACCGGCGAGGTAGATTCTGGGCGAGGCCCCGCCTTGCTCTCTAAGGCCAGCAACGTTGGCGTCCTCGACATCACCCCCTTCATGAAGGCGTTGCTGAAGGATCTCTACGACCTGCTGCTGCTCCTCCATGGTCACTTTGGCCATCCTCCTGCACCTATTTGCGCTTCAAGTTTCTCCTCACCGAGTTACCTAGTGGTTGTCGTAGCCGAAGTCGTGGTCGTTTCGGGCGGATGCTTTGCCGCCCGGTGTGTCTATGAGCTTGCGTTTCCGGTGTGCGCGTGCCGCCGAGGTCGTGGTCGTTTCCGGCGGATGCTTTGCCGCCAAGGTGTGTCTACGACGGATGCTTTGCCGTTGTGGTGGTTCCGGTGGATGCTTTGCCACCGAGGTCATGTTTCTGGCGGATGCTTGGCCGTCAAAGAGGTTACGGTGGATGCTTTGCCACCGAGGTCGTTGTCTTTCCGGCAGATGCTTTGCTGTCGAGGTGTTTCATCTACGGCTCCGATCACCATTAGCTACCTAGGTGTTGAGTTATCTTTTGTATAGGCGCAGCTTGCTGGGGTTGTTAGATGGAGGGTTCCCTGCCCCTCGCTTTTCTTGCTTTTCGTTTATGTTTAAGGTCTTCGTTGGTGTTTTCTCCTGTGATGTCTTCTCGGCATCGGGGTTTTATTGTATTTGGATTTGGTTTCCTCCTCTTAATGAAATACGGGTGAACGGCCCGATCGCGAAAAAAAAAACAATAAATCAAATTTTGAGATGATGGAATAAAAACATTCCAGCCGTCTCTTCTTGATACGAAGTTTCATTATATGCTAGTTCATCAAAGCTGACATATAGCAGATAGCAGTAGCACACACATTTCCATGAATAACGTCAACGCAATCAACCAAGTCTCAGGAGATGCAAATTCTATTAGGGCAGTCCCAACGGCATTTAAAAGGTCGTTTCCATCCGCATTTAAGAGGGTAAAAATCCAACGTGGCAACCGAATTAAAGAAGAGAGAGATCACAGATCGTAGAAACGGTTTCTCCCTGACGAAACGAAGTCGACGCTAGCAACGAGGCAGATAGAAACGAGCAAATCGCCGTTGGGAAGAAACGAGTCGAGTCTATCCGGATCCACTGCGCCGCCGCGACCGCCCGATCGGCTCACCTGCGCCGCAGCAACCCCATCCGCCCTGCTCGCCTGTCCCGCCGTGCTTGCCCGCCGTGGCCGTCCTCGCATGCGCTGCCGCGACGCGACCGCGTCCGCCCAACTCGCCTACAGACGCAGCAGTACCAGCAGCCGCAGCCGCGGTCGAAGCTGAAGCCAAAGCCAGGCGGAGGCGACCTTCCTTGATCTCCTCCAATACTCCACGCCAACAAGTGCTCCGTAGCAGAATTGAAAGCTCTCTAGATGGAGGAAGAGGTGATGTGACATGCATAGCCTAATTCTTGAATTTAGAGGTGCGATTTGGAGAGGAAGCAAGAGGACGAGTGTTCTATCTGTTCCTGGAAGCAACGTGAGGAGAGAGAGGAGAGTAGCACGCGGTTCTGGCAAGGAGTCGAGGACGGTGTGGTCTCCTACCTTGAATCCTATCCTCCCGCACTGCTTGCCACAACGGTTCTGCCACAACTGATCCATTGTCACAGATGAAAAAAATCCCAACATTTATTACGTGAAGACACTGCCATTGTATAGGATAGTTTCTATGCAAACAATTTTTATCTTGGACATTGTGCGTGGTTTTTACCATTGGGACTGCCCTTATAGACTATATCATCCATGCTTGTCCAAGATTTCCTAGTAATTGTTTTCACCGTGAGACATGTGCGCATGCCCCAAGCCCCAAGATTTTTGTCCACCTTTTTAATTTATGCTACACTGCCCAAAATCTGATCCGATCCATTAATAAGTAGTGATAAAACAATTTTTGAGTACACCACTTGGAGACCTGTATAAAGAGAGAGTAGAGACATATATAAGTAGTGCATTTCTCTTAACACTAGAGAATATAGTATTCTATGATTACCTCAAGAAATAGGTGTTTGAATGTCTGATCACATTTCTATTATCAGTGGTGGTTAGATAGAGATTGTCAGGATAACAGTCCTAACAGATAGATAGAACACCTTCCAAGCTGTGTCGTCTATCATCCTGAGTGATATTGTCCAGAGAAGATTTGTTTATTCTGCGCAAATATTTGATGATTGTGGATTAGCTTGAACCCCAGTCCAGCTCATCACAATGTCACAAGTCACAATTCCAGTCGCTCACACTATGAGCCAACCTGCTGTCACTACCGGTTCAGTTCCATTTTCTCTGTATGCATGGATTGCTTTGTTGAACGGGGGAGTATGAAGCAAGTTGTTGAATTATTGATCTTACTTGTGACAGTGAAGCTTAGTTGACTAGTCCAAATACTACTAGCAACTTGTGTGTATTATTATTAATTTAAATGGCTAGAAAAAAAATAAAACAGGAGCAACCCATCTATGGAACTTACTGATTCTCTAATTTGGCAGATAAAATCGCCGACAGGAGTAATGGGGACGTTGCTGTGGATTCCTACCATCGCTACAAGGTAGGACTTTTTTCCTTTTAAAAGGTATCCTTCTTTTTAATTTGATCAAAAATGAATTTCTATATGCAATTATTACATAGTCCAAAGTGGTACCAGTATCTATCTTTCTATGATCAGGTCATATTAAATTTCAGATAAGACCTTTAAGTTTGAAAACCAACCACAAAATAATTTAGTGTCATACTAGCACATTTTAGATCAGTAGTGACTTTTTTTTTGAGGGAATTAGATCAGTAGTGACTTGCCCAAAATGCAGGAAGATGTGCGCATCATGAAGGATATGGGAATGGATGCCTACAGGTTTTCCATATCCTGGACTAGGATTCTTCCAAGTAAGTGTGATATATTGTTTAGATGTTGTCTTACATGTTTTCTAAAGTTCAAACCAATCAAATCAAATTTAAACGTCTCAATTTAATGACAGATGGAAGCCTGAGCGGTGGAGTCAACAGAGAAGGCATCAAGTACTACAACAATTTGATTGATGAGCTTCTGTTGAAAGGTATACTCCCATTCTTTACATCCATCAAATGATTTTGTATACTCATGTACCTATCAGATCATATATATTTGCATACATCTGCAGGTGTGCAACCCTTTGTGACACTTTTTCATTGGGACTCACCCCAGGCATTAGAAGATAAATATGGAGGATTCCTTAGTCCTAATATTATGTAAGCAACACATTTTTAGTCCTTTCCCATTGCAAAAATACTGCTAGACTTCTGACATATGACCTGCATAAGTTAAACTGGAAAAGGACTACAAGATTAAGAAGATTAAATGAGGACAAGACAGCTTAGTCATACACACATGCTACTCAAAATACTAAAACTGCATAAATAGGATATGACCGTTCTATTTACCTTTCCACAATTCCACTACAAATAAAGTATAAATATTCAAGAGTACAACTAAAAGAATCCTCATTTAATTGTTACTAGCTTTAGGTCCGTTGGCCTAGTCTTCTGACATAAAAACTGTCTACTGGAAACAAAGAAAAACTTATAGCAGCAATATATTATATTTATACTAATAAGTATACTCAATTTATGTACTTTTATTATGCAGTAAGAAATTGACAACACGTCCTAAAAAAATGGAGAAAAACTTGTAGCAAAACTCGAATTCTGGCAGTTAAAATTGTTGTTTATGTACTCACTGAAAGTCAAATGATAAATAAAACTGTCAATGTTGCAGAAACGACTATATAAGGATTATGCTGAGGTTTGCATCAAAGAGTTTGGCGATAGAGTGAAACATTGGATCACATTCAATGAACCCTTGAGCTTCGGCGCAACAGGGTACGCATGGGGCACATTTGCACCAGGCCGGTGCTCGCGCCGTGGGAGCAGGGGAAATGCAGAGCTGGGGATTCGGAAGGGAGCCTTACACTGCAGGTCACCATCAAATACTAGCCCATGCAGAAACAGTCCGATTGTATAAAGAAAAATACCAGGTCAGTGATGAACTCTATGAAATTGCCATGGTTTTGTTTTTAGTAGAAGTTGGTTATGGTCATATTGTTAAAAATCATACATGTATTTTTTCGATCAATTTACGGGGGGGAGATAAAAGCTCGAACAGATACAGACATACTTCCGGCATACCAAAAGGTGTACACGGTGTAGGAGAGGGATGTGTGGAGAGATAGAGCTGAGAGAACAAAAGGAGAGTTGTTACAACAAAACACAGCACAAGACATAGGCAAACCATGACACCACTTGTAAGACAACCACCAATCACCGAAGAACGCCACCGCCAAACAACATACTCGCCAACGCACCACGATTATTGTGCAACCACACCACCCCTCATAGCTGCGCAAATCCAAACCCATTCTTTGTGATGCAGCACAACAGAAAGAGGATCAACATATTCAAAATGCATTGTTTCTATGTTCCAAATACCTCCAAACATCACTCCCATTTCTGATATATTGAATGTCAAATGCAGGTTGTGCAAAAAGGGAAAGATCGAATAACTTTAGTCACAAATTGGTTTGTTCCTTTCTCCCGCTCAAGATCCAATGATGATGCGGCAAAGGCGTGCCTTGGACTTCATGTTTGGATGGTAAATTCTGTATGGCCCTCAAAACATATCAATGTCAAAATATAGAAGAGAGACAGAGTCTTAATAGAAGTGCCCCTTAGGTTTATGGATCCCCTTATTAGAGGACACTATCCAAAGTAAGCATGAGAAGATTGGTTGGAAATCGCTTGCCGCGGTTCAAGCGAAGCGTCCGAGTTGGTCAAGGGTGCATTCGACTTCATCGGACTCAACTACTACACTGCAAATTATGCTTCTAACCTTCCTCCATCAAATGGCCTCAATCTCAGCTATAGTACGGATTCTCAGGCGAACCTTACCGGTGAGTCGATGCCAAGAGATGTCTTCCTGTCATCGTTCTTGCTTGAATTGGCACAACTTGATATTGTTACGAAATTCTACAAAAAATATGTTTAATAATAGAATTTTAGATAAAATAATACCATAGCTGCCTCTAAGATGCTTGTGGCTATTACTCACTACAATACTAGTGCACTCGCCACAAAAAGTAAATTCAATATTCCCTCCATCCCAAATTATATAGGTTATTTTGGCTTTTCTAAATATATCGTTTTTTATGTACTTAAATTTATGATATATCTAGATAAATAGTATTTTGTAAAGGGCATAAAATTTGGAACGGAGGGATAGTTGTCAAATAAAGAAGAAATACTTATAATACCATAGCTGTAATATCAATCTATGACATTAGGTCATGTGGTGTCAATCCGAATATCAAAAAGTGTATTTCTTGTTCGCCCACTTTTTTAAGCATACTAACCTCCTCCATATTATGTTAGGTGTGCGAAAATGGTGTGCCCATAGGCCCTCAGTGTAAGCACATTGATAACAAGATACCCATGCTCTTCCCAATCTCTAAGCACAATTATTCGAGTCTTACCACGCCCTTACGGATGGCATGGGAACAATCACAAAAGGTCATGAGAAAATTGTGAAAAAGGAATTTAGAACATTGATTTGAGTGACATGTATCTACCTCTCCACAACATTTTAGAACCAAATGGTGTGAATTTTTTTCAAAAAGTCTCCATATTTTGGGGTTGGTTATAGTGTGTCAGTACCACTCGTAGGGGTTCACGGAACTATGCTCCCCTCGCCTATGTGTAGTTGTGTTCTACATATAAAAGTGGCTTTATATGCAGGCTGCTTCACCTTGGCTCTACATTTACCCTCAAGGATTCCGTGACCTCCTACTATATGTCAAGGAAAACTACGGCAACCCTACTGTCTATATCATGAAAACGGTAATTTTTGTTGCCATATTTCTTTTTCTTTACAATCAAGTATCTATATCATCATGTTGAGGTTATTTTCCTCTTGAAAGACTATGTTTGAAACATTTTACTTTATTTTAGGAGTTGATGAATTCAACAACAAGAGTCTACCACTCCAGGAAGCCCTGAAGGACAGCACCAGGATAGAGTACTACCATATGCATCTTCTTGCCCTACAAAGTGCTATAAGGTCAGTCAGGGCTCTAGCTCATCGTGCCTCGCAAATCAAGAGCAATGACAAGTAAGTTATTAGCTCATCATGGAGAAGAGAACTTACTGCATCGATCTACAATTCACCGCAGGTGACGGGCGAATGTGAAAGGCTACTTTGCGTGGTCGCTGCTTTCGACAATTTCGAGTGGGTGAACGGCTACACGGTCCCGATTCGGGATATACTTCGTGGACTACAGTCACGGACTGAAGCGGTACCCCAAGAGCTCCGCCCACTGGTTCAAGGAGTTCCTCAAGAAATAATTAAGCAGCGTGCCTGAACGAGAGGCCGTCGGGCAGCTGCGAGAGTGTCAACAACTTCTTCTTTTTTTAATAAAATGTCTCCCCAGCTTCAACAAACTGTGTCGACAACTTATTACAAGCCTAATCTTTTTTTTTTTTTTTTTTTTTTTTTTTTTTGAGATTACACAGTACAACGCAGACACTCAACACTATTGTAAAGCTGATAATTTTCTTTAGATAATGGGGGGAAACTGAATTCAGCCTTTTTCAAAGAATAAGCATCCATCCACACTTTACAACCACATGCACCAAGATTCTTCATTGAAGCTAAAGAATTTAAACTTATCACATATTCAAAACTAAAACCTAAGATGGTAAGGTAATTGAAAGAGCATTCAAGACATTTGAAGAATGACATGAGCTCGAGTGTTATTAATTGTGAATTTATATTCCTTGAATATAGACATGTTGTACTAAGAGGTATGCAACACTATGTACTTTATGTGACCTAGAAGTGCTCAAAACTAACTGAAGTGAGAAATCCGAGAGAAAAAACAATTGAGGGGCTATGTAAGCTGGAAGAACCGGTCAGGCCATGCTAATTGTCAGAAAAAAAACGGCTAGGTCAGTTTTGACTAACCAGCTAACGGCTAGTTTTTGCAGTTACCTATTTATACCTCTCCCACTACCTTTGATTGATTGTTGAAGTTTTCTCATGTTCATATACACCTTTAAAGCCTAGAGAGAGCTCCCAAATCCCCTTTGTGGGACTTGATTTTATTTAGCCACATCCATTGAATTGAGAGCAACTTTTGAGCACTGTGAGATTGTGTGTGAGAAAAATAGAGCTGAGCAACCGTTAAGCATTTTGTGGTAATATCAAGTTCGTGTGAAGCATTTGTTACTCTTGGAGTTTTGCTCCTAGATGGCAACATGACCTTCCCACACGTGTTGTGCGGCTGAGAAAACAATCAAACGCTTAAATTAATTCTTTTGGTGCAAGATTCTTGCCAACAGATTGGATCTATATAAGTTATGTGGAAGATCACCTTAAGTTTTGAGAATTATGCATCTACAACATGTCATGCGTCGTACGGGTAGTGCGAAGGGGATAGTGCAAGGTGGAGTACAGCCGTACGGTTGTGTTTGCCCTCTTATCCACGGGCCATGGGCCGTCTTTTGGGCTTTACATCTGCTGTCACGAGCTGGAAAGCTGTGTTTGCGCGCCACAGCAAGCCAAAAAGATATTAATTTGGCCAAAAAAATATATATTATTAGATAGCAAAAAGAACACACGCTCCTGTCCTGTCTGTCCTTGTGTCTAGAAAAACCAAAAAGGAGAGAGCAATCTTGACACAACATCAATGCAGTAAATAAAGTTAATGGAGCTACCTAGCTACTGCCAAACCTCTGCCTCCTCCAATAATCACAGACAGTCCAATCCATGAAAAAACACACATAGAATGAAGAAACGTACAAGTAGCCAGACAAAACAGCCTCTGTCTGCCGCGGATAATTCGTAGCACCACTACTCCGATCCCTTCGTGCATTCCGCCCAATATTCTACGCGGTGCCGTGCCGACGCAAAAGCAATCTTGACACAACATCAATGCCGTCCACCCGTGTCACCGTCCCGTCCGACACAAACAAGAGCTGGCGGGTGCGCGATCGAGTCCCCTCCCCTGTTGCCGATCGAGCTGGCGGCCGGGTGCATCTCGCCCGGCCCGGGCATGCAGCATATTACCCGCATAATCCTCGCGCGCTTTGCCCCGCGGCCGCTGTGCTCCGGCAGCTCCGCCTCCCCGGCGTCGCGTCCAAGCGCTACGGGGCGGAGCGCGGCCGCGAGATGCCCAGCCGATGCCCGGGATATGCCGTGGAGACAGCGGGGCTCGGGCGTCGGAGTCTTCGTCTCTGATGACAGCGCGATGGACATGGACGGACGGATTAGCTCGATGATGATGTCTTAATTTGTTCACGCGATTGGTTGATGTTTTGCGTTTTGTGGTTCTGGTTGTTTATTTTATCCACAAGTTTAATTGGTTTTTCCTTTGTGTCCGAACTCATGGCACGGTAAAAATTAAAGCACACTAGTAGTCGATCCAATGCGGCCACAAAAAACATACTCCAGTACTATGGTAGATGGCAAATACGGAGTACCCGTTTGGTTTTTAGTTCTAAGACTTTTTGGGACTAAAAAGTCTTTAGTCCCTATTCTAGGAACTAAAAGACCCAAAAGTCCCAAAAAATCTCTCCAAGAGGGTCTTTTCCAATTAGTCTCAATTAATGCTTTTAGTCTCAAAAGTCCCTTCAGTTTGGTTTCTTAGGGACTAAAAGAAACTTTTTGATGTTGTACAGCGCAAAAAAAAAACGTGTTGTTTGGTTCGCTTCTCAATCTCATCAGGGCACTCTCAATGGAATTAATGATAGTTTCTATCTCTATTAAATAGCTTACCTACTAAGTAAAATGGTGATGTGACAGCCTAATTCATGAGGAAAGAGAGTACAAATTATAAAAATGGTTTCCTCATGGAGAAACCATGTCTACTCCCAGAAATGCATGGTGCACCTGTGTCACTGAAAAGTGAACACATGAAGATGATTTCGAGGTCTAGCTAGCTTAAGCTAAGTACAATAACAATATTCGTTGCTCTCTTTTTTAAAACTGATGTTGCTCTCCTATTATACATCGTCATTTCATTAAAAAAAACTATAAATCGTCATCTAGTGATATTCTAACAGCGTACTCACTCCGTCCCAAAATAAATGTCATCATAGGACATGTATCACTCAACTTTTCTCAACTTGGACTAGATTTGAAAAAAAAAAAAAAAAAGTTGTGCAACATTTTTGTCTCAAACAAGTTTATTATAAAAGTATATTCAATGACCTATGTAATGATACTAACTATGTATTATAATATTAAAATATAATTGGTCAAAATTGAAAAACAGTTGATTCCTCGAAAAATGATAATGACATCTATATTTTGCAAGACAGGAGGGAATACTGCCTAGTAAGAGTAATTAATAAAATATGGTTCCCCGCATCGATATTATCGCTAGTTCTGTTGTCAAAAAAAAAAAAAATAGCGCTAGTTCCGTAGTTTCTCTTCGAGCAGTACAAGTAGTAGTATTATATAGACCGATTCAAAAAAAAAAAAAAAAAAAAAGTAGTATTATATAGACGTACCCACTCATTAGCGTATGGCGTACGTTCAACGCAATAAGCAACGCCTTGTTTAGTTGTTAGCACTTCTGATTTTACGATGTCACTTTTACTTTTTATCCGTTTGCAGTGTAGTCTCGTTAATCTTCGTTAGCGTCATTTCGTATTACATTACTTTATTACCTTTAGAGTAAAGTCTATTTTTGGCCATCAAACTTTTAGTGAAGTCCAAAAATAGCCATCGAACTCTAAAACCGGGTATCTTTGACCATCCAACTCTTATAACCGTTCACAACTGGCCATCGGCGGTTTTAATGAATGGTTTTTAATGTTTTATATACAATTTAGTCCTTAGATCAATGGGAATTGTTATATATATTCAATTGATTATGGTGTGCCCCGCAAAATGAATGAAGAACTTGTATTGGTGGATGCAATCAGTTGGTTGCTTTACGTCGGATGTTGAATGAAAAATATGTTAGCCACGTGAATTAATATTAATAAATATGTATTTTAGGCGGACCTTTTACCTGTTAGCTGTGCAAGGTTCATCCATAACTCTCGCTATTTTAAATCAGTTCACTAAAAAAACTATGTTTTTGTCTCGCTATTTTAAATTATTTATTATTATTTTGTCTCGAGATGCTGCACGGGTACGCCATGAAGCTAGTGCTCTCCGGCGAACCGTGACGTGGCCACCGCTGGGCTGCTGAGCATGTACGCGCGTGCGGTGACGACGATGCTGTCCTGCTACGGCAAGTTGGGCCTCCTCGACGACGCACACAGCCTGTTCGACGGGTTGCGCTGCAAGGACCTAATTTGCTGGAACGCCATGATGGACAGGTACACGCAGCACGGGCGGCCTAGCGAGGCGCTGCAGCTGTTCCGGCGGATGCTGAGGTTAGGAGTGGAGGCTGATGAGGTGTAGGTAGTCTGGCGCTCTCCGCGGTGGCGCAGCTGGGCAAGGCGGAGTCCAGGATCTAAGGACTAAATTGTAAATAAAAACATTAAAACCACCGTCCAAACCGCCCGATGGCCAATTGTGAACGGTTTTAAGAGTTAGATGGTCAAAGATATCCAGTTTTGGAGTTCGATGGTCATTCTTGGACTTCGCCAAAAGTTTGATGGCCAAAAATGGACTTTACTCTTACCTTTATGCTCAAGTCTTCTTTGAATGCCCAGGGTCGCATGCGTCAGACAGAGCACTTCGACGTATTGGCATGCGTTGCCAAGAGCGCGCTGACCCAACGAAAAAAAAAAAAATCTTTCTTTCTTTTTCTCTTTTGATTACATCCATCAACGAAATTTCCTGTTTGTTGTTCGGCGTTAATCTAGAGCGTCTTTATCAAACAATGCCATGGATTTATAAAAAGAATTTCCTGACTGAAACTTTGAAAACACAGGGAGTAGAGGTAATCAGGACAGAGCAAAGTACACAGAGTCCTGCCTCCCAACAGGCCAACGACATAACAGAAGCAATTCGCGCTAAAGATTTTATTTATTGACAACGAGTGAGCGAGCTCAGCAAAGCTGTGATCTCAATATTAATTGCACAAATGAAGGACATTCATACGTAACCAACCTGATTTTCATATAGTTGGTGTTCTTTCACTTACTTGCTTTGCTTGCAAAAATGGGTGAGTAATCGGTTGTTACTTCTCACAAAAATCTAAAAGTCCTTAATTTGACATGGCAAGAATATTATTGAAGAATCAATGTATCTTATATTATTGTTGCTAGTTTTTTAACATGTTTTTTGTGTGTGAATTTCATATTAATTAAACGTCAATTGCCAATCGTGTCTAAGTAGTCTAACACCCTAGTTTTTTCCTCCAAAATTTAAATGAGGAGGTAGTGATTTGGGGTGGGCGTTGACACCTGGTCGCAGGCGCCCCTCACATCACGACTCACGTCACGACTCACGTCACGTCAGGTGCTGCGAGAGGGGCAAAGCAGTTGTTTGTTCAAAAAAAAAAAAAAGGAACAACGCCCCGTCCGCTTGTTTTTGGGAGCAAATCTGCATGCAAATATCCAAATCTCGAATCCTCGACCCTTGTTTAGTTTGCAAGTTTTTATAACCTGATGAACAGTAACTTGTTAGTTTGTATTTGGTAAATATATCCAATCATGGACTAACTAACTTAAAAAAAATTCTCGTGATTTACAACTAAATTATGTAATTAATTATTTTTTTACATATATTTACTGTTTCATGTATGTGTTTAAAAATTAATATTGATGTGATAGAGAGAGTGAAAAAAAAGCCTCGGTCGATGAACCAATCAATCCAAACTCTATAGAGAATGACGCATTTCATCTCGGCAACATATTTGTACCATCGGTCAGCCACTGTCATTTCCCTCTGGAGCCATTTAACCAAAAAAAAAAAAAAAAAAAAACACACACATTTGTACCACCGGAGCCACTGTCATTTCCCCACCGTTTTCTGAGAAAACAACCTCCCCGGCGGCCCGGCGGAGGCCACAGCCCTGCTCCGGCCGGTAACTTCCGCGCCGGACGGGGGTTCGCCACGAATATGCCCGCCGGTCCCCTTGGCCGTAACTCCGCGGCCGCGCCGGGTCGCCATCGTCGCGGCCCGCGCGCGTCAACCTTGTCGCGACGCCCTTGGCGCGGCGGGGAATCTGCGCGGGCTTAAATACTCCGCCCCTGAGGTCACACCCCGCCACGCCACCACCACCACCCACCCGAGCGACTTGGACGACGACGACGACGCCCTTTCTTAACCGAGCTGCCATTTGGCGCCAACATCCGCGCTCCCTTGCCACCCCGCGTCCCCGCGGTGCTGGCTGGGTCTGGGTGCACCCGCCGCCCGGAGCCCCGAGGAGAGGTACGGCTCGGTCTCCGCTCCTTGTTCCGCCCTGGACGAAACCACTATGACCCTGCTCCATTCCCCTTGCTATATTTGCTATGGCATTGTGCTTCCAGCCTTCCTCTGTGTGGGTGCTCTGCTTGTTCGCTTTTGATCTCGCACCTGGGGATGGGATGCGATCGCAGGTGCCCACCATGTGGGCTTCTAGGAGTATTTTCTTAATTTCGTTCAGTAAGTTTTCCGTCCCGTTTTTTAAGACTTATTCTGGGTTTATTTTTACAATGATTTCATCATCCGGTTTCGAGTTCCTCGAAATATTAGTTTCATCATCTGGATAATTTCGTGGTTGCAAATGTCCATAGTAATGTGGTACTTATGCAAGTGCTGTATTTCAGTACATGGCATGTGTGATACCAGCTGGTTCAGTTCTGTCATGTTCTTCCCTGGCAGTCCGTGCTTATACCATTGAATCGAGTGGAGCTCTGTCTTGCTCATCAAGGTGTCTGAATAGAGATGAGCGTGGAATACTTAGTCAGAACAACACCATGGTTTGGTTCATTTCGTATGGCTCCACGTGCCGAATTAATTATGTGAAGCTCGATTCCATTTGGCGTCTTGTTTTACGATGCTGTCGATCCACCTTGCAGAACCCTTGACAGTTATCATAGACTAATTGCATCATATTGGTATGAGCTAGTACATTGCGGTGCTTGATGTTGTTTTTGATAGTACAGCTTGATGATTTGTATCTGCTTGTTACTTTGGCTTCGTGGTTTGCAGTATATGGTCAAATAGATTTCTCATCTTGCCAATCGTCATGTCATATTAAAGTGACACCACAACAACTTCACAATAATTATCTAGCAACTACATGTTGGTCAACAAGCTAGTGCTCTAAGAAGTAACATTTCTATTGTCTAATTAGTGTCCTATGATAGACATTTATTATGAGGAAGCAAAATTGCACCCTCCTACTGGCTACTTGATATATATATTAAAAATAGAAGCTGACATATCCTGAAGTTATAGTTTGGAAGAAATAATTCGTTAAGAGGAAACCAAGTTAGCTTGTCCAAATTTCCTCTGTTCATTGTGGATGCCACAAAAATAAATGTCAAAAGGTGCTAACGGAGCCCTTTTTTTTTTTGACAGAAAGCTTTACTAACAGAGCTTTTCCTCCATATAAATTCTGCAGGTGATTTATCCAGATCAATAATAGGTCAAATATGGATCCAGGAAAATCAATAGATGATAAATTCAGAAAGTTACATCCAAGTTTGCCAGTAGACACCAGAATTGGCATAGTTGGAGCAGGGCCAAGTGGCTTATCAGCAGCATATGCACTGGCTAAGCTAGGATATCGCAATGTAACTGTGTTTGAGAAATGCCATAATGTTTCAGGGATGTGCGAGTCCATTGATATCGAGGGTGAGGAACTTGATTATTGCACTCTTATTCAATTGTTTCGACATCTGTGTATTTACTTAGCAATGGCACTATTATACAGGAAGGACATATGATCTGGGAGGACAAGTTATAGCAGCAAACAGTGCCCCTGTTATAACTCACCTGGCAAAGGAACTAGGTTCTGAATTCGAAGAAATGGATACACACAAGCTTGCTCTGATTGACAGCCAAACAGGAAAAATTCGAGATCTTGAAGTTGCTGATAAGCCGTCCGCGGGCCTCGAACAAGGAAGCGGATGCCCTCCCTGTGACGCCACCACACCACGCTTCGCCACCGGACGACCGACGTCACCGCCCACACCATCGTCGCCCACCACAAAAGGAAGCCACCACCACGACCCCTGCCTACACCGACACCGACCCGCTTGTGCTCGAGCCTTACGGGGGCGTGGTACCTCCACCCTGGGCTGACCCGATGCTCGACGAACTCACGGCCTCCAGCGCCCGCTTCAGTCCACCCTCTTTGTGGCGTGGAGGTGTCGTTTTGGGCACCCATCACCTTTGGGGGATGCTGAGGAGTTCGATGCCCAGACGGGGCTGACGGACGGGGCGGCGGAGTACGCGCCCTCTGGCCTGTCGCCGACCTTCGAGGAAGCCCCATCGATGCGGGATGTGCCTGTTGCTTCCTCGGAACCGCCTCCGGTGTCTTCAGAAGACGATGCTCCCACTGCCTCGCTGACCTTGGCGTCCCGGCAGCAAGAGATCGAGGCCATGGTTTGTATGCCATTGGCCACGCCTCTTATCAAATCAGGACCGCGACTGCGTCGGTCACGCACCCCTGCCTCCAACCGCTCCGTGCGTCGGAGCAGGCGTATTGCAGAGCGTCCGCGAGCGGCCAATGCAACCCTCCAAGCCCAGAAGCTTCTGCTACGAAAGTTGGGCATTCCTGTTGAGCAGGATGAGACCCCGACGGTTGTTGAGGAGACAGTGAGGGCCGCCTTCAAGCGTGGTTTTTCCCAAACCAAACGCCGTCGTTTCGAGCTCCTACTAGACGGCGTCTTAGACCTCTCTGCCATGGATCTCAACACTGAGGGTCTGGAGGGGGAAGCCTGACCTGGTTCGCTTGGGCTCGGTCATATGTCGCGCTTTCGCTCAAATGTAATCCTTTTATTGTATCCAGTAGATGCTAGGTCTCGGTTCGGTAATTGTGGTTACCGACTCCACTTGTTTGTTTGAACTTTATTCTGCTTAATGAAATACACGCAACGGCGTGTTCTCAAAAAAAAAAAAAAGAAATTACAGGCAAGTTTTTTCAGAATAATTCGGACTTAGTTATAAATCAGTCAAAAGGAATATGATTTTCAGTACTAATAACTAATGGTGTGGTCTTCTTCACTATTGATAGCGTTTTCCTCAAAAAAGAACCTATTGGATAACGTTTCTTTCTTTTTGCTTACAAGTATGTTCTTTGGTACATTTTATAGGATGAGGCAATTAGGTCTGGACGAGTGGGAATTCATGCAATCAGTGGATTGGCCTCAGATCCAACTCTTGACTTTTTGAAGCAGCATGGAATAAATTCAATGCCAAAATCTGTAGTATATGGTTACACTGCTTCTGGCTATGGTTTTGTTCAAGACATGCCCTATGCTTTCATACATGAGTTTACTAGAACCTCAATGGCTGGCAAGATTCGACGTTTCAAGCATGGTTACATGAGCTTGTGGGAGAAACTTAGTCAGTCATTACCATTTGAAGTTCTTTGTGGCACGGAGGTTCTCAGAGTCAAGCGTGACGACTGTGTCGCAAGTGTAACTATCAAGAACAGCAATGATGATGTAGAAGTTAGGGAGTTTGATAAAATTATATTGTCAGGTTCTCTTCCTTTCAAGAATGGGAAAACATATCGATCTTTGAGTATGACTGGTACGTATGATTTAAATTCACCTTTCGTTTGATTGAAGCTAGTACTCCAGCCATCTGAATATATATGTGCCATTTTTCAGATGTAGAAAATGAAGTGGTAGAACTGAATACTCTTGAAAGAGAACTATTCAGTAAGGTACGGACGATTGACTACTATACTACTGTCGTTAAGATTGAAGGATTTGAGCACATGCCAAAGGGCTTTTTCTACTTTGGGGAATACATGGAGGATCCAACAACAGTAGGGCATCCAGTGGCAATGCAAAGATTCTTTGCTGACACAAATATTTTCTTGTTCTGGTCTTATGGGAATTCAGCGGATATCAAGGAGTCATATGTGGCTAATTGTGTAACCAATGTTGTGACATCTATGGGAGGAACTGTGCAGAAAGTGCTTTTGCAGCGGCGTTTCAAATATTTCCCTCATGTCAGCAGTGAAGGTATAAGTTGACAGGGTTGCCTCTGATTTTTAAATAATTCAATTATGCATTCCAACAATAATGATTCCCTGCGTTGCAGACATGAAAAATGGATTCTACGAGAAGGTGGAGTCTCAGTTGCAAGACTTTCAGAACACTTACTTTGTTGGAGGTCTGCTAGCATTTGAGCTAACTGAAAGAAATGCATTATACTCCATCTCAGCTGTTTGTAAACACTTTGCCATTGCCAGTGAGCTACCAATGATTCCTTATGTTAAGGTGAGCCAGAAATACTGTCCTGATATACTTCAAATACTTTTTCAACTTCTATTACAAAAGGAATTATGCTTATGTTTGTCAATACTTAATACTTGTTTATGCAGAGACTTTTTCCTCTGTCCAAAGGAAATCCTTCGTCTCCTAGAGATATTGGTGAGCTTGAAGGGGTTGAGTTCCCCAATCTTCCATCTCTGGATGGATATTTACAATACTGGGGAACTCATAGAGTCACTGCAGAGAAGTTTATCTACACTTGGATCAATGAAGAAGGGAAGATCATGAATCGTAGAACCTACCAGGAGCTTCATGATAATGCATCTTACATTGCATATAAGCTATTGGCAAGCACAAAGCCTATTATCAAGCCTGGTGACAGAGTTCTCCTTATTCATCTACCTGGTTTGGAGTTTGTTGATGCATTCTTTGGATGCATCAGAGCAGGAGTTATACCAGTCCCAGTTTTGCCCCCTGACCCAATGCAAAGGGGTGGGCAAGCGCTTCTGAAAGTTGAGAATGTCTCTAAGGTGTGCAATGCTGTGGCAATTCTATCCACCTCTTCATACCATGCTGCTGTACGTGCAGGCTATATCAAGAATATTGTCACTCTAGCAAAGAGTGCTCAGAAATGCTCAGCTCAGTGGCCTGACCTCCCATGGATTCACACTGACTCATGGATTAAGAACTATCGACGAAGTCCAGGCAGCTTCAACTCAGAAAGTCTTGTACCTATGATTACCAAGCCCCAGCCAAGTGAGTTGTGCTTTCTACAATTCACTTCAGGTTCCACTGGTGACGCCAAGGGTGTGATGATAACACATGGTGGACTAATCCACAATGTGAAGATGATGAAGAAGCGATATAGAAGTACTTCAAAAACTGTCCTTATCAGTTGGCTTCCACAGTACCATGACATGGGTCTAATAGGGGGTCTTTTCACTACTCTTGTAAGTGGAGGAACTTCCATTCTATTTTCACCAATGACATTTATCAGAAACCCCCTGTTATGGCTCAAAACAATAAGTGACTACCATGGAACACACAGTGCAAGGCCAAACTTTGCATTTGAATTGGTTATAAGACGGCTTGAGGCTGAGAAGAACAAAATGTATGACCTCTCTTCAATGATCTTCCTCATGATTGCCGCAGAGCCAGTGAGGCAAAAAACTGTCAAAAGGTTCATAGAGTTGACTCAACCTTTGGGCTTTTCTGAAGGTGTACTTGCTCCTGGATATGGCCTGGCTGAGAATTGTGTCTATGTTAGCTGTGCTTTTGGTGAATGCAAGCCCATTTTTATAGACTGGCAGGGAAGAATTTGTTGTGGGTATGTTGATCCAAGTGATGCAGATGTTGTGATTAAAATTGTTGATCCAGACTCTTTGACAGAGCATCAAGAGGATGGTGCTGAGGGTGAGATATGGATCAGCAGTTCTAGTTCTGGAGTTGGTTACTGGAGCAATAAGGAAACAAGCCAGAGAACCTTTTGCAATTGGCTCAAGAATTACCCTAACATAAAGTTTACAAGAACTGGTGATTTAGGACGGATCATTGATGGTAAACTTTTTATTACAGGAAGGATCAAAGATCTTATCATTGTTGCTGGTAGAAATATTTATTCTGCAGATGTAGAGAAGACAGTGGAAGGTTCTTCTGATGTTCTTCGACCAGGCTGTTGTGCTGTTGTTGGTGTTCCTGAGGAAGTTTTAACCCAGAAAGGCATCTCGATCCCTGATTCTTCTGATCAGGTTGGACTTGTCGTGATTGCTGAGGTTAGGGAGGGTAAAGTAGTCTCAGAAGAGATTGCAGACAGCATCAGAACACGTGTAGCCGAGGAGCATGGTGTAACTATTGCATCTGTCAAGCTTATCAAGCCTAGAACCATATATCCAAGACAACATCTGGGAAAAATACGGAGATTTGAATGCATGAAGCAATTTGTTGATAATACTCTTAGCTTGGCAAGTGGTAGTCATATATCTAACAAGAAGTCTCTTTTTCGGTCTCTCACTACAGGAACTGGCATGGAAATGAGGAGACCTTTCTTGAAGCACACTTTTGATCCTAACATTGACCCTCAGCCTAGAAGCAAAGTGAAAAGTTCATGGAGATTGTTGAGTTTTTAACGCAGTTGGTATCTGATCAAACAGGTATTTCAAAGGACAAAATTTCCCCAAATGACAGCCTACCTTCTTATGGCTTTGACTCGATTGCAGTGGTCCGAGCAGCACAAAAGCTCTCAGATTTTCTTGGTACACCTATTGGAGCAATTGACATCTTTACTGCTAGCAGCATTTCAGAGCTTGCTAACTCCTTGGAGAATCTGGTGCTTAAGTCACAACCACAGCCGGCACCTCAGCCTAGAAGCAAAGTCAAAAGGTCCAGTGAGATTATTGAGTTTCTAACACAGATAGTATCCGATCAAGCAGGCATTTCAAAGGACAAAATTTCTCCAACTGATAGTCTACCTTCTTACGGTTTTGATTCAATTGCAGTGGTCCGAGCTGCGCAGAAGCTCTCAGATTTTCTTGGTATTCCTGTTGGAGCCATTGACATTTTTACAGCAAGCTGTATTGCTGAGCTTGCCAGCTTCTTGGAGAATTTTGCGCAAGTCACAACCACAGTTAGAACCTGATGTATCTCACTCCGCTGAAGATGAGAATCTAGTTATCACAGATGCCACTAGTTCAGATCTTAGTGTGTTTGCTACTGGGACCCTCCAACTCCTGGCTCTTACTTATGTCTGTTTTATCCTGTTACTCCCAGCATATCTCGCAAGCTCAATGTACATGAGCATGATATCTTCAGTCAGTCTGGTGAAATCATCATTACTGAGCTATCTTAGTTCTTTTGTTCCTGGCACCTATTGCATGGATCTGCTATGCCTTGTTCACTTCATTATCCCTCTCTACCTTGGGGAAGTCATTCCTTCAGCCAAATTATGTTTTAACCCCTGATATTTCGATATGGTCAGTTGACTTTGTGAAATGGTGGGCACTAAACAAGGCACAATCATTTGCAGCAAAAGATGCTGGCTGTGCATCTAAAGGGCACAGTCTTCTTGAATTATTGGTTGAAGATGCAAGGAGCTCGGATTGGTTCACATGTTGTCATTGATACGGTAGACATCACTGACCCATCCTTACTAGCAGTCGCAGATGGTGCAGTGATCGCAGAAGGTGTTCTCATTCAGAGCCATGAAGTCCGTAATGAAGTGCTGAGTTTCAGGCATATCAAGATTGGTCAGAAGGCATCAATTGGCCCTTATTCGGTGATCCAGAAGGGAACTGTTGTGAATGGTGGTGGATATTCTCAAAAAAAAAAAAGAATGGTGGTGGAGTCGTTCCGCCGTTGCAAAAGACTGAAGAAGGGAAATCAGCATATCCTGCTAGCAGAGTTTCTGCTTACATGAAGGTAGCTTGAAATATTTGAATTTAATCAATTTATACACTAAGTTCTTTTGCTAAATTACTAATCACCTAAGATCTTAAGGCATAAAACAAATAGAGTTTGAGTTGGTTATTTCTAGGCTTTGAAGTTAGTGAGCTACAGAAATACACCTACATACATAGATTTGTGAACCTTCATTCACCTCTTGTTCACTGATGAAGTTACTGGCAATTGAGTTGCCTACAGTCCAGTACTACAAATCTACAGTTAGAGTTAATACTTTTTTAGACATAGGAAGCGACAGAAAAAATTTACCGGGGAAGCTATAGAAAAGATTGTGCGCAAATGATTTTTTTGCTTCTGTTTTTCTTAGCTCACCATCTGATGATATTGGAAATTCTTGGCATGTTGGAAATGCTTTGCCATTTTCCAGCACCACTCTCATATTTATGCTATGATATATACTACAACTAAAGGATGATTGTGTTGTGTTATCAATTAAATTTTGACCATCTACTCTTTTTTCAGGACGAAGCAGGGACAGCAAGCATGGCATTTGAACACCTCGTTAGCATCTACGCAGTTGGCTTCTTGGGTGCTTTGTCAGGTGCAACAGTCTTCATGTTGTACACCCACTTTTCAGGCACCACGGCTTCACTTGAGCACTTCTCCTTTGCATGTGTTGCTGGTGCCTTCCATTGGTTGCCAGCTGTCATTGCCGCTTATGCTGTGATTATCCGGGAGACAACCAAGAGCCCAATGGAATTTGCTCTCTTCATTGCCTTCGCCTACTTAAGTTATGGGATCATCGTTAGTCTTCTCACCAGTGTCACCAACAAAGTTCTTTCTACAAGTTCAGGGACCAAGAAGAAGGATATGGCAAGTTTGATCCAGCAGCGCGTAACCATCGCTGCACACCTCAGATTTGCAAAGTTGATATCCGGTACAGAAGCCTTCTGTATGTACTTGAGGCGTCTTGGAGCAAAGATTGGCAGGCATTGCTCTATCCGAGCCATCAATCCAGTGGCAAATCCTCAGCTGATCAGCATTGGTGATGGGGTCCATCTAGGTGATTTCTGCAATGTTGTTCCAGGGTTCTACTCAAAGGGGTTTACCAGTGCAGAGATAAAGGTCCGGGACAACACTGTGGTTGGCAGTGGCAGCTTGCTCCTTCCTGGCTCTGTCCTCCAAGAGAATGTCATCCTGGGAGCACTATCCGTCGCCCCACAGGGTTCGGTTCTCCTTCAAGGTGGCGTCTATGTCGGGGGCGCAGTCTCTGACCATGGTGAAGAACACCTTGCTCACAGAAGATGAACGGATTGCAGAGATGGACCCGATGTATAAGAAGATTGTTGGCAACCTTGCGGCGAACCTGGCCACCACTACCATGAACGTCAAGTCAAGATACTTCCACCGCATTGGCGTCAGCGGGCGGGGGGTCCTGAGGATGTACCAAGATATACCTTCGCTGCCCAAGCACAAGATATTTGGTGCCGGCAAGTCTTTCCCGGTGATTGTCCGGCACAGCAACAGCCTCAGCGCTGATGACGACGCAAGGCTCGACGCCCGTGGCGCAGCAGTGCGGATCCTCTCGGATGACGGTGAGGTGCCTCTTCTTGACCTCACACTGAAGAGCGGCAAGGCGTTCTACGCGCGCACAATCGCCGACTTCGCCAACTGGCTTGTCTGTGGCCTGCCGGCGAGGGAAGAGCAAGTGAAGCGTGCACCGCACATCCGCGACGCCGTCTGGGGGCTCGTTGCGGAACACCGACTCGTACACCGCGCTCCATTACTACTCAAACATATGCCGGCTGCTGCGGTTCGAGGACGGCAGGCAGATGTATGCCAAGTTCAAGCTTCGTCCTGCGGACCAAGGCATCTCGGAGGACTCCGGCGAGGTGGTGCCGCGTGGCATCCTGCCGCCGGAAACTGGTGCGATCCCGAGGGACGAGGGTGACACACGCCCGCTGCTCTTCCTCGCTGACGACTTCCGCCGGAAGGTGGAGTCTCCCGAGGGTGTGCGCTATGTCTTCCAGCTGCAGCTCAGGGATGTCCCTGCTGACAGCGCCACTCGCGACATGGCTCTCGACTGCACACGGCCTTGGGACGAGGCCGAGTTCCCGTACATCGAAGTCGGGGAGATAAGCATTGGCAGCAATCTCCCCAGCAGAGGAGACGGAGAAGCTCGAGTTCAACCCGTTCCTGCGGTGCCAAGAGGTGGACGTGATCTCGGCGACGTCCTGCAAGCAGAGCGCGTCCATCGACCATGGACGCTCGCTGGTCTACGAGATCTGCCAGCGCGTGCGGAATGGCGAGCCACTGCCGGCCTCATGGCGAGCGTTCCTCGAGCAGTCTGACACCAAGATCGACTTGTCAGGCTGTCCGGTCATGGCGGCGACGCGCTTAAGCTCGAACGTCCGTCAAGCCACCACCAAGGTGACGCTGGCTCGGACATGGTACCAGTCGCTCTGGGCCACGCTGTGCCAGCCACTGCTGCAGACTCTCGCGCCGTACTTCGTCCTGGGGCTAGTCATCTTCCTCCCCTCCGTGGCCTCCTCGCCACCATGGGCGCCGGCATGCCACTCTACTGGACTCTGCCGGTCTTCTGGGCCACGTCAGGCGCCGCCGCGATGGGTGCCTGTGCCGCAGCGAAGTGGGCCCTGGTCGGCAGGCGGGCCGACGTTAACACGGTGCACATCTGGGCACCGCCCGTGTTCCTGGACACGGTCTGGCAGGCCGTGCGCACGGCGACCGCGGACTACTTCGCGGAGCTGACGCCCGGCTCCGTGCTGTTCGCTGGGTGGATGCGGGCGATGGGCGCGTCCGTGGCCGTGGGCGATGGCGTGTACGTGGACTCCATGGGCGCGCTGCTGAACCCGGAGATGGTGCACCTGGAGCGCGGCGCAAGCGTGGGGCGGGACGCGCTGCTGTTCGGCCACGTGTACGAGGGCGAGGGCGGGGAGGTGAAGTTCGGCAGGGTCCACGTGGGCGAGGATGGGTTCATCGGCAGCCGTGCGGTGGCCATGCCGGGCGTCAGGGTCGACGACGGTGGCTGCCTCGGGCCCTGCGGCTGGCCATGAAGGAGGAGATCGTGATGAACAGGATGTAGCCATCTAGGACAGAGACAGACAGCAAAAGCGGAAGGCCTCGTCATAGCAGTTGAGCATTTCTTTTTCCTTTTGGGCCAGGGGTTGAGTTGCAGCAGCTGCTGCTGCTGCTGCTATTTACAGTTTTATTACACATAGGATCGATCATAGTAGTGATAATATGATCAATAAGTGGCTGGAAATAATAAGTGTAAGCTACAGGTGTGTACTCCGAGTTTGCCTTAATCCAATTATATGAAGTAATAAATCGATCGATCTTTGTTTTTTTGTCAAAGATCAATGAGACTTTCAAAGTCGTTTGCTCTGAAACATACTGCAATTGCAGGGGTTTTGGTTGTTTCCTCCGAGTTGGCACCTGGCAGTGTTCCTTTTCCTTTTTGATGAGTGAGTACTACTGAGACTAGCAGTGTGTTCCTGGACCATGCATGTGTCGGTCAGTTTTGAGTTGTAGTTGGTACACTATCTTCCTCTCAAGTGATGGCATAAAAGGCAAAGGTCTGGGCGTCGATCTGGTAATGCCTTACAAGTACATGTACTCTTTCTGTGAAAGCTACTTCTTTCCTTGAGGATCTTGTCCTGTATTCATGGTCATGTGTAGTACATCAAACATACTCCACATACCAGCTTGTCTTTGTTTGTTCTTTGCTGATCACTTTGTTCAGACTTGGTGGAGCCGGCTTCTGGCACTTCCAGTAGTAGTTCAAAAATCACCAAGCAGTTTTCATGGTGCTTTCGGGATGTTGTTCAAAGCCTACAATCTTGTGTGATGTTGCTGGCGATGGCTCCACACCAACTGTCACCTCACTCATGGAGAATCAGTGTGCATAGCCTTGCTGATCTTTTTCGATACTACCAGCTACTGTTCATTTTTCGAAGTACAATCTCCACTTTGGGCGAGAGAGGGGAAAAAAGGTTGAAGACATTTTCAAGTTCAAATGTCGAGTCTATCTACTACCATTTCCCCAAGCGGAAAAGTGAAAAAGAATCCGAGCTGTGGCAAAGCTGTAAAATCGCCCAACGGCCAGCTCGACCACCACTGTCACGACGTCAACCCGCTCGCCTCGCTCGCCGCCAAGGCGAAATCCAGACGTTTCACCTCCGTCTACGGATCGCGGGCCCCACATTCCTCGCTGGCAGCGCTGGCGGGGCACCAGAGAGCTGGAGAGGGAGAGCCCTCCCGGCGCGATCGAGAATCGTGAGCACCCCGATGCCCACCCGCGTGTACCCCCATAGCACGGATAGGGGAGCAAAGCACCCGCCCCGCGAGCCCGCTGACGCGACGCGATGTGCCTCCCGGGTTTCGTTTGAGGCAGCCCCCACCCCACCCCACGGCACGGCACGGGCGAAACCAACTCGATCTCTTGGCGGAGAGAGAGAGGGCAAAAGGGCGAGAGAGGGTTTTGGAGCGGAACAAGACAAGCCTCCCGGCTCTTGTTCCTCCTCCATCTCTTTTTTCAAAAGCGTGCCACGCATCGCATTAAGAGAAGTGGAAAATTACAAATGTTCCGCAAGTAATCCACAGATTACTCACGAAGCACACAGACACAAACAAACAGCAAGCAACGAAAGGGTGGGGGTGGGGCGAACCCTCCACCTAACAGCCCCGACAACTGATCCTATTACAAACAGAACTCAACATCTAGGTAGCTAGCAGCGATTGGAGCCATCGACGACCACGGCGGCAAAGCATCCGCTAGAACGAGAGACGGCAAAGCATCCGTCGAGACAACGAAGACCTTGGTGGCAAAGCGTCCACCGGAACCACCTCGGCGGCAAAGCATCCACCAGGAGACGACCGCGACCTCGGCGGCAACGCGCGACGCCCGGAAACGCAAGCTCGTAGAAGACACCTCGCCGGCAAAGCATCCGCCGGAAACGACCGCGACCTCAGCGGCAACGCGCATGCGGGCTTATAAGCTTCGTAGAAGACACCTCGGCAAAGCATCCGCCGAAACGACCGCGACCTCGGGCGGGCAGCGCCACGACGCCGGAAACGCAAGCCCGTAGAAGACACCTCGTGCGGCAAAGCATCGCGGAAACGACCGCGACCTCGGGCGGTAACGCCGCACCAGAAACGCAAAGCCCGTAGAAGACACCTCGGCGGCAAAGCATCCGCGAAAACGACGCGACCTCGGCGGCAATCGCCGCGCCGGAAGCGCCAAACCCGTAGAAGACATGGCGGCAAAGCATCCGCCCGGCGGCAATTTAACCGATGTAGCATTTCTGCAACAATTGCAAGCTAGGACCCGGTGAGGAGAGACAAGGAGTACCAATAGGAGCAACAAGGCGACCCGGTAGCGACCAGGACGGGAGGAGCGCGGCCGTAGAATAGAAGGCAGAGCATGAGAGTCGAAGCGGCGGCCTTCAAGAAGGTTGCGGCAAGAGCTGCCGCTGTCGCCCGCTCGGCCACGTCTGGCCGCTTCGCTCGGGCTCCATGCATCAAGTCATGCGAAGGGACGACGAAGTCGAACATCCACGCCACCATGACGCCGATGACTCACCGCGGACGGCCGCCCGCCACACCACCACGGTGTGAGGACGGTCAGACTGCTACGTGCCTGGCGCCTTCGCCCGCATGCCGGCCACCTAGCCGCCGGGACGCAGCCACGCAGCGCCGGCTGCCGTCGCCATCCGGGCCGAGCTCAAGCCCCAGCGGCGACGGGCAGTAACCAGCGGCGGGCGTCCTGTGCATCGCGTCAACGAGGAGGGCGCCGCCAACCATTACCTGAACAGCCTCACGGGCCCCCAAGCGTCGGCGGAAGGGCGAGTGCCCCAGCCCACGCCCAAAGACGGGTGGACGGCCGGCGGGGCACGCACCGCCTTGAGGGCGGGCGCCAGCGGCCGCCATGGGCCCGAGCCTCGTGGGCTCGCCCGCCGTCGTCGTGGAAGGTCGTCGGGAGGGCCGCGCGGGCCAAGACCGGCGACTTAGGGCGGGCTCTTGCGCGCGACGGGGAGCGACATGCACCCACCGCGAGGCGGATCCGGCCGGGGCGGCAAGAGGCGCCCGTGGGCGGCGCGGGAGGTCCGTAGGTCGGCCACCCGCCGCCGAGCCACCACGGGGGGAGGCGCCGCTCGCCAGTCCGCACGGGGCGCGGTCGGCTCGGCCCGCCCGGAGTCGAATCCGGCGCCCGGACCGGCCCGGGCGGCCGGGGGAGGGCGCCGGGGGAGGGCCGCGGGGCGGCCGACCCCGAAGGGCTGAGTGGAGGGAAGGAGAGCGGTGGGGAGAGGATGGAGGAGGCGGTCGCTGGCGGCCGCGATCCCTTGTGGGACAGCCGTAGCGGTTGGCAGTCGCCCCCGCGGGGGGCGGGGCGACGGCCGGCCGGGAGGACGTCGGGGCGGGAGCTCCGGCGGGGGTGCGTAGTCGCCCCGAAGTCGCCCATTGGGGAGCGCTCGGGGAGCCGTTTCAAAATCCCTCCTCCTCCATCTCTTCGTCCCTCGCCTTGCGCGTGTTGGAGGCCGCGCCCTTGAGTCGGCCGGATGGCTGGCGCGGCCGTCGTCGCCCGTGCTTCGCCCGTCGCCCGTGCTCTTGGCCTGCTTGCCGCCACCGCCGCCAGAGCCTCGTCCTACCGGGAGGTACGTAACGCATCGCAAACCGTGTGTTTCTTGGTTCTACTTCTTCCGCCCGCCACAAAACGGCGCTTTCTCCGCTCCTTCTTTGCCTCGGCGGCGCACCGGCCACTGTGCGGCAATGCGGCTCGAGACGGCGGCGGAGCCAAACGGGACACCGCCCGGGCTTGCGGGAGAAGGCGGGACGTGGCCAAGGTAAGATCGACAAGACGCCGCCGTCTTTGTGGTCTAGGGGTCAAGAAAAGGCGGATCTTTTTCGATGGTTTCCTCCCCGGCCGGTGCTTCCTCCGCCGGCTTTCCGGCGTGCAGGGCGCGGAGGAGGACCATCCGAGCACGACGGGAACGGGGTTCGGCGCGGAGTCCGAGAGGGAGGTGCCAACGGGACGGACCCCATCCACCACCACTCCCGGGGGCCAAAGGCGGCGAGCGCCGCCTTGATCATGCGTAGCCGACCGACGACACGGCGACGTCTGGCGGCGGATCCGGGATCCTCGCCGCTTTCACGGAAGTTGTGGTCTTGATCGGTCGGGCGTGTGAACCGGATTCCACGATGATCATCTTTGTTTACGTGTTGTTAATCAGACACGTGTGATGCACTTTTAATCCGGTTCTAATTCCATTGTTGTAGTAGGTGTTATAAAACGCGTTGCCGGCGGTTGGGGACCTTCCCTCTCCGTCTCTCATGATCACGCCAGTAGATGAAAGAAGTAGAACAAGTAGACACAAGATAGGGAGACTATTCTTTATTCATCCGAAATATTGGTTGTTTACAACATAGATCTCCCACGTATATATAGTCCACTAAGGCGGAAAGTTTTGGTAAGAGCCCACATACAAACGGACTAGGATTAGGATTCATCCTTCTCCTTTCCTTCTAGGAAAGAGTCCGTGTGTTTTACAACACTCCCCTTGGGCGATTACCACGATATGCATATGCCTCATCAAAAACTCCATCCGAAAATCCAAATTTGGGAAAAATGGTTCTTGGAGAAAAGAGTACATCACATTCGTTAATTGCATTGCACATGTTGTCTCATTAAAAACCTTGTGTGAGAAACCTTCTAGTAAAAACTCACGTAGGGAAAAAGAGTACAACATTTAACCTTCTTGGTTATATATTCTTTCAGGATATACTATTCTTCATGAATAGGTATTGATCTTCATAATTTATGCATAAACTTACGTGTTTTTTAGCAAATATGATCTACTTGATCTTTGTAATTCTAGTGGTTTACCTTAAAGGCGATTCAATAAAATATGCTCCCCCTCACAAAGCCAAACTTTGAACTTCATTGTTCAAACCACACCTTTTCATAAATGTGTGTAAATAAAAGTTAGCTTATAATTCTTCTATGAATTATATGAGAGGAATATGCTTCATGCATAATGACCACCAATTAGTTGTGCAAAACAAATATATATTATCCTTCAGAGAAATAGATCCTTTCAGAGGATTATGGGGGTAAATAAATTAATATTCAATATCTTCTAAATAGTGTATCAAACTTATACTAGAGTTTAGATACTTATAATTAATCCTTAGTGGATTTTCAAATTGTATTCTATAAATCTTGAGATTTTGATTGTACAAATCCGGCCTTGCATTTGGCATTTAGGGGATAATTCAATTGCCAAAACCACCATTATTCTCATACCTTCTATGGTATTCTTAGAGGATATCATTAACTTCATGCTAGCTTTTCATACACTTTCTAAGTGTTTTGATGACACCTTCACGGTATTTAAGATTCCTCATTTTCTTTCTCTCGGGTCTATTTTTTACTTGAGGATGAATGGTGTTTATTCAAAAATTGACCTGGTAAATCCTTCATGGATTAATTCCTTCAAGGATGTACATTCATTCTTAGTGAATTAACAATTCTCTTCTATGAGATACATTCTCTATTGGATCGAGATGAGTGATATACACAATGACATAGTGTTATTCATTTGTAAAATCATTCAATGATTGCAGTCCTTCTAGGATATGCTTTTCTTGAGACTTGAATATTCATTTAGGAATATATATATACCTTAGACTTTTAATACTTAGTATGAGATTTCTACAAGTTGCGATTTATATTCTTCGAGAATTATATGGATTTTCATAATCCACTAATTAACTGCATATTCGATATTCATTTGTTTCATTTGCCAGAGATGTAGTAGAACATTCATTTCTTCTTAATAGGAGATTCAACCTCAATTGCTTTCTTCATTGACCCGATATAATCGCTACAAGCGATTTTGCCATGGACTTTATTTTCCGGATCCGGGTTCTCACAAGAGAAACATTCTTAATTAAAGAGGTAGTGTTGTCGACAACTATTTTCTCTTCTCCCAATACTCTCACAATGTGAGAATATTTTATCTCTGTCATTTCCCAAACAAGAGATGGTATATTGTTCTACATATCCAACACTAATGATGCGCGGCGCTTAGTATGTTGGATTTCATCTTCATGATGATCCTCTTCATGAGGTGCTCAACCTTCTTCATGAGGCGTTCTCTTCATGAGAATGGAGGAGTTCCATTTCATTTCTATTTAACAAGTATATACTAAACTAGAACCCACAGGCGCCCCCCGTAGATTTAGCTTGATAGTATACATAGTTTACTACTAGTAAACACAACTTCTAGTTTATAACTTCAAGTTACTCCTCTCATTTCTAAAAATATATCGGCATATGCTCCGCTTCATGCTTTCACAAGAGCATTAGTCAAACTATTAGTTGATTTAGTGCGTGATAGTTTTTCTAGATCATTTTTCTTCTCGGAAATAATATTTGGCATTTAAAATAGGCTTTCTCTCCCCTATTGCCAATATTAGATCTTTAATAGCATACTTCAAAAAAGATATCTCCTATCATGGGCTTAAAACAATTCAAATTCATATATCTCCAACTACAAGTGGAGGCCCATTTATGTATGCTATGATTAGGTTTTATGGAAAATATTCACGCACATATTTAAACATGGGGGTTATTATTCATTATGCGTGTGAGCTAGTACTTAAAGTGCACTTAAGAATGTTCATCATTCCTATGAACTCAGGGATGTTCTCCCCCTTGGTATGCACAAAACATAGTTTAGAAAAATTATTTCATTCTCTAGCTTCTTTATTATTTAGCCTAATAAATGATCCAAGTACTCATACAATTAAAAATATGGACCATATACTACAAAAATATAGATACGCAACATACAAGTTCACATGGAATTTCTTCTAGAATTTTCTAATTGCCATTAATGCAAAAATCCCTTAATGCCTTTTCTTCATAAATCCCAAATCATCATAATTGTGTTATCCACTATCTTAGTTCCACAATAATTCATCCCATCAAATGGGTTAGTCTCCATTGAGAAAATTTCATAAACTCACTCCCCACGATCTTAGGTGCTTTCGGCTCTAGATCAATCTATTGCTTATGCATGCAATGCATCGAAAGCAAAAGCATTCCTTAGTTCAACGGGAACCATATAGACATAGCATGCTAGCTAGCCAATTTGATTATGAGGGAAGCACAAAGATAGCTACTAGCCACAATTATAGCTGCTATGCTAATATTCATGCAAGAGTGGGAGATACTTGTAGCTTAATGAGATACATATGCGGTTGTAATGTGAAACGTTAGAATTCAGTCTAACATAATAGATAACAACAAAATATAAAGCTACAAGCTTACTTGCAATTAGTGCAGTAGAGAAAGTTAACTCGGCCGGAAGGGACGCGGGCAGAACTTCAAGTCCTGATACATACACTTTAAAATTGATTTAGGATGGCTATGCCTATTAAATATATATTATCCACATTTTCTTATGCCTTTATCCAAAATTACTCCCCCCTTTTCATGCCATAACTACTTCAAGTAGTAATTGCTTCAAGCATTATCTATGAATATCAATTCTAATGCATCCATAGAATCCAAATCATACTTCTAGTATTCAATGATTATGACATGAAATTCGCATATCCAATGTACTATTCAGTGTACACCATAGGACTCGGGGTAGAATATAATTTCTAGCTCTCAAAAAATTAAATACTTAGGATTATACAATTTCTTGGCTAAATCGATCCTTCTAAGACCAGTTAATATGCCAGTATAGTCCAACTATTCATGTGCTTTTAGGAAATTCAGTTTTCCATCTACCTACATGGTAGTGATGCACGCTAAGAACTATAACCTTCGTGGCTAATTAAGGCTTTTTTTGCAGATAAAAATAGTACAAAATTTATTTTGACAGGCAATAGGCAATTGTTTATATGTGAAAACATATAAATCTAATTTATTCCATGAGAAGTTCACACATATTACTTCAAGTAATTGCAACTAAGAATATTAAACGTTTCATATTAGTCTTCAAGCTAACAAATTAACCGTTAACCACTTAATTCAACGGAATTAAAACTTAATGCACCACCATCAATACTATTAATACTAACGTGTATAAACTTCAAAGATAATAAGCAATATATAAGCACATGATTTAAGTTCTTCTTCAAGAGAAACTTTATATCTTCCAAATAATATACATTCTCGCATGTCTTGACTTCTATACTTGACAAGCGGTAGCTTCATGCTTTATATTCAAGAGTTATGATATACCGTCACAAGCCTTCAAGGGGTGTAACATATATGAAAGCCATACATTCAAAATTATTGTAATTGATAATATCCTGGTTCATAAAGCTGTCTAAAAATTGCAACTCATTTTCCATGAGTAATTTCTAATGGTAAATTTAAATACTTCATGTATTACATTGCTATTTGATATTCTATATACAAGAGACATTTCTTCGAGAATGTAGATTAATAAAATCTGTTTACCATCTTGTCTTCTAGACATTTAATATAAAGCTTCGAGCTATTTTTTATAGAGCAAAGCGTTAGACATACAAGCTTGAAAATTTAACTTTCAATGCAATATGATATTCGTAATCATAATATTGGGATTTTACTCATGCGGTGAGTCCCATAATGTATTTGTTACTTCTATCGGCCAAATACTCAATTCAGAGAGTAACTAAGAAATATTTATGCTAGGTTTACTACACTTCAATGGTAGCAAAATATCCTTCATGGATTAAATAATGACCATAACAAATAATTTACTATACTGAGTAACTCGGGATATTTCTTCTTCTTTTTAAGGCATGCATATTAACATAACTTGGATCATGTGCATAGAAGTTTACTACATGTAAACGAGTAGCAAGGTGCAAAAAGACAGTGGATGGTTACTCAAAAATATTCTTAGGAGCATCCTAGCATTATTCAGATTATGGTGCATGCAAATTTTCAGAATTTATACCAAGCATTCATTCATCCTAAACAAAACATATGCTAGAAAAAAAATAAATATGAGACTCTCAAGGGTGATAAGTCTAAGGTCCTGCAGGATTTTGAGAGCCCATATACCTTATACCATGTTTCTAGTATAAACATATAGGATTTTTGTTTTACAGGTACATGGTATATGATTCATGACGTGTGATAATAATGAAATCATTCAAATAACATAACAAAAAAATTATCAACACGTGGTACATATATATACATGAACATGTAGCGAGCTGCAAGCTTGCTGTTAATTAGCCACGGTGATGAGCTGCATCAAGTTAAGAATTTGCCATGCATGTTGAAACTGCATGTTTCAAAAATTCCAAAGCCAGAAAAAGACGAGAATACATGGTAGATTATTATGCTGAAAACTACAGGTTCCTGAAACAATCTATTGTTTGTCCGATCTAACAGCCTGATCAACAGGATCAATTTTGTAATAACTACTTCATGCAAACAAAACCCTGCTTGGGTTAGAAGGAGCAAACCATGTATATGGACAAGCGGCATTCAGGCCTGATTGCGTGATGCCATGTGAGTCACGGCGTGCTAGCCGCGTGCGGAGGATATGGCTGCGGCAACACCTGAGCTTTGGTCGATATCGCAAACTTGGGTCGGCTTAGTTGCAAAAACATAGATGGACTCCGTGTCAGTTGGTTTCCACACCAAGCGCAGAAGGCCGGCTGCTTCAGGAGGCACATATTGCGGGTTCGATCGGCTACAGGTGACGTGGCTTCGGCTTAGTTTCAGACGGCACAAACAATGCTTCAGGCCCAGTGAGATGCGGCTCACGTTTGAGTGCAAAGAGGTCGTGTGCGTTCATGCGACGGTGGCTCGCATGCAGGCGAGCAAAGCCACGGTGTCCATAATAATTTGTCCATTCAATTCTATAACGGTGTGTAGTGCTGCTACTTGCCTACTTCTAGTAGATATATAGAATATAATAATATAGATTCATATGAACTGTCCAGCAATGCATGCGGATCAAAGCAGGGTGCATAAAAAAAATGATCTGCAAGCCGATGTGACGGAGCAAACAATTGCAGGATGATGGTTTGGATTCGAAGTCATGCGTGACTCGGATGCAATCCGAACTTGATTAGGACGTCAATAACTCAATTGTTGTCGACTTCTTGCCGACATATGCTCGTGACTCTTCTTCGAGTCGAGTCGGTGTTGCTACGCACAACTTTAATTAATGAATGAGGTTGGATCTTGCTGGACCGCCTCTCATCCTAATTTGCATGGCACCGTGGTGGCTACTAGGCCCATCGTACAAATTTCTTCATGCATGTACGGATGTTACTTAAAATACCAACAGAAACCCAACACAATGGCTGGGGTAAACACACAATCTACGAGACGTGCTATTCGTACCTTTTGTTCATGAATCGAGAAGAAACGAAGGTCGCCGCGATAGGGGCCGGTTCGGCTAGGCCGTGGGGACCTGCGGCGTGGCGATGAGTCGATGCGGTCTGCGGTCGTAGCGGCGGAGGTAGCAGATCCGTTACGCTAACAGCGCGGGGATGTCGGCGTCGTCGAAGTAGTTGCGGCGGGCGTCGGCACGGCGTCGGTGCCGAAGATCGGCGGCGGCTTCAGCGGCGATGTCGGCGAAGAGCTTGTCGCGGCTGATAACGCGTGTTATAAAACGCGTTGCGGCGGTTAGGACCTTCCCTCTCCGTCCCTCATGATCACGCAGTAGATGAAAGAAGTAGAACAAGTAGACACAAGATGGGGAGACTATTCTTTATTCATCTAAAATATTGGTTGTTTTACAACATAGATCTCCCACGTATATATAGTCCAGCCAAGGCCGGAAAGTTTTGGTAAGAGCCCACATACAAAACGGACTAGGATTAGGATTCATCCTTCTCCTTTCCTTCTAGGAAAGAGTCCGTGTGTTTTACAACAGTAGGAAGCGGCATATCCACCTATCACCTATCATCAAAACCTTGTTTTGGCATCCCAGTTAGAGAAAGGGAATACAGCGCAATTCATAATAAGAGCGTGTACAATGAATTCCATGTATGAGTTGTTCTTTCCCTGGTAATATTGTTAGTTTGTCTTGTTGCGGGTTCATTATTAGATTGATGTTCTGTTTGTGATTGCTGACTGCTTTGATTTATAAATGATGAGCTTGTTTTCAAACGTCTTTGCATTGATGCGCGCCTGATTGTTCAAGTTCAGATCTTATTTTCAGAGGGTGTTCAAGTTCACAGATTGTTGGATGGGAAGCAAGAACTGTGTTTTTTTCCAATTCCTGGAAGAAAGCGTGCTGCTTGTCTCAAAGCTAAAGGAGATCTTTTTTATTAAAAAAAAAAGGACCAACAGGAGTTCATGCATGTTTCATTTTCTCTGGACTGCTGTGTAGCCTGATTTGCTTTTATTTGCAACATTATCAGTTCTTCTTGCTCAAGTAACGGATCAATATATTATATTACAATCACATAAAACAATTTCTTTTCTGGATTTCATTGAAAGGGCCTCAAGTACTCAAAAGTCACTGCATTTTACATCTTCAGATTTGCACCCAATCAGTGATCGAAGGTACTAGATAGTGCTTGGTTTATGTGATTTCTCTGTAAACAGAGGTGTATATATGTATGCATGCATGATGTTTTTAAGGTTGTCAGATTTCGAACAGCCTGCATGCAGTGGCCAGTAATGAATTTTGGCTTGTGTTATTAAAAAAAATCTAGAAAATCAATTTGGCGACTTAAGCTTGTTAAAGCATGGCATATATGAATATGATGCTGGCATGCTTGCCATTTGTTTCATGATTGATCACCGGGCATTGCTTGAAATTCTAGTGTCGTTAGTTATAAAGGCTTGATCTAGATTTAAATAATTGCTCGTTGTCAGTTCTAATGAAACTTTTGTCGAGTTCTTTTTATTCACAAACTGTCGCCATGGATGCATCATGCATTTATGCTTACTTTTACGGAGGAACATTTTTTTTTTGCGATAACGCCATGGCGCATTTTTCATTAAGCGAGAATAGAATTTTGGAGCAATGAGAGGGGAAAACGGTAGTTGAGCGATTGCGAACCCCGGCACCCTTAGCTTACATAAGAGATTACACCGTAAAAGATTTGGTGACAAACACATGGGGAAACAAATCAACCCGCTAACAAAAACAAGGAGCACAGTCGATTGAAGCCCACCGAACAACATTCGTTGAGCTCCTCCTAGAGATCGGCGAAGAAGAACCGTGTAAACTTTATGTTGACTGCACGATTTCACATTGCACCGGCAAAGAATATGTAGCAAAAGGTTCATGCTACCGCTAAAATTGAATTAAATATAGGGAGTTCATATAAGGGATCATGGCAGATTGGAGGATCTCAAAATCTTGCACAATATGTTTTCAAAGTAAATTCATGTTTTCTTTCACAATATGTGCACGTTCTTCGCCTTACAATTAATGTGTCTATATATATAAATGATCACGGGTCTGCTTCTGTTGTGTTGACTGGAGTTCATGCCTCACAAAGAAGAAGTGGAACTTCTGCCTCATGCTCGGCAGTCCCAACGCAAGCTTTTTTTTTTCTTTTTTTCTTTTGAAATCGAATCTTCACTCGTTTTTCATTAAGAGAAAGGTCAAAGAAGGCCAAAAGTTCATTACATCCTAGTGTATTCCCATAGCAAGTTGCCTCGGAACCACCTTGACCAACGCAAGCTAACAAGAGTGTTAGCCTCAAACAAAAGTTGCACGCCATTTAGACAACTCAAGAGTAAGCAACGATCAAGGTAATTATTTCTACAATGCCAACCGTAATAGATCCTAATCATGTAGGGTCTAGACACCAGATCCTACTTCACATTTTAATTGTATATGAGACATGGTCTCCGTGATATGCTCTTCTTTCTGCAACGCGTGTTTGAGTAGATGCCTCAGCCTTTTGTCGGACAAAACCACTCTAGCCTTTGTAGGCATCTCTAGCCTCTTGTGAGGCTATTGTTGAGTGACATGGTCACTTAATGTACTTATATGAATGTTGAGGTAATAAGGCTTAATAGTTTCCATACTCCTAGGTGGCTAGGTCCCCTGCCCCACATGTCAGACCCTTCTAACTCTTTTTTTTATGAAAGACCCTTCTAGCTCTTCTCCGCATCCAACCTTTTTTCATGAGCCATGTACAAGTCTATACCTATTATCAGAGAGCCAAAATTTCTACCATTTTGTTTTTCACCTATTTTTCTTCCGCCATCGCCCGGCTTGCCGTAATTGAGTCCCGGTCCGATCCTACCAGACTTAGGTAGGCTTGCCGCACACGTGGTCAAGGCCTGTCATGCAAACAAATCCTAATGCGTGGGCATGCGCGGGCACGGAGCCACCCCATAGCGTGTTGGTTGAGTGCGGCAGCGGTGCTTGGTTCGGCATGGCGGGGCGGACTTGCCGGGTCATTGCAGCGAGAAGCCGTGTAGAAGTGGCCCGACCAGCCGGATTGGAAATAAGCGAGGAAGAAAACAAAGAAAAAAAGAAAACAGAAAAAGGAGAAGAGGAAAAGAAAAAAACAAAAGTGTATTATATTCCATAGCAGTAAGCAAATTGGTCTCTCAAGAGTGGTCTCTTATCGTGATCATCTATGAACAAACCAATCCTTAACATATAAATACTTTGGTGCTTTGCGACCGGACAAAAAAATGTTAAGATGGTATTAAAAATTAACACGGGCTTCATAGAACATTATTATATTATTACCAACATTAACTTATATGTCGGTCATCAAATAAATTATAGATTTGAAATTGAATAAAAATGATAAAACAAAAATAAATTTGTATTATTTCTTACTAATAAATATGTATTACTTCCATCATTGTTTGGTAGTTAAAGATAAAATGATACTACAAAATACAAGCTAGGAAAAATAGTAGTAGATACTGATAAAATAATAATGATGTCCTTATGTGATTCCATCGAGGGGAATCAAATGATTCCTTCCTAATTTAAAATTCGAGAAAATAATAATGATGTCCTTATGTGATTCCATCGAGTGAAATCCAAATGATTCCTTCCTAATTAGCTAGTAAAATTTAAGCAAAATAGTAATACTTGAAAACAACATGACAAAATTTATCCATATTTTAAGCCTATTTCTTATTCTCCAAAGTTAATTTCGTTTTAGTTTTTCCCTAAGTAAACTTTCTTAAGATTTTGATTAATTCATAAAAAAAGTAAATCAAATTATTAATTTAATTAATCATTGGACATGTATTGATGACTTGATAGTGTATTTATTTGGTACTGCAGATATTAGAATATTTTATACATTTCACCATTTTTTTTTGACAACAAACATTTCACCATTGGAAAGGTCTTGATATTGTATTTACAACTCGGCAAAAGGAACACAAGTTTGATTTAAATTCAAACGTCCTAAATTCAAATATTTCAGCACCATTTTTAAAATGTTTTATTAATATTTTAATCAAATTGTTCCTTCAAAAAACTTTTTAAATCTTTTTAGGGAAAATTCTTTTTGAAACAAATGTATTTCCAATGTATAAAATAATATTCTGGTCTTTGGATCAATCATTGGTTGAGCGGCCCAACTGCCCGGCCCATAACGCTCCACTCGGAGACTAGGGTTTACCACATCACAACTTCACAAGTGCCCCCGCCGCCGCGAGATTATAAGCGGAGCCCTAATCCCCGCCCCCGCCTCTCTTCCACCCCCGCCTCCACTCCCTGCCGCCGCCGCCGCCGCCGCGAGTCGATCCAATGGCGCCGTCGTCTAAGCTGTCGCAGGGCATCAAGAAGGCCTCGCGGTCTCACGCGTACCACCGGCGCGGTCTGTGGGCGATCAAGGCTAAGCACGGCGGCGCCTTCCCCAAGGCCGAGAAGCCCACCGCGGTCGCCGAGCCCAAGTTTTACCCGCCGATGACGTGAAGCCGCGCAAGCCCAGCACCCGCAAGCCGAAGCCCACCAAGCTTAGGTTCCTGCATGGATTGCATCATTTCTTCAGTACGATTTGTTTGCCGTGAGCTGCGAAACCTGATGGATTCTGATTCGTGCAGGTCGTCAATCACTCCGGGCACCGTGCTGATTCTGCTCGCTGGGAGGTTCATGGGGAAGAGAGTTGTTTTCCTCAAGCAGCTCAAATCTGGCCTACTCCTTGTTACTGGTAAGCCTACTTTAGTCTGACACCGTTTAGTTCGATTTTTCTGTTTGGTGAATTGCTGAATGGAGTGTTACAAATGCTTAGTTTGTTTTGAATAGCTATATTATCTGTTTCCTGGCAACATCCTGTTGCCTTTATGCTGCAGTGGAACGTTGTAGATTGCCTTTATTTTGTAATGGAGCGTTGTAGGTTGAACATTAGATCATATAGTCGTCTTGGAGTTGAAATGCTTTGATGTTGAAGTTAATGTTGTCTTGAGATTTGCTGAGAATCTGTTTATGTTACCTGTTTGTGCATTCGATGATGGAAACTACTTTTTTATTCTTTGTTGCAAATTGTATTCCGTGTTGCAAATTTTTGGTCTAGCCATATTTCAGTTCCCTGATTATATTTGTAGGTCTAAAATTGGGAGCAATTGCAGTGATATTGATTTATCGACCTGTTTTAGTTGGGAATGGAAGTCTCAACTGAGTGTATAGCAAATTCATTGCATTGTTACGTTAATCAGAAATGATTGGAATGGCTATAGAATTTAATCTCAAATTCTGTAGAACTCCTTTCACATCACCTTTGTTAGTGGGAATAGGTTGGTATAAATTTGTACTGAACTTTCCTTTTCCAGCATTATTTTATAGATTGGGTGAAATATCGGCACTTGGTTGCCTACGAGTAATAAAACAATGTTTCAGACCTTGTTAGATTATACATTTTACACTTGTTTACCATGTCACTGGATTTATGGCTACTACACGAATTTGACAGATGAATATCCCTGAGTCCAATACGACTACAAGATGTTAGAAAGTTTGTTTCTGTTTTGTAAGATTAGGAGCTTTTGTTAATCAGGTCATTTGCTTATGCATATTTTCCAGCTCTTTTATAAATGTAATATGTATGCACTGAGAAGCTGCTCTATAATTGTATATATGCTGGGGTAGGTTCAGTTATATGCATAGCTTTTTTTCTGGCATGCTATTACTGGCTACTAAGGTATCATAAAAATGTGAGCAGGTTATGAACTCTTATTAGTTTTTTTAAGTCTATAAGCTATTTCAGGCTCTGGACTTGTTTTCATTATGTTGTATATCTGTTATGCACTAACAAGTATTTATCTCTATCAGGACCTTTCAAGATCAATGGAGTCCCAATCCGCCGTGTGAATCAGAGCTTCGTCATTGCAACCTCTACAAAGGTTGATATCTCTGGTGTTAACGTTGAGAAGTTCGATGATAAGTACTTTGCAAGGGAGAAGAAGAAGAAGGCAACCAAGACCGAGGGTGAACTTTTTGAGACAGACAAGGCGGTGTGTATACATAATTTAGACCTTGTTCTTTAGTAACCAGGCATTCCTTTACTTAGAAGTAACCTAGCTGTGTCTTTCAGGCAACCAAGGACCTGCCGCAGTTCAAGAAGGATGACCAGAAGTCGGTGGACGCTGAGCTGATCAAAGCTATTGAGGCTGTGCCGGATCTGAAAACCTACCTCGGTGCACGGTTCTCTCTCAGGGATGGCGACAAGCCCCATGAAATGGTTTTTTAGATCAGTTGGTGCTAGGTGTCAAGCTTAATAGTCAGTTTGCCTGATCTACCTGAGGGCGCTATTGAATTTTGTATCTGACCGGTGAACCTTTGGTTTCCATTTGAATCACTGTCAATCTTTAATGAAGTCATACATTTTGCTGGTACATTTAGTGATGTTTTGCACTATATATATACTACTATATGTAAGCAACTTGCAACAAATTTCTGCCATGTCATCTGTGGTAGCCTTGCATCTGCTGGAGGCTGGACTATGAATATATGATCCGTGTTGCCTCCATTTCATGTTAACTGTGGCAATTAATATCTACTATATGTTTGCATTCGCTTCATGCTCAATTTTCAGTCATTCCATTTTTTAGTAGGGTCTTGCACGGATTTGATAAGATGGAGACAATATGTAGGAAAAATCCCAGTACAATTATTGTTGAACACCAATACACTCGCAAAGTGGCACTGAACGTGCTGCAGGCTACAGCATAGTGTCAGCCCGTGACGGCAGCCTCTTGAAAAAGTTGCTGGCAGCCGACGGCATCCGGCCCCGGAACCTCGGGTGGCGGAGCACGTAGAGCCCGACGACGAGCGACACGACCCGGATCGGTGTAACGTAGAGCACGGCGGCGGCGACGAGGCAGAACGCCGTGAACAATGCCGTGGCCCGCGGGTCCCTCCACGCGAGCAGGGACCGGATCCGCTCTCCCTGCGTCGCCACGTCTCCGACCACCGTCTGGATCCGCCCGGCCACGCTCCGCAGCCGGTCGTACCGCAGCCGCACCACGGCGTTGGGCCTCGACGTCGGGAACGTGTCCAGCTCCTCGTCCAGCTCGTCGGCGTGGGTCGCCTCGGCGCACGAGAGCCTCGCGTCCATGTGCGGCGGCCTGCGCGGCCGGCGGCGGTAGTTCCAGATGCCAGCCGTGGACATGTACAGGAACACGGTCGGCAGGATGAGCTCCGGGAAGCACATGAGCGTGACGAAGAGCACGTGCACGAGGACCGTCGTCGCCGGGTTCTTCCAGCGGCAGACGTCGGCGAGCCACCGCGCGGTGCTGGCCGCGCCTGACAGCAGCGCCATGACGCGGAAGAAGTTGGCCTTGCTCCGCCTGATGCTCCAGACGTGCGAGTCCGCGTCGAGCATGTACTCCACGACCCCTCGACGCAGCGGCGGCTCGGCCCGGCTCAGCCTCGCCGCCACGATGCTCATCGCCTGCCGCCGCAGGCTGTCGAGCTGCACGACGGTGAGCGGCTGGATGTAGTGCAGCTTGGGGAGGAGGGGCTGGCCGTAGAGGCGCACGACGCTGCCGAGGGAGAGGCAGGTGAGGCGCACGGCCAGGCAGAGCTCGCCGTTCTTGCGCAGGCCGGACGGGTGCAGCACGACGAGCGGGTGCGTGCTCGTGGCTCGTGCGCGCCTTGTCCATCTCGAGCGTCGACAGGCGGATCCTCACCTTGCCGATCCTCTGGTCCCTGATGACGGCGCCGCTGCCGCCGCCGCCGGCGTTGCCGAGGTGGCAGTTGTCGAACACGGCGAGCGTGAGCACCGTGCACGGGTCGTACACCTCCCACGTGTACTGCTCGTTCCACCGGGGCCTGCAGGAGTCCACCACGGTCCGCGTGCGCACCCACTTCTGCCCGTACTTGGCGACGCAGTACGCGTCGGTCATGCCCCGGCCGTCGACGGTCTTCATCGGCGTGAGCCCCTGCGCGCCGAGGACGCCGACTTCCAGCACGCCGATGGGCGGGCGCCACAGCTGCCGCGCCGTGGGGCGCGTGTCGCTGGCGTACATGGTCGGCTCCTCCATGACGTGGTACGCGCCCTCGAGGCACGCGCGGAGGTGAACGCGGCCGGCGAAGACGGCCTCCAGCGGGCGCACCGGACGCCCGAAGGGCTCCAGGCTGAACCACTGCGACTGGACCGGGCGGCGGTCTAGCCGCTTCTCGAAGAGCGTGAGCGGCAGCAAGGCGCGGCCGACGATCTCGTCCTTGCCGGGCTGCACGCGGGCTTCGATGATAAGAACCGCCGGGTCGTCGAACGGCTCAGCCACGGCGAACACCAGCTCCTCGTTCCACGCAAGGTTCGCCGGACCCCTCGTGGTGCAGGGCCCTGTCCTGAGCACCATGCCGCCGACTTGCACCTTGGCGAAGACCTCGGCGTGCCGGCCTTTGTCCGCAGTGGCGCCGGCTCCTGAGCCTCGAGCACGCCTACACGGAGGTACCACAGCTTGGGCGTAACGTATACCTTGGACCGCGTGTTGTGCACGGCCGCCGCGCCGTCACCGCCATGGACGGAGGCGGCGTCGGCGTGCCACGCGTCCGAGAACGCCTCGTCCGCCTGTGTGCCGACCCAGACGGCGAGCATGACCTCGCCGTTGGCCGCCATCTTGCCGCCACCAGCAGTACCTTCGAGGCGGTACCACTGCGGCGCGAGCGGGCTGTCCGGCGGCACGCGCGCCGGCGCCTCGGCGATGTCGAACGCGACCCGGCCGACGCAGTCGTCGCGCCCCAGGGCGTCGCTGTCCCTGACGAACACCTCCAGCACCGTGGCCTGCACGCGGTCCCTGGAGAAGGCGAACACCAGGTTCCACTCGGCGGTGGCCTTCCCCTCGCAATGCCGCGTGGCGGCGCGGCAGTTGCCGACGCGGACCTCGACGTAGGGGCTGCACCCGCCGGTGACGGCGCTCGCCGGGAGCCCACGCGCCTTGACGACGCGCACGTACAGGTAGTGCATCGTCTCCACGAGGTCGTAGGCGCTCGCCAGCCTCTGGCTCTCCCCTGAGCCAAGGCCAAGGCCGTCCGGCCACCCGGCTCCTGCTGCGCCGTGTGGGCTCCCGCTTCTGCTCCCGCCGCCAGCCGGCCATTGCTCCTTGACCTGTGGCTGTGGAGCAGGCGCGGCGGCGTCCTTGGCTTTGTGATCGTCCACTCTCACTGGTGGCGCCTGGGCGCGGAAGACGTACGGGTATGCGTACGCCATTACCGATGAACGTGTCCGCCTGTTGGTTAAGTGGTCGGCTTCCCCGTCGCCGGCAAGGGAAGGCATGCAAGGTGGCACGACGGAGTACAGGCACTTCGTTGCAGAAGCTTGAAGCGAGTGTGGGTACGGGCTCTGATGGAAAACGTTTGCTAGATATGGAGAGAGTAATAAAGATGAGGTCATGTGATGATGATGTGATGTGATGCAGAGTCAAGGTGCATCTGCCTGGATTTGAGTAGGACCAAGGAAGACTGGAAGAGTAGTGCTGGTGAAGCTGCCTGTATCTGCTACTCCCCTGGATTGTTTCTGATCTGATCCTGTATTCCTGTTCGAGTAGTAAATAATTACAGGGGATTAGAGGATGAAACAGGGGATTAGAGGATGAAACACTCATGTTAATCTCAATGAAAGATGACTGTCAAGGCTCTTTTCTTGATATACTTGCTTATCTGTGGAAATTATGAAACGAGACAAACATTGCCAGGTTTGGGAAGTAAAGTGTTAAGTTGCCTCGCTTATTAAGCCTATATAACAGGAAAATTTTGAATGTAGATGTAGATCGGTGTCATAAATAAATTCTGAAGTTAGTCTTCAATATAGTCGGGTTGCATAAAAAAATGGAATCAGGTGACAACATTTGCATACATCTGATCCAGAAACATGAAAATTCTCAGCTGGGTTACATATTATATACTCAATTACGTGATGGAGCCAAGAGGGAAAAAGAGCAAAGTGCGTATTCATTCATCTACAAAGCAAAAGCAATTCAGAGACTTTTGTGGCTTGTGGCCTGGTTTGCTTTAACCAAAGAAACCCCTTTATCTTATTTTATTTCTCACACTGGAGCTTTATTCTCCTCGTTGCAATTGAAGTATATTGACCAGTGGCAATGCAGCAGTGCTGTGGGCTTACGGCATTTACCATTTTGTTCACTCACGTTTGCCAAATCCCAGCTCAGTGTAGGGTATACTGCTCCCTTCACAACTGTTTTTTTTCACCCAAAAAGAAAAAAAAAAAGTGATCTTCATTCTAGCCTTTGGCCGGCCTTATTGGTCCCTTGGTTTCTTGGTTCTGTCTCGATGTTTCAGCAAGGCAAAGCGCTTCTTTTCCTCTCGTTTTGCTCATTGCTCTGGGTATAGTTTATGCTTGCTTTATAAAGGTTATATGTTCCCAGTGGTTCAAATTATGCAATAGTATTTTTTTTACTTTGAGGGAAAATCATGAGGCCTGGACACTATTATATCACTGTAGTGCTGAAAGGTGACCAGCTAGGGTCTACCATGTGAATCAGAAGTGTTCAGAACACAATCCACTTCAACTTCAGAGTTTACTAGTAAATTAGTGATTTAACACTAATCTACAGAATTTTAAAGGGAAATCAAGCTCACCGAGGGGGCTACAGCCCCCCCGGTCCGCCCCTGACTGTGAGCAAACAGCTGTTATGTTTTAGTTTTACTCATAAGTCATTTGCTATGGTTCCTCATATCCCGTCCACATAACGACAGCAGAACACCCAGAGTCAGCAGATCTCCTACCCACCGTAGTCAGTAAATCTCCTGCCCACCGTCTTTGAGCTTTCATGCACTGAGCCCCACGATCCACTGTACAAAAACAGGAGGCACAGAAGAGAAGATGTAATAAGAAAAACTATAAAATGAGATCTTGATATTCATAATTCCATAAAACAAGAAATGATGGCCATGCCATTCACACATGCTTGAGATCGGATCAAGTCGTGAACTAGCCTAGTTCACACTCCAGACACATTGACACATATTTGTAGCTATGTTACGAGTGGATGCTCTGAATAAAAAAACAAATTTAGGATCCATGAAATTGAGTCACAAGCAGGTAGGTTGAAAGCAAGCAAAACACACGGTTTGAGCATGACCTATCCTGTGCACGACAGGAAGGTGAATTGGTCAGTATTCTCAGTCCTCACTGGTGCCATTGAGCTTCTGTTGTACGAGGGCAACCAGCCTAGAATCCACTGCAGATTAACAAGGAAAATTATATGAACCTAAAGGGAAAATGTGAGGAAAGATTTATTATAATGACAAAGGATTGAAACAGAGAACATAAGCTCAACTGAGAACCATGTTTGCAGTTTGTTTATGGGACTTACTCCTGAAGAACAAGGTTGTACAAAGCATGACACTAGGAGCTTAGAACTCATGACCAAACACCTGTCCTGCATAGGCACTATGCTAATTTTCTCGTAGTACCTACTGACCTATATATTAAGTTGATACAAGCAGACAAAAAGGAAAATAGCCTCTAATATTGCAGATGGCGCTTCATGCTTTTTTCTGGACAGATACATGGAACAAATTCACTTTAAGTGTTACTATGCCTGAATTGTTTTCATTTGTAAAACACAAATACAAATCAGTCAAGCAGGTTCGCTAAATTTCTCATAGTATCTACTGACCTACATATTAAGTTCATACAAACAGACAAAAGAAAATATTCACACTAGTGATTATGGTAAATTGGTAATGGTGCAGCACAGAAGTAAATTCATGATTTCATTTGTTCAACTGCCCACTGGGATTTACATTCAAAAAAAAAAAATGGCCCACTGGGATACATAGAAAAGTATGCATACATCAGCAATGGCATGAACCGGATCACAGCTAACTAGTAACTGTTAGAATTTATATATGAATAGTTCCCCTAAAATTCATATGAAGAAATTCGATAAATCTCAAAGGCCCAATATTTTGTTTCCCTAATGGGCTTTATTGTTTTAGCCCATGAGTAAAGGTGGGAGGTGCAATATCAATTAGTACCATATTGCTAGTTGATGTAGAGGTAGGGAGTTCTCCTCCCTATATAATTGTACCAAGCCTCCTGGGAATAGACACAACATAACAACTACAATTGGGAGTTTCAATTAGAAAATCCTAAAGTAGTAAAATAGTATTTTCCTCTTCTCACTGCTGCGCCGCCGTTGCCAAGTCTCCAGCCCGATCGTTCGCGTGCACCAACGGCCGGGCGAAAGCAGGTCTCCGGGAACCGCCGTCTTTTGCGATCCCGCACTTAGGGAGAAGGCGAATAAGGTTTTTGGGAAGCGCTCTTTGCGCCGACCGCTCCCAAATCTCATCACGTCGTCTCGTCGTCGTAAGGCTCGCGCACGGGATCATCTACAAGGACGTGCGGTCATCGTTTGCATCTTCATCACCATGTACTTCTACATCGGCAGGTATTGCATTTATAATTTAATCTTAGTGTCCAACATGCTCAATCTATCCAATCTCTATGGTGTGCTAGTTGTGCTTACACCTATTACTATGATCATGCTATGCTTGCTATGCTATATGATGTTGAATCATGCTATAATCTGTGATATGAGTTTCTATCATGCTAGTTTGTTAAACATGCTTAATCTAGTCTTTCAATTTGTCATGATTTATATTATGGAATTAACGGAAATTGCCTAATATTCCAACAATCCAAAAACCTTATTATAGGCTTTTTCTTGATTTAACTATGGCTGTTTTCAGCGACGTCTTTGAGACTAGAAAAGTTTTCTAGTGCACAAATAAAGAGGTGGCGAGTTAAGGCCATGCTCGGCAAAGAGGCTAGGATGTTACGGGTTCTTTGTTGGATCGCCTCGGGGAAATATCTCTAGAGATAAGAGAAGATTCGGGGAGACAACACTATCCTTAGAAGAACAATCCTAAACAATCTTGCTAGTCATCTAGAAGATGCGAACTTGCACTTCAAGATGAGAGGGCATTGTGGGATCAACTGAATGCAACCATTGGTACATCCCGAAGTTGTACATTATGGAGAGCTTTCATGACTACAAGATGGTTGCTAACCGATCTATAGTCAAGCAAGTGCATGAGGTTGAACACATGGCAAGAGAACTTGAACTCCTTAAGTATGTCATACCCGATGAATTTGTAGCCGGATGCATTATTGCTAGGTTGCCTTCTTCATGGAAGAGCTTCGGTACAATTCTAAAACACAAGAGGCGAGAAAATATCGGTTGTAAGCGATTAGCATCTCTTGATGTTGAGGAAAAGATTCGTGAAGAATACTATTGAGAAGGGAACAAGAGCCATTCTAGCACTAATATTGTGCAAGAAAACCCACATGGCAAGTACAAAGGGAATAAATCTTCCAATGCCAAGTTAGCAACTACCTTTGAGAAGAAGAGGAAAAGATTCGGGTGAAGAATACTATTGAGAAGGGGAACAAGAGCCATTCTAGCACTAATATTGTGCAAGAAAACCCACATGGCAAGTACAAAGGGAATAAATCTTCCAATGCCAAGTTAGCAACTACCTTTGAGAAGAAGAAAAATAATGATGAGGTGCCTTGCTTCACAAATGGACAGCTTGGTCACTTTTTTCGGTGAGAATAATAAGAATGTCAACCTCGTGACTATTAGCAATCTTTGATGAAGAGTACAAGAATGTTCCTTTTGTACTATCGGTATTTCAATCACCAAGTTGGTGGGTTGATACAGGTGCTAATATTCATGTGTGTGCCGACATCTCTTTGTTTTCTTCTTATAAAGAGCTACAAGGTTCTTTCTGTCCTAATGGGGAATGGGTCACATGCTTCTGTTCGTGGCGTTAGCACCGGTAGATCGAGAAGTTTACTTCAGGGAAAATTGTGCACCGGTGAAGAACGCGGCAGATGTCCCTACTATTACTTAAGAACCTTGTTAGTGTTTCCCTTCTTTTTAAGAGATGGGTTTAAGGTAGTGATGGAGTCCAATAAAGTAGTCATGTCTAAGCATGGACAATTTATTGGTAAGGGTTACTGACCGTGGCGGTTTTGTTTCGCCTAAGTTTGGCGGATTTATGTAATAAGTCGCTGAATCATATTTGTGGCACAATAAATGATAGTTCAAGTGTTTGGCATTCTCGTTTATGTCATGTGAACTTTGGTTTGATGTCACATTTATCTAGCTTGAAGTTAATTCAGATTTCACTATTGCCAAAGGTTCTAAGTGCCATAGTTGTGTGCAATCTAAGCAACCTCGAAAGCCTACAACAAGGCGGAGGAGGAGAGACACTTGGCACCTCTAGAACTCATACATTCCGATCTATGCGAGATGAATGGTGTGTTGACTAAAGGTAGAAAGAGATATTTCATGACGTTAATTGATGATGCTTCTAGATATTGCTATATTTACTTCTTTGAAAAGTAAAGATGAGGCATTAGACTACTTTAAAATCTTTAAGGCTGAAGTTGAAAATCAACTAGAAAAGAAAGATTAAACGTCTAAGGTCAGATCGTGGTGGTGAATATTTTCCTATAACATTTGATGAGTTTTGTGCGGAACATGGTATTATTCATGAGAGGACACCTCCTATTTGCCCGAATCCAACGGGGTTGCCGAGAGGAAAAATCGCACGCCGACCGACTTGGTTAACGCCATGTTAGACCTTCTTTGGTTTATCTAAGGCATGGTGGGGAAGCTATATTGATTTGCGAGTCATGTCCCGAATAGAATTCCAAAACAGAAATAAAGAGACAACACCATATGAGATATGGGTTGGAAGGAAACCATCACTTTCATACTTGCGACGTGGGGATGCTTGGCGAAAGTCAATGTTCCAATTAATAAGAAGCGTAAGCTTGGACCAAAAGACGGTAGATTGTGTCTTTCTTGGATATGCTCACAACGGCATTGCCTATCGATTTTTAGTAGTAAAATCTGAAGTTTCGATATGCATGTTGATACTATCTTTGAATCTCGTGATGCTACATTTTTTGAGAATATATTTCCCGTGAAAGATATGTGTAGCAATGCTAAGTTTTCTCTTGAATTAGCTCCCCGATATTACTATACCTATTGAGTCTTCTATTGAGTCGTTTGAACAACCACTTGAGAAGGATGACAATGAAGTTCCCTGTGAGGAACAAGAGACAAAGGATTGCAAAATCTTTTGGTGATGATTTCATTGTGTACCTTGTGGATGATACTCCCACCTCTATCTCGGAGAGGCATATGCATCTCCGGATGTAGATGATTGGAAAGAAGTCGTTCGTAGTGAGATGGACTCGATTCTTTCTAATGGAACTTGGGAGCTATCTAATCTACCATTCGGTTGTAAACCAATTGGATGTAAGTGGGTGTTCAAGAAGAAGCTTAGACCTGATGGTACTATTGACAAGTACAAGGCTTGGCTTGTGGCTAAAGGCTACACTCAAAAAGAAGGAGAAGATTTCTTTGATACTTACTCACATTTGCTAGAATGACCACTATTCGAACACTACTATCTTTGGCTGCCTCATATGGTCGATCATTCATCAAATGGATGTAAAGACAGCTTTTCTTAATGGAGAGTTGGATGAGGAGATTTACATGGATCGGCCCCGATGGATTTGTAGTAAAAGGTGAAGAGCAAAAGGTGTGCAAGTTATTAAAATCTTTGTATGGCTTGAAACAAGCACCTAAACAATGGCATGAGAAGTTTGACACTACGTTAACTAGTGCCGGTTATGTTGTCAATGAAGCCGATAGGTGTGTGTATTATCGACATGGTGGGGGCTTAATCTGTTATATTATGCTTATATGTTGATGATATTCTAATCTTTGGAACAAACATGAATGTCATAAATGAGGTCAAGTCTTTCTTGTCAAAGAATTTTGATATGAAAGATCTAGGAGAGGCCGATGTAATTCTAAACATTAAGCTTATTAAGGAAGAGAGTGGGATTACTTTATCACAATCTCACTATGTTGAGAAGGTCCTGAGCCGTTTTGGCTTTATGGATAGAAAGCCTCCTCCAACACCTTATGATCCTAGTGTGACATTGCGAAAGAATAAGAAGCGTACTAGAGATCAACTCAAGTACTCTCGCATTGTTGGTTCACTCATGTATCTAGCAAATGCAACTGGACGGATATCTCTTTTCTTTGTGAGCAAGTTGAGTAGGTATATATCCAACCCGGGTGATGATCATTGGCATGTACTAGAAAGGGTCTTGTGCTATCTTAAAGGTACAATGAGCTATGGAATTCACTATTGCAGGCACCCAGGTTGTGCTAGAGGGATATAGTGATGCTAACTGGATTTCGATATTGCTCAAATCTACGCCACAAGTGGGTATGTATTTACTCTTGGAGGTGGCGCAGGTGTCATGGAGGTCTTGTAAAGCGGACTATTTTGACTAAGTCAACCATGGAAGCGTAACTTCTTCGCTTTAGAAACAAAGATCTGCAGAGCGCGAGTGGCTGCGTGAGCTCTTGTCCGACTTAACCGGTGGTTGAAAAACCCGATTACCGGCTATCCTTATGAACTGTGATAATCAAGCGGTGATCACTAAAGTGAATAGTGCAAAGGATAATTCAAAGTCAACAAGACACGTTAAAAGACGTTTGAAGACCGTCGAAAATTAAGAAACTCCGAGTAATAAGCGTATCCTACATACGCACGAGATAAAAACCGCGGATCCCTTTACTAAAGGGCTATCACGTAATGTGATAGAAATTGCATCTAGGGAGATGGGTATGAGACCCATATGAGTTTTCGATTAGTAGTAACCCAACCTTTTGATCGGAGATCCCGTGACTAAGGACACAGGAAGAACAAGCTATTGGTAAACCGAGGAGAGTAAACTAATAAACCCTCTCTATGTGAAGATGCAATACTCTCAAGAGCGAAGAGGCTCAGTATGGTAGGTTGGCGAGAATGCCTTAATATGTCCTATTGACTTTATAAGTAAAGATCGGGCCCCTCTGAGCATTCTTGAAAGGGCATACCTATATGAGTTCGACCGTTAAACGTCAGTAGCCTATGAGATTTGGGTGATCTCTAGTAAGCTCATGAAGAGACTAAGGAGTATGAGCGTATATGCTCCACCCACGGAGAAAGGCTACTTGGCAGCCAAGTACTAGTTTGACTTTGAGTAAAACTCATTCGCACAAAACTTGCAATTCAAGGCGTAGTCCATTGTTCAAGTTGTGGATGAGTGTAACTTGAAGCTCTAGGCGGATGTTCAACTTAACGATCTCTGGCTGAAACACTAGAAAGAGAAGGAAAAACGGGCGGCGCGGTTTCGAGGAAGGGAAAAACGGCGGTGAAGAAAGAGAAGGGGGGAGAGAACGCGCTGCGTTTTGAAGCAAGGGAAGCGTCGGTGAGGAAAGGCAAAGCGGCGGCGGCTCGTAAACGGATTCCACCACCGAGGGACGGAAACGGCGGGCACCACTCGGCATCGCGGAATCCGGACCGACGGACGGAAACAATCCTCACGAAGGAGTTTCCGGTGACGTGGCTTCACCACATGCCGGACAACTTCTAAGTGGGGGTTTTCTATATAGAAGGTTTAGATTTGGTGTTCACTTCACATGATTTTTCATCTCACCTGAAATCCAACTAGTACTAGCAGTTCCTGGACGTGCATGTGTGATTTGCAATCTTAAAAAATAACTTAGTAGTGACATCTTCTCCGGCATGAATTAGGCCCTGTTTGGTTTCCATAAGTCGGGTGACTTATTAAATCGAGGTGACACTACTACATAAATGATTTTAGGTGGCGGACAAAAATGATTTTAGGTGGCGGTTTTTCATGTCCGCCACCCTGTAGGGTCCTGAAAATCGGTGATTTTCGGTGGCGGACAAAATGCCCGCCATGGTTAATAATAAAAAAATAAAAGAGAAAAGCCCGGATCGGGCCCGATTCGAGCCAGCTGCCGCTAGGGTTTTGGTGTCGCCGGTCGGCCGCCGCCCGTGGCGGATCTCGAGCCTCTAGAGCTGGATGTGGCGTCCTCGACCCCCGGCGCCCGGATCCGCGACGTCCTCGACCCCGGCACGGGATCGCGACGAGCTCGACCTCCGGTAGCCGGATCGCGGCGAAGCTCGACCTCCGGCGCGGATCGCGGACGAGCTCGACCTCCGGCGGGATCCGCCAAGTCCTCGACCTCCGTTGGCGCGCCGCCGCGGACACCCTACGTGGTGGAGCGCCCGCGGGTCGGCGGATCTCACCCGGGCGGGGAACCGCCGAGGTCGCATGGAGGTGATGGGGAGGGGCCGCCGCCGCATGGAGGGCCGCCGCTGCTTCGGGGACGGGGAGGGAGGTGGTGTCGGGGAGAGTTGGGAGGAGACGGAGGGGAGAGGGGAGGTGGTGTCGGGCGAGAGTGGGGAGGAGACGGTGGTGTCGGGCGGGGGGGGAGGAGACGGAGGGAGAGGGGAAGTGGTGTTGGGCGGGAGGAGGGGAGTTAGGTAGGGTTAGGTTTTCAATATATATGATGGCACTTATCGGGCTCACTTGGGCCGGCCAATCTGGACCTCATTAACCGTGGCGGTTTTTTTTTTTTTAAAAACCATCACGGTTAATCGATTTTCCGTGGTGGACATTAAAACCGCCACGGTTAATAAAAAAATAACCGCCACGGTTAATCATGATATTAACCGTGGCGGTTTTCTAAATCTGTCCACGGAAAATCATTTGAAACATCGTGCAAAATCATTTTATGTAGTAGTGTGACTAAAAATCAGTTACTTACAAGTCATGCCTGTTTGGTTGCAACCTGACTTATAAGTCAAGAAAAAAAAAAAAAAATGGGTGACTTATAAGCCGGGGTGAAAAAGAAGAGAAAATGGTTGCAAGTCACTTATAAGTCCCATGACTTATATGTCCCTCTTGTTTGACAAAAATAAGTCACTTATTTTGAATTTTTGACTTATAAGTCACCCGACTTATGGAAACCAAACATGCCCTTATGCGCCCTGAAGATGGATAAATTGTAATTCTCTATGACGGAAAAAATGCAGTTGGGTAAATTACAATTTAACTCGTCTCTCACAATCACCGATAGCCAAGGTGCTCCATAGGAAGGAAACGAAACCTGTCCTAATGCACGATAGTTCTACGTACATGACTCTGCCCCTAGTGTGCTTTCCGACTACTCTTGGAGACCTGCTCGCAATGATCTATACTTAGACGTCGTTTGCTTCCATTGTCTTGGACCTCTGTAATTTTGTCATTCAAGTCTTAGAACTGAAATTTCAAGCAATGGGCATGTTTGGTGCTCCGAGGCAGTATTGCCTGGCGCACAGAGCATTACCAGTGGATTGGATCGGTTCCTGGCGTGCGTGGGAGGGAAGCTTCGACCGAAAGACTATATAGGGGACTACTAATAAAAGAGTTAATTTAGTCTCTTAAAGAAAAAAAAACTAAATTATTTGCACAAATCTATGCCCGAAGAACATCATTCGCCCTGCATTTTCCACAAACAAGCAAGCAGAAAAAATAAAACGAAAATAAGAAAATCAAATTCATGTTGGACAAACATCAGTAACTCTATGCCAATCGAAGATTAAAGTTCGCAATAGAGGTCCGTCCGTCTGTGATGAAGAATTAAGCAAACAAATTATTTGGGAAAGTGAGCGACTTCATACCGTGTTGGTCCATGAAATTCTGGGGTTTTCATTGCGCAGCGGATACGCGTCGTCCACCTCCCCGACCTCCATTACCCTATCGACATGGAGCTCGAGAAGCACGGAGGTGCCCAAGGACGTGCGGCGCCCATTACCGCCCAGCCTCGGACACGGCCAGGAGGGCGCCGGCCGGCGGGGCAAAGGAGCCGTCGCTGACCGCGAGGAACACCAACGTGCGACCCGGCTCGCGACCTGCGACGAAGTGCCGCGGCGGCTATGCTGCTGAACGGCATCCCGGCATCCGTTTGTGCGGCTCGTGCCGTGACTTGCCCAAGGAAAGTTACTGAGTTTTCTGGTGTGCAGGTGGAGCGCAGGCTGTTCCGCGTCGGACTAGGACTCCGAGTCTGCATGCGCTTTGAGTCCTTGATCTGATCAGATCAACGGACATGGCACGAGCACGACGTGCCGGTTTTGGAGCATAATAAAAGGCTCGGCATGTACTCCATCGTCAATCAACACCAAGGCCCGAATCCCAGATTAATCGACATGGCGCCGTTCGGTCCTTGGGCGGATATTCCCCCGGAGCTCCTCGCCACCATCGTTGATGCCCTCCGCCTGCTCGAATTCTACTGCCACGCCCGCGGCGTCTGCAGGTAACGGCGTGGCGCGCCGCCCTCCCGCCGCCAATCCCTTCGCTCGTCACCGCCACCGTCCCACCACCCGGTGCTTCTTCCCTTTACCGGCACATCCCGGGCGTTCGCCCTGTTCTGCCGGGCGGGCGCTTGTTCCCCCTCACCACGCCCGGCGAGGCAGCCTCGCGTCGGCTCGAGCAACGGTTGGTTGGCCGTCGGCGCTCGCTCCTGCAGCCTTTGGGGATCTACCTCGTGAGTCGTCTCTCCCGGTGGCAAGGAAATCCATCTCCTCACGCTCAACAACGACAACAAGCCTGTGCCAAAGATGGTGTTCGCGCCAAACCCCACACCTGATGACTACGCCGCCATTGCTATCTGCGACCTCACGCCGTCTCGCCTACACCAAGACGCGGGACATGAAGTGGATGATCCTCGACGTCCCCATTGGGGAGAGGGACCAGTTCATCGACGGCATCTGGAAAACCGGCGGCGGGGTCTAAGGCGTCACCTTGTTGGGAGGCGTGCACGTGCTCACATTCCCAGCAGCGACGGAGGCCCATCGTTGAACCCTTTGCTGGCCGGCGCCGCCGGGCGCCCTCGTTCGACCCCGCCGCCGCCTACGCGGCGCCGCCCCTCACGACACCGCGTCCAAGTTCACAAGCGTCAAGAACGTCTTCTTCTTCGGGCGGTAGCTTGTACCAAGTGTGGCGGAACGCCGCCAGCGCCTGCTGTTGGCTGACGCCGGGACGGTGGCCGGTTCGTCATGTTGAAAGACGACATCTTAGTCCTCAAGTACAGCCCGGCGCCGGCCATGCTGGGGCGGTGGACGGACCTGGGAGGCTACTCGGTGTTCGTCGGCAAGAACCATCCTGTGGTGCTGCTACCAAGGGATGCGCCAGGTGTGACAGCCAACTGCGTGTACTGGATCAATGAGCTATCGAGGAATGAGCCCATGGTGTTCGACATGGTCACCAGGACCTCGACACCGCACCCTTCCGCCGCCAAAGCATTGTCTCCCTCGTTCGAACCAGTCTGCTGTTGGTACTTCTTGAATCAGTGGCGGAGGCAGCTATGTGGCAAGGTGTGGCGGCCGCCCTACCTAAACTGCTGTAAAAAAAATCGAATATATGTACTTGTATATTAGTATATACGTATGCAAGCTAGCATGCAACCGCCCTTGCCCTTTGCATTGCTTGCTTTTGTATGTGGCCTGGAGTCCTGGACCGCTGGACGTCCGCCATCCACTGCTTGATGGGTCTTGTGACCAGAAGCCCAGAACCAGAAGGCGAGAAGTCAGATTCTGCCGAATACTGTTCTCATCGAGTATACTGTTCTCATCACGTACGTATTGCATATCGCCTCTTCGTCTGCTCTCCGTCTCTTCGGCGCGGCGGCTCTCCGTCTCTTGGGCGCGGCGGCGGCTCTCCTCTCCATCTCTTCGCACACATGTTGACACGTAGTTGTTGGCTTGACGCCGGACGGTAGCCGATGGCCAGTGCCCGGCGGACCGCGTATGAAACGGTATAATTTGAGTGTGGCACCAAATTAGTATCGGTTAAGAGGGTCTTCTCAATTATAAAGATTATTAAGACCGAGTATGAAACGGTAGTAATTTTAGACTCGAGAAGTAATATACATGTTCAACATTTAAAAATCCGCCACACCTAGAAAAACATTCCTGCCTCCGCCACTGCAGGTACGTAGAACTATCGTGCATCTGGAAACGTTTCATCTCCTTCCTATGTTTATAGAGCACCTTGGCTATAGGTGATTGTGAGACAAGTTAAATTGTAACGGTAATGTTGGGGTTAGAGCGCCCTAGCTCTAACTAACCCATCATACGTGGCGCGTGTCGATTCCGGCGCGCCCACTCATTCGCGCCTGCGCACCAACATCTCATCCGGCTCCGCCTGTTGCTCCACTTTTCTCACTTTCTCCCCCCTTCCTCTCTCTCTTCCCTCCCCCACATCGCACTGCCTTTTTTTTGCTCCACTTTCTCACTTTCTCCCCCTTCCTCTCTCTCTTCCCTCCCCACATCGCACTTTGCCTTTTTTGCTCCACGCCGCTACACGGACGCGAGAGCGAGCCCCCTTCCTTTCAGCGGCGCGGAGGACATGCATGACCGCCCGCAGCCGCGAAGTGAGCACGCCCGGCCCCGAAGTTACGCATCGACGCCCTCCCCCGGTATCAAGGGGCAGAGAAGCGGCACGCGAGGGCCTCCACCATCCTGGCAGCGGCGTCCCGGAAAAATATGAGGCCCTGTTCAAAGCACTAAGTGGAGGCCTATATCTAGTACCAAACGAAAAAACTAGGCATGGAATTTACCAGATAACCTCCGATCAAGGTCTAGATTGGGGCGAGTTCTTGAAAAAAGCGAATAACGGCATCGGCAGAATCGGCGGGCGAGGCGGGCGCAAGTCGATGCGTCGAGGACTCCAGTAACGAAGGCGACGAAGAGTGGCCGGTGGCCTCACGAAGTCTAGAAGGAAGTCACAATCGTGACTTTGCTTTAGGGCGAGCCGCGCTTTGGGGCATAGAAGATACATTTGAGTGATTTTCTAATTGAAACAAAGCCCAAAATTATTATATATACTTAGGATACTTAGTAAATTTTGAGGCCCATAATTTTTGGAGGCCCTGTTCGATCGCTTTTGACCCCCGCGGGCCCAAGGACGCCCGCATCCTGGGCGAGCAAAGCGGCGGTGCAAGCTGGGGGGAGGGGGTAAATCCAGCGACGAGCCATCTGGGGGGAGGGCTCCACGTGCGCTGCGCAGCAGATCAAGGAACCCTACGGCGGCTGCAGACAACCTAGATCCAGGTGCCTCCTCCTTTTTTCCCCCCTTTTTTGGTTGTTGCAACAAATGTTTTTATGATGTTGCGGTGAATGTTTTTCATTGTTGTAGTGGATTATTTTTTTCATATGTTGCATATCATAATTTTTTGTTATCGCATTAGATGTTCTTTCGATGTTGCAATATATTTTTTTCCTCATTTGTTGCAGATTTTTTTTTTTGAGATGTTGCAAAGGGGTGGGGGGTGGGGGGTTGGAGGTGGGCGGAGGTGGTGGATGTCCTGACGCTAGCAACCCATAAATTATTATAATCTTCCCTACCATTTTTTCTCCATCTTTTTACTAATTCACTACGTCAGATCTCGTAGTTGGTCGGGTCAGAAGCCCTATCGCTGCTGGAACATTATTGCTTTATTCGTGGCTATCTCACTTACGTGTATATATATGAGAACCGGAGTATACGTGCCGAGTGGGCTTGTGTTACTTGGTGAGTGAGACTCCGCATGTGTCTTGGGTGTGTGGTGGTGAGGGTTGTGTCAACCAAGCAAGATCTACGACGAGTCATTGAGGACGAGTCTTACCGAGAGGGTGCAACTTGGGCATCCCTATGTGAGAGGTACATATGGCGGGTACATGGTGATTTTTTGAGAGTTTCTGGGGCGGGGTGTCTTCGTGGGAAGAAGCCCCCGATTGAAAGGTCCCGTCAGGCACAAAGAGGATGTCTTGTCTGGTCATGCCTAAGGACTGCTGAACTATTGGGACGGTTAGCGGGGTGACTTCTCGGTTTAACACAAATCTAACCGACCCAATGTTTGATCAAATCTACGGTACTTTTAATTTTCTTTCAAGAAAATACGAATCTAGATCCCTACCAAACGTTTTCGGAATGTGATCAAGAATCAACGATCACCAAAGAAACGATTCTACAGAGCCGGAATGTTTCCCTTAAAAAAAAAGAGCCCAAGAACAGTTGTTACCTCGTTCCGAAACTGGGCCTTATTTGGGCCAAGGATGACAGGTGGGCTATCTGCCTGGAAAAGCGGGTCCGATTCCTTCTCTTGAGCCGAGCCGTTGGACCATTCGGCGACGCATCGTAACCTCGGGGCCCCTTGGTAAAATCCCCACCCGAGCAAATCTCAATGGATCGTGAAATTCCCCAGCAGGGGAATCGCCCGCATCCGCCCTCCCCAAACCCTAGCATCCCGAATCCGCCGGTCGCCATGGCGCCGTTCCGGCGCTGGGCGGACCTGCCGCCAGATCTCCTCTGCCGCATCGGAGACCGGCTCGATCTCAAGTGGTATGCCAGCGCGCGTGGCGCCTGCACCGCGTGGCGCTGCGCGCTCGCGCCGCCGTCGCCCGCGCTCCTCGTGGTCGCCGACGACGCCCGCTGGTGCCCCTACGCCGCCTCCCTCCCCACGCGGAGGTCCTTCGAGCTCACCGCCATCGTCTCGGGGAGCCGCTGCGTCGGCTCCAGCAACGGCTGGCTCGCGCTCTCCATCGTCCTCTTCAGCGGCCAGACCGTCTTCGTGCTCCTCAACCCCATCGCCGCCGTCGAGATCATCCTCCCGCCGCTGATCTACGAGAGCCGCTGGGTTTCCAAGGTCGTCTTCACCCCGACCCCCCGCCAAGGACGACTTCGCCGCCGCGGCCATCTGCGACATCGACAGGATCGCCTACGTCACCGCCGGCGCCAGGAGGTGGGCCGTCATGGACCCCGTCCGCCTCACCAGCGGGGACCAGCTCACCGACGTCGTCTACACCGACAAAGGTAAGGTCTACTGCCTCACCAAGTGCGGGGACGTGCATGTGCTCCGTCTCCCTGAGCGCCGGCGTCGGAAGCCTGCCAACGCCGACGAAGCAGGGCCCTCGGAGCCACAGTTCTCTGTTCTCCAGCCACCACAGCCTGCCGAACGCTCAATTAATTTCCGCCCACTGCGATGGCAACATCAGCGCAATTTTCGAATGCTGCGCTATGAACAGGCCCGAACAAGAGATCAGGATCCAACCATTCCACTCAGGGTGACGTTCTGTGCAGAGACATTCATCCCATCCTATAAGAAAGTTCCTCCTGAATCCCAAGGGCCACACCTAAATGCGCCAGCCACTGTTGAGCCCCTGCTGTCTGAGGCCAACCTCCCGTTCAACCCTGCCACTGTCTTTTCTCCACCTTATGACACCGTGTCGTCCCTTCACTAGTGCGAAGAACTTGGTGTTCTGTGAGGGCAATCTGTACCAAGTTTGGAGGAACGCAAGCTGCACTGTTACTCTGCAGCTGCCTGGAGGAGGTCAGCGCCGCGTCGCAGAAAATGAGATATTGGTGCTTAGGTACTATCCTCGACGGCAACCTTGCTGGGATGTGGTGAGGGACCTGGGAGGTTACTCACTTTTTGTGGGAAGGAACAATGCAGTGTCAATGTATGCAGAGGGTGTGCCAGGACTGAAGGGCAACTCTGTATACTGGATTGGTGGACGTGGTAGGGATCAGGGAATGGTTTTTGACATGGAATCTGGGAGGTCCACGCCGTGCAGGGCTCCTCCGGTTGGCTTTTTACCTGGGCATGCACATAGCACAATCTGCTGGTACTTCTTGAGTGATGTAATGAGCATCAACAACAGCTACAACACTAGCATCAGCAGCAGTGGAGGAAGAAAAGTCTATCAGACTCGAGCAAGAGCACGAGCAGATATTGTTGACATGGAGGAATGATTGTGTCGCCGAACTTCTCGGTGACATAGTGAGGGCCACCAAACACCTTGGTGGAAATTGAGTTTATTGCTTGTGATCTTGGGAGTCAGCTTGATTTCAAGGCGAAGCAAAATGTTGCAGAGGAGGCTGTGGAACTGCCTCATGTAGCCTGTTTCCTGAAATAATGTTCAGTTTGTTTACTTGCCTGTAGCCTTTATAATTTTTGTATGCTTGTTGTTTGTTCCATGTAACCTGATAATAATTATTTTATTTCTGTGTCAGGATTTTTTTTTTTTCGAAGAGGTCCTTCTTTTTCTCAAAAATGGCATCATAGACCCCCAAGGTCCTCCCGTAACAGTAAATCGGTTTTATCTTTTTTACGTTTTACCCCGCGTATTTACCCACTTCCTACACTTTCGAAGAGAAAATTTGGATTTCGTGGCCTTTTTACATTTAACCGCCCGCCTCCTTTCCTTGGCGAGAAATGCACCACGTCACCCTAAATTACTATCCAATAAATCGCCCCTCCCCTCTAGCAAAAAAAAAAAAAAAAAAAAAAAAAAAAAAAAATCGTCATCTCCTCCCTCTCACGCCCCGGACCGCCCGCTCCCTCGTCTCTCCCGTGCATGGCGGCGGCCGGGCGCGGTGGCGGCCGTCCGGGCTCGCGGGAGGCGCGCGGCGGCCGCCTCCCCTTCCACCTCCTTCCCTCCCTCTCCCAATCCTTCTTCCTCTCCCTCTCTTCCCAGCGGCGGTGGTGGCGTGCGTGCGGCGCGGCGGCGTGGGCGCGGCGGCGGCTGTCTGTGCCGGGGTGGGTGCGCCCGGCGGCGTCGGGCGGCGGAGGCGGCGGCACCCGTCGGCGCCGGCGTGGCTGCCCCCAGCGCCGCCTCCTCCCTCCCGGCAGCCTACAGGAAACCCTAGGGGCGTGGGCAATCGCCCGGTGGCCACGACCGCCCCTGCAGGCGACCTTCTGCAGCTGGTTCGCGTGGCTCCGTTCTTCCTCGATCTGCCCGCCCTCGCTGGTTTACTCCTTCTCCCTTTCTCTCTCCCTCTGCCCCTCTATACTCATGTACTGTATGCATGAGAGCAAGGTCGATTTTACCATGGATCTGATGTGCTCCTCCTTTTCTCCTACCACTCTACATTCAGTTCATATGGATTTGAAAGGAGACCGTCATTTCCTTTTGTAAACTGCTACAACCAAAATTTCATTAGATGATATGCTGTGAATAAGCTAAACCATTACAAAATTTACTGACCAATTATTATGTAGGCTGCTATAAGCAAAATTCTATTCTGCAAACACACTTTGGTTCTAGCAGATTTTTTTTTTTTTTCCAGATTTTGCAATAAGATGCCATAATTAACTGATCTATTAACTGATGAATTGAAACAGAGCTGCCATCATATTAATTCAACTTTGTTGTGGCAGCTTAACTGATGAACTGATGGGTGCATAACGGTGCACTGTTGATGTACAAAATCTGTAGCCTTATATGATATCAATAGTTTACTAGGTTTTTTTTGAAGAGCTATATAGACATCTACTTGAAATATGTATGGTGGGTTCTATTACTTTATTAGGGACTTTCAAAGTTGCCTCTTTCTCCAGTGCTTGATTTAATTTAAATTTCAACTTGGCCTGAGTACAAAGCTTCATATTTTAACTCCAACTTGGCCTGAGTGCAAAGGCACCCTCCCAATTTTACCTTCAATATACCAAGCTGTAATTACTTTTCATGGTTGCTTTTATTTAGTTCAGTTGTTTACGCATAGTGATGAGTTCAGATTTTTTCCTTCAAGATTGCCTTTGCATCTGTTTAGTCCACTTCTCTTTATCAGACATATCGATTTCATTTGTGTCAAGGTGTGATTTTAGCATCATAGATCTTGTCTTCATCTTGTTTTAGCTTGGTCTTTGGTTTTCACTACATCTTTGCTTTTTACCCTACCTTCTTCTCTAGACATTAGGCTCTTTTGATACTATGATTGTTGTGGATCATACTCTTAGTGTATTGGTACTCTTCTGTTCTAATAGGTGTCATTACTTACCTCTCTGTTTTTAAAACTACTTTTCCCCATTACAGGATTGGTTCAGTATGCAAAGACTAGGCGCAAAAACACCTTGGTGTTGCCTGTCCCCTTGAAATAAGATTTTACATGTGCTTTTTAGTGCTTTTAAGGCTTCAGGCTCATTTCTCATGGCATTACTGAACTCTATTTTTTTATCGGGTCTGTTAAACCAACATTAGATACAGGCAAGGCTATGGTTATGGTGTGGTATCCTGGTATTGTCCTTTTCCTCATTTTTATACTCATTGTTTGCCGATTATTCTTTTTACTGGCATTCTATCTTCTGTCCAATGCGACAATGGAATGTGCTACTTTTAGTTACAGAAATTTGCTTTCTTTCAAAAAAAAAAAGTTACAGAAATTTGCTCCGTGAATCCACCCAGATATATACTTTATCTTGTCAGGACATATGTTTATTACTTATGCGTGGCCACCAACTCTTTCCAAAACTAAAAACACACATTTATATACATATATATATATTCTTATTAACCGCTTTACTCTATTGAATCTACTGATCTTTCTACTTGATGCTTCTGTACATAGGTTGCAGGCCTGAGAGTTGAGGTGTTGCTTTGCTGCAAGGCTGAACAAAATCACATCATGGATGGCTACTTCAAAGAAATGTACATGGTCTAGGGAATGATAGTGTTCCAAATCTTTTTGGTCCTGCAGTATTTTTTTTGTTAGCTCATTGGTAATATTCTCTGCATTCAATGTAGGCATTAAGGATGCTAACATTCCCTTTGGTCTTTCGGGAGGTACTGAGCTCCAGCATGTATAACAATCACAACCTGTTTCTTAATTTAACTCATATAGAGACTATGCAAATTTGATGTCAACTATATCATTTTCATGTTTTTACCAAAAATCGTATGCCAATATTGTTAACTTTTTTTCCTTAAGAGAGATAAGTTAAATGCCATCTAATTAAATGGTAGGCTATGTTTAGTTGATATATAGCTCATCTCTATGTGATTAAACTAAATGCAGAAAGTTGATATATAGCTCCTACCTGACATGAGCTCTCCTGTCAAGTTCTAAGTGAATTTTGCCTCTATGGGAAATTAGTAATACTTTCTAACAAGACAACATGCCCCAGAATGTAACTTTTAGTTCGAGCGTGTGCCACTATAATTAGTTGTATGTACTTTCATAAATATTAAAATCTTAGGGTTTTCTTACTGGTTTCATGTTCTCTGCTTAGATGTCTGGTAAATCTATATTTTTCCTGTCATTTTAGATGGATGGCCTTTACATTTGGGCTTCCATATTTTTCAGCTGATTATTCTACATGTGGCAATCAATGGTTCTTTCTTCCTCGCTATTTGAAGGGCTTCTTTCTCTTTTTCTGAAGCATGCCATATCTGGTATGCTGTACAGATACTACCTCATTCATTTTTGTCAGCTACCTGCCTTTTTTAGAACTTGCAAATAGCTCATATAGATTCTCTTTGTGTAGCATTGAACATACCAAATTATCCTTACTAATGTCCTCATTTTGTGAAATCTAATCACTTATAGGTTGTAGGATTAAAGATTAATCTTTCTTCATCATCTGCTGGTCTTGGTATCTTTTTTAGCCTTAGCTTGCAGGATTACCTTCAATTTCAAATTGATGTATCCATGATCCATGGTCAGGCTGAGGGACCTCGTCCAAGGCTGTGATTAAGGCGACAACATAAAGGGCCTTCTAGGATCTGCTGTAGAGCCACTTAAGTCAGCACATGTCAGGGAAGCATCGCTCTTGCTTAGATCTCCACGTAAGTGCTGGTTCCTAAAAAGATATAATTTGCAGCGAGCATATACCGGTTTCCTATACTTTAAATTCAAGCAGGATCTAAGAATTTGAATATCAATAGTTAGTTCCAAATTCAGTGTCTGTACCTAAATATGCCTGACTGCCATAATTTGTATCTTATTTCATGGAAGTTTATGTCGTATCAATAGTTGGTCCTTTCCCAACAGCAGTAACTAACCTGTTGGATCTAAGAAGATTGTAAGAAGCTTTTTCTTTTGAGTCCTGTTTTATTAATATGCTCGATCTTAGCATCTGGGAGCAAGAAAAAGTGCATCCATGAGTAACATAAATTGTACCCTGTAGCATTGATTTTAGTTGAAATCAGTAACGTCTTGATTTCTTTTCTACTACAAATTCTAATTGGCTAAAAAGAAATTAATATGGATTAGTTTTTCTAATTGAGGTTTCACCTTACTTTGCATGATTGAATTCAGAGACACACAATATGTTAGTTTTTTTGTATACTTAGTTTCTGAATTTTATTTTTTGATATCTGCTACTGTTACCAACTATCCATGTGCTTTTGCGTTACTTTCATGTAACATTTGTCCCTAATTAAAATAATCCAATCACTCTTTTTTTTTAAAGTTCTACCAATCTATTGTGGCCAGCACACCCACATTGAGTTGAAGAGCCATATATATGCCGCTGATACATTTCCTATTATTGTGAAAATGGGACAGAGGTAGAGCAGAGGCTGATAGAAATTTTATAAATTTTGTTAGCAGACAAGATCCTCCTCACATAGGAGAAAAGGCAATGTTGATATCATTGTCAATGTGCTGAAAAATTCTTAGCTTAATGCTGATTTCTGTGGAACATAGGCCTGCATGCCTGCATGAATAAATCTTGGGAATATATCATGGATCTTTCCCAACTGTTCTATTTCTATTCTTATAGATTCCATCCCATTCCCTAATTCTTGTTTGTTAATGTGCAATAACATTGTGCCCAATGCAACTTGCAGATGAATGTTGAATTGTTCTTGATGGTCATACATGCTAATCTTACAAACATCATCATAGGGCTGAGGTAGATGGTAGCCTCAAGGGCATTCTGGTATATGTTGATGAGGACCTTGTTTGCACCGATTTCTAGGATGACAGCAGGTGTGCTACATTTCCCTACTGAATCTTCGCCATTTTCTGACTAGATAGTTAATTGCTGGGGACTTCAGGTTACTGAAAATGTCTTTTTCGTGATCCTCTCTCAATCACAGGTAGCATCAAGACGCTAAGGCTGGAAATATTCCTCTGTTAACATTCACATTGAGTTGAAGAGCCATATATATGCCGCTGATACATTTCCTATTATTGTGAAAATAGGACAGAGGTAGAGCAGAGGCTGATACATCTCTTACTATGATAGCCTCCACTTACATCAGACTGTCTCTTACTATGATAGCCTCTCCTTACATTGTTCCTCCTGCGGTCTATGGACCTTTGGCAAGTCGACAATATGTTCAAGACCCAACTCTAATTCAAACTTATTTGCTATCATTTCAGCGTGTATATATGTGTGTACCATGCATGTCTCTACGCATCTAACCTTCCATATACAACAACCATGATCTGCTCAAGGTTGGGCGCGCAAAGGCGCGCCAGCCTACAAGTGTGCATACATTTACAAGTGTTGATCCTACCTCTTCATTGCACTCTGAATCAGCACCTGCTGTGGACACTCGACAGTGCAATCCAGGGTCTGCGGGAGGAAAATAATCAGATCCTTAACCATTGCTGCAAATACTGAAACATTTGGGGCCGTATTGATTTATACCTAAAATATTTGTGGCCTGAACCTACCACTAACATTTACTACTCGAGTGTCAGTCACAAGGTACATGGTGCCTGCAAACTATTTGAATCTAGTTATGGCTTTTAGTTATACTGTTATCTCACCTATTAAAAATTATTATCAACTATATTTTCGTTCCACTATTCTGCCAGAAATAGATATTATCGGTTCCTTTTGTGCCCGCTGGTTCGTTTCAATCTAAATCTTGTTGCAGAATAAGCTTTGAGATCACGCTCTGATCCTTTATTTCTCTTTATTTATTATGCCTGCATCTCCCTACTCCTCCTATTGCCATGTATGTACAACCCTTGAGCTACACTTAAAAAACAAAAAGGAGAGCTACCAGTGCCATTCATGGTTCCAGAGACCTGAGCGATTTAAGTGAGCAGCTGCTTCTGTGGATGAACGGTGAAACATAGTGCCTGCAGCGACCGGGCAACTTCATCCATGGCCGGTCTCTGATCGGGCATCACTGACGTGCAGCGCAGAGCGAGCTCGAGAGTGGCCTGCATCCCTTCAGCGTCGCCGCGCCGGCGATGCTGGGGTCAAGTATCTGTGACACTCCGTCAGCCACGTTGGCCCGCCGCCGCACCCACTTGACGATGTCGACGGTGCCGTCGTCGGACGCCGGCTGCTCGGCTGGCTTTCCGGTGACCAGCTCCAGTAGGATGACCCCGAAGCTGTAGACGTCCATGAGGTGCGTTGGTTTCTTGGTGCAGCTTTGCTCTGGTTTCAGAGAAAATTAAAGGAGCAGAACAACTTCAGTGAAATCTGTTACTGCTGGCTTTGTTTCGTATTTATCTATCTATATATACTTCTGGTATATGGAACTGCACTGCAAGTTGGAGCATTGCAATCTGAGTGCAAATAGAACTGCAAAAAAGAGCATACCTGGTGCAATGTAGCACTTGTAATTCAGATCCGAAGACATGGAAGCCTGGCACGCCATGTCCCCGACAAGACGATCAATCCCAAATCCGGTAACCCTGGGCTCGAATTCGTCACCGAGTAGGACATTGCTCGACTTGAGGTCTCTCTGCAGCACCTGAGGAGCATGATCATGGTGAAGGTGTGCCAGCCCTTGAGCTACTCCCAGAGCGATGCTCATCCGGTCCTTCCAGCAGACACTGAATTTCGGCGCGCAGATGAGATCCTGCAAGCTTCCACTCTGCAGGTAGTCGTATATGATGCTGACCTCGCCCTCCCAGTAGAAGAATCCCAGCATCTTGGCGATGTTCTTGTGCCGGATCTTGGCCAGCGCTTTCATCTCGTTCTTGGCTGCTCTGAATGTCAGCTTGCCTGGTGAACTCACCAGCCTCTTCACCGCAACGTGTTGCCCGTCTTGGAGCTCGATCAGGTACACTCTTCCAAAGGCACCCCTGCCGATGATGTTCTTGTCGTGGAATCCAGCGAGGAGCTCCTCTCCGGTGATCCTGACAGGGTGGAACAGCACGAGCTTCCACGGGGAGGAGGAGGAGGAGGGCTCGCCTCCGTGTAATTTCTTGCAGACCGCGAATGCTCCGACGGCGAGCAGCGCCACGCCGGTCAGAAACGACGCCACGGTTGCGGCCACCGCGAGTCCCTGACGCTTCCGGGACGGCGCGTCGCAGTCTTTCGGCAGTCCGGGCCGCACAGCCCCGGGTTCCCCTGGAGGAACACGGCGGGAAGCTCGGTGATCAGAGACGGCGGCACGCGGCCGGAGAGCTGGTTGTACGAGACGTTCAGCAGGGCGAGCTTCAGGTTCTGGAGCTCCGTCGGAATGCCGCCGGTGAGGGCGTTGCTGGACAGGTCGATGTACGTCAGCACCTGCAGGTCACCGAGGGACGCCGGTATGGGCCCGGTGAAGCCGTTGCCGGCCAGGTACAGCAACACCAGCCTCCTGCAGTTCTTGAACGCCGGGATGGTGCCGGAGAGCGCGTTGCGGGAGACGTTGATGATGCTCATCGCGGGGAGTCGCAGAGGTTTTCCGGCAAGCTGCCGTTGAGCGTGTTCAGGGAGGCGGAGAAGCGGTACAGGGTGTGGACCAGGCCGATGCTCTGAGGTATCCCGCCGGAGAAGCTGTTGTTGTCGACCTGAACCTGCTCCAGCCGAGACTGGCCGCCGGGGAACTCGGGCAACCGGCCGGTGAACCGGTTGTTCTGGGCCCGGATCACGCGCAGGTCCGGCAGCAACCAGAGCCCCGCGGGGAGGTCACCGCTGAAGGCGTTGTCGTGGACCTCGAACCTCTGAAGCATCGAGCACTGAAGCGATCTCCTCCGGGAACGGCCCGGACAGACCGTTCTGTGACAAATCCAGAGTCATGAGCTTCTGAAACTTGCCGCCGAACCCGGGAGGCACGACGCCGGCAAGGTTGTTCATGGACAGATCAAGAACCTCCAGCTGGTCCAGCCCGAGGAACGATTCCGGGATGACGCCGGTGAACCCGGAGCCCTGCAGGAACAGCCACCTGAGACTCCTCATCCCGCCGATCTCCCGCGGCAGCTCGGACTCGAGGAACTGGTTCCTGGACAGGTCCAGGAGGTGCAGGCCGGTGAGGTTGCCGAGCAGCGCCGGGTGCAGCACGCCGGAGAGCAGGTTGCCCCCGAGGTCGAGCACCTGGAGACCAGCGCCGAGCGCGGCGAGGCCGGCGGGCACCTGGCCCTCGATGCTGTTTCGGCTGCGGTCGAGCGACACGAGCGAGGTGAGCATGGCGAGCTGCTCCGGGAGCGGGCCCCAGAAGGTTCCGGCGCTGAGGTTGAGCGACGCCAGCGAGGCGCACCGCGACAGCTCCAGTGGGATGGTCTGGTTGAAGGCGTTGGACGCCAGGCTGAGCGCGACGAGGCCCGGCACGCGGCAGAGCGAGGAGGCGGAGAGCTCGCCGGAGAGCCCGAGGCCCTGGAGCGACAGGGAGACGGAGACGGTCGCGTTCGCGGACGCGGTGGCGCTGGCGCAGGTGACGTGCGGCCAGTTGCAGTAGGGCGTGCCGCGCGACCACGAGGACAGCGCGCCCGATGGGTCGTGAAGGGACGCCTTGAAGTCGAGCAGGAGGTCTTGCGGCGTTGTTGATGATGATGATGATGATGCCGCCGAAGATGGAGACGTTGAGGCGGCGATCAGTAGTGGGAGGAGGAGGGGAAGAGAGGGAGGCAGGTGGCGGCGGCGGATGCCATGGACGACGGATCGGAGCTGGAGAGTGCACTGTGGACTAGGAAAGTGGAGCGTCAACTAGCGAGTGTGCGAGTGTGCGAGCGAGCTGCCGTCGATTGTTTTGTGCGCATATCCAACAACAACAAAAAAACTTGAACGCAATCTTCACTCGGTCATCATTCGCTTTCGCTCAACGAAATGAAAAATGAATCATTCACCACTCATCACATCGACTCGTCAACAAGATCAGCACGTCGGGTCATTGCACGAGTAGACTCAGGGTGGTTGGGTAGTAGTACCAGTAGTGGAGTAAACATCTCATCGCCTGCGGTATGGCAGTACATTCTGCCGGCGAGCTCTCGCCTTTTGCATTATTTCGTTTGGACTTTGCGATGCTGGCACTGTCACTTTTGGACTCGGAGTGGCGCCTTTGTCCTGCGTGTTGGCCGGCGACGTGACGTTCAGGTACAAACAACTCTGCTATCAGGATACTAGCAGGCTAGCATATGGGTGTGTTTAGTTGGTGAAATATTTTGGGTTCGCCATCTTGTAAAGCACTTTTCGTTTGTATTTGATAATTATTGTCCAATCGTGAACTAAATAGAGCTTTAAAAGATTCCTCTCGTCTTTTTCACCCAAACTACGCAATTTGTTTTTTTATTTACCTATATTTAATACCTCATGCAGGCGACAAAAGATTTGATGTGACAGATACTGTAGCACTTTTTGGGTTAACTTTTCAGGAACTAAACATGCCCATAGTGTTTTTACGACTTGTTACATAGCGAGTGATCATTGCTAATCGTTATTACCACAGTCTAAAGACATGCTTTGCTGGGATCATCGGACGAGCTAGCTTTCCCATCAAACCTTACCGTACAATCATAGTGAAGAGGTAACCAGACAATCAGTAGAACAACCGCCCCTGATTGATATTTTAATCCTCTGCGCCAGCGGCTAAAGCCACGGGGACTGCTTTTGCTCCATCCACAAAACAAATAAAGAAATGCTGGCACACAAGAAATCAGCAATAGCAGATACCGCAGGGCGACAGCAATAGCAATCACCTGACTTTCATGGCTCAATGGTCAATGCTAACAGTACATGGATTTTAGCCACCCGTGAGCTTCGCTGATTCCAAGATAAAATGCACCTCATGTACTAGTACAGTACAGTACAGCAGACAACCAACCAGTGTAGGCAGGGCTCCAGTTTTCTTTCTACATAAGGCAGGCTGCTAAAAATACTTTTCAGTAGAAACACGCACGCACACGCATTTGCTGATGTGCAGACGTACAGTAGACAACAAAACCTAACAGCATGTACAAAAGCTCGTAACTGAAACTGTGGGTTTGGATATAATCACAGATCAAGCCACTTGATAAGGAAACCTTGGAGGCCAAATAATCCATCAATAAATAATAACAAATGCTGCAACGTTCCTATCGTGTTCGTCTGTTCCTTTACTACTACTTTTCATCTCTCTCCATCCACGAACTCTGAACAGCCAGCCAGCACAGCATGATGCCGATGGTGAAAAAAAGCACAGGAAACCTCTCACAGAATTTTGCTCTAAGGTTGAGGTCCACAAAAACCAGCCTGCTACAAACTAACATCTGGCAGCTACTTAATATTTACCGAAAGCAGTTCAATGAACTACGAAACAGTCATCAATCACGAGCTATTTCTGCGAGATTCATCAGGAGCCGCGGCATGCTGCAGCTGAGCAGTCATGCCATCGCACCCTCATTTGGTTTTGGCTCCGTGCGTGTGTAAGTGAAGCTTCGTGTGGTCGGGGTGACCGACTGATTGCCAGGAGCTGCAGGTGCAGTTTGACTAGGTTTTCCAGCATCTGCGGAATCACCTGCTCCACGCTTCCACTGTAAACTCCGGGCAACACCCCTGAGTGGCAGTCGTCCACGGATTGCACCAGGAAACATCGACCTTGGGTATGCAGTTCTAATGAGCCTTGAAGCAAATGGCGATCCCCAAGAAGCAGCACAGGGCAAGCCAGGCAATTGGGTTGCTTCAGTGGAGCTTTTCCGCACGACCTGCATAAAAATGATTGAAGTACTTCTAAGATCTAGATGCTGAGAATAGATTAGAAAGAATGCTCAAAAGCACAAAATTGACAAGCATATACTGCCTGAGTATAACTTCTCGTCTTAATTTTATTTTGCCAATATATGAAAAGGTAACAAATGCTACTGGCACATTTTTGTGCTACCATCTCATGAATAATAGAAAACACAACACAACTCCAAATTAATTGTGCGCATGCTTGAAGCAACTCAACTAATGACATCCCTAGACATGATAAGATCTTCAACCTTAGAAACTACAGCAAAATCTTGACAAAACAGCTAAGCCAAGTCACGCGTGTAGCAATCCATAAAAGTCCCTAGAAAAAACCTTAGGCCATGTTTGGTTCCCAAGAATTGAGAGGAATTGGAAAGTAATCTAATAATGAAATGGAATGCACTGTCTAGAAGATATTGGTTTCAACTCATGGATCCAAACAAGTCCTTACTAAAAGAAGTAAGGCAATATTACCTTCAAAATGCGTGACATAAATGATGTCCCGTTCAGGGTTAACGCCTGCTCTGCTGATTCTTTGTGCAAAAACTCAATATACGCTGAGCTGATCAATCAAAAAAAGGAAACAGAAAAAACTGAGAATATAATCTAACAAAGCTATTCCTTTTTTTTTAGAATTTCATATAAGACTTAGAATTCATACCCAGTTGACTGACCAGTGACACCATCAGTCACAATATGGGTCTTTAAGACCGCTCCAAACTTATTGAAGTGGCGAGAAAGAGCATCCTTTGATGCACCAAAATGCACCTAAAAGAAACAGAAAAACAACAACTAAAATCCAAGTTTTCAGCTATATGAACATAAGGGAAAAGCAGAGGAATACTTACATTGCTAACAAAGATAGTTCTAGAATCAGGGCCACCTTCGGGCTGACCTGTATTTGATCCAGCAGCTAAAGGAAAAAAAGAACAAAAACTTCCTTAATCAAAAAGGGGAGATTGAAAAGCGAAGAAACGACATGAAAAATGTAGTAGTTTAACAGAGTTGTAAAGATGGAGGGGTCAAGTGATGTTACAATAGTGACCTTTTAACGGACAATTTTAGTCCTTATATCAAAGGCTAACTAATGCACCAGAATATTAAGCAGATGCCAAATCTCTGCAAATCTTTCATCATTTAGTGTACAAAAAGAGTATTTATGAAAAACAAGTGCCTATCAGAACAAATTGCAGGAAAAACTGATCTCAAAGACCAATATCACTAAAAAGTCGGTTAATAGTAGTTTCCCGATGATATTGTATAACTCGTAACTAGCCCTTCCAAATTACTAGATTTTTATAATTGATATCAAGCACAACAGGAAACACGAATCAAAGCCATCACAGGCAAAAAAAGTAGAAAGTCTAAAAGGACTGTTTACGAAACATATCTGCCCAAAGTAAACCAACTATATCAATTATCACTCTTAAAGCAAGCAGTTTTACATACCACCTGATGAAGTCTTCTGTGCATCCAGCATTAAACTTGGCTGTATCAAATCCTGGGTTGTATTCTAAAAAATAGAACAGATGAATCAAAAATCACCCATAAAATAAAATGCAGCATCACAAATGAACATTTATAGACAGTAAAAATGAAAGAATAGCATGAATAAGATGGAAGTGTATTGCAGTCCGACAAAGTGACGAGAATTACTGACTACTGACCTCAGCATACTTTTAACTGACTTAACAAGTTCCATGAGTTGAATTTTGGACTCTCTGCTTGGTGTTTTGATGATTTTTGTGTCAATTGGCATCGCATGGTATGTTGTTCTGGATGCATTGACTTGAAACATTAAAGAGTAAATGACACCACAGGTACAACTTATGAGGTGGGTAACTTTAACCTGTCTAAATGGTTTGTGTAGGTAAAAAAATTGACAAAAAGGAGCATGCACTGGCTGGGGTACCCAACATGGGTATATGCCTAGCTTTGATCCACTCTTGTTATAATTCCCTAGCTAGTCAGACAGATGATTTGAATGTTTTGCTCATGGTGCTAGATAGAGTCATGCATATCATTATTCTGATTATCTGTGTTTTGTACGTTAAATTCCAGAGGAAGATGGTGTAAACGTAGTGGCTGGCAAATTAGTGCTATGTGCATGCAGACATGGCATGGTTTCCGATTTTGACATGTCATGCATAGTTTAAAGAAATTTCCTTTCAAATTTTAGCACATTTCAAGTTCTATAGGTTTAACCACCTCAATACTTTACTAGTTCTTGTACCTGTGGTGCATTTTACTCAACATTAAATTTAGGGATGACAGCACCTCTAAGCAATGAACATATGATGAAATGAAATAGTTGCTAATTTACAGTTAATCACATATATAATTTGTAGGAATAAGAGCCATTGGAAAATACAGATAAAAACACTTACTTTGGACTTATCAGTCATCATGGACATATCATTAGCATGTGCAATCTTCACATGTGATTTCCTTGCATCAGTAACCTTCTCCATTGGCACTTGAGGGTCAAATGCAATAGCATCCCTAGTTGCATGAGTTGGAAGCTTCTGCGTGTTAGTGTTGCCAGGAACATTTAGTATCTTTTCAGATGGACTTCGTCCTGAATCAGCATGCGGCCCCTGCGCTATTAATCTTCTGCCTCTTACTTCAGAAGCTCCTCTTACATAGCCAGTACTAATGACTCTTTACCTCCACTAGCAGGCAATGCACTTCGGCGAGAACCCAATCCATTACACCTAACTGCACTGTTGTGACCATACTCATCAATATTGGGAATAGAAACAGTAGCTTCCTCTGTTCTCCGATCACGCATGTAAACATCGCTGCCACCAAGTTTATTTCTTTCATAAAATTCAACTTGATTTTCTGCTTGTATGTTATCTATATTCTCATATTCTTTGCCTTCAAGATCTTGTTCTCTATGAGCAGGTGGATGTTCAGTAGAATTTATTCTGGGCATTCTGCCCAATCTACTGAAAACACTTCCCGAAAAGCTATCCTTGACAGTATCTTCAGCAGGCTCAGCTGCAGCTCTTAGTGCTGCTGTGGCACCTGGTATTCTCAAATCTGAATTTGTTTTCCGTAACCTAATATGAGAAATACCAAGTGTGGAATCTGATGCCAATGTAGACACTACAGATCGAAGTCGCTTGGAACCTGGTTCTGAACTAGAAGTATCTGGCTGCACAGTTCTGACAGCATCACGAACAGCAAACTGAAGAAGCCGGCGTGGCGCACCAACAACTGGATGAGATGGCCTCTGGAAAAGTGTAAAAAGTATTATATTATAAAAAAAGAACAAGGAAAGGACAGGGGAAATAAGGAAGTTTCATCCATTAACAAATCTTACAGCAGTTATAGATCACATAAGTAATGGTATAATAATAAGCACACGACCATATTTTGAAATCGAAAGACATTAGAATATTATCAAAAATAACAAAGAAAAAAGGGCAGGGCAGAAAAGGAAGCTACTTCCATTGAGAGAATTTACAGAGCTGTTAAAATATATGTAGTTGAGGACAAGCTAATTAGTTCATAAAAATAAAGTAATTACCTTGTCCTAAACATCACGTAAAAAACAGAATGAGAAATAAAGAAGATAAAGAACACAGCCATTGAACCATATTTTCCTTAAAGTCGGCCAAGCACTAGATTTCTCAAATATATAAATATTTGATTCACAGATTATCCTCACCTCTTATGAACACCTAACCCCCAACATGACTGCATATCGACATGGAATCAATTTCTACGTGACCAGAATGGCAGAATTACCATTTGTGGTAACAGTCAGTTTTGACATCAATCTAGATTCAAATGTATGTTAAGCATCTACTTGCATAGTTTAGATACAGGGTTCCAAAATACTCCCTCCAGACACAAATAAGTGATCTTTCAACATTCGCATGATCTTCAAAACTCAACTTACTAGTATATTTTATCATAAAGATAATCATAAACAGAGTAAAAGAGTAATCTTATGAAACCACATTTCAAGACAAATCTACTCATATCATTTATTTGTGACTAGAGAAAGCACATGCTATAAAATGGAACAGAGGTTGCATATCAATAATGGTAGCTGTTATCTTCTTGCTAGTAGGACCTAAAACCTGCAGCCTGGAACTTTGAAAGCTGACCATGTACTGCCTTTATTAGGACAATGTGATGAGCTTTCACCCTTTCCTTTGGACTTGCACAATCTGGTGTGTATGTTATAATCGGTTATAGGATTTCCGTTATTGGGACAAACTACAATTTTTTAGTGGAACATTCAAATTATATTGGGACAGCCACACAGAAAGGGAAAATGCAGATATGCTATTGGCACTTAACAGAATGCAATGACTTGTATACACCCCCAAGGTTTTATTTATGGCTTCACCAGAGATGAAAACATTATGTTCTAGTTATAAAACCCAAACGGACAACATGTGGTGTAAACAGGGAAATGCACTCTGTTCTTTATGTACACAGTAATATTGACACAGAAATAAAAATCTATCGCACTGTACGAGTTTAGCATATTTTGAAGAATATAAGAGAGTAAGGGACACAAAGATAGGCATATTCATATGTTTTCATATGAGACCATCTGTTATGAAAAACCATTAGCAAATGCATATACAAAATAAAAAGAAGAAATGGAAGATACTGTGAATGTTGCTTAGATATGCAAAATAACAAGCATGAACTAAAAGAGGATTAGAAACCTTGGTAGGCCGCACATCTGCGTCTCTGTTCCTCTTCCTGTGGCTATGCATGTCAGGAGAGCGCCGTCTTATAGAATGTGATTTATGAAAAGCCCTTTCATCTGCATGTGGTTCATGAAAATCTGTTTCCTCTGCATGAGAAACATTGGCTACAACGCTTTTAAGAGGAACTGCTTCTGATTGACCTTGACCGATTGTTCCCCAATCTCTTTTTTTTGATTACCCCAATCTCTTTTTTGATGGGTTATCGCTGTCTTCTGGGTTTCAGGTTCAGGTTCATGATTCACTTGTATGCTGCTTGTCACACTGTGAACAGGCAATCCTCTGGCAGCACTGCGAGTGCTTCTAGCATCATCTTTAGAAGAGGCAGCTTTAGGCTGGACATATAGGTGCAAATTTGAGGACAGATGATCCCACAACCTGCAAGAGTGTGCACAAATTCATAGTGTTGTCAGAGGAAATGCATGGCACATGAAAAGAAAATGAAACAGGAAAGGTTGAGGTGAACGAAGATAACCAGGATACAAATGCATCATTGTCATCGCCTAAAAAAACCTGCAGCTCCTTGGCAGCTTCATCCTTGCGCCTCCCATTTCTTAGCAACACTACAACATACTCCTGAGCAACAACAAGATATAGATAGATAATCAATAATGTGGGCTACGGATTTGCCACAGCGAGAAAAGAACAAGGCTAATACCAACAATATATATTGTCCATCACAATACTGAAAACTGAAGGAAAGCAACAAGTACTTTAACCTCCACTCCGGACACATCAGAGGTGCTAAAAGGTGCACAACAATTCAAAACCAACGTGTAGGCATAGCTGATTGCATAGGCAGCCAAATGCCAGCTATCCCCACTACACAATCCAATATCTAAAACGTGGGGTGGGGGATTGTGTGCCTCCAATCTCCAGAGCATATGAAGCACGCTAAACCCCCTCACAACCTGCCCACAGCCTACGATCCTAAAGGAAAGCAATACCCAATATCCGATTCGAAACGAGATTCCGCAAAATCCAGAGAACTGAGTCGCGCGCCGCCCGCTACTTAACCGCATTCCGCAGACGGCATGTGCGACGCTAGGGTTTTAGCAACGGATCGGGTACCGCGCCGCGCGTGTGGGAGTGGGAAGAGGGAAGGGGGGTGGGGGAGCGCTCACGTCAAGGGTGTCGTCGGAGTAGTCGCCCATGAGCTCCCTGAGCTTCTCCTTGACGCGGTCCTGCAGCATCGTCACCCCTCGCCGGTGAAGTTCGCCTTGAACGTCCGATCCTCGCCGCCGTCCATGGGGAACCCTAGCGCCGCCGCCGCCGCCCCCTCCCGCCCCAGCCACAGCCCCACCACGGTTCGAGGCGGCGAACGTGGCCGCGTGGTACGGTGAAGCGGCGGGGAGGGAGCGTGTGTGGGCGGATGGATACGGCGGCACCCGAACGCGAGCGGCGTCGGGTCGGGGTCTGGAGTCTGGACCGTCGCGGGGACGGTCTCGTCCCCTTGTGCGGTGCGGCCGTGCGTGCGCGTGTGGGGAGAGAAGGGAGGTTGCTTGCTTCGGTGAGGTTCTCTCGTGCGATTTTGGGCCTCATCCCTGGACGAACTGATCGGCGGCATCCGGGCGGGTCTGGTCGCGGGCCAGCGTGATAACCGCCAGTACCTTGGGCTGTGGCAAACGAGATTTATCAGGCTGGGCCGGCGGTTCCGGAGTTGGGTTTTCCTTAGTTTAGCGGGCCGTCCGGGCGGAAAAAATTGGGTGCAGGGCTCATAAACGACACGTGGAATTGTCTCCCACGGGCCAAACCGGTCTAGCGGTATCTAGGCACGCCTGAACGTGTAAACGATCCAGCCGGGCCCGACAAAACCAAAAGCTAGTATTTAGGTTAAAAAAACTCATTTTCGTGCGAAACAAAAAAAAAAAAAAAGAATACCACCATATGCGCGTGTGTTTTTTATGACAAAGAAAACACATGAATTTTTGACCGGCTGACATGTGGAGCCCCCTACTGAATCCGTTCCTTCTGACGTGCATCATGCCCCCTCAGCGCCCCGATGCGCTACGGCCTTCCACCGACGACCGCGGAGCCACACAACAAACTTGGGGGTTGGGGTGGCGTGGGGGGTGGGGACGCTGGTTAGGCTTGGTCCCTGTTTGTTTCCGCGGCTGCGGGCGCGCGTTGCCTAAAATCGCGATGGAGAGAAGCCAGGATTCCGTCGCTTCACGGATAAGCGGCGTTTCAGTTCATTTCGTCGCTTCATTTGACTGCGGCGTTGCGCAAACGCTGGCGTCCACCCGCGGCGTTTGGCGGGATTATCAGCGTTGGGCCACCCACGAAGCGAGATGCGGAAACAAACAGGCCCTTGGTTGAAGAACAAATTCCCTTAAAAATGCCTAGTACTAGCATGTGTGTTTAGCATCCAAAAATTTGACTAAAAAATTTTAGGCGGATGGGACATGCATGTCACCACGTCGTCTGTTGTAGAAGACGTTTCGTTTGTTAGTGATAAATATTAAGAATCGTCTCACAATGTACATCTAAAAGTGTAATTAGGCCTCGTTTAGATGGCAAAATATTTGTCAATTACACTTTGTTCTAACTCCTCCTCTGTGTATCACTTTCGTTTGTATTTGGTAAACATTGTCCAATCATGGACTAACTAGGCTCAAAAAGATTTGTCTCGTGATTTACAACCAAACTATGTAAGTAGTTATTTTTTACCTACATTTCTTTGCTTGAACATATGTCTTTTGGTGTATTTAATGTGATGTGATGGAGAGAGGGTCTAAAATTTGCAATTTTTTTGGCAAAACTTTTAGCCATCTAAACAAGGCCTTAGTTTATTTTTTTACTTACATTTCGGTACTTTCGATACATGTGCCGGCATTTTGATGTGATGGGGAATCTTCTTTTGCATAGTGGAATTTGGGGAGAAATTTTAGGCTCTAAACACACCCTATGTAAGAAAATTTTAGACTAGCAGCTCGTTCGACAGACCTGGCTGTGCTGAATCTGGCTGGGCTGGAACTGAACCAGCCAGCCAATCAGATCCAGCCAGCAACCCCACCTGCCTGCCAGCCATCCCCAGCAGCCAACTCAACCAATTTAATTTCAAAAAATGGCGCTAGCTCCATGCCACCATCCAGCACCCACTTAACCAATTTAAATTTAAAAAATGGCCCCAACAGTTACCAATTCAAGGCAATCCATAGACAACACATTAAAAACGGGAAGGAACGGAGGGACGGTCGTGGGATGTACCTTTCGGCGTGCGGCCGATGGCACGGGTTCCGCGACAAGCTGCGGCGGGTTCGGCGGCGGCCGGAAGGTGAGGGCGGCGGCGACGGGCCTTCGGGACCGCCGCCCCGAGAGCTAACCCTAGGAGTGGTGTGCGTCGCGAGGGGATGAGTTTGTGTCGGGCCGTCATTTTTTTTATTTGAGCGGAGCGTTAGCCATCAGTGCTCACTCCTTGGTGGTGAATCGGTGGGCATGACAGCCCGAGCAGGTTGGGTGACCAACCCGGACAAATCCAGCCCGGACCGGTAGATTTTAGCTTGACCGGGCCACCGAATCGGGTCCTAGGAGGGGGGGGCAAGGCCCCGCCTTGCGCCCCCTCTAGCTTGGCCTACATGCTTCGACCGGCCCCTGTTGGGAGATAAAGGCCTTGTTTGGGACCGCAATAACTCGCTTAAAAGTTGAGCAACCTTATCGATATGAGAAATCTAGTGACCGGCTCGCTCGCCGCCGGTGCGCGCCACTCCCACCATGGCCGCGAGCTTCGAGGCCGGCCTCGTGCGCCCCCACGGCCGGCGCCCTGCTGCCTCGCCCGGCCACGCCTCCAAGCTCGCGGCGCCCTCCTGGCTGGCGCGCCGCCCGCCCGAGCCATCCATGGGCCGGGGTGGAGCGACTAGAGGGGCATGTGCGGGAAGTCGCTTCGCTTTTTTTTAACGCGAGCCTCGGGCTCGGTTTTGGAAATGTAGTGCTATGGAGAATTTTTGGGCGTTTGCGTTCTCGGTCGCCAGGAATAAGCAGGCCGAACCGTTTGGCGGGATTAATCGGCTTATTTCGCGTTTAATCTGAGCTAACGCGGTCCCAAACATGCCCAAAAACACACAATTTTTGTTGTGCTGAAATCGTGTGTTTTGTTTCCAGAAATCACGTGTGCTCAATCCAAAAGAACACACAAGTTGTAGGTAGCAAGTAGCAACAATAAAAAAATCACTGACTTTATGAAAACCAGCTAGAGGAACACCTAGCTTAGTTTATTGAAAACCAGCTAGGGTTGCTAAACACAAAATATACACAGAGGTCCATGCATGGGAGAACATTTTCCTTATTTGTTTGCTACACCCTAGTTGTTCGTATCTATTTGTTACCTTTTTTCTTGACATGATCATCCTACTGTTCCCTTTAAGTGTGGTGATGGGATGAACAGTAAACCCGTTAAGATCCAAGACACAAATCACTGTTCAAACTACAGTACGACCCGATAAGCTACAGTAACGGGTTCTTATGAACAGTATAAATCGGGTTTTATAAACAGTAAAATCCAATAGGCAACATTTGCGGGTTTGTATGAACAGTAACGGATCGGGTTTATGAACAGTAAAACCCGAACAGTACAGCTCATTAGCGTCATGAACAGTACCCATCAGCATGAAAATACTACGCGCACCCAATAAACGTACACCGACGAGTAAAATTCTATTTTCCATGCAACAAAAAAATTCCAACAAAAATCCTAAATAAACTACGTATACTCCAGACTCTATCAAAGCTCTTACATTCCAGTTTAATTAATCTAATTCCAATAACTAATTCCTAAGTTATAACCCCCATAGTAAATCCCTACTAACTCCAAATTGCATATTAGTCTCTAAATTTTTACCCCCATCCTCTAACACTTTTCTAAACAATTTCCCCCACTTGCCGTTAAACATTTTTTCAGTACCGCCTCCATTAAAAAAAAAAAAAAAATTGTCACTTCCCAAGCAAACAATTCTACTGTAAAAAAAAAAAATACTACAAACAAATAAATAATGATAATAATTACTATAAACTTCGCCAAACTTTAGTCAAATCAACCACCATGATTTCCGTGATTCCATCCACCGTTAAACATTTTTATTACTCTACAAAAAGAAGTTCCAATACATTATATTTTCCCCAAACAAAAAAAAAAAAAACACACATAGATGCTAATCCTACTATAAACTTGCCAAACTTTAGTCAGGGTCAACCCGCACGATTTCCATAGTTCCATTTACATAGCTCACGCTTGCTACCCGTGCAAAAGCACGGGGCCACATGCTAGTTTTCCATATCTGTGTAATATATACTTTTTCTTTTTACAGCGAGCCAATAACAATGTCTGTTGTATTCACGAACAGAAGTTTTCTTGATAAACAATCTATTGGCGCAAAAGAAAATGAAGTACTGCTGACCCTTAACCTTAGAAGCATATATTGGGTGCTAAGTATACTATGTGTAGCGGAGCTGTTACTATGTGCTAATAAGTACTGTTTGGATGGACTAGAGTGAAAAATCGGTTGATTAATTAACAACTAGGCCTATGTATGTGTGATGTATCCAAACATCGCCCTAGACTCATCACGCACGCATGAGAGACGAGACACATATATGGTGTGTGCTTGTGTTGCCATCCACCTTTCTTAGCCACAGTTCGTGCTAGCATAGCATTGACCTCCAATCAAGTGGCTAGCTACCTGCTACGGTGCTACCTGGTGGCAAGAGCTCCCAGTCAGCCAGGATCCACGAACAATCAACCGGCGTCCACAAGCTCACAACCCACTTTCCAAAAGCGCACGATCACGCGGTGCGGCCCGTGAACCCCCAACCAAAAATCCTCGTCTCTCCGAGGGGGAGAACCACCAGATCGCACCGGCCTTTCTACGGTCCTACTCGTAGCTTTCACTGCAAGTTGCGACTCGGAGGCAGCCATGGTATCTACTGTGAACTTGCCGACTTGCTCAGTGCATTAGCAGTCTAACAGCTCGCCTGACCAGCGTATCAGGGACTGGGAGATGACTGATGAGTTGTTTTCGGCTGTGATGTGAGGAGCAGCCCTCCACTAAACCTTGTCAGCATTTCGCGAGTGCCCTGTCCCTCCCCACTTCCCCACCAGGCCTGGTGCCTCGCTCTCACCTTTGTGAGAAAGGACTCTGTCCAAGTCCGTTTAACCTTGTTGCAAGTTGCATTAGCTTAGACGAAGCGAGACCAATCTCGTGTGTATAAAACGAGACATGGCTTCAATCAGGCTCTGCAAGAAGCTCGCTAGCTGCTGACGACTCGCAAGATGACAAGAGAAGAGCACGTAGTTGTTCCTGCCATATGAGCAGGTGAGCTGGAGCCAAGAGCTAGCTAGCAAGCGGCACCGATCGAGAAAGAGAAGTGAGGTTGGCTTGCTTCTCTTCTGTGCCAGTAGTTCTTTTAGCTTGTGCCCTGGGCTTGGCTATGTGGGGCGGCGGCGTGCTGTCGCTGGTGCGGCAAGGCCTGCTGCGGCGCCGGCCGAGGCGGCGGCGGACGACCGCGCGGGTGGTGGACGAGAGCGCGCTCGGCGAAGCCGTGGCGGACGCCGCCGGCGACGTGGTGGCGGCGCGCGGAGGTGCCCCCGCGCACGCGGCGATGCCCGGCGCCCAGCTGGCCAGGGCGGTCCTGGCGATGGCGTGGGGCGCCGTCCGCCTGGACGGAGGCGGCCGCGGCGCGGAGGAGGCGTGGGCGGCGGCGAGCGGGTGGCGCCCGGCGCGCGCGGCTGACGAGGTCGAACACCTCATGGTGCGCGAGAGCCTGCGCTACGTCATCTACGCGTGATTAACCGTATCTTGCACCAGGAGTTATATACAACTGTATAACAATATAGAGTGTCATCGCCATCAAGTTATTCTGCTCTCTCTGTGCATGATTACTGCTGATTACGTAGTTCTTTCGTGGTTCGGATTAATCGAGGATTCCCTTCTCCTCGGGCCTTCGCTACGTCTTCACCGCTTGATTTCGCGAGACAGTGAGATCAGTTCTCAGATCATCATACCAGCAACAGATCAAGCCAGAGGAACGACTGCAAGTCTGCAAACAGCAAGCCCGGCTATGCTGGCACTGGCCATCCTTCCCGGCGGCTCGGCCACGAAGGGATTAATTACAAAGGGGCCACCGGTCATGGCTCATGGCAGGTTAATGGCCAAGTTGCTTACCTTTTGTGAGCAAAAGAAGATGACGACAGAGATCACACAAGTATTAAAAAAATTAAAAAAAAAAAGGATAAGATTTTACGGTCAAAAGGGAGCTAGGCGCAAACCGAACATCTCCTTATCACGTGCATGTGGCTGTCCATCACTGTGCTTATCATGAACAGAGTGCTTGCCGGTGATAAGATCAGAACCAACCAGATTTGGAGGTCGTTTTCGGCCATGGAAAGATGATGGGTCATGAATGGACTAGTTGCCGATCGAGGTCCTCATACCATGGAGTCATGGACATCATGCAATGCCATCCTTCGCCCGGCCATTCAGTATCCAAAGAAGACCGGCATTCGGTTCCTATTAGGCTGTGGCGATCAGTCACCTCTGCAGTTGAATCACTGATTTTTTTTTTTTTGAAAGATCCGGTTTTCCGGCTTTGGTTATATTAAGAAGAATAGAGTTTACAACAACACCACCCGCATGTAGCGGGACCGCTCTGAGGGGCAAAGCACCCACGCCAAACAAAGAGTGAAACGACAACCCAAATAAGAAACTAAGTGCGGAGACACCAAGCCTATTCTAACTCCACAAAGAACGCCTTCGGCAAAGGTTACAACGCACGCGAACGCCGCCGTTGCTCGTCCAAGACGGACCGGGTTTTCACCCGTGGAGAAAACCGGGGGCGCGACGCCCCAACGGGGGGAAACGGCGCCCGCAGGCGTCGCCGTCGCCAGGCAAGCCGCCCAAGAGACCCCGATTCAGACCTCGGCTTAGGATCCCGGACTTAGGGAAACACCACCGTCGTCCACCACCGGTCGCCCTGTTGAAGCCCCGCGAGAGGGGCTCGACGCGCCGGCCGCACAACGCCCGCAAAGCCGCGCCAGCCACCCCCACCGCTAAAGCGACATGTCAAGAACCGGCCATCACACCGCCGCCAGCGCGTGTCCACTAGCCGCATCGGCAGCCGCTTCGTCTTCGCCTCGCCTCGATCATGGTCGCGTGGCCTCCGCAGGCGGCTCAACCTCGGGAGCACGAACCGACAATGGTCGCTCTCACCGGGGAGCCCCCGCGGACTACCTCATTCCCCCTTCCACGCCACGCCGGAGCGCAGCGGGCGCCGGCGATGGGGAAGAGCTCGCCGGCCAAGGCCATCGGGGGAGGGGTGACAGAGAGGGAATCACCCCCCAACGCCCGAACAGCCCACCGACCACCACCGAGCCGCCACACGCAGCCCGGCCACCCTGTGCACCGGATCGGGAGATCCGGGCCCCAAGGCCCGCCACGCCATGAAGAAGACGGAAGAGAAGGTACCCGCCGTCGGCTCGCGGGCGCCACGCCAAGCCCATGAGCCCTCGGATGCAGGAGAATCCGGGCCCGAGCCTTGAGTGCCGCGCCACCATGGCCGGCGCCGCCGGAGCCGCCCCCCGCCCACGGGGCAGTGGATCCGCCGCCGGGCGCCAGATCCGCCGCCTAGGCCCGGAGAGAGCAAGCCGCCCAATCAGCCGCCGCGCGACGAGGAGGAGGACGGGAAGAAGCTCGACGCGAGAGGCCCGACGCCCCGCCGCCGCCCCGCCGTCAGGGCCATCGGGCGGTGCCGACGCTGAGTCGCCGCGCCACCTCGCTGGCGCCACGCCGCTCCGGCGCAGGGCCGCCGACCGGGCGCCGCCACACCGCCGAGAGGAGGACCCCGCCGCCGCCTTCCCGGGCGGATCCTTGCGGCCTTGCCGGCGGCGGGCTCCGGCGACGGCGGCGGGGAGGGAAGGTCTAGGGGCGGCGCGGCGGCTAGGGTTTCCCCGTGCCGCCCGCGTGGGGCGACGCGGGGCTCTCGCAGACTGTTCCCGCACCTTCACATCGAATCACCGATTCGCTAATCACCGGTACCGCAAGTTCCGGCAAAGCTCACAGAAACGACACGGATGAGCAGGCGAATTGATTGCAAGGGCAAATATCGCCACACCGAACCCCGGCAGACGAATTCTTAAGAGAACTCATTGACACCGTATGCCAACTTAACAAGCGGTCGGGTTAAGAAAAAACACACCTATTGAGATTAGTAAGAGATCACAAGTCCATCCGAAACGTTTCATGTGACAGTCACACCATCATAATTGTAGCGGGGTTGTCGCAGTTTTTTATATTCTCGGCCTTCGAGAACCCAACAGATACGGAGGGCACACGGCTCATAGGCTTAGGCAGATTGCATGCAACTATGCAATGCGAGTTGCTTACCACATGACCATAGCTTTTTCTTTGTGAGTATTAGATGATGACAAAGTCTTTAGATGACAAAGTCATTCGGGTTAGAATATGTGAATGCATGTAACTCTTGACTAAGCACCCTGCGAGGTGCCGTGTATTAGTCTTTGTAGACTCGGGATTAGTGGTCATCCAAACATCATGTAACTTGGCATTATAGGATTAGTGTTATCACGTTTCTACCCGATCATACGGCCGCACATCCAATAGTGATTTCAGTATTGAAGCCCTTCCCGAATAATAAAGCTCTTGGTGCCTTCACGCCGACCACCTCCTTATGGCACCATATAGGCCATGCCTCTCCGGCCGTCGTTGAGAAGATCTTGGAAGATCACAAACTTCCTTTTTCTAGAATTTCGAATAAGAACTTGATATGTGATGCATGCCAACGAGGAAAGAGTCATCGGCTACCCTATCCCAAATCCTCTAGTGTATCATCGCAACCTTGACTCTGTTGGCGGCACAACTATTATGTTAGTTTCATTGATGAGTATTCCAAATACACTTGGATTTATTTGTTGTGTCACAAATCCCAAGTCTTTGAGCGTTTTCAAAATTTTCAAAGCATGGTAGAGCGTCAATTCGACACGAAAAATCGTGCGGTTCAATCGGATTGGGGTGGTGAATATTGCTCTTTAAATTCTTTCTTCACACGTCTTGGCATGTTGTACACCACGTGTCATGCCCCCATCCTCATCAACGAGAATGGGTCTGGCTGAGCGAAAAACATAGACACATTGTCAAGGTTCGATGGAAGGCGCCGATAATCTCCTTATCGAGATGTGCGAGATGGAGTGTCACTTCTCAAAGAACACGGTCGACGAAATCCCAAAGAGACTCCTTGGAGGTTTGCTTGATTTGCTCCGACTCCCAGATTGTACGGGCGGGAAGTGATCCCCTTGAAGTTGGAGATATGAATCGGTTTCCTTAATGACTCATGGAAGCATTTGTCCTCATACAACGAACATGGTATGTAGTTTTGTTTTACGTGCAGTTTTTGTTGTTATTTCATCATTTGCTCTATATGCTATTATCTTTTAATTGGACAATAATTCCACTACGAAAACTACTATGGATGTGCTCACCAATTGTGAGGTAGCATCTTCTTTACGTTCATTGATGAGAAGCAATCTTAGCTTTTTTTCCCTGTCATCTTAAATTATGACTATGTACATATCTTGGTTTGTTATGCATAATGGTATATTTTTTTTTTTGTCAGTCATGGGTGAAGGCATGGAAATGTGGAGATAACAACTTGAAGAAGCAAAGGTTATTAAGTCTTCTTATTCAAATATTTTGATAGTTTACATTTATTTCAGCATTTCTTTGATATCTCATCCGAGACTATACCCTTGATCATCATGCATGCGGTTTTAGAAGAAACAGACAATGACCTATCTACTTGGTGAAATGGACCATTGTCTAGGCTGTGATATATTTTCTACCTCACTATACGGTTACGATGGTATCGATTACATTCATGGAGGAGGTAAGAATTATTCTTTAATCTACCTTTTGTGATTCCTTGTGTTAGATTGAATGACCAACCTTGTGTGTCAACAATGGCGGATATTGGCAGATAAATGTGTAGTCGAGCCAACTGTGATGCTAGTGAATAATCATGATATATACCTAATTAGCTTGCGTTCCATCAAATGTGGCGGGGGTATCAACACGTGGCGGTGTGGTGGTGCTCTTGACCCCTTTACTTATCCTATGATTTTATTTTGAGTTTAACCAAAGAAGTTTTCTTCTTGCTCAAGTGATCATTCAACACTTTGTTCACTTGTGACAAGATTTGTCATTAGCATTTCAATTTTTTTTACAATGATGAAGTCGATGGAAGCGAAAGGCTCCGGCTTTTTTAAATGGCTTTTACGGTGATTTGAATCACTCCAATTTGCGAGACAGCGGTTAGAAGCTTGATGCACTACACTTTTCCTCATGGCCATTACAAGCTCATCGATGCCGGACGAGCTCGGGCATCCTCCGTCGCTCCATTGAGGCCGCCCGTCACGCCATCTCCGCGCTCCCGACGCCCACGGCGCCAACTTCTCCATCCACCGCCTGGCGCCGGAGTGCTTCTGGTCATCTTCCCCACGCAACGGACTATGGATGTGGCGTCACGACTTTGCGGGCGTCTCCACCTCCCGGTGGCGGCAGAGGTGGCCGGAGTGCTCTCCGAGCTCGTGGCCTTCGAATCACAGCTCCCCGTTCCGCCCTCCCGGGATCCGATGCCATCTCAAGGAAGATCATGACGCACGCTGGTCCAAGGCCCTTGACCACCGCCACGGCGCCGCTCAAGACCTAGCGGCGGCGGCCACACAGTGACGTGGCACGCCCCCTCCGCCCGCCCGCCCCCCGCCCCGCGCTTCGCTCTCCGGCCGCGAGCCGAGAGCTGGAAGCAAGGTGGGACTCACCCAAGCCGAGGTGAGTCAAGTACCTATAGCGAGCTGAGCCGGACCCTCCGAGTCGGTCGCCGAACTTGTCTTGGGCTGCGGCATCCAACCCACCCAGGCCGCCAAGGAGAACTCGATCTCATGGCCGCGGCTAGGCCGGTTAACAATGCCGGCCGGCGTCGCTAAGCGTCAAGTGGTCATCTTTTAGGTTGTCTCTTTGACGTATATAATAATCCCTCCCCTAGAGTTGTAACCTCGTGTGCGCGTGCCCGGTTGGCCTGCGTTGTAACAAAACCATCTATTTCTTCTTAATACAATGATGCGCATCTCAAATGAATGCACGATGCTAAAGGGGAATAGTTCAAAGAAGAGGCAAATTAAGATATAGGATTTTCCATGACCTTGACACTACCTCCAGCGGCCGTGACTGCCGTGGCGTACGCTTGAAGCCATTGCGCCAGGTGGATCTTGTCGTCGTACTTCTCTATGCCCGTCATCTTGAAGTTTCGGGCCAAGCTACCATGGCGGAGCCTCCGGGTGTAGCACTTGGAAGCTTCTTGGAACTCTACCTCTTCATCGGCGTCGTATCCCGAACTGTAGTTGTCGGCGGTCTCATGCCACCGATTCCGGTTGATCACTTCTCTAGCGTTGAAAGGGCTGTGACTTTGCTCGTCTTCTTGATCTTCTGCGCCGAGGTCCGCCACGCGGTGACTTCTGCCTGCTCGGCGGTGAGAGACCGACGCCAGGTCGCCGCAGAGGTCGCGCCTCTGCGAATGTCATTCACTTGGCAAAGTGAGCGGCTTCCACCATCTTCGCATCCTCTTGATGTCGGGTCGTTGCCCTTCGCCGTAGCATCATGGTAGCGGCGGCGAGGTTGGCGCTTGAGTGCGAAAGACACTTCGTTCATAGGCTTGTTCGAAGTCGTCTTAGAGGTTGCGGCAGTGAGGCGGGTGCCCGCCGCATTCGCCGCCTCTTCGCTTCAAGGATGATGCAATTATCCGTGCGGCGCGTCTCGCGGTTTTTATTGGCCCTGATGCGCACATGACGTCGTTTAGAGGTTTCACCCTCCACTATCCTTTCGTCGTCACCGATGGCGATTTAGAAATGTGCGCCTGAGCAGAGACGCTGGGGCGCCGGAGAAGCTTCATCGAGAGAGTCCGCGCGCTTTATCTTCTAGCTCTTTTGGGATGTCAGACAGGTTCTCGTCGGGGAGCTCGTGGATCTCGGCCATGTTGACCACGAAGTTGGTGGCCGAGTCCCCGAGCATGGAATTGTCGTGGTACTACTCAACGAGTAGTCTGTAGAGAGTTCCGCTGGTACGACGTGGCAGAGTTATCGGTGCCGAACAAAATAGGAGCCGGAGTGATGTCGGTGGAGACGTTCATGCTCGGCGTGGCCAGATTAGATCTGGCCTGAAGGCGTGAGATGATTCTGGGAGTGTCCAGTAGTCGCGTCCTCAGAGGACGGCTGCAGATCTTGGGGGCCGAGGTGGTCGCCTGGTCAGCAGGGACCAGGGCCACAACCTCGGTGTCGTTGTCGCGAATGGTTTCGATCTGGAGGACTGACAAGAGTCCGGGAGGTGGCAGCCCCGCATTGGATCCGTGAGCCTTTGGCGATGAATGATGGGACCACCTGGAGAAGTGTCGATGACGTTGCCATTCTCTACTCGACGATAGGGAGGTCGGCGACTCGGCGCCGCATTGTTGAAGTAGTCCCCGATCAGATTGGATCTGAGCGGGGCTTGGCCGTAGATCATGCAACCATCCGACATGTTGGGGGTCATGACACCGCCGTACACGGATGAGGCTGTATGCGACAGCGACGAAGATTGGTCGGTGCGGCGACACCCTCGGCCGGTGAGGACGACGATCGGGGTGTTGGCGCAAAGCGAGACGGCGGTTGGGGTAGACCACCGTCGTCAGCGACGTAGATCCTCTTTGATGGTCGAGGGCGGCCTCGGCGAGGGCGATGCACACCAAAGAGACCTTGGTTGGAGCGATCGAGATACTCGTTGAAGTCGTCGTTGGGGTTGACCCTTGGCGTGTAGCGGGGAGCGGGGCCTCTCAGCCCTCTAGAGGATGCGCGGGGGAGGGGTTGGACCCGAACGGAGAGCCATCTAGTACCGTGGTCGGAGAGGTCGGTGCAGCCGGTCTTCGGATGGCGACGGCGCCCGGCGCCGCGTCGTTGTCATGAGAAGTCCCGAGGACCCAGCGGCTGGAGCCGGGACCACCGCTATCGACGGTCGCAGATGGATCTACCCCGACACCCAAGTGATCCGGGCGCATGGTGGTGAGATCTCGATGGCGTGAGTCGGCGCAGCAAATGCGGCGACGATCGATGCCACCGGTGAGAGGTCGGCTTCCGCCGGTCGTGGCTGGGGCGGATGAAGCAGTCATGGAGCCAACGACGAAGGCAAACCAAGTGAGACGGATCTCGTGAAGCTTACCATCTTAATCGATATAGATCCGCGGCGCACACTCCTACCGGGCGCGCCAACTGTCGATGAAATATGGTCGGTAGTCCAGCAAGAGATACCCCCGACTGGTAGATTAGCCAAGGTGTGAGCAAGACCGAGATCGAGAGGGCAGCAGAGACACGAGGTTTAGATAGGTTCGGCCGCCGAGGCGTAATACCTACATCCCGTGTCGCCTATGTTATGAGTATCAAGTATGAGAGAGAGAGAGAGAGAGAGAGAGAGGTCCCCCCTACTAGCCTTATATAGCCGGGGTGGGGTAGGGTTACAAATACGATCTCCCAAGTGAAGGAAGTATACATCTGTTACGGATATCACGAAAAACCGAGGCCTATCCTAGCGGTCGGCACCTCCGAGGATGTCCTCCAGGGTTGTAACACCCCAGGTGTTAATTACTAGTTAAGCAATGGATTTGGCCAAAGACAAGTGTATTAGTTCATGGTCAAGTTGTCGGTCGAAAAAGACGTGAGGAAATCAGATTAGGAAACTATCCCCTTTGTCGGAAACCCCGGATTTCAAACCCTAGTTTGTCCCCTTTTATTTTATTCAAAATTTATCAAGATTTTGGGTATGGTCATTAAAGCATTTTGGTAGAGTTTCCAAAACTGAACAAAGTTGGTATTTTGAGTTTTCAAAGTTTAGTTCAAAATTTTCAAGTAATTTTGAATTTCTTTCAAACTCTATTTACCCCCCTTTTCTCTATTTCAAAATCTAAGCAAAATTTGAGAAAATTTCCAAAAGCTAGTTTGTAGATCTTGTTGAGATGAACAAAAGCTATGTACAAAGTTTTTCAAGTTCTTACATGATTTTAAAAAGTAATTTTGAATTCAAATTTCAAAATTTTGAGCTTCATTTCAAAAGTCATATTTCTAGGCTGAATTTGAAAATGCTCCAATTGTGAAAATTGTAGATCTTGAAAAATTAAGGCAAGTTGCTTTTTGGATATTTTTGAGTTCAGTTCAAATTTTGAGAGTAATTTGCAAAATTCAGCAAGTTAGGTTTGGGTTGCTAGCATTTCCGAGGGAGGGAAATTTCTTTCTTCTTCTTCCACGCTCATTCGCCGGCGCCCGCCGCCTCCCGTGGTCGCGCCTTCTCGCACCTCCCGCGAAGCCGGCTACCTGGCGAGTTCGCGAAGACGCGAGCCACGTCCCTCGACCCTCTTTTGCCCTATAAAGCCCCCTCGCCGACTGCCTGGCCGCTTTTTTCAAATCCACCGTCGCCGCCCGGTCACCTCCCCCGCCGCGCCATGCCGTCGACGTCAACCTCCACTCGCCCAAATTAGCCCTCGCCATCGAGCCCGCCCTCGCCCTGCGCACCTCTTGAGCTAGCTTGGCGCAGCCTCGCATCGCCGGAACGGCCGCGGCGCCGCTTCCGTCACGGCGGTCCGCCATGGCCGCCGTGAGCCGCCTCGCCGTGGCCGGCCGCCTCCCGCTTAGCCTCCGCCAAAAACCGACCACGCCACGGTCTTCCCTCGCATCGCGCCGCACCTCCTCAGCCTCTTCTCCGGCCGCAGCAGCCGCTATAACCCGCTCAACGGCAGCCGCCGCCACCGCTTGTCGCCGGCAAGACGTGGCGGGCTGGCCTCGGGTCGTCATGGGGTGAGCCTAGGGCACCACCAGCGCGCGCGTGGTCTCCCCTTTGTGCTTCTCCACCACTCCATCGCCGCCGTCGAGCCTCCTTTGGCCGGGAACGACGAGCTCAAAGCACCTCCTCCTCTGCTCCAACCTCGCAGGGACTTGGGTTGAGAATAGGAAGAAGATGAGGGGGCTAGGTGAGAAATCCTATGACTCATATGAATAGTGAATGTACTTGTTTGTAATTTCATAAAAGTCCGGGGGCCTTTTACAAAATTGCCAAGTCAAGGGGCATTGTTGGGGCGGCCTTTCACTATTCATGTGGACCGGTCTGGTACTTGTTCACTCTGGGCCAAATGACTTTAGGCCCAATGGCCTTTTCTTTTAGCAAATGTTTTATCAATTTCTTTTTTTATATGAATAGTATCTATTTTTGTTATTTTCATATAAATTCAAATACTTGCTTATAAATTCTGAAAATTTTTGTGTAGCCTTAACATGAGTATGTCTATCCATGAAAAATTTGAAACTTTGGTTTTGAATAGTTCTTGCATGATTTAAAAATACAAATTTTAATTGAAAAATGCATCTCCCTTGATTTTTAATAATTATTTTATTTACCCAAAAATCATGAAACTTTATTTGGTGCTGTTTTTATGAGATGGCCTACTTGTGGAAAAAAGTTTGGGGTCCATTGGAAAAAGTTAAATTATTTTCTATTTTATGCTTTAATTATTTAATTAGAAAATGAGATGATTAGCGACTTTCGACTTAGGTTTTTGAGTAAGTTTTGGGTTGTTTTGTGAACCCTAAACCGTACCACTATTAGATGGTCCTTGAGAGCTCCTTAGGCAATGGTGATGATATCTTGTAGAGTAGTTCAAGAAGTTGGTTTTGTTGGGTTGCAACTTTATCGTGAAGGAAAGTTGTACTCCTTTTGTTTATCCTTTCATGCATCCATCAAGCATCATATTTATACTACATCATGCTAAAGCATGCATCATCATCTACGTGTAGAGTATACGAGAGAGAGATGGTTCGTAATGATCAAGCTTGAGAGAAGATCCAGTCAACAAGGGTATTATCAAGTTTGACTTCGGCAAGAACCTTGAATCTAACTTTCCCCGCAAAACAGGCAAGCCCCGGTTGATTTAAACATTTCCTTGTGTTTTACAAAACTTTATATCACCTTTGCTTTATGCTTTGCATTAGGTGATAGGAGTTGAGTGACAACCTAATTGATGCATTACCATTCCTTGATTATTTCAATATCTACCTTGATAACCTGTTTTGCTAAAATGCTAGAATGCTTAGCCTGGCCGTACTAGTTAGACTTTTGAGTCCAAATGTGACAAGTCCTTATGATAGCCCGAAGAGGCTTTTGATGAAAAAGGATGCTATATGATAAAACCATCTTTGGGATATGGTGATAAAGTTGAGACCGGCCGTGTAATTTGCATTGAGAATGGAGTCTCGGTGTAGTATTTCCAAACTTGTCGATTAAAATTTGGAAACGTGTAAAGCAATGTGGATCGAGACTATGGAACGCAATTTGCGCCCGCCTCGAGGTCGTTGGACCAATGGCACGTCTGTCATGGGTGTCATCCCATCCTGATCGACCCTAGTTACGGCGCATACCCGGTGAAACCCGATCTTGGGGGTGTCAAATCGAAACGCATAAACCGCGCGACCGGGAGTGGAGAGATGGCGGGAGTACAAGATACCCCTGTGGGTTAAAGTCCCGGGACGAGGCGCATCTTATTCTCGGTGGCGAGGACGCGGTTCCGTTTTGAGTATCCGAGGAAAGGGTTGATATATGCAAGCTTAAGTGCTACATATGTCGTGGTGGAAAGAACTCCCCGGTGGGTTAATCGATTTCGAAATCGCCGTGCTTCTGATATGGAGACTTCGGTTTTCCGCTTACATTGAGGTTTAATTATGGAACGGTGAAGAAATGGAATAAGTGATGAAATTTCTACAAGTGTTTGCTATAGTGTAAGATCACCTAGAATATGTGAGAAACTTACTTGAAAATAAAATATTGAAAGTAAGGATTTACCATTAGTAAGCTTTTACGCTAAAAAGTCCTTGGTTCTTGCTAAAAGCCTTACCTTGAATCCTATTAGACCAAAGATTCCCGAAGTCTTCTCCTATTTTTCTTAGTCGGGTAAGTCTTGTTGAGTACTCCCGCACTTTCGGGGTTTGTTAACCCTTGTTGCGTGTCTTGACTTCGTCTTTGTTTAACCAAGGTTATGTCGGTGGACTCGACATGATCCGGTGTTCTCTAGTTCTACCTAGCTTCCGCAAATAAGTTAAGTTTACTCAAATGTAACTTATTCATAATTTATAAAATTAATGTTATTATTCTTCCAAGACTTTTCGATCTATATTTTTGTAACAAATGTTGTAATGTTGTAGCTACTCCTTTGTTGATCCTGGTATGAGTGGTGTAATCGTGGTTTCCGATGACACTTGGATGGCTTCTTAAGTTATTGGGTGCATCGCATCTGCTGCCGAGGGTTTTAAGACAATGACAAAAAAGAGGTGGACCCAAAGAATTAGGAGGTTACCTTTACACGGGTATCCCGCGAGGTCCGACGCCCGATGCCCTACTCCGTGATCCGGCCTCGCGGGCATGTGGGACCCGGGGTCATTCCCCACAACCATGACTTACAAGCGGCCAGTTAGGGGCAATCTACCGGGCAAAAGCAATTTTTAGTGGGGTTCATTTGGTATTTCTAACGTCACTAACTAGTAATGGCGTTTAGAAAGATATCGATGTTGCTTTCGTATAAAACTAAAAAAGAAATATTCATTGCGGTTCATAGCATATCCGAAAAGGTTGTCATCCCTATAGTTAAACTACTAATATGCAAGGAATAAAATATTCGTACTATGCCTTGATAACTTCTTAATAAGTAAATAAACAATTATAATCGGGTATCCGCAAGTTTACGTATATGAATATACCATTGTAGCATTTTAACCAGGAGTAAGAACCGGTGTTGAATTTATATCTACCACGAGGGAAAGAAGTCTTCTATCATGAATTAACTATGCATAGGTGCTAAACATCTTAATCATCTCTCGTGTGCAAAGCTTAAGTGTTAAACTTATCAATTAATTAAACAAGGATCAAAGTTCACAATAAAGATAATGATAAAGTTCTTGATAAATAGATTCAACCAAAGTCATATCTAAGTGGGCTTAAAAATAGAAAGTGTCAAAGCAAGTGGACGATAGCAATTCATAGGCTAGCTAGCATTAGAAACTCCAATATGTAACTCTAAACTATAAGTTAGGATCTACTCAATTAGTGCAATACATCTAACAATCATTGAAGAAAGACTAATTAAATCCGCATATGAGGACAGAATCCGCGGAAGACTAAGGCGAAACTTAGAACAACCCAAATAATATCATCCGCTAGGCCTACATACGGGGGATGGATTGCAAAGGACTCAATGGTTTGTCACCACCACACGATCTACCACACGACCCGGCACATAGGGTGCAAACGCGGGTAAATAAGATCTAATCACCACGATTACATCATCTCTACCACTCACCTTCCGATCTAGATGATGAGCGCTATACGAATCCATGCATGAACATAACAAGAATTCAACTATGCTAAACGTGTAATTAAAGTAAATACTAGAACAAATAATCTCGAATATAAACATGATCAAGATATTCATATTAAGAACGTGTCCGGAACTTGAAGACTACTTACAATGAAGAACTTACAAGAACGAGGCCCGATCTTGAGCCGGCCTCCGACGATCCGGAGCGGATTTCTCCCTTCCTACTAGTTCTAATCTTGATTGCTACTCTTCCTAAAGCGATGTTTCTCTGGCGTGGGATATGACTTGGATCTTGAAGCGTTGTTCTGAATTGAGAACTTGATGATCCGAAAAGGGGGTCTAGGGGTCTTTATATATGGGTCTTCTTCCGTCCCTTCGGCCGGCCAAAGAAACGATGTGGTACTAATCTCATGTTGGATCTTGATCCATCTCGTGCTTCTATCGACGCCCTCGGATCAAACCGACGTTAAACAACCGGTTTAGATTGCGTCTTAGAGGCGGTGGAGGAAGGTTCGGGAGACGGGGCTTGCTTGGCGGCCAAGTAGGGCCGATCGGCCCCATTATTGGGCCGATCGGCCCAGGGGGGTTCCCCTCCCGGGTCCCGTCGTGCGTCGTGGCTTACGGAGTCTTCTAGATGATGTTTTCTTAGGTGTCAAGTTTGGTCCACGTCGGGATTAATCCCGAGCCTTCTAGAGTCTTTCTGAGTTGGATTGCATTACGTCGCGTAGTCGCATTGGCTCCACTAACTCTCGCTTTTTCTCGTTTAGTCCCCGCAATTCACAACATTACCAAAACCGATGGAAATATGTTAGTGACACCCTATTCTAGGTTGTTATTATGATTTATACCCCTTTCTCATGTTTAATTGATTAATAATTTTATATGATAACAAGTGTCAACAAACTCCCCCTGCTTACCCTTTGCTAGTCCCTAGCAAAGCTATATGCTATAGTAGGATCGGGGAGTTGCTACTACGCTTTCATACCTCGAAGTACTATGTTTATCAGAAATAAATTCTCCTCTAAACCATTGTTCATACCCGTTTTACCATGGGGTGTAGCCTTTTCACTAATCATAAGCAAGATAAAACAATCAAGTTAAGTACCATGTCTCAAGTTCTTTGATCAACTATCATCCTGGGGTTTTGCAATATTTTTCAAAAAAGAAACTCGAGAGATCCTATGTATGACCCTCTTAAGTAGATGGTGGTAATGGAGTTATACAAGTGGCGGGACATACATAGTGGGATGATAGTGGTGAAGTGGATGAGGATGAAAGGTAGTAAATAGCCTTAGACTTTTTCTAGTATTTTTCTTTTTCAAGCATCTTGGACTATATCTCTCTTTCTAATAATTGCTAAGACACGGGCCTGTCCATTCTTGGAGAAGTGGGCTTTGCCCAGGACTTGTGTCCATTTTTTCTCTCTCCTTAGAGATGTGGGCCCTACTCACCCCCGGACACGTGTCCATTATTCATCTCTAAATATATTTTTATTATTATTAGGGAGGTAGGCCCTTCTCGCCTAGTATGACTTTTGTCCGTTACTCTCCCTCTCTCGTCTCACTTTTTCTTTAGATATTCATTTTTTTTTCTTTTCTCTCTTTTTTTTTCGAATGTAGCCCAGCCTCTATTTGGCATAAAACACCGAGAGAGACATATTCAAAGATTGCAAGAGTTTATTTTTTTATAATTATGGCTAGCGGCTTAATGGAGTATGGGGAAGCGTACTTCCGAGTTAGAAAGCGTATTTAGTGGAGTGGGATGATCTTGATGTGAATGATAAACTCTTAAGGGTCATAGCTAAGGAACTCATCATGTAATTTTATAATTTTTAAAGAAAAAACCAGAGTCAAGTATCTCTAAGAATATGATAAAATGCAGCTCAACTTTTCATGTACTTTTATCTTTTAATGCTAAGACTCAGATTAAGCATGTGCTTCCCATTGTGTGTTTGGGTTTAGAGCAAATTAAGCATTTAAAGCTTTGGGAGAATTTAAGTCCAAAGTGTAAGTACTTTTAAGAGAAATTACAAGGAGCAACTATTCATCATCTCCTTAGCATATATCATCAAGATCATAATTAAAAAGGAAGAAAGTAATCTAGCAAGTTCCAAAGCATTTATTTGACTCTTTAACACTAAGACTTTTAGCTAAGACTCATTAACTAAGACTCATTAACTCTAAGCAAATATAACTAGCTAATAAATAAGATAGTGATAGTGATACTTATAGTGATAAATGGGGGTGCTCTCCCCAAGCTTGATCTTGAAGTAGTCTGTGTTTTATCCTTGGAGCTTGCTCCTCTTTAGGGGTCTCCTTTAATGTTCTCCCTGTTAATATTAGTTTTGCACATACCCGAAGGAACAAACTCTAGGATGTTATTGTGAGCCTTCATGTGCTCACGTCTTTTTGGATTTTTATTTTTATATGTATAAGGTGTGGACCTTCATGTGCCCACATTTTTTTGAGATTTTTTATGCAAAAAGGGATGCTAATGCAAAAACATATGAATGCAATATTTTTGTATTTTTTATTTTTATGCCGCCACAAAGAAGGAGTGCTTGCATGGGGCTTTAGGAAATCGATGCAAAAGCAAAGAAACATATTTTTGAGATTTTCTAAGTGCAGGTTTAGAGAAAGTAAAAATGCTAAAGTAAACATTCTAATTGAAATATGCTTTTGCGTAAAATTAAATATGCGATAAATACCGAAGTTACCTCTCGGCGAGAGTTTAGAGCACTTACTCCCATGACGTGGTGTCGTCTATGGGCCCTCGTATAAATGTTGTACCTGGTAAGGTTCCTTCAATAATCTCAAAGGGTGGCGTAGACGAAGTAGCCGAGGAAGTCGATTGTTCATTTGTTGATGCCGGCGCTGGTTGGGTCTCCGAAGGTGTACTCTTGTTGCTCTTCTTAGCAGTGAAAGGTCCTAATGGCTAGAGGGGGGGTGAATAGCCTATTAAAATTTCTTGCAACAACACTAAGCACCCGGGTTAGACAATAAGGTGGCGTAGTAAATAAGCAATGCTTCAACTAGCTATGCAAGCCACAAGTCAATTCTATTGTCTCTAATTCACACAAGGCTAAGTCTCTACCTTTACTCCTAGGTGAACAAGAAAGTCTAACTAAACTAACAACTAGGAACTAGCAAGACTAAACAACCTAGTACACTACTTGAGCTAAGCAAGCTTACACAAGAATACTAGTGAAGGTAATGCAAAGAGGCTAGAAAGCAATACCACCGCGGAGAGTAGAGGTTGTAGCCAATCACCGTGATCAATATGAAATCTCCAACGAGCAAGCACACAATTGACATGATGATTTTTTACCGAGGTTCACGTGCTTGCTCGGCACGCTAGTCCTCGTTGTGGCGACACACTCACTTGACGTTGCTAAGCTTAATGGCGGTGCCAAATCCCCTATGGGAGCTCAAGCAACGAACACAAGAGAGGGTCCAACAAGCCACGAGCAATCCACTAGTGCTCCTTTTCGCGAATCTCTCGCGGGGTAAGGAACGACCCCTCACAATCACCACCGGTGTGGCCTCAAACAAGCTCCACTAGAGCTCAACACCGCCTCTTGCTCCAAGCCGCTAGGGAACCAAGCAAATTCCCAAGAAAACAAGAATCCCGCGGCTTCTCCAAGGATGAAGTGCCTCTAGATGCAAGACTAATCAAGCAATGCACTTCTATCACTCTCAATCTCACTCAAGATTCGAAGTTAGAGTGAAGAGATGAGTGGAGAGGAGTCTCACAAGCTCACAAGTGTGTAGGAGTGTTCAAATGTCCAAGAGAGAGGCAAAAGAACCGGCCAAGCTAGTATATATAGAGCCCAAGTCGAAAACTAGCCGTTGGTTCAAAACCTGCCTCTCAGACGCCTCGACGGACGGGGAGATGCTCAAGGCGGACGCGCCAGCGCCAAAAAAACAACACCGCCAGACGACGCTGGGCGCGCGGACGCGCCAGGCGCCTGGTCCGGCGGGGACCTTAACACCCTTATCGGACCGCGTCCGGGCGCTGGGCCGGATCGCGCCAGCGCCGCGCCAGCGCGCATTTCAACTTTCCTCGACGACGGTGTCTTCCACAGCGCCCGGACGCAGGATCGATTTGGGCCGCTGCCAGCGCAGCAAGCCCACGGACACGACAAAGCGCCCTGATTTGAATAGTTTGCACCGCGCCGGGCGCCAGCGCCAGCGGCCGAAGGTCCCGGCGCAAGACAAAACATTTCCGCCACAGACTAGCGCTGTCGCCCTTCCATCTTTCCAATTTTTTGCTTCTTGTCTTGAGTTGCCAACACTCCGAATGTGTCCCATGAGCACTTGTGTTAGCATGTCGCGATCGGGTTAGACAAGAACGGTTAGTGCTCTCAATCCTAAATGCATATGCAAGTCAATTGGACCTAGAAGCACTTCATGCAAGGATTGTCGCAAGCATCCCTCTTGATAGTCGGCTATCTATCCTATAATGTGATCACACGCTCTATCGTGTCTTGATCACCAAAAGAAAAACCCTATCAAGTATACCTTTGCCTTGATCTCCCGGGTTCCTCTCAAGCCGATCACCGAGCTTGACGATCCATCAAGTCCACGGACATTGTCCATGTTCATGATCATCATGCTCCTTGTCATTCATCTAATCCTTTCTTAAGATACACACTTAAAGTAAAGGATTAGTCCACACGTGTCATCATCAATTTCCAAAACCAAACATGAGATTTCAATCTCCCTTTTTGGTAATTGATGACAACCAACTCACAAAGATAAGGGATAAATTCAATTTAACTTGAATTGCTTGCCCATTAGAGTTTTGATCAAAAGTCAAGGAATGGACAATCATTTCAAGGTTCGGTTTTGGTAGTAGTAGCTCCCCTACATATGTGCTTCCATGTGTTTGGTTCAATTTTGGCACATATGTTGGATAGAAATCATGGGGAGAGATACTAGTACCAAAAGAGATGCTAAGGTTATAGAATTTGGACCTTTGAAGCGTGAAACCATCGGAGTCCTTAGCATCAATGTAACTAGACATTCATCAAAAACTCAACATACCCCATGAGATCAACATTATAGGCTAAAATGTGAGCTTTGTCTAGATACATCCTATGCATGCTAGTTGGTCAATACACCAATCAATTTTTCAAAAACTAGCATACACCAAGCAATTTAGATTGCCAATGCAACATTTCATTATGATCATGCACATACAAATGCACAAATAGTCTATGAGCTTGCTCCCCTATTTGTGTGATCCTTTCCAACATCTTTGTGACTTATTTCTCCCCTTTGTCAACAATCACCAAAAAGGTGTAAATGAGAGAAATCAAGTCAATCAAAGTATCACATGTGGTCTCATCTAGATCACTTGCCTTTCCATGTATTCAAGTTTGAACCAAGGGCAAGCTTTTTCACACCTCATGTAAATGAGGGTTATCTTGCACCATGTTAGAATACACATCAATAGCTCATTTTCTAGAGTTGACACTAGGATTGCAAGCACATAAACATGTCATATGCCACCACTAGATCATAAAACCATTCAAAGCAATAGTGGTGCCACACATACATTGAAAACATTTTATTTTCCATGAATGAGCCTATTAAATTGCATAATGTCTAGATGCACTAACAAGTCCTTAGCAAGTATGAATGCCATGACAAACAACTTTTACCTTGGGTTTGTCGAAGGAGAGGCATGTCATATAAGTGGGGTGCATCAACTCAAGTTGGAGAAGTCAATAATGTTCAATTCTCCCTTTAGCATGCAAAACCTCTTCTCATCAAGTGGCTTGGTGAATATGTCGGCTAGTTGATCTTCGGTGCCAATGCCCATGATACAAATGTCACCCTTTTGTTGATGATCTCTTATGAAGTGGTGCCTTATATCAATGTGCTTTGTTCTTGGATGTTGAACCGGATTTTGGGTCATCTTTCTAGCACTTTCATTGTCACAAAACAATGGGACTTTGTCAAATGTGAATCCAAAATCCTTCAATGTTGACCTCATCCAAAGCAATTGAGTGCAACAACTTCCCGCACTAATGTATTCGGCTTGAAGGTAGAGAGCAACACTATTTTGCTTCTTTGAAGACCATGATACTAGTGACCTCCCAAGGAATTGACATGTGCCACTTGTGCTCATTCTATTTATCTTGCATCCTCCATAATCGGAATCCGAATATCCAATCAAATCAAACTTGGATCCCTTTGGATACCATAGTCCCACATTTTGAGTACCCTTCAAGTACCTAATGATTCTCTTGGTTGCCTTGAGGTGACTCTCTCTTGGATCGGATTGATATCTAGCACACATGCCCACACTAAATGCAATGTCCGGTCTTGATGCGGTTGCATAGAGCAAGCTTCCAATCATGGACCTATACTTCTTTTGCTCAACCATGTCACCACAAGGATCGGGATCAAGGCTTCCATTGGTTGCCATTGGAGTGGACATTGACTTGGCATCTTGTAGATCAAACTTCTTGATCATATCCTTGATGTACTTGCCTTGACTAATGAATGTGCCATTCTTCAATTGCTTGATTTGAAGTCCAAGAAAGAATGTGAGCTCTCCAAGCATTGACATTTCAAACTCATTGGCCATCATCTTAGCAAACTCTTCACAAAACTCTTGGTTGGTTGACCCAAAAATAATGTCATCAACATATATTTGCAACACAAACAAGTCTTTGCCAATCTTCTTGATGAAGAGTGTGGTGTCCACCTTGCCCATCTTGAACCCTTTAGAGAGGAGAAAATCTCTCAATCTCTCATACCATGCTCTAGGTGCTTGTTTCAATCCATACAAAGCCTTCTTCAACTTGTAGACATGGTTGGGATACTTCTCATCTTTAAAGCCCGGAGGTTGCTCAACATACACCAACTCATTGATGAAGCCATTCAAGAATGCACTTTTCACATCCATTTGATAGAGCTTGATGTCATGTGCACAAGCATAAGTAAGCAAGATTCTAATTGCTTCAAGTCTAGCAACCGGTGCATAGGTCTCTCCAAAGTCAAGACCTTCTACTTGTGAATACCCTTGAGCTACTAGCCTTGCCTTGTTTCTCACAACAATTCCATCTTGATCTTGCTTGTTCTTGAAGACCCACTTGGTTCCAATCACATTGTAGTTCTTTGGTCTTTCCACCAATTCCCAAACATCATTCCTCTTGAAGTTGTTCAACTCTTCATGCATGGCATTGATCCAATCTTCCTTCTTGAGTGCATCCACAATGTTCTCCGGCTCTTCTTGTGCAACAAAGGCATGGTGTGCACAAAAGATGCTAATCTTCCTCTAGTGATCACTCCACTATTGATGTCACCTACAATTTGATCAATTGGATGATATCTTGCTATGTTGGATGGTTGCATCACTTGCACTTGATGACTAGGATGAGGGGTTGGACTAGCTTGTTGCTCTTGATCTTGATCTTCATCTTGAGTGCCACTAGTACTAGCTTCATTTCCTCCAATATCAACCGAAGTGGTAGTCAATGGAGTGTCTTCATCATCATTCACTTGCCTAGGCCGAATATCACCAATATCCATTGTCCTCATTGCATTCTCCAAGTTGGAACCACTCACATCATCATGATTTTCAACTTCATTTTGAGAACCTTGGGTTTCATCAAATTCAACATCATGAACCTCCTCAAGCTTGCCACTACCCAAGTTCCATACTCTATATGCTTTGCTTGTGGTTGAATATCCAACTAGGAAACCTTCATCACATTTCTTGTCAAACTTGGCCAATCTTGTGCCTTTCTCGAGAATGTTGCATTTGCATCCAAAGACTCTAAAGTATCCAATGTTGGGCTTCCTCCCATTGAGTAACTCATATGGTGTTTTGCCAAGCATCCCATGACAATAGAGTCGGTTGCTACAATAGCAAGCCGTGTTGATAGCTTCGGCCCAAAAGGAATGACTAACATTATATTCACTAAGCATTGATCTTGCCATTTCAATCAAAGTTCTATTCTTCCTCTCAACTACACCATTGGATTGAGGAGTGTAGGTTGGTGAGAATTGATGTCCAATTCCAAGCTCATCACACAACTCTTCAATTCTTGTATTTTTGAATTCACTTCCATTGTCACTCCTAATCTTCTTGATGGATGTCTCAAACTCATTTTGAACCCTCTTGACAAATGTCTTGAAAAGCTCAAACGCATCATTCTTGTCATGCAAAAAGAACACCCATGTGTATCTAGTGTAGTCATCAACTATGACAAAACCATACTTGTTGCCACCAATGCTAGAATATGATGTTGGCCCAAACAAGTCCATGTGTAGCAACTCAAATGCCTTGCTTGTACTCATGATGCTCTTGGTTGGGTGTGCATTGCCATGTTGTTTCCCGGCTTGACATGCTCCACAAGGTTTGTCCTTCTCAAACTTCACATCTTCCAAGCCTCTAACCAAGTCATTCTTCATCAACTTGTTCAATTGTTTCATCCCAACATGACCAAGCCTTCTATGCCACAACCACCCTTTGCTAGTCTTGGAGAGTAGACATGTTGTCAATTTGGCTTCTTTGGACTTGAAATCAACAAGGTAGAGATCACCATATCTAAATCCCTTGAAGATCATGTTTGCACCATCACCACTAACCACTTCAACTTCTTGACTTGTGAATATGCACTTGTACCCATGGTCACAAAGTTGAGAGACCGACAAGAGGTTGTAATCAAGATGATCAACTAGCAACACTTTGGATAGACTCTTCTCTTGAGTGATAGCAATCTTGCCTAGCCCCAACACATTGCCTTTCTTGTCATTGCCAAAAGTGATTGACTCATACTCATCAATGCCCTTGATGCTAATTTTCTTGAACATATGAGAATCTCCGGTCATGTGTTGAGTGCACCCACTATCCATTATCCAATGCTCTCCTCCGGCACGATAGTTAACCTACAAAAAAAAAATCAATTCTTCTTAGGTACCCAATGTTGCTTGGGTCCTTCAAGGTTAGTCACCAAGGTCTTTGGTACCCAAATGGCTTTCTTCCTTGAGCCCATCCATGGTGCACCAATGAACCTAGCATGAACACCATTGTCTTTCTTCACAAGCATATAGAAATTATCAAGCATGATGGAAGAAACATTGGCTTTCTTGTTCATGCACTTGTGCTCTAAGTGACCAACTTGCTTGCAAGCTTTGCAATAGTTACCATTGTTCTTCACAAAACTAGTCTTGTGAGTTACAAGGGCGGCCTTGCCTTTCTTGGGGATATAGCCTAAGCCCTCCTTATACAAGGATGCCCTTTGGCTACCCAAGCACATAAGCAAGCGGTCCTCACCACCATAGGCCTTAGCCAAGGAGTGATTGAGCTCCTTTACTTCCCTCTTCAAACATGCATTCTCATGAATAAGCATTGGGTTGCATGTATCATCACTAGAGATGGATGTGCTAGTGATAGAGCTAGTGGAGGCTACACATATAGGAGATGGTTCATCAACATGAATATCACACATGATGCTAGCATTGCATGTACTAACATTTTCCACAATTTGGCACAACTTGTGCTCTTCTAGTAGAGAGGAGTGAGCTTTCTCTAGCTTAGAATGAGATTTCTCAAGCGTCTTATGGTCTACCTTTAGACTCTCATAAGATGCCCGAAGCTCATCAAGTTCTTGCTTAAGGCTTTTTATTTCCTTACGCAAGCTCTTGGCCTCCTTCCTACTATCCTTGTACATGTCAATACTATCATCAAGCATGGTTTTCAATTCTTCCTTAGTGTAAGTTGGTTCCTCATCATCACTATCACTATCACTATCATCATCATCTTTAGTGATAGATTGTACCTTAGTGGCCTTAGCCATGAAGCATGATGAAGGAGTGTCGAAGAGGGAGATCTTGTCATGCATGGCAAGGTGAGCTTGTCCCTTCTTCTTTTTCTTGTCCTCCTCTTCATCACTTGAAGAAGATGAGCCATCACTATCCCACATAGCCACATGAGACTCATTCTTCTTCTTGGGCTTCTTCTCCTTCTCATTCTTGGCATCATTCTTCTTTCTTGCCTTCTTGATGCCCTTCTCATCATCACTATCATATGGGCACTCCGCAATCAAGTGACAATCATCATGGCAACGAAAGCATGTCATGTTGCCTTCATTCTTGCCATCCTTGGTCTTCTTCTTGAATGATTGCTTCTTCTTGTTCTTCTTTGATGAGATGTAGCTCTTCTTCACATACTTGCCCAACTTCCTCACAAAGAGAGCCATATGCTCATCAATCTCACTTCCACTTGTAGAGGTGCTATCCTCTTCATCACTTGATTCTTCCTTCTTCTTCTTGCCCTTGGATGATGAGCTTGCCTTAAGTGCCAAGCTTTTCTTGTCTTCTTTCTTGTCTTCATCCTTGACCTTCTTGTTTGCCTTGTTGATGAGTTCTTGCTTCTTCTTGTCATCTCTATATGAGTCATCGGTCATCACCTCATCAAGCAATTGGTTGGGTGTCAAATCCTTCAAATTTGTCCTCACAAGCACGGTGATGAACATCCCAAACCTTTCCGGCAAACACCTCAAGAACTTCATGTTGAAGGTCTTGTCCTTGATCTCCTCACCAAGTGCATTGAGATCGTTCACCAACACTTGCATGCGGCGAAACATCTCCGGCACACTCTCATCATCCTCCATCTTGAAGCTATTGAATTGCTCAAGCTTGATATAGGCCTTTGCTTGCTTGACGCCTTCGGTTCCCTCATAGCACTCTTCTAGCTTCTTCCATATGTCATGAGCAATGGTGAGGCTCTTGACTTGCTCAAAGACACGATCATTGAATGCCTCATGGAAAGCACTCACGGCCACATCATTGGCATATAGCTTCTTCTCTTCGGCGGTTGGCTCTTGGGTTTGGCAACCTCAAACTTCTTCTCCGTGACAACCCACACTTCTCTATTGATTGACTTGAGGTGTGCGGTCATCTTAACCTTCCAATAGGCAAAGTTTGTGCCATCGAAAGGTGGCGCCTTCTTGGTGTTGTTCACATGAAACATTGTAGCCATTTTCTTGTCACCGTTGGATGTTAAGCCACTCAAATACGGTGCCTCGGCTCACGATACCACTTGAAAGGTCCTAATGGCTAGAGGGGGGTGAATAGCCTATTAAAATTTCTTGCAACAACACTAAGCACCGGGTTAGACAATAAGGTGGCGTAGCAAATAAGCAATGCTTCAACAAGCTATGCAAGCCACAAGTCAATTCTATTGTCTCTAATTCACACAAGGCTAAGTCTCTACATTTACTCCTAGGTGAACAAGAAAGTCTAACTAAACTAACAACTAGGAACTAGCAAGACTAAACAACCTAGTACACTACTTGAGCTAAGCAAGCTTACACAAGAATACTAGTGAAGGTAATGCAAAGAGGCTAGAAAGCAATACCACCGCGGAGAGTAGAGGTTGTAGCCAATCACCGTGATCAATATGAAATCTCCAACGAGCAAGCACACAATTGACACGATGATTTTTTACCGAGGTTCACGTGCTTGCCGGCACGCTAGTCCTCGTTGTGGCGACACACTCACTTGACGTTGCTAAGCTTAATGGCCGGTGCCAAATCCCCTATGGGAGCTCAAGCAACGAACACAAGAGAGGGTCCAACAAGCCACGAGCAATCCACTAGTGCTCCTTTCGCGAATCTCTCGCGGGGTAAGGAACGACCCCTCACAATCACCACCGGTGTGGCCTCAAACAAGCTCTACTAGAGCTCAACACCGCCTCTTGCTCCAAGCCGCTAGGGAACCAAGCAAATTCCCAAGAAAACAAGAATCCCGCGGCTTCTCCAAGGATGAAGTGCCTCTAGATGCAAGACTAATCAAGCAATGCACTTCTATCACTCTCAATCTCACTCAAGATTCGAAGTTAGAGTGAAGAGATGAGTGGAGAGGAGTCTCACAAGCTCACAAGTGTGTAGGAGTGTTCAAATGTCCAAGAGAGAGGCAAAAGAACCGGCCAAGCTAGTATATATAGAGCCCAAGTCAAAAACTAGCCGCTGGTTCAAAACGCTCGCAGACGCTCGCGCCGGGACGCGGGGATGCTCGCTACGGACGCGCCAGCGCCGGCAGGGGAAACAATAGCGCCCGAGCGCACGCATGGCGCCCGGACGCGCCAGCGCGGCGTCTGGCGGGGGACCTCCCTAACACCCTTATCGGACGCGTCCCGGCGCCGGACGCGCCAGCGCAGCTCAACTTTCTTCTCGACGACGAAGTCTTCCACACACGGACGCTGGGATCGATGGCCGCGTCAGCGCAAACCCGCCGGACGCGACAGCGCCCCGATTTGAATGTTTGAGACCGCGCCTGGCGCGCCAGCGCCAGCGGCCGAGCGTCCGGCGCAAGACAAAACATTCTCGCCACTTCGTTGCGTTGTCGTCTTTCCATCTTTCCAATTTTCGCTTCTTGTCTTGAGTTGCCAACACCGGAATGTGTCCCATGAGCACTTGTGTTAGCATGTCGCGATCGGTTAGACAAGAACGGTTAGTGCTCTCAATCCTAAATGCATATGCAAGTCAATTGGACCTAGAAGCACTTCATGCAAGGATTGTCGCGGCATCCCTCTTGATAGTCGGCTATCTATCCTATAATGTGATCACACGCTCTATCGTGTCTTGATCACCAAAAGAAAAACCCTATCAAGTATACCTTTGCCTTGATCTCCGGGTTTCCTCTCAAGCCGATCACCGAGCTTGACGATCCATCAAGTCCACGGACATTGTCCATGTTCATGATCATCATGCTCCTTGTCATTCATCTAATCCTTTCTTAAGATACACACTTAAAGTAAAGGATTAGTCCACACGTGTCATCATCAATTTCCAAAACCAAACATGAGATTTCAAGCGGCGCAGCTTTCTTTCTTTTCCAAGATTGCTTCTTTGGTGGAGACCTCTCGTGTGGGCGGTCTGGCGTTCAATATGGGTAGGAGCCGAGTGTATTTTTCCTTGATGTCTTTTTTTCTATTCTCTCAATGTGCTCCATCTTCGAATCCAGCTTCATTTGTAGTCTCCGAGACGCTTCGCTCTTGGTCCTTCTTCGGGCCGTTCATTGTTAGTGTAAGTATTGAAGAAACGGCGTATATCTTTTACCTTGAAGCCGGAAGTGAATCTCGCCCGATTTCGATGTAGATGATAGCTCTTGTAGTGTTCGAGAACGGTCTTCCAAGTACTATGGGAGGATCTTGTTCTTCTTCTCCCATGTCCTTGACTAGAAAGTCGGTGAGGACATAACGTCTTTAATCTTAACGGGGGGTTTCTTGCACAATACCGTCCAGGAATCGGTGTGATTGATCCGCCATCTGCAACATTACATAGGTGGAACACAAAGGCAGATTACCATATATTAATTGATACGTTACCTTTGACATTAAGTTGATGCTCGATCCCGTGTCGCAGACAACTTGCCGGAAGTTCCATTGATTAATGGAGCAATGGATTGACGGAACTCGTGGTCGTCTAGCTTCTCTAGTGGTGGTGGAATTCGCCGAGTCTTGCGTTCGTTGGGACTTGATTGATCATCAAGACTCGTTCCACGTGTGGTCGAGGTTGACGGTTCTTCTTGTTCTTGCTTCTTCTTCTTGTCCTCTCCTCGACAGCTGGTACGTGTACTTCAGGGTACGGTAGTGGTACGGTTGGAGCAGGGGGAGCTAGGGTCTTGTGTTTGCAGTTGAATCTCTCCCTCTGTCCATTGACGGTGAAGACGATCTTTGCGGTGTTGGCGTAGATGATGGCCTTGGTGGTGGCAAGGAAAGGGCGCCCCAGGATGATCGGGCGTTCTTACCTTTGCCGTATCAGACCACGGTCGGTGGCCACATAGAGCTTACCGATGTAAAGACAAACGTCTTCCGTGGATGCCTTCGGGATAGCATAGCGACCGATCCGCAAGTTGTAGGCACATAGTTGTGTATAATAATTTCGAACCGGCTCAAGGTTTACCTTAGGCATGATGTTGACACTTGAGCCAAAGTCGCAAAGCGCATCGTAGGTACGGGCGCCGATTTCAATGGTGACGACCGGTCTCCCCGGATCTCCTTTCTTGGCGGACATACCCCGGTCAAGACAATTCAGTTTTCCTCGTGCATCCTTGGTTTGAATACCGCATAGTACATATCGACAAGATTTGCAGATTCTAATTCTTTAGGTTGCCGGAATCTTACTGGTTAGGCATAGGAGCAGATAAAGCCAGGTGAGATGGCGAGATTCTATCATTTTATTGAAGCTATCTTTGGTTCTTTATTGCAGAAGAAAAGCTTTCCATTTTAGTACTAATAGTTTCTAGCATTTTATCATTGGAAGCTAACTTCTTAGATAGATTATCCATAAGTCTACCTTGGTTTTGTACTAACTCTCTTAAAGGTGGGAAATTATTGAAAGAGTTATTACCTTGATAGTTACCCGAGTAGTTACCTTGGTAGTTGGGTCTCTGTTGATTCCATCCTTGATTCGGAGGGACGATACTTTTGGTTGTTGTTGTTGTTGATGTAATTCACGTCCTCTTCTAGCTTCGGGGACGCTGGCTGCCCGAGTGTCGGTGTTGCCACATTCTTCACATGTCATGCGAGAATCGAAGAGTTGCATGACTTCCTTCTTCTCGGGAGCTTTGTCTTCAAGCTTCTTCATAATTAAATCCATTTTGGCGACGGCATGTCTACCTCTTTCATTTGGTGCATTCCTCTTTCTTTCTTGCGGGGTTGACGGTCCTCATTCCATGCTTGGTTTGACGCCATCTTCTCCACAAGGTCGGTGAGTTTGATTCAGTGTAAGGGACAGGAAAGCACCTCCAGCAGCTAGCGTCCATGGTCTCACGGGTGTTGTTGTTGTGCCCGTGGTAGAAGGTCCGCATGAGTAGCCGTTCTCCATTCCATGGTGTGGGCATTCAAGTGATGTAGTCTTGGAAGCTCCCACGCCTCGAACGGATTCGTCGTGTTGCTTCTTTGGAAACTTGAGATTTTCCCCGTAAGGCGTTGGTTTTGCCTATAGGGAAGAACTTTGCCAGGAAGGCGAGTAGAGCAAAGTGTCCAAGTAGTGAGTTTGTCTTTGTTGGCGTAGGGAACCACTGCTTCGCTCGTCCCAAGAGTGAGAATGGGAACAGCACGAAGTAGGATTGCATCACTTGAGACATCTTTGATGGTGAAGGTGCCCGCAGATCTCTAGGAAGTGTTGTAGGTGAGCATTGGCATCTTCATGGGTTTTTCCTGAGTAATTGGCTAGCTTGTACCATGTTGATGAGTGCGGGCTTGAGCTCAAAAGCTTTGTCTCCCACATCGACCGGCCGGCCCAAGACGGATGTTGGCCGTAGTCGGTGCAAAGTACTCGCGGAGGGTCTTGTTGCCATGACTTCGAACACGGGTGCTAAGCTTCGCACACGATGGAGGAGTCTTCCGAGGTAGTGATCTTAAGTTGAGACTTCAACTTGGATCTTGCCTCCTTCAAGAGTTTTTCGGATCGGATGGAAGTTTTCGGGAAGAAGATTCCTTTTCATACATTACCCTGAAATAGATAGAAAGAATAATACCGAGGGTAAACTTGTTTAAGAAATTGATAAATTTAATACTTTACAATGCGTGAGAGAGATGTATGCAAGTTAATCCTATATTTTTATTTTATTGGCCTATAGACTTTCTTTTCCAAGAACGGCGCCAAAAATGCTTGTTGGTATTTCTAACGTCACTAACTAGTAATGGCGTTTAGAAAGATATCGATGTTGCTTCAGATAAAACTAAAAGAAATATTCATTGCAGTTCATAGCATATCCGAAAAGGTTGTCATCCCTATAGTTAAACTACTAATATGCAAGGAATAAAATATTCGTACTATGCCTTGATAACTTCTTAATAAGTAAATAAACAATTATAATGGGTATCCGCAAGTTTACGGATATGAATATACCATTGTAGCATTTTAACGGGAGTAAGAACCAGGTGTTGAATTTATATCTACCAGGGGAAAGAAGTCTTCTATCATGAATTAACTATGCATAGGTGCTAAACATCTTAATCATCTCTCGTGTGCAAAGCTTAAGTGTTAAACTTATCAATTAATTAAACAAGGATCAAAGTTCACAATAAAGATAATGATAAAGTTCTTGATAAATAGATTCAACCAAAGTCATATCTAAGTGGGCTTAAAAAATAGAAAGTGTCAAACAAAGGGACGATAGCAATTCATAGGCTAGCTAGCATTAGAAACTCCAATATGTAACTCTAAACTATAAGTTAGGATCTACTCAATTAGTGCAATACATCTAACAATCATTGAAGAAAGACTAATTAAATCCGGACATGAGGACAGAATCCGTGAAGACTAAGGCCGAAACTTAGAACAACCCAAATAATATCATCCGCTAGGCCTACATACGGGGATGGATTGCAAAGGACTCAATGGTGCTGTCACCACCACGATCTACCACACACGACCCGGCACATAGGGTGCAAACGCAGGTAAATAAGATCTAATCACCACGATTACATCATCTCTACCACTCACCTTCCGATCTAGATGATGAGCGCTATACGAATCCATGCATGAACATAACAGTAATTCAACTATGCTAAACGTGTAATTAAAGTAAATACTAGAACAAATAATCTCGAATATAAACATGATCAAGATATTCATATTAAGAACGTGTCTGGAACTTGAAGACTACTTACAATGAAGAACTTACAAGAACGAGGCCTCGATCTTGAGCCGGCCTCCGACGATCGAGCGGATTTCTCCCTTCCTACTAGTTCTAATCTTGATTGCTACTCTTCCTAAAGCGATGTTTCTACAGCGTGGGATATGACTTGGATCTTGAAGCGTTGTTGCTGAATTGAGAACTTGATGATCTGAAAAGGGGGGTCTAGGGGTCTTTATATATGGGTCTTCTTCCGTCCCTTCAGCTTCAGCAAACGATGTGGTACTAATCTCATGTTGGATCTTGATCCATCTCGTGCTTCTACCGACGCCCTCGGATCAAACCGACGTTAAACAACTGGTTTAGATTGCGTCTTAGAGGCGGTGGAGGAAGGTTAGGAGACAGGGGCTTGCTTGGCGGCCAAGTAGGGCCGATCGGCCCCATTATTGGGCCGATCGCCCGAGGGGGGTTCCCCTCGGGTCCCGTCGTCGGCGTCGTGGCTTCCGGAGTCTTCTAGATGATGTTTTCTTCGGTGTCAAGTTTGGTCCACGTCGGGATTAATCCGAGCCTTCTAGAGTCTTTCTCGGAGTTGATTGCATTACGTCGCGTGAGTCGCATCGCTCACGAACTCTTTGCTTTTTCCGTTTAGTCCCCGCAATTCACAACATTACCAAAACTGATGGAAATATGTTAGTGACACCCTATTCTAGGTTGTTATTATGATTTATACCCCTTTCTCATGTTTAATTGATTAATAATTTTATATGATAACAAGTGTCAACAGGGTCTCATGAGGCTTTGGGGTTGAAGATCTCTAGTTTGGTTTTGGCTAATTAGTGACACCTAAGGACTAATCTCTCGATGCTAAGTGTTTGATTAGATTGGAGATTGGTCATGCCGAAGTTGGTGCATGGTGATCATGGAGGATGGATCGAGGTGATCCAAAAGATTGATCAAGCATCCAATTCGGTGTGGTTTGGAGATCAAAGGTCCCAAGGCAAAGGTATAACCATAGGGCTTTTGATTTCACACCCAAAACACCATAGAGGGTGTGGGTGATTATAGGATCGATAAGCCGTACTATAAAAGGGGAAACTTATCGTACATATCGGCCCTCATGTGCCTTTAGGTTCAAAATTCATATGCATGCATTCTAACCTAAAGAGCTAACTCCGCACTTGGTGAAAAATGTTTTGAAAAGGCTAACACATGGTGTCGAGGTGTTCTTCGACGTGTCGGCAACAAGAATCAAGTGACGGAAGTCGGTTTTGGAGCAAAGGCGAAGGAACGACGAAAATTCGCAGCTCGCGTGACCGGACGCGAACCGACCGGAAGCACCGAGAAAACCGGACGCACCGGTCGGTGAGTCCGGTCCGTAATTCTAGTAAGGTTGTATTTGGGGGTTTCGGCCGAGGGCCGACCGACGCGATCGACCGGATGCTTCCGGTCTTGACCGGAAGCACGACCGACACGTGATCGGACACCGGTCCGCCGGGGTCTCGGTCACTATTCGGGGGGTTGAGCGGTTCGGCCGGACCCCACCGACCGGACTCACCGGTGAGTCCGGTCGATTCGTCCGGTCGGGCTACGTAAAAGCGTGGCTTTCTCCCCAACGGCCACATTTCGTGGTGTGGGGTATTTATACCCCCTTGGCTGCCTCTTGCTCTCTTCCTTAGACATTTGAATCATTCCTAACACCTTTGAGCAAGCAAGCAAGCCTCCCTCCTCTCTCATTCTTGTTTTGAGCTTCATTCTTGAGAGAAGAGTTGATCCAAGTGCATTTGCATCGAGTTCTTGCATCTAGAGGCACTTGGGGATCGCTAGAGCCGGTTGGTTTCTTGTTTCTCTTGGAGACACCGCTCCTAGCCCGGCTTGGTGATTTGGTGGAGTTGTTGGCAAGAAGAGGAGATTGTTTCTTGGCCACCTCGAGGGCGAAATTGTGAGAGGATCACACACTCCTCGTCGGGAAGACAAAGTGCAAGGAATACATTGCTCGTGTCTTGGGTACCTCACTTGTGAGTGGTGTGTTGAGGCTAGCAAGGGCACCGCCTAGGTCAAACACCATCCTTGTGTTGGTCGGCACAACCGAGAGTAGCTTGTCGGTGTACAAGTGAACTCCGGGTGAACAAATCGACTTGTTCATTGTCTCGTGTGTGGATCATCACCTTCGGGTGATTGATAGCTTTTTCTTCTTCCCGGTGATTGGTTGACATCCTCTACACGTCGGGTATAACAAGCTTCTCACTCTTGCATTACTTTGCTAGATTACTTTGAGTAGAGAGCTAGCACTTGCTTGTGTAGGTTGTTCTTGCTAGCATAAGGATCATATTAGGATTGCTCACTAGTTAGAGTAGTTACATAGTCTTTGATTGACTTAGAGATCATAGAATATATTTAGAATTGTCACTAGAGGCTTGCAAGACAATAGAGCTAGCGCAAACCGCTTTACGCCGTGTTTTATACTAATCGGTTTGTTTAGTGAGTTTGTAGAAAATTTTTATAGGCTATTCACCCCCCTCTAGTCATCTAGGACCTTACAAGTGGTATCAAAGCCGTGGTCACCGTTTTTAGAAGGCTTAACATCCTCCGGTGTGAAGCATGGCTAGTATTATGTTCAACAATGTTGGGGAAAGCCTCCATTCTTTGATGGGGTCAAGAATTTTGACTATTGGAAGAGATGCATGAGAATGTACTTGAGATCAATCAATGACCAAGTATGGGAAGTGATCGAGAAGGATTTTGTCATCCTAGATCCTACCAACCTCACTCCCACCGACAAGATCCACAAACAATGCAACACAATGGCATTGAGCACTCTCTACAAGGGAATGGATGTCAAAGTGTTTGAAGGGATCAAGGATCTTGAAAAGGCAAGTGAAGTGTGGGAGAAACTATGTGAGACCTATGAGGGCACCAAGGTGGTGAAAAGTGCCAAGTTGTATGTTCTCAAAAGTGAATTTGAGAATTTCAAGATGAAGAAAGATGAGAGCATACCGGATACATTCCATAGGCTCCAAGTGATTGTCAATGACCTCAAGGCACTAGGAGTGAAGAAATTGGATAGAGACTTTGGGCACAAGTTCTTGATGTGCTTGCCCAAGAGATTTGCTAGGTTGAGGAAGATTCTCTTTAGAGGTGCATTGGACACCATGACACCTAGTACTTGCTTGGTGAAGTACTAACCGATGAGCAAGTTGATGGCATGGAAGATGAGGAAGAGAAGGAAGATGACAAGAACAAGAAGGTTGTGGCATTCAAGGCCGCCACCATGTAATGAACCTTCCAAATTATAGGGCCCACATGTACTAATTATCAGTACAACGACCTTTAATTGCCACATATGTGCACCCATAACCCGAAAAAGTACTATTAACTATTCCAATCGGGATCCGTTACGAGGTCATTGCAAAAGATTACAACAGTTTTCATACATAATCGAGTAAAAAAAAGCGGAAGACTTATATTACAATAATTTTACAACCATTTATCTAAAACAAGTTTTACAATATATAAGTAGGAGTAGCGAAAGTTTATTACATATTTTACACTAATGAGACCCCGCCCACGGGTCTCACAACTCACTCATCTTCACTTTCCTCCCCGATGGATCGTCATGCAACACGGTCCCCGTGCATGACATGACTACCGGTCCCGCAACATGGGTTAACAAACCCCGAGTACGGGAGTACTCAACAAGTCTTACCCGACTAAGGAAAAATAGGAGAAGACTCAGGAATGTTGGTGTAATAGGATTCAAGGTAAGGCTTTTAGCAAGAATCAAGGACTCTTTTTGCAGAAAAGCTTACTAGAAGTGAATCCTTATTTTCAATGTTTTAATCCCAATTAGTATCTCACCTACTCTAGGTGATCTTATACTAGAGCACACACTTCGTAGATATTCCATCACTTATTCCATCTCTTCATTGTTTCATAATTAATCTACGATATAAGTCGGGAAACCGAGTCTCCATATCCGAGAAGCACGGCGATTTCCAAATCGATTAACCCATTGGGAGTTCTTTCCACACGACATATGTAGCACCTAAGCTTGCATATATCAACCCTTTCTTGGATACTCAAAACGGAACCGCGCCCCACGCCACCCGAGAGCACAAGACACCTCACACCCGGGAATCTAACCCACGGGCATCCAGGACTTTAACCCACGAGTGTACACGCTACTACCCCGCCATCTCTCCACTCCCCAAAGGCGCGCGGTTGTACGCTTCTCGATTTGACACCCCCGAGATCGGGCTTACCGGAGTATGTGGTGGTTATTAGTTTCGACCGTCCCGGGCGACGCCCGTGACGACGCGTGCCATTGGTCAAAAGACCTCAGCGCAGATTGCGTTCCATAGTCTCGTTTTAATGTGCCTACACGCCAGTCCTTAATCGACAATCCGAAATACTACACCGAGACTCCATTCTCAATGTAAATTACCCGACCGGTCTCAAATTCAAAACCATATCCTAGTATGGTCTCATCATATAACATCCTTGTTCATTAAATACCCATTCGGGCTATCATAAGAGACTTGTCACAATTTGACTCAAAAATCTAACTAATTGTGCATGGCTAAGCATTTCTAAGCATTTTACCAAAACGGGCTATCAAGGTAGATATTGAAATAATCAAGGATTGGTAATGCATCAATTAGGTTATCACACAACTCCTATCACCTAATGCAAAGTGTATAAAGAAAGGTGATATAAAGCTTTATAAAAACACAAGGAATGTTTAAATGAACCAGGGGCTTGCCTTGGTTGACGAAATAACCCGACTCGACGAAGGATCACAATAATCGAACTCGGATCAACAAGAAAAACCCTCTTCGGAAGCTTGATCGACGATCTCGATCACCTTCGCTCACTATATACGAAAGAATAATATATGCTTTACATGATGCCGTGTATATAAACATGATGCGCGAGAGTGCATGAAACGATAAACACTTGAGTACAACTTTCCTTCACGATAAAGTTGCAATCCAACAAAACCAACTTGTTGAACTACTCTACGAGATATCATCACCATTGCCTAAGGAGTTCTCAAGGACCATTTGATAGTGGTATGGTTTAGGGTTCACAAAACAATCCAAAATTCACCCAAAACCCTAGGTTATAAAACATTAAACAATTTATTTAACACATGAAATAATAGAGCATAAAATAATAAATATTTTAACTTTCTTTAAACAAGCTCAAAAATTTTTACAGATAGATCATGTCATGAAACATTTGTCAAAATAATTTTCATGATTTTTGGATAAATAGAATAATTATTAAAAAATCAAGGAAGATGCATTTTTAATTAAAATTTATATTTTTAAATCATGCCCAAACTATTTAAAATTCAAGTTTCATAATTTTCCTAGATAGTAAATATGATGGGAAGGCTACACAAAAATTTTCATGATTTTAGAATCCATATTTGAATTTATATGAAATTTGGAAAATCGGACACTATTCAAATAAATGAAATTGAGTAAAACATTTCATAAATGAAAAAAGGGTTTCGGGTTGAATTTGGCCCCAAGCACTGCACGGCCCGGTATTGTGCATGGCTGACCGGTCCCAGATTGAACAGCTGATGGGCCGACCCTCGTGAATGCGAATGTGCCCGCCCGCATCGCTTTTTGGCTTTGGCCGAGATGAGCACGAGCGGCGACGACGCGCGCTAGCTGGCCATCTGGCGGCGCGGGCTGGCTCGCGCTCCGGCGTCGGCAGTGGGAGCAAATGAAAACGTAAAAGAAGGAGGGTGGCCTGGAGCTCACCGCGGTGCTTTTGGACACGGTCGGTTTGGACGGGACGGCGAGCTAGGTCACCGACGACGACGGCGGCGGCGGCGGCTCGTATCGGGCGTCCCGCACGCCGGGGCTTTGGCTAAGGGAAAAGACGAGTCGATCATGACTACATCATCAAGATGGAGGGAAAACACGAGGAAGTGCAAGCAAAGCTCACCGCAGCGAGTTGCCGATGGTGAGGTCGCGCGCGGCGCGGCCGGACGCAAGAGTGGGGAAGAAACGGGCGGCGAGGACGACCGGTGGACGTGGGGCACCGCGAGCTGGCTCGTGAGGTGCGTAAGGAAGTTGCGGTATGCTGGCGAGTTGGTTTGGTGAGAGATGGAACGACGGCGACGAACGACGGCGACGGATGGCGGCGATCCGGCGGCGGCGGAAATGGAAGAAAGAAGAAAACGACGGCCCCGGCGGCCCTATTTATAGGAGATGGAGGTTGGACGGTTGGATAGCAACCTCGCGAAGCTCCTCGGCCGGTCGGTTTCGCGAGAGAACGGGCGGTGGACGGCGGCGACGACGCTTGGCGGGCGGCGGCAAAATTCACCATAGGGCCGACATCGTAGCATCCAAACCCTAACTCGGTTTTTGTCAAATTACTCTGAAAATTTGAACTGAACTCAAAAATTTCCAAGAACAAAGTTTGCTTAAAATTTCAAGATCTACAAATTTCATAATTGGAGCATTTTCAAATTCGACCTTGAAATTGGACTTTTTGAAATAGGGTCAAAAAGTAAGAAATTTGAATTCAAAATTACTTTTAAAATTATATAGAAACTTGAAAAACTTTGTACATATCTTTTATTGATCTCAACAAGATCTACAAACTAGCTTTTGGAAGTTTTGTCAAATTTTGCTTAGATTTTGAAATAAAGAAAAAGGGGTAAATAGGGTTTTGTCGAATTCAAAATCTCTTTAAATTTTTGAACTAAACTTTAAAAACTCAAGATACCCAAAATGTTCAACTTTAAAAACTCTACCATTTCACTTTCGTGACCACCCTCAAATTCTTGATAAATTTTGAATAAAAGAATAGGGGACAAACTAGGGTTTCAAAGTTAGGGTTTCCGACAGAGGGGTAACTTCCGGAATCTGATTCTTTCCACGTCTTTTCGACCGACAACGTAACCAAACATAAAATAAACTTATTTTAGTTCAATGCAACACATGGTGGGCTAAACATGCCTGCTTTGCAATGATCATGATGACATGTCATATTTTAGTAATAGTAACACCGGGGGTGCTACAACCACCTCATCCAAGGCTAAGGGCAAGTCCAAGGCTCAAGAAGAAGATGATGAGGAAGTTAATCTTGATGAGATTGATCAAGAGTTTGCTATGTTTGTGAGGAAATTTAGCAAAGTCTTGAAGAGCAAGAAGTTTGGGCAAGGCTCTAGAAGAAGAAAAGATTCATCCAAGAGCAATGAAGAGCCAAGAAAGTGCTTTGAGTGTGATAGTCCTTATCACATCCTTGCCGATTGCCCAATCAAGAAAGAAAAGGAGAAGATAAAGAGATACAAGGGCAAGAAGACAAGCAAGAAGAACAAAACCATGACATTCAAGAAGACAAATGATGAGGCTTTTGTTTGTTCTTGGGATAGTGATGACTCCTCCGATGAAGAGGAAGAGAAGCCCAAGGCTATGAGTGCAATTGGCCAACACAAGAAGTCATCTCTCTTGGCTCATCACCATCATGCTTCATGGCTAAGGCCACTAAGGTATCATTGCATGAGCATGAAGAATTAAGTGATAATGAAGTAAAATATGATGATAGTGATGATGATGATGAATGTGAACCCACTAGAGATGATCTTCTTGAGATGCTTAAGCAAACTCATATCATGCTTAAGACTAAGGACAAGGAATGTAAAGCTTTGCAAAAGACACTACAAGAAATGTATCTTTTTATGACAAAATTCCTCATGACGGAACAAGATTTCGTCATATAATGTACCATAATATGACGATATTTTTTTGGGTCGTCACAAAATTGCATGCGCCATAACTATTTATGACGACAAATTTCTTTCGTCACATAAAGGCACCAAATGTTGTCACAAAAAGTAATGTCCGTACTACCCAGATGACGCCCTTTTGCATTTTTCCCATGTTTTGTGACGCCATTTTGCATGGTTTTGTGATGAAATGGAGTGTCACAAACATAAACCGCAAAAAAATCATACTTGCTCTGGGGATTGAACCCGAGATCTTGAACAAATGCAAAGTGCATTGACCACTAGGACAAGCATCAGTTTATGTTGTATAGGAAGTTTTATTTCTTTTAATTAATTGAACTGCAAGAAATCCTCTAAAACAAACTTGAAAAAATTTGTGACATGTGGGAATTGAACTCGAGACCTTCAAAACAAAGGTCAAGTGTGCAAACCACTAGGACAAGCATCTATTTCTGTAAGATTTGGATCTTTTATTTATTTATAGTAACTAGACCATAATAAATCCTATAAAAAGTTGAAAAACATGAGGCACGTAGGGATCGAACCCGAAAGTGCTCTAGTACAAAAGCGCTAAGTCAAACCACCACGCCATGGCTTGTTTTGTGATACAAGTGGCTATTTTTTCCTTATGAATCATATACGCGTAGATGTTCCAAGTACAAAAGAGAAATCGGTCCTATTCGTCCTTGTTTGTCGCGTGTTCTTGATGAAGGACCGATTTCTCTTTTTCCTCGGATAAAAACTTGTAACTAGTCGTTTCTCCCTCATACGAACTCCAAATGAGGTGATTCTTTTTCCTAACATTTTCTAAAATCATGCTACATCACGTTATGGTGTTGGATTCAGTCATCTCTTCATGCGCCAAAATTTGAGCAATTCAAGTTTTGAATTCGAACTTTGACTCGATCAAAACTCGGTCAAACGGAACACCGAAATGAACTTCGGTTGAAAATCTTTTGAACATGAAAGTTTCATAACTCATCGAGACCAACAAAGTTTATGTAGGTCAAATTATCATCTGAGGAAGTGGTAATAACATGTAGTTCAAATATAACAAGTCACTCACATGGTTCCCGAAACTATGTGAGACTTGTTATATTTGAACTACATAGCACTTCAACTTTTTTTGAAATGGCTTGAGATTTTTATGGCAATCATTTATAGGCAAAATATGGTCCCACACAAGAACTTACATTTTCTGGACAATTATTTTTATTATTATAATTTTTTTCGTCTTTGGGTGAGCCCAAATTTGGTGAATTATATATTGAAAACACTAGAACTATGCATTGACCTCCACATGTATTTGTTTCCTAGGGCATAAGAGACCTTATGGAAAAGTTTGGAGCCATTCTGCATATTTTTTAGGGGGTGGTCCCAGTTCAACGTATAATTACGGTGAAGTCACACGAGAAAATCAAATAAACTAAAAAAAGTATCAAGCGAATTCGAAAAATCTCAAACTTGGTGTTTGCTTCACAAAAGGCATTTGGAAGCCCGAGGAAAAGTTTGAGAGCAATACAATACTTGGAGCCTTCATCGAACCTTGTCTATGCACTAGGTTCTTAGGGATTATGCGGTCCAAGTATGGTATTGGTCTCAAACTTTTTCTCAGGCTTCCAAATGCCTTTTATGAAGCAACCACCAAGTTTGAGATTTTTTTAAATCGCTTGATACTTTTTTTTTTCGATTTGATTGAATTTTCGCGCGACTTTGCCGGTGATTATGCGTTGAACTAGGTCCACCCCTAAAAGATCCGAATGACGCCAAACTTTGCCACAAGGTCTCTTATGCCCTAGGAAACAAATACATGTGGAGGTCGCCGCATAGTTTAGTGTGTTCAATGTAGAATTCACCAAATTTTGTCTCACCCAAAGACGGAAAAAAATTATAATAATAAAAATAATTGTCCGAAAAAATGTTAGTTCTTGTGTGGGACCATATTTTGCCTATAAATGATGAAAAAAAAAAAATCTCAAGCCATTTCGACAAAGTTAGTAAGCTCAAGTTATAACAAGTCTCTCACATAGTTTCGTGAACTATTTGAGAGACTTGTTATATTTGAACTACATGTTATTACTACTTCCTAAAATGGAAATTTGACCTACATAAACTTTGTTGGTCTTGATGAGTTATGAAACTTTTGTGTTCAAAAGATTTTCAACCGAAGTTCATTTCGTGTTCCGTTTGACCGAAGTTTTGACCAAGTCTAGTACTAATTCAAAACTTGAATTGCTCAAATTTTGGCGCATGAAGAGATGGCTGAATCCAACACCACAACATGATGTAGCATAATTTTAGAAAATTTTAGGAAAAAGAATCACCTCATTTGGAGTTCGTATGAGGGGAGAACCACTAGTTATAAGTTTTAATCCGAGGAAAAAGAGAAATCGCTTGTTCATCATGAACATGTGACGAACAAGAACGATTTTTTTTTTAATTTGTTGTGAAAACTTGTAACTAGTATTTCTTTATGCGAACTCCGAATTTGATGATTTTTTTCCTAAAATTTCTAAAATCACACCCTACAAATTTATGGTGTTGATTAGTTATAAATACGAAATTTGGGTGCCCGCCCACAGCGCCACACCAAAATTTAGATCTTTGGGCTCAGCTCCGCATTGTTTCTCACGCACAAAAATTCGGATGGCCCGGGCGCGATGTCTCCCATTTGTACCAAAAAAATTTTGGAGTCCAAATGTCATTTCTATCCGGACGTATACTAAATTAGGATTTCTTTGGACAAGGATAGTAAAGTAAAATTGCCCCCATACCACAATGTCTCCCCAAACCCTAAGACGGCCCGCACTCATGCTTCTCTATTTACCTCTTCTATACGTTCTAGTCATTAAGATTCTCTCTTTTTACGTATTTTCTCCGCACTCATCCTTCTCTATATCTCTACTCTATACCAACATAATTTTGAGTACTAAAAATACTAGCGGCGGGAGAGAGAGGTCGGTCGCTTCCTTCCTCGCGAAGGCATCGACCTCGCCCACGCGAGGCGGAGCCGCCGCCGGCACCGTCGTCTGGTCCCCCTCCCTTCTCCTCTCGGCCTCACTTTAGGGGTTAAAGGGAGTGGGGATCCATCGTTTTCAATAAGTTTTTTCTAGTAGATTGAGTCTTCAAGTTTAGGGTTTCTCTGGAGATCCAATCGAAGAGGTTGGCCACGGCATAAGGCGTTGTCAAGATCATCGATGGAGCAATGGAGCATGTCGTTCCTCAACGGTGATGGCAAGGCGAAGACATTACCATTGATAGAGAATAAGGTACTCATACTGTCTTTGTCTCGCTTTGGTTCTATACGACCATGGCGGTGGGCTAGGGAGATTTAGTTTTCCAACGATATCTATCCGGATGTCGGGTGGATTTGTGTTCTCCCATGACAAACCGGTGAAGGTGACGACGATGAGTTTGATGGCGAAATCGGCGGTGCTAAATTCATCATGTTTGCATGGGGAGTCTCTTGGATCTTGTTTAGGAGTGTTAGGGTGGCGAGGTCTTTGCGCCTTGGTGCGTGGAGGCTCCCGGCCCCTACTTTCATGGATGCGGTGGTGGCCGCGGGTCTTCAGGAAGATTGGTGGTTCGGCCAGGATTCGGCTTCAACCGCGACGGAGGATGCTATCGTCGGCTCCACCATCGTCGTTTCAACACGGATAGTGATCGACGGATGGGCGTTCAACAACTTCTTCGCCTTTGCGAGATCGGCGTCTTCTGCGTTTGTGATCCACCTCAACGCCGGCGGTTTCCTCCCGGCTTTTGGTGCTTCGTGATTTGGTGGCGGTGGTGGTGGCGGTCTTCGACTGAGGAGGTTTGCGGGCCGGTGTCACATTGCGGTTGGGTCTAAGGACCGGTTTGTAATTTTCTTATTTTTTGGGGTCCTTATAGATTATAGATGGGGTAGCTATCATACGTATCCTTATACTGATTGTCTTGTCAGATTAGTTTTCTCTTAATTATCTGAGGTGTACTTTATCAAAAAAAACTACCATTAGTAGGGCCCACTTAAAATTTTATCTAAATATACCCATGTGAGATCTAGTTTTGAAGAATTTATTGAAACGAATTCAATGGTGTAATTAAAATTTAATTTGCCTTTTTAGTTTTTGAGTTATGACTTTTTTTTTTTTAGTTCAAATAATGGGCCCGCCACCAGCCAGACTCTGTACCCGCCATCTCCACTCTCTCCCTCCCAACGTGGTGGGCCCTTCGCGCCTGTAGCGTTCCTGCCGTACCTCCTCTCTATTTCCAGTCTGCCCGTTCCGAACGCTGCTATCCCGTGCGCGTGCAGTACCCCGCTGCAGAGTTTTTTTCGCTAAATCGTTCCAGTACGCGCTCCCAGTACCCACTGCAGATAGCCTAACCTTGCCTCCCCCTCGATTCGTTCTGGTTCCTTTGACGGCGCACACGCACACGCACACGCCTCCACCCCCGACCCACGGCCTCCAACACCATCCCGGCCCGAACCCCAGCTCTGCCCCCGGCCCTCTCCGGTCCCAACCCCCGACGCCACCCGCCTTGGTCCCAAACTCCGGCGCCGCCTGGCCAACCCCGGCGGTCGTGGTCTCTACACCACCCTAGCGGCGGCGGCCCATCCCGTGGGCCCCGACAAGCCCAGCGCCGCCGCCGACTTCCAGCTCCTCTCGAGCTCCTACAAGCTGCTTCCCGACGAGGCCCTCCACCGCCAGTTCGACGCGCGCCTCTACGGCAGATGGTGGCGGCCGACCGAGCATGGACGGGCGCAGGTGAGGACTTGACCGCCGCGCGTCCCTTGGATCCAGTGAGGCAAGGTCCCCCTCTCTCTCTGTCTCGCAGCTTCTCCCTTTCCTTCCCCTTCAGCGAATCGTGGCGACGCGGCGGCGCAGGCAAGGTTGGCCCCGTAGTCGCGTCCCCGAGATCTAACGCGGTGAACCCTTCTTCTCAGCGCAGGGCCTTGGCGTGGTGGCGCCGCTTGAGCCTCTCCTCCCTGCACAGATCCATGGCGTTGGCAGCAACGTGCGAGGGCCCCCCCCCTGCTCGTGTCCCTCATGGCAGCGCAGCACAAGGTACCCAGTCACGGAGGGGAAAATGTTTTGGGATCAAATCATGGAGGTGCGAGTCGATTTTCTTTCAATTTTATGGTTGTTCCGTTTCCTGTTCGTTCAGTTCTTCGTAAAGCCGGCTCTGTGTTCTTCCACTGTTCTTCGTGCGTGAAATCAGGCCCTGCGGAGCGGACCCCGTGCGTCCTCAAGTCGTCTCAGCATCATGTGCTCTTGCTCGTGCGACGTGCAGCACCACCGCCTGAGCCTCTCCTCTGTGCCCGTCGCAGCTCCGGTGTTTCCTCTATCATTTGCTCCTGATGGCTCGTCGTTTCTTTAGTTGAGTAGGCCATCACTAGCCATCACACTTCCATACAGGAAATCGAATGGTGTTATTGTGAACCTTAGATAGTTTATTTCTATGAACTCTTGAGATTTGCTAAATAATTAACAATTCGATGTCAAGTGGAGTAGGAATCCTGTGCCATAGGACAGGTATCAACACCAACGATTATGGATGACTATTCTAAAATTGTCCAATGCGTCAATAATAGACAGATGACAGAATAATGTACTAGTATAATTTTTCATCCCTGCTATTTGATTGCTTAGTTACTGAAGCTCATTTCTTTGTTTTAGTGATACTTAAAATATTTAGATGAGATTAATGCTAGAAATCCTTATGTACTGTTACTTTGGACCAATTTTCTTTGGTTGGTTAATCTTGTCTCTGTAGTTGAAATATACTTTTAGTGTCTCTGGCACCATTTCCTTGTGCTGTGCAGCAGTGCAGCCGAGCACAGAAAAGATGCATTCATGCATCTACCCATGTTGAATGCCGTTCATTATTGACCAGCAACTAAACATATTTTCTTTTTGCTACTGATTTTTGTTACTATAAGAAATTGCTTCAATATTTCATGAGTTAATGCCAACAAATAAAAAGTGTGATTCTTTTAGTTAACATTTGCATAGTATATTTTTCATGGATCATTATAGTGACTTTATTGTTTTTTTTTTTGTTTGCTAGGTTGCTGGTTGGAACAAGGCACTTGTTGATAGGTTGGAACTTGTTTGGTGTAGAAACCGTGCTACAACTTGGTGCTATCATTTGGAATTTGTTTAGTTGACTAGATCACATATATTTCGTTGTACCTAGGATTTTTTTTCGACTTATCCATCATTTTGATTTTGGTTCACATATGTCGAGGATGATGGCTTTTGTGGATTGTAAATGATTTATGCATGTGGATCATGACTTGAGTGGATTCTCGTAAGATTTATGCCTGTGGATGATGGTTTGGCCGATATATATGTATATGGTGCTTTTGTGAGCTATGATGAGATCATTGGGTCATCACTAAATATGCATGCCACGCTTGTCATGAATGAACGATAATTTGTGACACCATACCTCGCCTTGTGGCGTCACAAAACTCATCCAAACACGCCACGACATACAATATGTGACAATTTATACATAACGTGACACGTTGACTAACAAATATGTGACAACTATTGGCGTCATAGAAGGTAACAATATGTGAAATCGAACCTATAGCGTCACAAAATGTCTTGACATTATGTGACGATGTTAACAATATCGCCACGAGGGAACTTTTTAGACGCTCATTTTATGACGACCGGCGTGACACGGCCTTCTCGTCATAATGTACTTTTATGACACATTTTGCACTTTATGTGACCAAATACAAGCCAAGATTTCTTGTAGTGGGAGTATAAAAACTCTTCAAAGACAAAACTTTAGTGAGCTAGAGGCCACCCATGAGGGTCTAAAGGAAGACCATGGGGAATTGGAGCTAGCTCATACAAGGCTTCAAAAAGCCCATGCCTTGCTCTTAGAGAAGAATGATAGAGCTTGCTCAATCATCAAGAAGGATGTTGGTTCAACATGTGACATCATAGATAAACCATTCTTGGTTGATGTTGAAGAACCATCTATTCCTTCCACATCCACATCAACCCACTCAAGCTCTACTAATAGTGATGGAGTAATTTTAGACTCATCATTAAAAGTTGAGAATGAGACTCTCAAAAGAGAGGTGGATGAGCTCACCCACGCCTTGGGTAAGGCATATGGTGGGGATGCCCGCTTGCTAAAGTGCTTGGGTAGCCAAAGGTTTTCCCTTAACAAGGAAGGCTTAGGCTATGTCCCCAAGAAAGGCAAGAAGACCTTTGTTACTCCAAAGAGCAATGGTGCTTATTGCAATAGATGCAAGCAAGTGGGACATCAAGAGCAAAAATATGCTAAAATGAACACTAGCAACAATAAGGCAACAAAAGTGCATTCCATCACCTTTGATTCCTATTATATGCTTACCAAGGGTGAGAAGGGTGTCAAGGCAAAGTTTGTTGGTTCATTGTTGTTGGCCTAAAGAAGAAGGCAATTTGGGTACCAAAGGCTTTGGTTGCTAACCTTTAAGGACCCAAGGGAAAATGGGTACCTAAATCTTACTTATTTGCTTGTAGGTGAATTACAAGATTGGAGGGAATCATTGGATTCTTGATAGTGGGTGCACTCAACATATGACCGGTGATGCAAGGAAGTTCAACATTATTGATTCAACTCAAGAAAATGGCAAGCCTATTACATTTGGTGATAGCAAAAGTGGCAAGATACAAGGCATAGGCAAGATAGCAATAACCAATGATTTGACCTTATCAAATGTGGCACTTGTGGACATATTGAAGTACAATTTGCTTTCGGTGGCACAAATTTGTGATCTTAGTTATAAGTGCATCTTTGGTGAAGATAGTGTTGAGATAGTGAATACAAAAGACTCAAGCTTGATCTTTAAGGGAATAAAATTTGACAACCTCTACCTTGTGAATTTTGGTGCTAGTGAGACACAAATTAGTACATGCTTGATATCTCAATCTAGCATGGGTTGGCTTTTTGGCATAGAAGGCTTGGTCATGTTGGCATGAAGCAACTCAACAAGTTAGTGACACATGATCTAGTAAAAGCTTGAAGGATGTTCACTTTGACAAGAACAAGCTATGTAGTGCATGTCAAGCAGGCAAGCAAGTTGCTAATACTCATCCAAAGAAGAGCTTCATGAGTACTTGCAAGGCATTTGACTTGATCCATATTGACTTGTTTGGCCCAACCACATATACAAGCATTGGTGGCAACAAGTATGGGTTTGTGATTGTGGATGACTATACAAGATTCACTTGGGTGTTCTTTCTCAATGACAAGAGTGATACATATTCAATCTTCAAGACATTTCTCAAGAGAGTGCACAATGAATTTGACATCATAGTGAAGAAAGTGAGAAGTGACAATGGAAGTGAGTTCAAGAACACAAGAGTTGATGAGCTATGTGATGACTATGGAATCATGCATCAACTTTCGGCCAAGTACACACCACAATCAAATGGTCTAGTTGAGAGGAAGAATAGGACTCTCATTGAGATGGCAAGGTCAATGCTTAGTGAGTACAATGTGAGTCAATCATTTTGGGCCGAAGCAATCAACACCGCATGCCACTACATCAATAGATTGTATTGCCATCCCATGATGAACAAGACACCTTATGAGCTATTGAATGGAAGAAAGCCAACCATTACATACTTTAGAGTATTTAGGTGCAAATGCTACATATTGAAGAAGGGTGCAAGTCTTGGCAAGTTTGACAAGAGGTGTGATGAGGGGTTTCTACTTGGTTATTCCACCACAAGCAAAGCATATAGAGTATGGAACAACTCAAGTGGCCTACTAGAAGAAGTCCATGATGTTGAATTTGATGAAACCAATGGGTCTCAAGATGAAGATGAGAACCTCAATGATGTTAGTGGAACTCAATTGGTAAATGCCATGAGGGGCATGGACATTGGTGATATTAGGCTAACTCAAGTTGATGATGACAAAGATAAAGTGCAAATAACTCAAGCTAGTGGTGCTCAAGTTCAAGATCAACAACAAGCTAGTACATCATCTCAAGCAACAACAAGTGATCAACCAAGCTCAAGTAATCAAGTTCTAATACTCCAAAGCTCAAGTGTTGCTAGAGATCATCCAATTGATCAAATTGTTGGTGACATTGCAAGTGGAGTGCAAACAAGAGGAAGGCTAGCGGTATTTTGTGAACACTTTGCTTTTGTGTCACAAGAAAAGCCTGAAAAGGTTGATGATGCCTTAAAGAATGAAGAATGGGTCATTACAATGCATGAGGAGCTCAATAACTTTGATAGAAACAAGGTTTGGGAATTGGTAGAGAGACCAAAAGACTACAATATCATTGGAACCAAATGGGTGTTCAAGAATAAGCAAGATGAAGATGTCATTGTTGTGAGAAACAAAGCAAGACTAGTGGCACAAGGTTACACTCAAGTAGAAGGTCTTGACTTTGGTGAGACTTATGCTCCGGTTGCAAGATTAGAGACAATAAGAATTCTATTGGCCTATGCATGTGCACACAGCATCAAGCTCTATCAAATGGATGTCAAAAGTGCCTTTCTCAATGGCTTCATCAATGAGCTAGTGTATGTTGAGCAACCACCCGGTTTTGAAGATTACCATCATCCCAACCATGTGTACAAGTTGAACAAGGCACTATATGGGTTGAAGCAAGCACCTAGAGCATGGTATGAGAGGTTAAGAGACTTTCTACTCAAGAAAGGCTTCAAGATGGGCAAAGTTGACACTACTCTCTTCACCAAGAAGATTGGAAAGGATTTGTTTGTCATGCAAATATATGTTGATGATATCATTTTTGGATCAACAAATCAAGAGTATTGTGAAGAGTTTGCCAAAATGATGGCAAAAGAATTTGAGATGTCTATGCTTGGAGAGCTCATATATTTCCTTGGTCTTCAAATCAAGCAAATGAAGAATGACACCTTCATTAGTCAAGGGAAATACATTAGAGACATGGTCAAGAGGTTTGGATTGCAAGATGCCAAGAGCATCAATACACCAATAGGTACCAATGGATCATTGGACAATGATGAAAGTGACAATATGGTTGATCAAAGGTACTATAGGTCATTGATTGGAAGCTTACTCTATGTGACCGCTTCTAGGCCCGATGTGATGTTTAGTGTTGGCAAGTGTGCAAGATTTCAATCCTCACCTAGAGAGAGTCATCTCACCGCATCAAAGAGAATATTGAGGTACTTGAAGCACACACAAAATGTTGGGCTATGGTATCCTAAGGGGTCAAACTTTGAGCTTATTGGATATTCGGACTCCGACTATGGGGGATGCAAGGTTGATAGAAGAAGCACAAGTGTCACTTGTCAATTCCTTGGAAGATCTCTAGTGTCATGGTCATCAAAGAAGCAAACCGGTGTGACACTTTCAACCGCTGAGGCCGAATATATTAGTGCCGGTAGTTGTTGTACACAATTGCTATGGATGAGATCAACATTGAAGGATTATGGTTTTGATTTCCATCATGTGCCATTGTATTGTGACAATGAGAGTGCTTGCAAGATGACTCAAAATCCGGTCCAACATACAAGAACCAAGCACATTGACATAAGGCATCACTTAATAAGAGATCATCAACAAAAAGGTGACATTGCTATCCAACCTATTGGCACTGAAGATCAACTAGCCGACATCTTTACAAAGCCAATAGATGAGAAGAGGTTTTGCAAGCTAAGAAATGAGTTGAATATCCTTGACTTCTCCAACATGAGTCGAATACACCCCACTATCATGACATGCCCCTACATCAAGCAAAGCCAAGGTAAAATTGTTTGGCATGGCATTCATGATATCTAAGGACATGTTAGTACATATAGACATATAACTTGTGCCTTAGAAAGCATTCATGGAAAATAAAAGGTTTTCAATGTATGTATGCCATCACTATTGCTCTTTATGCTTGTTTGATCTAGTGATGACATATGACATGTTTATGGGCTTGCAATCTCAAGTGTTGAATTTGGCTACCTTCTCATACATATGCTTCAACATAGGCAAGATAACCCTTGTCATGAGGTGTGAAGAAGCTTGTCTTTGGTTCAAATCAAAATTTATGTTTGACAAGTGATCCAAATTTGACCAAATTTGAGCACTATTCTCTCTTCCATAACACAACTTGGTCATACCTTTTGTGGAAATTGTCGACAAAGGGAGAGAGATTAGTGCATGAAAGGTTTGGAAAATTAAAAATTTCACATGTTTTTGAAAGCCTCTCATGTGGTTCATGAGTTTATAAGTGGTTCACACAAGTAGGGGGAGCAAGCTCATAGACAATTTGTTGCATTTGTTTTGTGCACTAACATTTGACTTGCTCATTGCACTTGTATTTAAATTCTATATACATGCTTGTGTGGTGTATGCTAGTTTTCACAAGTGGTTTACAAATGTTTGATAACTAGCATGCATAGGAGCTAGCTAGATTTTCTAAATTCGCTCTTAATTCAAGTACCTTGCTTATAATGTGATCTCACGTGGTACTTTGAGTTTTGATGAAAATCTAGTTACCTTGATGCTTGAATGGTGAAAATGGCGCAACTCGATTGGTATCACGCTTTAAAGGTCCATTTCTTTCACCTTAAGCATCATTTTGGTAACATAGCTCACCCTCAATTTCAATATTCATACATGTATGCAATACTTCATTCCAAACTCGTGGCATACATGTAGGGGGAGCTCATGCTACCAAAACCGAACTATGATGATTGTCCAATCCTATGATTGTAAGCAAAATGCTTGGACAACCGTTGTATGTTCAAAAACATTAATCATAAAACCTTTTTATGCGGGTTGTCACCAATTACCCAAAAAGGGGGAGATTGAAGATCTCTAGTTTGGTTTTGGCTAATTAGTGACACCTAAGGACTAATCTCTCGATGTTAAGTGTTTGATTAGATTGGAGATTGGTCGTGCCGGAGTTGGTGCATGGTGATCATGGAGGATGGATCGAGGTGATCCAAAAGATTGATCAAGCATCCAATTCGGTGTGGTTTGGAGATTAAAGGTCCCAAGGCAAAGGTATAACCATAGGGCTTTTGATTTCACATCCAAGACACCATAGAGGGTGTGGGTGATTATAGGATCGATAAACCGCGTACTATAAAGAGGGAAACTTATCGTACATATCGGTCCTCATGTGCCTTTAGGTTCAAAATTCATATGCATGCATTCTAACCTAAAGAGCTAACTCCGCTTTCGATGAAAAATGTTTTGAAAATGCTAACACATGGTGTCGAGGTGTTCTTCAACGTGTCGACAACAAGAATCAAGTGACGGAAGTCGGTTTGGAGCAAAGGCGAAGGAACGACGGCGAAACGACAAAATTCACAGCTTCAGCGTGGCCGGGCGCGAATCGAGGGAAGCCGAGGGAAACCGACGGGACGCACCGGTCGGTGAGTCCGGTCGAATTCCGATAAGGATGTATTTAGGGGTTTCGGCCGAGGGCCGGCCGGACCGGACGATGGACCGGATGCTTCCGGTCTTGGCCGGAAGCACGACGGGCGTCGGCGACGGACCTATCGCTCAGGGGTCTCGATCCCAGCGTTGGGGGTTGTGGTTGTGACCCGACCCACCGGCCAGGACTCACGCGTCGGTCGGTCGCTAAAAGCGTGGCTTTCTCCCCAACGCCACATTTTGTGGTGTGGGGTATTTATACCCCCCTTGGCTGCATCTTGCTCTCTCCCTTGGACATTTGAATCATTCCTAACACCTTTGAGCAAGCAAGCAAGCCTCCCTCCTCTCTCATTCTTGTTTTGAGCTTCATTCTTGAGAGAAGAGTTGATCCAAGTGCATTTGCATCGAGTTCTTGCATCTAGAGGCACTTGGGGATCGTTGTGAGCCGGTTGGTTTCTTGTTTCTCTTGGAGACACTGCTCCTAGCCGGCTTGGTGATTTGGTGGAGTTGTTGGCAAGAAGAGGAGATTGTTTCTTGGCCACCTCCGGGCGAAATTGTGAGAGGATCACACACTTCTCGTCGGGAAGATAAAGTGCAAGGAATACATTGCTCGTGTCTTGGGTACCTCACTTGTGAGTGGTGTGTTGAGGCTAGCAAGGGCACCGCCTAGGTCAAACACCATCCTTGTGTTGGTCGGCACAACCGGAGAGTAGCTTGTCGGTGTACAAGTGAACTCCGGGTGAACAAATCGACTTGTTCATTGTCTCGGTGTGTGGATCATCACCTTCGTGTGATTGATAGCTTTTCTTCTTCCCGGTGATTGGTTGATATCCTCTACATGTCGATTTTATAACAAGCTTCTCACTCTTGCATTACTTTGCTAGATTACTTTGAGTAGAGAGCTAGCACTTGCTTGTGTAGGTTGTTCTTGCTAGCATAAGGATCATATTAGGATTGCTCACTAGTTAGAGTAGTGACATAGCCTTTAATTGACTTAGAGATCATAGAATATATTTAGAATTGTCACTAGAGGCTTGCAAGACAATAAAGCTAGCGCAAACCGCTTTACGCCGTGTTTTATACTAATCGGTTTGTTTAGTGAGTTTGTAAAAAAGATTTATAGGCTATTCACCCCCCCTCTAGCCATCTAGGACCTTACAGGGGTCCCCTTCTGATTTTGCTGAGAGCAGTCTCAATGCTGATTCAATTAAGCTCATGGGCTAATGATGTCTCAAAGTTGTTTCGTGAAGCAGCCAAGAGTGGTGCTGGTGCTGGTGCTGCTAATGGGGCCAATAAGAGGAAGAGGCATGTGTTTAGCGAGGAGGACGTCGTAGTCATGACTGGCATGAATTCTGGATTGAAGGATGTTGCTGATGCTATTCGTGAGACCAAGGTTCATGACTCCCACCCTGTCCTCTATGATCTTTGTCATATTCATGCTTGGGTTTAGTAAAGAGGACTTGGTGGCAGCCTATGGTCACCTCCTTGACAACAAGGCTCAAGGGTCTGGTTTTGTGAAGATGAATGACTCCCACCACGTCTTGTGGCCGAGAACCTTCCTGGCCAAGCACTACTACATATAGGTCGGTGAGGTCCTGGTGGCTGATTTTGGTCAGCGAGCTCCTGGTGGCTGATTTTGGCCAGTGAGCTCCTGGTGGCTGATTTTGGTCAGTAAGCTTGTGATGGTTAGTGTTGAAGGATGCTGAGCTCTTGCTATCTTCTTCTGGGTGGGAATGCTTTCTTGGTGCCATGTTCTGGCATCCTATTGCTAGCCTGGTCCCGTGGTTTGTGCAGTGAGGATTATTTTCTTCTGGTGCCTTTTATGCATAATATAGCATTTGATCCTGCCTTCTTTTGTACGTTTGAACAGATCCTGCCTTCACTTATGCAGTTGATCTGATCCTGCCATCTTTTGTGCAGCTTACCTACTTATGTCATAGTGCCCGATGCTTTCTAATCTATTCTAGTTATATATATAACTCAAGCTGTGAAAATGTGATCTATGAACGACAATCTCACCATTGTTGTGGTGTTTGTTCGAGAGCATACTTGTCCATTGCGGTGAGGTGACTTTGTTAGTTCCCGAGCACACTTGCCTATTGCCAATTTATGATAATTTATAATATTGTCCGATCCCGAGCATACTTGCCCTTTGCTAATGATGTTATCTTAATCATTTTCCATTTCTGTTAAGTTGTTTTCATTTGCTGTCATGTCTGAATTTATAATTCCTGTGAAATAACCTGAGCATTCTTGCCCATTGCTTATAATGTTGAATTTACTCTTCTGATATATTGTTCGCTCATCATTTGCAAATCTGTAGACAGCTATGGCATGGTATGTAGTACATGTTGGCCGCCAAACTAGATTGTTCCCTACCTGGGAGTTGTGCCATGCTCAAGTGGTCGGCTTTAGGGGAGCTTGCTACAAGAAATACAGAACAAAAGAAGAAGACTTGGCTGCTTACTATGGTAACGCCTATGAAGGAAAAAATGAGCCTCATGTGACCGAAGCAAAGGAAATAGATGGCTCCACATGTAAAGATGTCATAATTTTAGTCCGGACTGCAATTATATTGTTGTTGGTTGTAATTATTGTGTTTGTGGTTTATAAAATGGTGTAATATTTGCTCTGAACTTGCTATTATGGACTCGTACCAACTGGTGGTAAGTTCGCCACCTCACGCAAGAGGAAACTTCACCAAGTTCTATGCAGCCAACCAAGCAAACCTGTGTTGCATCTCCTCATTTACGTCTTAGTTGTACAATCCATTCAACCAAACATCATCTCTGTGAGGGCTGGCTCCACCGATCAGGTATCCAAACAAACTTGTGTTGCATGCTCCCGGCCGGAGGGGAGGGCCTGGATAGCTTTTTTTGATAATGGATAATAAAATCCGGCCTCTACATCCAGAGATGTACCTGACCAATTATTACGAGTTGGGAAAAATAAAAAACAAATTTGCGGTAAAGTGTCTTTGACATAGACATTAGAACTAAAGCAAGCGGAAAATATGCTTCCACCCTCTATTGGAGATTTCGAGCAACCATCTCCGGTTGCTTGCTCAATACAACTAGGGTGTCCTTTGCTTGCTCATCATCACCGTATGCTTGGGCCCGAAGCGTAGCCAATAAGCTCCCACGAAGATAACTTTTGCATAATAGAGTTAGATTTCATTTTTTTAAAAAATCATATCATTACGACATCTCCGGATGGCCCGAGAATAAAGCTGCCACACCAACCCAAATCGGTGGCTTAGACTGTTTATGTTGATTATGAAGCCAAGTACCAAACATATGGTTAATAGAATCGAGGTTGGGTAAGGTTAGTAGCATAGAAAATAATCCTCCAAATCATCTTGGCAAAAGGACAATCAAAAAAGAGGTGTTGGATAGTTTCATTCATATTACAACACTCGCATTTCTGACTCCCTTTCTAATTTTTCCTAGCAAGGTTGTCTTTTGTCAAAACGACACCTCTTTGGACAAACCAGAGGAAAATTTTAATTTTTAGAGGTATTTTCTATTTCCAGATTCTCTTATGTTGGAAGGGTGGATTTGTATCTATAGCATCAAGATACATAGACCGGACGGAGAAAACTCCAGACCTGGATAAAAGCCATCTAAAATAGTCTTTACCATCCACCAGAGCCACATTAGAAACCTGCGCTACTAGAATTAGCCACTCAGAAAGGTTGTTATCCACTAAAGATCTCCTAAATGAGATATTAGGAGGGTTAGAGGACAAAACTTTTGAAACCATTGCATGTCGATCCCTTGCTATATTATACAAGCTCGGGTGTTTAAGTTTGAGGGGCTTATCACCTAACCAAGTATCCTCCCAAAATCTTGTACTGGTTCCATCTTTAATTAGGAAACAGCCTTTATCAAGTACCTCATCTTTAATATGCATAAGGCCTCTCCAGAAATGAGGGTCATTGGGTTTGGCTGACACTTGTGTTAGAGTCTTGGAATTCAAATATTTATTCCTTAGCAAGGATTGCCATGTACCATCGGTGTTTATAAGATTGACAATCCATTTGGCCAATAAACATTTGTTTTGAAGGTACAAATCAATAATTCCAAAACCACCTTGATCCTTAGGGCGACATAGGATGTCCCACTTAGCGAGTCTATATTTATATTTTTACTGTAGACCCTTGCGTAAGAATCTTGATCTGAATTTATCAAGATTTTTGAGGACTCCTTTGGAATCTTAAAAAGGACATCATGAACATAGGGGAGACTACTCAAGACGAGTTTAACATAACAAGTCTCCCCATAGGATAGGTATCTTGCTTTCCAACAAGAAAGTTTTTGTTCAAAAGTTCTTTCACCTTTCTCCAATCGAGAATTTAGGAGTTGTCTATGGTGCATAGGGATACCTAAATATCTGAAAGGATATTCCTCAGTATTACAACCAAAGAGTGTTGTATAATAATGTTCCATCTCTTTGGCGGCACCATAGCGAAGATTTCACTTTTGTGGAAATTAATCTTTAGACGATAATTGTTCAAACACGCTTGAGCAAGAGTTTTAAATTTTTTGCTTGCTCGGGTCATGGTCTAAAAAGATAATGGTATCATCGGCATATTGTAAAATAGATAAACCATCATCAATAAGGTGTGGGATAATCCCTCCTATTTGTCCATCGACTTTTGCTCTATTAATGAGAAGAGCTAGCATATAAAGCAACGATATTAAACAATATAGGTGACATAGGATCTCCTTGTCTAAGGCCACGTTTGTCTGGAAGTAGGGGCCTATGTCATCATTGACTTTAACCCCTACACTACCTCCTCGTGACCATATTCTCGAACCCATCTACACCATTTGGGGGAGAACCCTTTCATGCGTAGAGTTTGTTGTAGGAAGGACCATTTGACCTTGTCATAGGCCTTTTCAAAATCAATTTTGAGAATGATGCCATTCCTTTTCTTAGTATGTAATTCATGGATAGTTACGTGTAGAATAACTACTCCTTCCATGATATTTTTTCCTCGCATGAATGCCGCCCGTGTTGGACTCACAACTGTCTTAGCTACCTTATTCAGTCTGTTAGTTCCCACTTTTGTGAAAATTTTGAAACTAATATTAAGGACACAAATTGGTCGATATTGCTGAATAGTAGTAGCGTTATGGGTTTTAGGGATTAGGGAGATTATTCCAAAATTGAAACTAAAGAGATCAAGACACTCATTATGGAAGTCTGAAAAATGGACGAGTAGGTCATCCTTAATCACCTCCTAAAAAACCTGATAGAATTCAGCAGGAAAACCATCAGGTCCCGGAGCTTTGTTGTGTTCCATTTGGAAAATGGCTTCCCTCACTTCAGATTCAGTGAAGTCAGCAATAAGTATATCATTTTCCTCTTGGGTAACTTGTGGAATATCTATAATATGATCCTCCAGCAAAGTTATTTCGGTTTGCTCCGGTGAACCAAAAAGATCTTTATAATAGTTTGTAATGTGGCTTTTGAGACAGTCATCACCAATAACAACACCTTGATCATTTTCAAGTCTAAATATATGTTGTTTTTGGTGTTTTCCATTGGCCACTAAGTGAAAGAATCTGGTGTTTGCATCTCCCTCTAATAAGGATTTCACTTTGGCTCTCTCGTACCATTTTAGTTCCTCTTCTCTCAAAAGAGCAACTAAGCGCCCTTTTAAGTATTGCTTGAGATTGATCTCTTGATCGGATAGACAATCGGTCTCGGCTTTTTATCTAATTAGGTGTAAGAGTTCTAAAAGGGTCTTCTTCTCTTTCTTATAGTTTCCTGCAGTATTTGCAGCCCACCCTCTAAGATCTTGTCTTAGTTTGCGGATTTTAGCTTGCCAACGCTCTAATGGGTTGGATCCAGAGGTTTCAGATTGCCAAACATTTGCAACCATTTCATAAAACCCTTCCCTAATTTACCACCCCCTTTCAAATCTGAAGGGTCTAATCCTGGTTTGGTGGGTAGAAGCACCGGTGCTAATAACTAGGGGTGTGGTGGTCGAGATATTCCGATCTCTTGGTTCTACAAAGATTAGAGGGAATTGATGCTCCCAATCCGTAGTAACTAGGACTCGATCAAGCTTTTCAAAAGTTGGGTTATCCGGGGTCCGGCCCAAGTATATTGCGGCCCGACATAGTGATTTCTCCCGAGCTCCAAAGATTCAATGACCGCATTAAAAGGTTCGCCATTTAGGGTCAAAGTCCCCGCTACTTTTATCGTCGGGGGCTTCGCATTATATTAAAATCCCCACCAATAATATAAGGGAGGCTTTCTTTGGAGCACGTATTAGCTATTTCTGCGAGAAAAACACTTTTGTTTTGATGTTGTGCTAGTCCATAAATAGAATAAAGGACAAATTTGAAGTCATTTGTTTTATATCGCAAAGTGAATTTCACATAGAAATCCCCTTCGTCCAATGGCTCCAATGTCAAAAATTGACAAGTCGACTCCAAGTAAAAATACCCCCGGTGACGCCATGAGGAGCCATAGCATGCCAAAGAAAATCACGCCCTCCACAAAGGTTCTTGAGAACATGATCCGGGGAAAGAGTCACGACCGGTCTCGAAAAGGGCAATAAAATTTATCCGCTCCTCTCTAACTAATTCTGCGAGAAATTTGTGTTTAGCCAAGTCCGCAAGACCTCGCTATTCTAGAAGACTCCTTTCATTTTAAAACAATTTTGGAAGGAGTCTTTGGCTTTTAGGAGACTTGGTCTTATTATATTTTTTCCTACGCGATGGGAGATAGATCTATAATATGATCATTCTCCGCTATCGAGAGTTCTCATTGAAATTCCCACAAATGTGGTCGAGAACCGCATCGGGCGTTCATCCTTTTCATCATCACTATTAAAATTAGTATATCTAGGTTTTGACTTCTTTGAATTAGCGAAAAGAACTAACCTATCAACCTCTAGATTTTTAATAGCAACGGCATCGGATGAATTTAGATCGATGCCTACCCTACCAAGTTTTGAAATAATAATGGATCTGAAAAAGCTAGCGAAAGAGTTACACGAGATTCGAGGTTCTTTTCATCGCCATTCGTTACGTCTTGCATAGGGTGTGCTCGTCCGCCTTCAACGCATTCCTCCGGCTCCGGAAGTTGAGTTGTAGGAGCCACCGCTCCCACCACCAATGAAGAGGCGTGGGCCGGAGAGTGTCGTGGTCGCTCCATTACCGGCCAACTCCACGGCAACGACCCGCGTAACTAGCCGGAGCGACAACAAGAAGACGGCCTCCACCCGTGCGGTCGCCGAACGTCCACCAAGCTCGCCCACCACCTGTCCACCAAGACCGGCAGTGGATCGCGAGAGCCGAGTGGGGCACCGGGCCGCCTACCCTCGACGACGGCAACTCCGCCGTTAACGCAGCGGCCGAGGCGGTCCCTCCATAGCCGCAGGGTCGACGGCCTTCGCTGTTCGCCTACGACAACGCCCGTAGAGAACACCATTCTTTGCTCCAAGACTCCATTCTGGCGAGAGCGTGTATAAATTTCTTTGCTCCATGACCATAGCAGCACCCCGACCTTGGGCGTTAACACCATCCATCAGGCCTCAACGCCGCCACCAAGATCCATAGTGGCGGGGAGGACCACCCTTGGCAACGTCTGGGGATCGCGGCACTCTTTGAGCTTCCACGACGCCACAAGCCCGACATACGCATCAGGCCCAAAACGTGCACCCGCTTGGCTGATCTTTGACATCCACAACGGTCTCACATTGTAAATCATTACCGCCCCTAGGTGCCTTGGCAACAAGGACTCTCTATGGTAGGAGGCTGCGCATATCGTCATTAACATAAGAGGCCACCCCGCTCGAGCTGCGTAGATTGCAACTCGAAACACCAATCATGTCATCGCCAGGGAGGGTAGGTGAAGGAAGAACCACCGGCATCACCGAGAGCCCGTGCTCGTCCTCCAACGGTTGCAACTTCTCAACACCCACCTCGACCCCAACAACACCAACGGTCGAGGCGGCGAGCACCGTGCCCGACAAAGAACACCTCAGGCGATAAGATGTAGGAGAGCAATGGTGGACACCCCATGAAAGGAGAATCAATCAACAAAGGATGAGGTTTCTTTGGAGGTGCTAACGGGGACATTATACATAGCCATCTCGTTCTCGGTGAAAGGAGAATGTCCCATCTTCTTGTCGGCCAAAAAATTGTTTACTTCATCAAAAAAATGTGTCGCTATCCATGGTTGCCTTTTCATTGGCGGTCCCACCACTCGAAAAGCGATGGTAGAGTGCCACCAAAAGGCTGAAGAAGAATTGCCCTTCTCTCGGAAGTTTAGGAGTATCATCATCATCCGCTTCTTCCATCTCCCGATCACCATAAAGGTCTTTATCATCATTTCCCAGAAGATCATATCATCATCAGGATAAAACTGAGGTTCTTCTTCATCGGGCGTGAAATCTGGTGAAAAAAGTTCCCCTTGACACACACATCTCCAAATGGTGGGATTTTTTCAAATCAACTACCGCCACCAAAATTCGGATCTCCCAGTGCATGCCGAAGGTGATACATATCCACCTTTTGGGTTGCACCAATCATCGTGCCAACAGCCCACAAATGAAGGAAAGAACGGAGTGGACGAGGTACATTTGTGTATTTGTCACCCAAACTTTATCCAAAGACTTTAATAGGCTTGACATCATCCACATACTCTTTAAACAAGAGGGTACCTTCCTTATTCTTTGTCGTGAATCGTTTGAATAGCTACCATGCGATCTAACTCCTCCTTGCTCGGGAAAGGAACAATATAGGACTGACCTCTCACCTCGCACTTCCCACTGCCAACGCAATGGAATGATCCTTGCAAGTTCGGACAACAAACAAACGATTTGGAACTTTCCCCAATTGACCGTAACTTGTCTTTGCAATTGACTTCGAGAAGAAGAAATAATGTCATTGAAGTTGGCGGCTTGAATTTGGAAAAAAAAAACCCATACCATCTTCACCGCACCACGCAGGCAACCGTGGGTTTTGGTCCACGCAACAACGGACACCGGTTTGTGTAGTGATCCAACAGCAAATAACACATTCCAAGTTCGGTTTCTTCCTCTTTTGCTGCCCGCCTCATCGGTAGGGCGGCCGCGAGCAGCTGCCCCTGATCGGCGGCTGCAGAGAACGTTGGACACGGCACCCGCCGTGGCATCGAGGTTGCAGCATCGCCACCCTCTTGTGCCTTGCCCGGGTCGGCCACGCCCGGCCCACGATCCACGGCATTGCCGCGCATTACGGCGGCGAAGAGCACCGCGCCCCGAGCCGTCATTGCGTTCCATGATCACCATCGGTGCCTCCGCGACCACGACCACCATCAGGATCTCCTCGACCACGACCAACCTCCGGCCCGCGCGACCACCACGATCAGCAACAGCGTGTCCCGATCAGCCGCGACCCGGCGCGCGCCCAGACCATCACGGTTCGCCGCCACACTTTGGTCCCCACCACCACGGCCAGCCACATATTGGCTCCTACGACGAAATCGACGGCCCTGACCACCAGCCATGAGGACGGCGCGATACGTCGGCTTCGGTGAAGAGATCCGGCGGTACCTTGACTAGGCGGCGCCTAGGTTTGCCGGTGTGTGTCGGGTGAGAGTTCTCGGTTGAGATGGGCGTGAGATCTCGGATGTGGTTTGGGCACGACATGTCTTGGCGAACCCAACATAGGGAAAGGGTCAGGTTCGACCGAGTCCACGGCTTGGGATCGAGTCCTCCCGTCCACCTGTTTCAAAATTTGATTTCCTCGAAGACATCGGATCGGGAACCCGAGCCCGCTGAATTTTCATCGTCGAGAAAAAAGATCTCCGAGCTTCACCGGCGGCGTGATCCGTGGCTTCGGAAGAGGGCCCTTCCATAGGGACTTCCAAGGTAGCTTGCCCGGCCGTGGATGCACTGGCGAGGCTGTCACAACGGAGTGCTGCTTTGCCCGCCCGGCTTGCGATGCCAATCCAACCTTGGCCACCGAATGTATACCGGCGGCGCTGTGATTTGCTTGCACCTTGCCTTTAAAACTTCTGGCGAGGGAATCGGCTTCTCCAAGATATTCACACTCGGTCTACGAATCGAATCCCAAAACTTCTTTGGACACGGTGGTGGCTTCATCGAGGTGAAAGGAAAGACGCCTTCCCCGATGATCCTTGATCTCACCACATCACAATCGACGGCGGGGAGGATACTTGGCTGTGATCCTTCGCAAAGCCTTCTTGATTGACGCAAGCCACAACGCTTGCCGGCATATCCCATGGATTGGTTGTCGGCAATCACCAGAGAAGGATCACGGGATGGGGGGGAGGGAAGGGAGACGGCCAGAAACAAGATGTCTAGTTGGCTACTTAATTCGTAGTATAGTAATACTAGCCATGTTGGTGGGAGGGAGAAGACAACCAATCAGACCACAACCTCCTCGTTTTCGGCCTGGGCCGCGACACCGCGACGCTGTGGGCGGCGCTCAACCACGGTGGCCGGCATCGTCATTGTTGGAATTTAGATGGGCTTGGCCCAATAACAAATTCGGAAATTCCTAGAGAGATCTCAAAGGCCCATACTATTTTTGGTAATCTTGGCCCTCAAGTTGTAGAGTCCTCGAACCCGACTCGAGTAGAGAGTCCTAAACCGATCGTGATCGCGACACGATGTTCGGGATATATAAGCAGCCCTACCGGCCACGCCAAAATTAGATCTCGACATCTCATCTTGGTTTAGAGAGGAGTCCCTTGAATAGACAACCTCTCAACACTAGAGAATTAAGATAGAGTTTTTGCCTCTTCTTGTTGTTTGCGCCGCCGTAGCTCTCGGCCCAATTGCTTGCGTGCACTAGCAACCCAAGGAGCAGGTCTCGAAACCCTCGTCTTTGCGATCCTGCGGTGGGAGAAGGCGAATAAGGTTTTGGGAAGCGCTCTTTGCGCGACCCTCCCGATCTTCATCACGGCTCGTCTTCCGGAAGGACACACGGAGGATCGTCCAGCGCCGTCTTCATCGAGCGGCTTCTTCGACTTCCTCAAAGGCCGCCGATCGACGGCAACGACAACGGAGGACCGAGGACCTCGGCGTCGCTTTAAAAGCGAATAAAGGCTGCACGATTGGCAACATTGACGGCGACACTGAGGACTCGGCGTCGCTTTAAGGCGAATAAGCAAAGCGGCCGCCGATCGACGACAACGATTGGCGACCTAGAGGACCTCGGCGCCGCTTTGGGGGAACCTCTTCATTACGTTGTCCTCAACGTCGGCCGTATTCTCGAGATCCAATCTATCCGGTGTGCTAGTCGGGTTTACACTGTTGCTATGATCATGCTACGTGATATCATGATCCGTCCCGCTAGTATATGCGATATCTTGTCTGTCATGCTAGTATGCTTGACATGCTTTATCTAGTAGGTCTATTTGTCATGATTTATATTTTGGAATTAATGAAATTGCCTATTATTTCAACAATCCAAAACCTTATAATAGGCTTTTTCTTGATTTAACTATGGCTGTTTTCATCGACGTCTTTGAGACTAGAAAAGTTTTCTAGTGCACATATAAAGAGGTGGCGAGTTAAGGCTATGCTCGGTTAGAGGCTAAGATGTTCGGGTTCTTGTTGGATCGCCTCAGGGAAATATCTCTAGAGAAAAGAGAAGATTCCGGGAGACAACACTATCTTTAGAAGAACAATCCTAAACAGTCTTGCTAGTCATCTAGAAGATGCAAACTTGCACTTCCAAGATGAGAGGGCATTGTGGGATCAACGAATGCAACCATTGGTACATCCGAAGTTGTACATTATGGAGAGCTTTCATGACTACAAGATGGTTACTAACCGATCTATAGTCAAGCAAGCGCATGAGGTTCAACACATGGCAAGAGAACTTGAACTCCTTAAGTATGTTATACCCGATGAATTTGTAGCCTGGATGCATTATTGCTAGGTTGCCTTCTTCATGGAAGAGCTTCGACACAATTCTAAAACACAAGAGACGTAAAAATATCAATTGTAAACCCGATAGCATCTCTTGATGTTGAGGAAAAGATTCGGGTGAAGAATACTATTGAGAAGGGAAACAAGAGCCATTCTAGCACTAATATTGTGCAAGAAAACCCACATGACAAGAACAAAGGGAATAAATCTTCCAATGCCAAGTTAGCAACTACCTTAGAGAAGAAGAAAAATAATGATGAGGTGCCTTGCTTCACTTATGGACAGCTTGGTCACTTTTTCGGTGAGAATAATAAGAATGTCAACCTCGTGACTATTAGCAATGCCGATGAAGAGTACGGTAATGTTCCTACCGTACTATCGGTATTTCAATCACCAAGTTAGTGGGTTGATACAGGTGCTAATATTCATGTGTGTGCTCGACATCTCTTTGTTTTCTTCTTATAAAGAACTACAAGGTTCTTCTGTTCTAATGGGGGAATGGGTCACATGCTTCGCTCGTGGTGTTGGTACGGTAGAACTGAAGTTTACTTCGTAAAATCGTACAACCGAAGAACGTGCAACATGTCCCTACTATTCGCAAGAACCTTGTTAGTGTTTCCCTTTTTTTAAGAGAAGGGTTTAAGGTAGTGATGGAGTCCAATAAAGTAGTCATGTCTAAGCATGGACAATTTATTGGTAAGAGTTACGACTGTGGCGGCTTGTTTCGCCTAAGTTTGGCAGATTTATATAATAAGTCAGTGAATCATATTTGTGGCACGATAAATGATAGTTCAAGTGTTTGGCATTCTCGTTTATGTCATGTGAACTTTGGTTTGATGTCACATTTATCTAGCTTGAAGTTAATTCCAGATTTCACTATTGCCAAAGGTTCTAAGTGCCATAGTTGTATGCAATCTAAGCAACCTCGAAAGCCTCACAAGGCAGCGGAGGAGAGACACTTGGCACCTCTAGAGCTCATACATTCTGATCTATGCGAGATGAATGGTGTGTTGACTAAAGGTGGAAAGAGATATTTCATGACATTGATTGATGATGCTTCTAGATATTGCTATATTTACTTGCTAAAAACTAAAGATGAGGCATTAGACTACTTTAAAATCTTTAAGGCTGAAGTTAAAAATCAACTAGAGAGAAAGATTAAACGTCTAAGGTCAGGTCGTGGTGGTGAATATTTTCCTATAATATTTTATGAGTTTTGTGCGGAACATGGTATTATTCACAAGAGGACGCCTCCCTATTCGCCTCGAATCCAACGGAATTGCCGAGAGGAAAACCGCACGCCGACCGACTTGGTTAACGTCATGTTAGACACCGCTGGTTTATCTAAGGCATGGTGGGGAAGCTATATTGACTACGAGTCATGTCCCGAATAGAGTTCCAAACGAAATAAAGAGACAACGCCATATGAGATGTGGGTTGGTAGGAAAACCATCACTTTCATACTTAAGACGGGATGGGGCTTGACAAAAGTCAATATTCCAATTAATAAGAAGCGTAAGCTTGGACCAAAGACGGTAGATTGTATCTTTCTTGGATATGCTCACAACAAAGATTGCTTATCGATTTTTAGTAGTAAGATCCAAGTTTCGAAATGCTTGTAGATACTATCTTTGAATCTCGTGATGCTACATTTTTTTGAGAATATATTTCCTTTGAAAGATATGCGTAGCAATGTTAGATTTTCTCTTGAATTAGCTCCCCGATGATACTATACCTATCGAATACCCTCGTTGAGTCATTTGAATAACCACTTGAGAAGGATGACAATGAAGTTCCCGTGAGAAACAAGAGACAAAGGATTGTAAAATCTTTTGGTGATGATTTCATTGTGTACCTTGTGGATGATACTCCCACCTCTATCTCAGAGGCATATGCATCTCCAGATGTAGATGATTGGAAAGAAGCTGTTCATAGTGAGATGGACTCGATTCTTTCTAATGGAACTTGGGAGCTATCGATCTACCATTTGATTATAAACCAATTGGATGTAAGTGGGTGTTCAAGAAGAAGCTTAGACCGATGGTACTATTGACAAGTACAAGGCTCGGCTTGTGGCAAAGGGTTATACTCAAAAGGAGGGCGAGGATTTTTGATACTTACTCACCTGTTGCTAGAATGACCACTATTCGAACACTACTATCCTTGGTCGCCTCATATGGTCCGATCATTCATCAAATGGATGTAAAGACAGCTTTTACGTATGAAGAGTTGGATGAGGAGATTTACATGGATCACGGCGATGGATTTATAGTAAAGGTGAAGAGCAAAAGGTGAGCAAGCTATTAAAATCTTTGTATGGCTTGAAACAAGCACCTAAACAATGGCATGAGAAGTTTGACACTACGTTAACTAGTGCCGGTTATGTTGTCAATGAAGCCGATAGGTGTGTGTATTATCGACATGGTGGGGGTGAATCTGTTATATTATGCTTATATATGTTGATGGTATCTTAATTTTTGGTTCCAACATTGATGTGATCAATGAAGCCAAGTCTTTCTTGTCTAAGAGTTTCGACATGAAAGATCTAGGAGAGGCTGATGTAATTCTAAACATCAAGCTAATTAAGGAAGAGAGTGGGATTATATTGTTGCAATCTCACTATGTTGAGAAGCTTTTGAGCCGTTTTTGGCTTTATGGATAGAAAGCCTTCTCCAACACCTTATGATCCTAGTGTGACATTGCGGAAAAATAAGAAGAGTACTAAAGATCGGGTTGAAGTACTCTCAGATTGTTGGTTCACTCATGTATCTAGCAAATGCAACTAGACCGGATATCTCTTTTCTTTGTGAGCAAGTTAAGTAGGTATATGTCCAACCTGGGGTGATGATCATTGGCATGTACTAGAGAGGGTCTTGTGCTATCTTAAAGGTACAATGAGTTATGGCATACACTATTTGGGAACCTACCGTGCTAGAGGGATATAGTGATCTAACCGGATATCCGATATTGCTCAAATCTACGCCTACAACTGGGTATGTCTTTACTCTTGGAGGTGGCGCAGAAAGTGTCATGGAGGTCTTGTAAACGGACTATTTTGACTAAGTCAACCATGAAAGCAGAACTTATCGCTTTAGAAACAAAGATCTGCGCAGAGGCGAGTGGCTGCGTGAGCTCTTGTCCGACTTGGGGTGGTTCAAAACCGTGCACCGCTATCCTTATGAACTGTGATAATCAAAAGCGGTGATCACTAAAGTGAATAGTGCTAAGGATAATTCAAAGTCAACAAGACACGTTAAAAGATGCTTGAAGACTGTCGGGAAGTTGAGAAACTCGAGTAATAAGCGTGATCTTATATACGCATGGACAAAAACACCGCGAGATCCCTTTACAAAAAGGCTATCACGAAATGTGATAGAAATTGCATCGAGGGAGATGTGTATGAGACTCATATGAGTTTACAAGTAGTAGTAACCCAACCTTTTTGATCGGAGATCCCGTGACTAAGGATCCGGGAAGAACAAGCTATTGGTAAACCGAGGAGAGTATATTTATAACCCTCTCTAAGTGAAGATGCAATAACTCTCAAATGCATTGAGGCACAGTATGGCGGGTTGGCTAATGCCTTAATATGTTCTATTGGCTTTGACAAGCGAAGATGCGATCCTACAGAGCATTCTTAAAAGAAGATACCTATATGAGTTTGATCGTTAAACGTCGCGGTCTATGAGACTGACCTGTGTACTAGTGTGGCTTTAAGTAAAGCTTGTTCGCACAAAACTTGCAATTCAAGGCGTAGTCCATTGTTCAAGTTGTGAATAAGTGTAGCTTAAGGACCTAGGCGAAGTTCAACTTCACGATCTCTGCCGAAAAATTTGGTATATTAAAAAAGAAGGCTAGAATTGGCAAAACTCTAAATGGGTATTTGAGATCCGGTGGGGGATTGTTGGAATTTAGATGGGCTTGGCCCAATAACAAATTCGAAATTCCTAGAGAGATCTCAAAGGCCCATACTATTTTTTGGTAATCTTGGCCCTCAAGTTGTAGAGTCCCGAACTGACTCGATTAGAGAGTCCTAAACCGATCGTGATCGCGACACGATGTTCGGGATATATAAGCAGCCTACCGCCACGCCAAAATTAGATCGACATCTCATCTTGGTTTAGAGAGGAGTCCCTTGAATAGACAACCTCTCAACGGTAGAGAATTAAGATAGAGTTTTTGCCTCTTCTTGTTGTTGCGCCGCCGTAGCTACTCGGCCGATTGCTTGCGTGCACTAGCAACCGGGCGGCAGTCTCGAAACCCTCGTCTTTGCGATTCTGCCCGGAGAAGGCGAATAAGGTTTTTGGAAGCGCTCACGCCGCCTCCCGATCTTCATCACGGCTCGTCTTTTCGGGAAGGACACGCGGAGGATCGTCAGCGCCGTCTTCATCGGCGGCTTCTTCGACCGACAGCGACCCGGAGGACCTCGGCATCGCACGGGGAACCTCTTCATTACGTTGTCCTCAACGCCGCCAGGTATTCTCGAGATCCAATCTATATACGGTGTGCTAGTTGGGTTTACACTTTGCTATGATCATGCTACTTGATATCATGATCCGTCCCGCTAGTATATGCGATATCTTGACTGTCATGCTAGTATGCTTGATATGCTTGATCTAGTAGGTCTATTTGTCATGATTTATATTTTAGAATTAATCTGAAATTGCCTATTATTTCAACAGATCTTTTCGCAGAGGTCCCGACGCGTCTGGGATGGCCTCCCGTGCGCCCGTGCCACACACACGGACGCCGACGCCCTTTCTCTCGCTCCGCGGGGCGACCCGGCCACGCCGCGCCCGAGGTCGCGTCATGCCGGCTCGCCACCGGGCTCCCCGCAAGTGTTCTACAAGGCCCGCGGGGTGGGGTTGTCGCGACGCCAACCGCACGCTCACGCACGCCACCTGGAGGTGGATGCTTGCCGCCAACCAGCACTGCATACACCCACGGCGTGGTGGAGGTGACAGAGGCACTCATCAGGGAAATCCGAGAGGGGCGGCCAGCGGTGCTTCTACACCAAGATCTCGCAACATTGCGAGTCTGCGACCATGCTTCATGGGCTCACGGCGACATGCGTGGTGATTTTTGGGCATAAGGGGCGGCATCACTGCGGGAAGCAGGGCGCTGTGGGCCGGAGGAAGGGGATGGGACGGAACCTCGACGGAGGGAGGTCGAGAAGCGCACGGCGAAAGACCAGCGGTTGTCGGCGAACCTCGGCACAGCGTCGCCGGGATGCCACCATTTGCTCTTTAACTGACGAAACTGACGAAATGAACACGACCATTCAAGTTCAGAGTTGCCTCGCACTGTCGCACAATCCGTTTGCGGCAACAGAGTACATCCCTGAATCATTCAATATTGGTTCATGTAATCATGTTTGCCTCTGTATCGTATCTCGGCTTCCACCAAAGGCAACATTCCCAATACCTGTAGGAAAGTTGAGAACAAGCCTGGTCTGCAATGCAAAACGAAATAAGCAATTCAGCATCAGACAAGCTGAGACGATGGTGCTGGCATTTCCATTACTTGTAACGGATATATAGTCTTGATACAGACACGGGAAAGGAAAAGAGGTAGGGAAATCGTACACCCTAGTAACCTAACTAGATTCACATTTCTAGAATGGAATTGTATGACATAAGTAATTTTGCCATTGCAGGATTGCACAATTCAAACAACACAGGATTGTAATTTATCTGCTTCTCTTCTTTAAATGAAAAGGTAGAGCACCTACCGTAATTGCTCAAAAAAAAAAAAATCAAACAACACATGATTCCTGGTGCAGAGAGGCCACATCGCCAAGCATCTCACCACCCCCTTGATGTACCTGGCTCTGACTAACTCTTGCCACCGGATCTTGTTCGTTTGGCTTCTCAGCATTAGACAGAGTACTTTTCTCTCACATCAAATCAACACCAGCCATCCGGTGCCCAGGCAGCCCAGTAGTATTTTTCTCTCACAATAAATCAGCACCGGTCACCAACCACCAGCCAACCGAACAAGCATGCTCGGTTCACGCTTGCCCTTGAAATGGCAAAATAGTCAAAATCGTCCTCAAACTTTTCCACAAGGGTCAAGTTTATCCTTGAACTTTCAAAAGGGTCAATATAGTCTCTCAACTTTTGTTTTAGGATTAAAAACGTCTTTGCTGATGTGACGTTGCATGGTGGCATGAGATGAACGGGAATTGTGTGTTACGCCGCCCTTGGTAGCTAGTGAATTGCTGGTTCAAACGGCCTCACTCCAGGACGCACGCCGAGGGGTGTTCCTCCACTATGATGAGCCGGTAAAAGATCCAGCGTGGCAACACCGTCAAGCACATCATGTAGGGGTGCTATGTATGTTGTGTAATAAATAATTCATACTAGACATGTATTAGAATAATAACATTTGCGTACATCAGATGAGGGAGAAGGATTGGCCTCACACCTCATTTGGCATTCTCAACATAGGGCTGTCCAGTGATCACAAGTGCGTGCCAGACTGCCAGTGCTATTCCTCACAAATAATTGGCTGTATGTCTTGCCGGATGTATGAACATGTCACATAAGAATATAAGATAAGATGAGTTGGTTCGGAAGTATTCAACTTGGCCAAGGGCGAAACGAATATTTCACTTAAATGTCATGACACCATGCAGTACCGCATCAACACATGTATGTATTTTGACCCAAAAATGAGAGTCGAGAGAGTAGACTGACCCTTTTCAAAGTTCGGGGATGAACTTGCTTGTAAAAAGTTCATGGACAATTTTGGCCCCTTGAAATCCCTTGCCAATTGCACCACAAGAATCAGAGGACCAAGGCCTGGCTGCTGGGCTGGGCTGGGCGAACCGCCCGTCCGTGCACCGCAACACTGCATGGAGCCGGCGAAAAACCAGACCGGGCTGGGCTGCAGCAGCTGCTTGCCTTCCCCTCCCTCTCCCGCCCGAGCACGCCCTCCAAATTGAACCGACCATTCAAATAGCCCCCAACTCCCCAACCCGAAATCGACTTGCAAAGGCATTTCCTAAACCCCTTCCCCAAGCCCCAACCCCAACCGGCCGACGAGAGCAGAAAGAGCGAAGCGAGCGCGCCCGCCCATGGCGGCCAACCTCCTCGTCGTCTCCCTCCGGGAGGCCCTCCTCGAGTCCATGGGCTCCCCACCGCCCTCCGCGACGTCACCGCCCGGTCCTGGTCCACCTCGGCCAGGCCGCGGCGCTGCTCGCCTTCCTCAAGTTCCGGGAGCGCAGGAGGAGCTGGAGGCTCAAGAACGGCCGCCGCCTCCATCCTCGTCTACCTCAACTCCTCCCTCGACGCGGTCGCCACCGACCTCCTCCGCGCCTCCTCGACAGCCCGACCGCAGCGGTCCTCCTTCGTCTCCCGCCCGCGAGCCACGCCGAGGATTCGGCGGCCACCGCCGGGCGGCACCTTCGCCCGCGACACCACCATCCTCTCGCGATGACCTCGCCTCCCACGCCCGCACCGCCCGCCACCGCGGCCCGCGACTCACCATCACCTTCCGTGAGCTGCGCCGCCGCACGCAGGCGATCGGAGCGCCTCCGCCACTTCCGTCGCGCCACCTCACCATCTCCATCGTCCCCCGACACCCGCTGGCGGAGCTAAATGGAGGCCAAACTGGGCCGTGGCCCCTTGCCTTGCATTTGTGTCCAAGCAGCCCATGTAATCTGATTCAGCTATTCAGCCCAATAGCACTGCCATTAGCCCAAATCCACCTACGATGAGGAGATTGGAGGAGCAGCTGCCTTCGTTCTCGTCACTTCATCTGTCGTCCTCGTCCACCCGGTCCGCAACAGGCGAGGCACGCGACAGGCCATTCAGCGACGACCGGCGAGCCGGCGGTGCCGCGGCGGCAGTTCGCGGCGGCCGGCAGGGCGCCTCCTGGCCTCCAGCCCCTGCCCCCAGCACCAGCAGTCCAGGCACTCCAGCCCACGCCCCTAGCAGGCAGCAACCTCCTGGCGTCTCCCTCCTCTACAGGTTGCAGGTAGGTTTGTTGCTTACTGATTCTCCTTTTTTTGTTTTAGTCTACAAATCGATAGCTGATTGAGTGATATTTTGTGGTCAATTAAGATTTCTGTTATTTTTTAGAGAATTTTAGATGGTCTGACAGTCAAGTGTATTTTGTTTACGTTGGCTTCATCATTATATAAGTAGTACTCATTATATAAGTAGTAATTAGGAGGACTAATTTCTCCACTACCTAGGTACTTATGGATTTATTTGTCGATTTGGCCCCCCCTACATTCTATTCCTGGCTCCGCCACTGCCGACACCGACTACCACCCCGACGCCGGCACCCACGACGACGATGACATGGACTTCGATCTAGAGGTCACCACCCTCCGCGAGGCCCTGCAGGAGGCCATCGACGCCCCCGCCGCCCAGCGACGCCTCACCGTCACCAGCGTCCACGTATCCCAGTCCGCGCTGCTCCTCGCCGTCCTCTGCTACCAGTGCTCGGCGCGGGGTTGGGTTGTCGCTGGCTGCGACCTCCACCACCTCGGCATCCTCGCCTCCGTTGATCGCTGCTTCCAGGCCATGGCAGACGTACTACGCATCCTTGTCGACGACCCCACCTCCGCGGCGGCGCTCTCCCTGCTCCACGACTTCGCCCGCTACATCAACACCGAGGCCAGACCGTTGGGCGGCGAGTTCCGAGATCTCTTCACCCCGCTCATCGATGAGCTCATCGGCCACACCAACGCCGCCACCGGCCCCGAGATCGACGTGCTGCGCCACCGCATCGTCACCTTTCGCTCCAGACACGTGCCCATCGACGAGTCCGGCTCCGAGTCCTCCGATTCCGGCGATGATCCCTCTGATACCGCATCCGCCTCTGAGTCTGAGTAGACTGTGCGTTCTATATGCAGTTTGACCCCTGTACATTTCAGTCATCGCCTTCGGTTCCAACTTTCTCAACGGTTCAGAATCAGTTACTGGTGGTGTGCTTACTGTTTTGTATTTCTGTGTCCAATTGAAGTTGGAATGAGAGACAGTTTTGGCTACTACATGGTGGTGTGGTTGCTGTTCTGTTTTGTATTTCTGTGTCTAATTGCAGTTGGAATGAGAGACAGTTTTTGCTTACTACATGGTGGTGTGGTTGCTGTTCTGTTTTGTATTTCTGTGTCCAATTGAAGTTGAAATGAGAGTCAGTTTTTATGGCAATGCTACTTGCCGGTGCTTGGATCAAGTGCAGGTTAATTTCAGCTAAAATGAGCATAAGGCAGAGCAAGATGTAGCAGCAGGGTTACTGACGAAACTGAGAAGTCCCTGGCATTCAGGCCGAAATGAATCATTCTCATTCACATTCAGACATTCAGGCCTGTTGATATAATTTCCATCAAAGAAGTCCCTGGCACTTGTTTTTAACTAACACGATCATTAGATGAGATCAGATCAGACCTCTCCGGCTCTTTTCTCACAGAGAAGTTTCACTACGGAGGTCTAGAGAAACATTTTAAAAACCACCCATAACTAATGCCAACAAGAAACTTTGAAGATTGTAGTTCCATAATCATACCCGATACAAAAATCACAATGCGAAGAGTGTCACCATGATAAATCTGATGCAACTGTGACTTGAAAGAATGGGTAGTCCTGATGCACGAACAGAACAAGTATAGAACAACACAGCACCATATTGGATGCGTCTCTTTAAAGAAAAACGAAATATTGGATGCATCTCACTGGCATGCTTTTCATAGATGTCCCATGATTGGAAGAGTGAAATCATGTCAAAAAAGCAAAGACTCTTGTGATTTCCTGAAATATTTTCTGAAGATTTGCTGGTTATCCATAGTCATTAATCTCTACTACATATAATGCATCAAAAAACTTTCCTAAAGCCACACAACAACAAACCGTCCGCTGTCATTATCTCTAAATCTTTTCTATGGACACCCAACAAAATGTACCCTAAAAGCTCAACAAGTTTTAAAATCAATGGCCCGCATCTATTTTGGACGTCTTTTCTCTCACTCACCCACCACATCTGATGGCTAAGATTACTGGGATCAATCCTCCTCTACCACCGCCCGGCTCGACTCTCCTCCCACCCCGCACGCGCTCGACGCTCCGTCTTCCCGCAGCCACCCAGGCACGAAGCGCGAGGTGACACCCTTGCTCTCATTGAAGCGCAACGCCGCACCCACTCTTCAGCTCCCCGATGCCACAGAACCCACAACGCCGCACGCCCGCCGCCACACAGTCCGCAGCAACATCGCCCGCCAGCCGCGCCGCGAGGCCGCCCGCACCGCCCACGGCCACGCCGCACGCCGCCAGGACGCATGGCGGGATGCCAGTTCGCACGCCGCCGCCACACTCCACAGTCCACCCCCTCCCTACTGCTGGAGGAGCAAGTGCAGGGAAGCCGCGTCGAGGCCGCGCGGGCAGCCATCGGGCAAGGTGAGGCTGCGGCAGAGGTGTCACAGCCTCACAGGGCGCCAGGGTAGGGTCGTGGCAACTGGCAACGCCGGTCAGGCCGCGCGGCCGAGCGGGGCGTGGCAAGGACGCTTCGAGGCTAGAGGCTGTTGCGGCAAGGGTGACCAAGAGCGGTGATCTCCCCAAGTCAGTCACCGCCATCTCCTGGAAGGACGTCGCGGCCACTACCAAGAGCGGCGAGCTGTCCAAGGCGGTGGCCGATACTGGGCTCTCCATGGGCACAGTGCACCCACGATGGATGGATGGTGCACTCGGTCGCCGGAAGATTCCCAATCTGTTGGAGTTGAATAGCAGAAGAAATTCTTCAGGGAGTTCAAGATTCTTCTTTATTGCAAAGGAGCAGACGGTTAGGATTTGTACCATATTTTTTAATTTGGTGATTTTCTTTGAATTTGTTTTGATCACCGCCATCTACTGATAGAAGATGGGAATTGCAGGAAGGAGGACAGGGGGCTCAAAAATCATCATGAGCAAGTGAGTTTGCCCTCCAATTTTGTTTACTAACTTGAATGTGAATGTTACGTGGTCACTGGTCAGTGATCTTCATGTGTGCACGGTGCAAATGGTACTGCATCAAGCTGAAGGTTGCAGCTCTTTCCAGTTGCCTGTTGAGTGCCCTCAGTCAATGCCTTCTCTGTACATCATGTTTTCATTCATCGCTGTGATACTTGAATAGTTCATGCTTTGTAGACAGCATTTGGCCAGTGGCCGGTTCAATCATTCTCTAATTTTTCAGCACAAAGGAGTTCGATGAGATTTCAGAATTGAAGCAAGCAAATATTGTGTCAATAGAGTTTCCTGTGTACCTGCAATGTCATGAATTATGATCTTAATGTCAGTAGATTTTCTAAAGTAAACCATTTTCACATGACTTGGCTTTCTTTATTTATTCACTTTTCCTGTTTTTTTTTGAACATACATATCTGTATTTCAAGTAAGGAAAACAACCGCGTACAAACATATCTAATACATACGTATGGAAATACAGAGACGACCGTAACAACCAAACTACACAAAGATCCCTAGACAAGATAAAAATTACAACAACGCCCTTAGAATCTTGGTGAACCACACTGAAGTCGCCTCCCCGTCGCCGACCGCCCATCGAAGAAGAAGGCGAAGCTTCACCGTGAGTTGAGAAGTTCCATTGCACCAAGGCTTTGATCGAGTCGAAATTGACACCCATCACGGCGACGGGATGAAAACGAAGATCACCCATCGACGGAGCCACGCTCCAACTCCACCAACTCCCGATCCGGCCACACCGCCGACAACCACCGCCATCGGAGGGGACTTGGACCAGATCCGCTTTCCAAGATCCACCACACCCACGGACATCTCCATATCCAAAAGTAAAGAGGCTAGCAAAAACATCACCTGAAGAGGACGATGAATCGCCGCCCGGGACTCCTAAACGAGCTCGACGACCTCGCCATGAGCGCCGGAGGGAACGCCACGTAGGGCGGAGAAGAGGTCTCGAAAGCTTATTCCCGGGCACCGCCGACGATCCGCCACATCAACACCGCTGGGCGGACTCTAGCTTCACCGTCCAACAGCGGCAAGCCAAACCTAGACCTAGGAAAACTAAAACCTAGCCTATCTACATCCGCACGGCGATTTCGCCCGACCAACCTCCCCATCCAAAGACCAAACGGTGGCGGAGAGGAAGGAGGGCGGCGAAATCGCGCCGAATCCGGCGCCGCCTCCTTTTCCGCCCCTCAAGAAGCAGAGCGGTGGAAGGGGAAAGAAGGAACGAGAGTCCTCTCTTCACTTTTGTTTGTCCGTCGAAAGAAATCAACGAGACTCTTTCTTACAACGTCCCGAGGCGACACGTGTTCCTTCCATCGGTGTCCCCGTCCCTCGTATTTGTCTCAGCGACGGCGCTCCGGCGGTATTGGGTCCGATGTGTTGTTGTCGGGTTCAGAGAACGCACCCGCTAAACACCGCCGCCTGTTCCACTTCCGGTGCTAGCGACCATTCCTCTCGTGGACTGTGGCTCTCACCTCTCACTCTCCAACCCATTCCCGATCTCGCCTGTCTCTTCCCGCTCCGGCGCGTCCCCGCAGCGTGGAGCACCGACGGCGTCGGCGGTGGCGCATCCCTTCTCTTTCCCTTCAAAAAAACCACAGTGGTCCCGGTGGCGAGGCGGGGCGGGGGAGCAAAGACACAGGCATTCGCGTCTCCGGCGAGCCAGGCCCCTCGGCGCCCTACGGTGCGTTGTTGAAGGTTCGTGGATCTCTACTTTTTTTTTGTTTAGGGCAGAGGGATGGATGGGGATTTTTGTGGGGGTTTAGGGATGTAGCTTAGGATTGATATGTAGGGCTGGATTTGCTTTGGATTTTGGGGGATATGGTGTTTGCGTCCGTGTAGATGGTCGTGCTCCGTTGTGAGCAGGCTTTTTGGGTGTGGCGGAGGATTTGGGAGGGTTTGAGATTGATGTTTGTCCCCGTGAATTCGTTGCTGCGGCCGTGAATTCGAGATGCAACGCATGGGGATTTGCCTTATGTGGTGGGGATTAGTTAGAATGGCTACATCGTGAGTGCGGATTCTACAAACTGCCTATAATTAGTTCATCTGTTTGAATGGTTATTCTCATGCTGCTCTAGCATGTACAGTTTTGTCTATAATTAGTTGAGTGGGAAATTATCCACATGCATGTTAATGACGGTTCAATTATGGTTATTCATTGAGATTAGAGTCGGATAAAAAATCTAGAGAGGAAATAAAAAGAGAAGAGTTGGATCATACATAAAGTAGCATAATGGAGCTTACTACCAAATTTGCCGGCCTCGATCGATCTATTTTATTGGCCCTAGAAAATAATCTAGTGCGAAGATACACACCCCTGCCAATTCATATGTAGAAGCTGTCATGGCGAGCAACCTTTAATTGAACAGATAGATAGATAGTGTTTGTTGCATCAAAAAGCAGCCAAGAAGTATGCATGTGACTCTGATAGTTTGAATTATCTTGCCATGCTCAATTGTTGTCATGATTAATTAATTGATTATTATAGGATGTAGTTGGCTTTTGAGGGACACAAAGATGATCCTTTAGGATGCCTTGATCGGAGAAAAATAACAACGGATTTTTTCAATGATGCAGTTGACCTTCGCCGCCCATGCTACCCTCTTGTACTGATTAGTGTTTTGCTGCACAATCCTACGGTGCCTCTGAATCCAGCCTCCACCAAGTCCTTGGATTCTAATCTGAGGTGGTCTTTGGTTTTTCAAGAACGCCGGAAGCTGCGGTGAGCCTCCCTACAATAACAGGACAACGAATCGATCACGAGGAGGTACATTGTTTCTCTCTCTTTAATTCACTATCTATCGTGTGTTACACTTACATGTCATATTTTTGCCTTGCATTTTCTCTTTTTCAGCAGCCTGCCGAAGCTGCATGCATAATGTCCCGTACCTGTCATACAATACCCAGTTTTGTATTCATAAGACATTGCTGTTTCATAATTTCAGGAAAATACAATGGTCCTGTAGTAGTAATAACGCATCAAAGAATAAAAAAACAATCTTAAAAGAGCATATAATGTGATGTACATTTATTTCTCAAAACATGCTACCCTATTTCCTCCACGTTCGCATCTGGAGTGAACCTTTTTTATTTTTGTGAGCATATAATGTGAGCATATAATGGTCCTGTTGACAGATGCATATCGTGCTAAGCATGAGATTACCATCGTCGAATATGATAAACTAATCCACCCCTTTTATTTTTGTTACCCTCAATTATCACTGTTGTCTTTTGTTTAGATATTGCATTGTTACTTAGGTTTTCCATTTATTTATATGTTATTAACAGGGCAATGAGGCACCAACAACATTCATGACATTGGTGTTGTTGGTGACCTACACCTGCATCAAGATGCAGTTCTTGGCCACCCTCAACGATAGCACAGGGTAATTTTTTCTTTCTTCCATTGCTAGCCTACTAGAAATTCTAAAAGAATTTGGGGAGTCTATCTTTTGCTCTCTGTTATGCCCAATTGTATAATTTTTTCTATGGCTATTGTGTCAAATAAGTGTCAAAATTAGTGTGAAGGATATAGCCATGTAGTAGCTGTGAATCGTGTTTAATGGCGTCAGACACTATCCGAGCTGATTCAGATATTTTTTTAATATTATGATTCAAAGATAGTAAAACCTCTAATAAGGATGGACCTTGTCAGTGTGCCAGCGGCCAGGCCACCCCCTCCCGCCTAAAAAGCTATCTGATGTTGTTCTCTTTCTCAATGCAGTTAAAGCGCTGCCTTGGACACAATTTTTTTGTTACTTTTCAGTATAAGTATTTCCATTCAACATGATTCATGTTGTTTTTTACTCTTTATACAGCATTTCCAGTCACCAAGGTTTGAATGCAATTGTCTTCTGTTTTTTTTTTTTTAGCCTCATGTAGCCGTAAGTCCTTTTTTTTAATGCTGTTGAGTTTTTGACTATTGACCAGAACTAAATGCCTCCTCTGTCGCTGCACTTTGGGCACATGGATAAGATATGCTGCTCTAGAAAAAGAAAGCAGAGTTATGTGAAACTGAACGATCAGACTGCTCTAGCTACATGTGCATCAACTCTAGATCTGTGAAGCCATCGATTCTCCATTCTCGGGTGATTGCATTGTAACCTTCCTTAACTATTTTTAAACTGTTTTTTTAAGTGCTGCGATTCAAACTCTGAGTCTGTCTACAGGCTTGGATGGATGAGGCTTGACTTGACTTTTTTTTTTTGTCTTTGTATTTTTTTCTTGAACCATAATGATTAGTAAACGTATATAGCACTTTTAGTAGTTTGATTTATATTACTCCTAATATCACCGTAACGTTAGCACGGGCAATATACTAGTACTAGTTTAGGTTTTCCTTTTGTTGCTATTCCTTCCATCTCTATTTATTGTCCTGTACAATGTTATTTTCCTTTCTGCCATGCCTTTGTGGTGTTCATCTGCTTTTTTAACACTATTGTAATCATATTTTCTCCATAGGATTATCAATGGAACTGTAATACTTTGACAATTTGTAGGAGTAAAAAATATTGTGATGCAAGAGTTGTATCACTAGAAGTTTGTACATGCACTCTATCTAATTCTTATTTGTCTACAAATCTAGTTAGCTAAGCTGCAATTAGTGTGGTGTTTTACAAGATATATTTGTCAGGTCTGCTCACTTTCATTCATATTTATTTGTGGTTCAATTTCATGGAGGATGGAGTCTACTTGCTTGTGCTTGCTTTATCATAATGGTGTGTTGATGTTAAGCCAGGAAATGAGCATTGAGTTTCAGTTGTTGCTCTATGTTTAGTTAAAATTTTGAAGTATCTAATTTCTATCAACTGTTGTTCTCTAAAAAAATATGTCAGCAATTAGTTTTTGTCATGGTGCTGCCCTATTTTCAAGCAATGCAATCACTGTATTTTACTTATGCAATAGGTATTAGGATCATTCAGACAATAAGCGGAATGGACATTACTATCAAGTGTCATGGGCTATTTTCTAGTTCTATGTGTTTAGGTTCCAAAATTTGTGACACTCAAGGATTTAAATCATAGAGGATCTGTCGGAGCCTGAAATGGGCATTACTAGTTATAGTGTTCAGTTGTGTAGTGTATAATTTTTACAGAAAAAAAATGTATGGTACCTATCCTATATTACAAGCCATGAACTAATTATGCTATGAATAAAAAGCTAGCCTTCAGTTTCAGCTAGTGTGATCTTATTTGCTTTCTTATATGGATATAATGACAGAGCATCAAGTTCTTCAAGAGTAAGGATGCTAGTGATGGTTCATAGAAGGCACTTTCTGGATGAGCCCTAGGCACTGGATGAGCATCTCAAAGCTCATGTAAGTTAAATGCTTGACCTCTTACTATTTGATATACTTGCTGTTTTCAGCATGGAAATAGACACAACACATTCTTCTACGCACTTAACATGTTCGATATGACACAAATCATGTACTTCAATTTATTTTTGCACATTCATAAGTAGTAAATTGCATACTTTAGTTCCTGTAATTATAGTGTCGACCATGTGCAATATCTAGTAAATTGCATATGTAGCCAAGTCTGGCTTCACTATCTCAATACTGTATTGCTAGATCTGATGTGCTTATGCTCTAAATTTGATCGAATACTAAGGCCACAACTTCACTATCTTAACAGATGACCTAGATTACTATATCGAACAAGAGACAATTGTCTTTGTCTAGATTAATGCTTTAGTTCAGATTGTCCTTTTGCGCACTTCGTCGTAACATCTAGTCAATTGCCCTGTTCTGATTAAGTAACCGAGTCAGTTGGAATGTCGAAATGTCTAATATGCCTCGCCAATTGAAGTACTTGCTACTATTGGTCCACACTAGGCATTTTTGCTTGACCTCTTCTCGTATTTGTGCATGTGTTTGGAGCTGTTGGATGCATAAGTGTGTGGAGGAGGCACATTGCTATTTGTTTGTGTCATGATGTTTTGGTATGCTCCAAGCCTCCAATGCAACTAATCTTGGTTCAGTTCATCTTTCTTATATTACAGGCTTATTATTCGGGTTGGGCACACCGTGGCACAAGGCAATGAAAAGTTTAGGTTATGTCTTTGAATTGTGGCTCTCACCTATCTGCGCCTCTCTTATATTTAATCTATGGTGTTGCATATGCTTCAATTGTTTTATTGCACATGTGTTAGTAGTAAATTGCATACTCGATCTCTCGCAATTTTGGTGCTCAACATGTGCAACCATTTTATATCTGTAATAGTTAGAACTTGAAACATCTTTGAATTGTGGTTGTGCTTAAAGTGTTAGAGAACATATTAGCCATTAGAACTCCACTCGAAATCACCTAGTGTCCTATTGTTTTTTTCCTTTGCTCCTAGAGCATATAAGTCATTTGTGTGGCAAAGAAACAGTCCATAACCTTGTGCCTACCTAATCTCGGGAAGACTTAATCTGGTAGTAGGGTGTTAAATGTTAGTTTTGAAGAACTGTTGCTGCAGTTTTGCTTGGGTAGATGTAACCTCCTCACTTCAGTAGTGGAACCTGTGAATCGGTTGTGTGGATGATAACTTAAAATGTTTGTGTTGATGCTATTTTTAAGCTACCATCTATCGCATTGTCAACACCTTAACAAAAGTGTTGAGGACGTTTGCATCATGTTGTTGTAGAGTACTGGGCATGATTCAAATTTGATTGTCAACATCTTTTTTCGTGTCGTGCTATTTCACAAAAAATCGATTGACAACAATTTCTTTCGCAATAATGAATGAATTATTTGCTTTTGTAATCAGGTCATTGATTCAAATCTGCCGGTGGCAAACCAGAACAACTCGAGCATCTAAAGAGACAAGAGAACTAGACACTAGGTATAATATATCTTTTGAACACTTGTTTAGTTTTTGCTTTGAAACCATTGTTTTTTGTTTGTTGGCTCAAATTGCAGCCCTCGATTTGGATCCCACTAGTTAGTATCCACTCTACAATTGCACGTTTATTAGTAGTAAATTGCAAGTTTGAATCACTACAATTATGGTGTCCGGCATGTGCAATATCCAGTCTTCTCACTTAGATTAAATTGGTAGTAACTCTATTTTTTTCTTTCTTGATGACTGCTTTTGGTTAATCAAGTCACTTCTCACTTAAAAAAATCTGGATCTTCCATTTTATGAACTCCTTGGATGTGGACCTACAAAAAAAAAATTGTTAACTCTGTAACCTTGTTTATGTCTGATGTTTGTCCCTGTATTGTCCCTTGTAATAAAAACAAATTGTTTAAAAACGAGGGACCCTGCGATACAAGACAAGAAAGTACAAAATGACATCGCTTGATTCCCTATATAAACCTTGCGCTGAAGGTGCCTTTTGAAAGTAACACTTTCGCTTCGAGGCCGAGACGCAAAGTCATCACAGGGACCTGCGAATTGTGTTTGGATTGTCCCTTGTCTTGTACCTTGTATTGTTCTATTTTATTGTATTGTCCCTTGTATTGTATTGTATTGCTCCTTGTATTGTCCCCTACCCATTGTCTTTATCTTGTATCTTGTCCTTTGTGCTAGGTCATGACCCTCTTATTTGTGCTAGGACATGCCGGATATGGATGGTTTTAAGCTTCGGAGCTTGTGCGCCTAGAAATGGACCTCCCTGTCATTAGTAAGTATAAAATGCCGCCTGCCACCTGCCACCTGCTATTCTTTATGTAGCATTGCTTGAATGTCTCGCCTTTTTTGACTGGTGCTAGGGTGAATAACGAAATCCTATTTTGTTCTTCTTGGTTTTCCATCCAACCGTCTGTCGGGTGTGTGCAAATCAGAACGAACCAACCTTTTTATTCTTGTTCTTGCAGCAGGAGATCGACGTGAATCTCATGATCACTGAAGATGTTGTCTTATGTTTGTAGATGATCCTCTTGATCATCACTATAATAGCTGTGCCCATATTTTTCTTGATTGTCACCTTTGCACTTGAAAATATACCTTTCCATCCTTGTCTTAGGATTGGTTATGTAGTTCTGGTCTAACACCCCTTACCTGTAGCTTGGTCATTTTATTATCTTTGCATTATGAACACTGAACCAAAAATGTCTGGCTTCTTTGGTCATAGTGTCTTGTAAATATTTAATCACATAGACATTATAGTTTTGTGTCTTCTGAACTGAATATATGATATAGGGAGGTTTGTGTAGCCGCTGTGTTAGGTTAGGATCTTGTTCCAGTCCAAACTGATAGCAGCAGTAGTAGTGAGGGCCCTTTCCTTCACTTCTTTACCTGCCTAGTTTCAAGGAGATCAATCAATGGTCTCTAACCACCACCCCACTACCCTCCTTACTCCTTCGTGGTTGGTTCTTTTTGTTCAGATTGCATGCACACTGTTTTGTGTGGGTGGCTGTGGCTGTGTGTAGGATTTGTCCACATGTTCTAAATACTTTTTGATATGCTAAGGATTATAGGAGGTCTTTTTGATATGATCGTTGCAGGATTGCATGCACTGTGATTATTTAAATGGCTTCATTTTGGGAATTTTTTTTGAGAAAGGAACAACACATCCTATCGGAAGGTACAGAAACTAGATAACTTTTAAAGAAGCCAATCTGTTCATTTTATTCTGATTACGTGCATTCTTATTTCTCATGAGTACACCTCTGCAATAATTGGCTTTCTAGGTGTTGCTAGAAGGTGCACTGGGGTTTGCAGTTTATAATACTATACATTCTATTGTTTATTTTTGTTTTATGCACTGAAACTTATAGAATAATAATCTATGGCTAACAATTGACATACATTTTGCATGATCTGAAGCTCAAACCTGAAGAAGATGACTCAAGCAATAGTTTGAAGCTCAAACCTGAAGAAGATAATTCCAGCAATAGTCTGAAGGTAAAATTAAAATCTGAAGAAGAACCCTTAAGCAATACAGATTAGGATTCCTTTGACAAATCAGATACCAGCTCGTCCAGTGACGATAAAAGCGATGAGAGCCAGCTGTTTTCCTCTTGAAAGAACATATCGTGAAGACATTTGAGCAGGTGGATGAGGATCTGAGGCAACATTCAGGAATCGACTGCATTTGTAGCGACACAACTGCAGTCGCTGCTGTTAGACAGGTACTAATTCTGAACTGTAACTACTAGCTGATCTGGAAATCATGATTCTTCGTTTCAGAAAAGAAATCATGTTTTAGTGATTTTGATTTACTTGTACTGTAACTACTACATGTATTGGAGATCATGTTTCGGTTCTAACTACAAACTACACCTTAAAGGTTAAATCAACATATGTAAAGCACGAATGAATCTCACTTATGGGGTTGTGCTGCCCAACTGTCGTTATGCACAGGGTGATCACTTGCACGTTGCCAATTTGGGAGATTCATGTGCTGTCCTTTGCACCCGGGACAGCAAGGATCGTCTGATCCCAGTCCAACTTACCACTGACTTGAAGCCAGATCTTCCAAGTGAGCGCCAAAACTTCTCATCTGACGCCTATTAACACACATAATACACATCTTGACTGCATTATGCTTTGTTTATTGCTGCACAATTGCTATAGGCGAGCTCGCAAGGATTCTGGACTGCAAGGGAAGAGTGTTCGCCATGGACGATGAACCAGACGTGCCTAGGATGTGGATGCCGGATCAGGACGCGTGCCGGGCCTTGCCATGGCAAGGGCCTTCGGTGACTTCTGCCTGAAGAACCATGGCATATCTGCACACCTGAAGTCTCCTGCAGGAAATTGTTAGAGCAAGATGAGTTCCTGGTGCTTGCTACTTACGGGTAAAGTGTTTTTTTGAAAAAAAATAATAATAATCGAAGGTTCATTTATTTGATTGGCAGCTTTAGATTCTTGTCACTTTCAGTCCATCCGTCGCCCTTGGTTTCTTTAATCAGAAAGAATTGCAAGTTGTATCCCAAATGATCTCGGTATAGAATAGCACAAAAAGTCCCTTTCAGATTAGACCCACAAAAGAAACTGTTAACCAAAACCATACACCATCATCTATTTATTGCCATCATGGTAGTTTTAGTTGATATATAATGATTTGTTTACATATTACAGTTAACTACATATTGCTTTTTATAACTAGAACAACAAGCATAATTGTGTAGGATTTGATTGCAAATTGCAATACTCTAAATTGCAAATATAGTTAACTGCAATTTGAGTGATGAGTATATGAAATTTTGATTCCTACTGATCCTTCGTTGGGTATTCAGGTGTTCAGATCGCATGCATTGTACAAAGTTAGAAGGAAGGAAGGACAAACAGATAGTACACAATTGGTGTTCAGATCGCAGAGAAAAACAAAGAGCAGAGGACAAGCATGGACGGTGACGTGCAGAGGACAAGCATGAGGACAAGCATGGACGGTGACGTCTGAGGACAAGCATGGACGGTGACGCACAGAGGACAAGCATGGATGGTCACGTGCCTTTATAATTGCTGGAGGGTCCAGTGGCACAACTGTAAATATTGTTTAATTGCTCCCCATGCTGGAACGTGAGTGAATTGAGCACTGACTTGGTTAACGGGTTAGATCCGAAACCGTTACTGTACTCAGGCCTGTTAATGAACAGTGCCGAGCCCGCAGATTCGGTGCGGTTGGTAGCGTTTCCTGTTTAGTTTAGTCCCATCCTTGGATGATGATCCAAGGGTGTATGGTGTTGTAAGAAATGGGGGTCAATTTCTTGTGAAAGAAATATAGCAAGTCCCTTTATTTATTATCGTGGATTGTACATTCAAGATAGAACTTGTCAATACTTTATCCTGTTTTGACTTGTCTCTATTACTCTTTCAGTTTTTTATTTAATACCCGTTACATGCTCTCAAAGGAAGAATTGAACGCTTGTATGGATTGGGGCATTCGGTTGGGCTGATTCAATGTACGCCTGAACTTTGTTTCTTTCTGCAGATTTTGGAATTTTGGATTATGAGTACAAGGCAGAGAACCTTCTCAAGGATGAGCAGTCTGATCCAGGTTTGTCAAGGATTATGAGTACAATGCTCAAATATGTTGAGGTAGTTATCAGTTAACATGCTCTGGTGCCATTTCAGAATTCAGATCATGTAGCTGTCAATTATTCTGTAATGGTTTATACTATTTATATATGTGACACAGGTTTTCCTCCATTTAATTATCAGTCACATACCTATTTTACAGGGTTTCATGAGCTCCATGACACAAAATCTGAGTTCCGATCCATCTTATTATGGACAACCGTGATATATGGCAATAGAAACATTGTCAGTTCAATGATATGTGGCAAGCAGGTAATGTTGCTATGCACCTTCCGCCCAATTTAGTAATAGCAATATTGCTGGTAATTTTGTCTTGTGCATATGAGTGCTAATAATTTCTATTGGTATGTTACTAATTACAGCTACAGATGAAATATATATATTCCACAGGACCGCCATCTTTGATAGGTATGTTTTGTCTCTGTCAGTGCTGTATCTATTTAAAAATCTCTAGGATAATATGTTTAATTGGAAACTAATAGTTGCAGGAGAAAAATTGCCACAAGAAAGTGTTGTTTCAGCCATTTTGCCAAGCATCGACATCTCGTGACATGGAAAATGATGATCTAGGCCTATTTTTAGGTAAAAAGGGAATACAAACTGGAAGTAAATGTGGAGGAATACGTTGAAGCAAACTACAGACTATCTGCCATTGTCTTTCTATTTTGCTTGCTCCACATTATGCCACTATCGATCTGCCATTATTGTATGCCTTAACAAGTAGCCTCAACAAATACCTATTCTGTGCTCTGCAGGTTCTGGTGGTGGCCAACCCAGCAAACACCATTGCTTTTATCTTGAAAGAATTCGCTGGATCTATTCCTGAGAAGAACGTTACTTGCCTGACTCATATGGACCACAAGGCTCTTGGCAAGATTTCTGAGAGACTCAGTGTCCAAGTTAGTGATGTGAAGAATGCTATCATAAGGGGTAACCACTCATCCAATCAGTACCCTAATGTTAACCATGCCACAGTGAAGACTCCCAGTGTGGGGACAAACCTGTTCGAGAGTTTGTTGCTGATGATTAGTGGTAAATCAGAAATGCCAAAAATACTTGGATATCACTGTTTATATCTATTTTCATGGCAGGTTCCAAGTCTGAACTAATGGTTTCACCCTTTGTTTTATCAGGCTTAGTGGCAAGTTTATCACAACTGCCCAATAGCGTGGTGCTGCAATCATCAAAGCGAGAAGGCTCTCGAATGCTCTCTCAACGCCTTCAATTCTTTTTTTGGGTAGGAAACATTTGTTTCCATGGGTGTATACTCTCATGGTTCATACGGTGTTCCTTCTTGACTTATTTACTCATTCCCAGTAACATGCATTGGTGTGAATGGAAAATTGTTCGAGGTATGATTGTCACTATTCAAAGGAAGACTTGTCACAGCTATTTGGTGCCTTTGTTGTAGTTCTTTTTTTCATAGATAGATGTTGCAGTTTCATAGCGCCTGGTGTCTGAAAGTCTTCATGAGTTCATGTACAGTAGTTAGGCCTAAGGATTTCAATAGGAACTTGCCATCATATTTAGAACTTATTTGTAGTATATGTGAGACATGTCTTTTATTATGTCTTGTTATGCATTAATGTATTCTGGATTCTATTTATGTTCATATACAATTGTGTGAGATAACTATGAAAAAAGATCTTATCGTTAGATTATTTTTAAGTGTTTCTTAAATGAAATCGTAGAACGCACGGGCACTATACTAGTTGTATATCAGGAGAGTATTCACAGGCTATGGTGGAGGCCGACAACTGGGGAGGTCTGTTCGACTCCCTCCCGGACGAGCGCGTCTTCAAGCCGGAGGAGGAGCAGCTCCCCGTCGTCACTCACGTCGTGGCCGACAACTGGGGCGACCTCTTCAACGACGTCCCCGACGAGCCCGTCTCTGCCCTCGATTCCTTCCCGACGCGCTCGACTCCACCTCCTCCGACCACCACGGCGCGCTCGACCGCAACTCCCTCGTCCAGGGCGGCTGCTCCGCGTCCACGGCGGCGTGCTCCTCTGCACTCCTCTCCGCCCCTCTGGCTGCGGCGCTCTCCTCTGCGTCCGCATCGGCTTGGATGGCGCGGTCGAGGACCGCATCGACGCGGACGGCCTCCACGACTTCAGGTTCGAGGCCGCCGCCGTCTTCTTCGAGCCCGTGTGCTCCCACGTCCTCGTCCTCTTCGGGGAAATTCCCGAGATCCTCGGCGGAGGCGCTCTTCCCTGCGTCTGCCTCGGCTTCGTCGTCCGCGGCGTACAATACCTCGCCTGCCTCGGCTTCTCCGACCTCCGCGAGTTTCTCTGCGTCGACGTGGACGGCCTCCGCGGCTCCTGGTGCGAGGCCAGCGTCCTCGACGTCGAGCCCGCGCGCGACTCCATACTCGTCCTCCTCCGAGAGCCCCACGAGATCACCTCCCGTCGTTCCCCAGCATCTTCAGGCTCCTGGACGCCACTGGCAACAGCGACGCGATCCTCTTCGGCTTCGCCAAGGAATCCGCCTCCTTCGTCATGCTCGCGTCTGCACCGTCCGTCCCAGCCTCGGATTCCCCACGCGCATCGCCCACAAGCTGCTCGACCCTGGGACGCTACCACGTCGCGCGCGTCGTCATCGACCCCGAGGGAAGCCGAGCGTCCACGACATCTCTGACTCCGTCTCCGCGGACGCGCTCGCAGGCGACATCAAGGATCTCGGCTCACGCGAGTGCCCCGTTGGCTCCCTGCTCGACGCCTTCACGGGCTACGACGTCGCACGGAAGCTCAACTCCTACGTTCCGCGGCTGCGCAGCCGGGAACAGATCCGCCGTCTTCCCAGGCTCCACGGCGCGCACGACGAGGGCCTCTTGTGCGACCTGCTCTGGTCCGAGTCCGACCGTTCCTCCTTGATGGCCAGTGAGTGGGCGGACATCGCCGACGTCGTCGCGGACTTCCGCCGTAGCGACCGCAACACCGACTTGGGCACGGCCTGCGTCATCACGGGCGCGCCGCTTGCCGTCTTCCGTTTCGACTCCGACGAGCATGCGTTCTGTGCCAGCACGCTGACCGGCTACGATGGCTCCCTCGACTACGGCCCAGCGTCCAACTTCGACCACCCCGACGCGGAAGACTGCCATGGCCACAAGTCCAAGGGTGCGCTGCTTGCCGTCTCCCTCGACTCCGCCATGCAGTTCGGCTCCGACGATCGCGACGCCGCCGTCGTGGACCGGCTCGAGCGCGCATGCGAGTGCTGGCTCGGCCAAGATGAACTCGTCTCCAAGTTGGATTGCTTCCTGGGCCCCTGCGGCTTCGCGCCGCACCGATGCCGCGGCATCGTCTGCGTCCTGGTGGCGCCGATGGACGGTCGCCGCCAACCGGGCCTCCAGCACGCCTACGTTGTCGCCGCCGCAGACTACGCCGCCCACGTATGCAGCCGCGGCACGGAAGGTTGCCACGTCCACAAGGCCAAGTACGTCGGCGTCCGCACGTTCGACGGTGACATCGTGACCCAGCTGCACGCGCACTTCGACCGCGGCTACATCTTCGTCAACGCGCTCCTGGCCTATGCCGTCGAGGAGGAGAAGATGGACTCCATGTACCTCTACTGCTACAGCACGCGGATGGCTGACGTCCTGCTCGTGTTGACGACAAAGGCCATGAGCGTTCAAGCTGGTGGCGAACCATGAGCAGCAGGATCCCAGCTTCATCAACATCTTGATCTGCGGCTCCTGCCTCACCGATTGGACGCCCACCAAGTGTACGACGCAAGGCGCCACCATCCCGGCTGCTGCGTTCCACTTCGGAGCTGCCGGCGTCACCAACTGTACCGTTGTGGCTGTGGTGCGGGCTCGACCAGGACGTGCTCGTCTGCAGCGACACTGTGGACCACTTCACACTCGCGTTCGACCTCGGCATGCTCATCTCCGACGACGTCTCCGCGCCTCTTCAGCGATGGTGAAGGCTGCAGCAGCTGTATGGCGGCTCCTGCACATGCTGATGGCATGCGTGGAGGGTGAGCTGCAAGTGAACTTCATCTCCATCCTCGGCGTTGTCTCCGTCGTCCTCCTACACGCGTTCTACATCAAGATGAGCCACCGGTCAGACTCCAGCGTGGTCCTGTTCAGCACCGGGAGAGAGCTGAACGGCCTCCACCACTACCTGCCCCACCTCATTTGCCTCTACATCACATTTGGCAAGGTCCTAATCGTCAACTCCTACAAGGCCAGCGGCAGCATGGTGGCAAGGTGTGCTGTGCACGGTTGAGGTGAAGATCACAGCAATGGCTTGAGGGCAAGCCGCATTTCAAGGAGGGAGGAATGTTAGGTACCGCCTGCCTGTCAGGTGGGCCCACCCACGCCGGATGCCAGAGGGCTGGAGCTACTCTCCACAGTGTGAGCGGTGCCCAAAACAATCGCTGGCCCCCACGTACAGGAACAAGCATCTCACACCCAAATGCTTCAACGTTCTCAATACTGGGAGCGATGCCATCTGACCCTCCTAGGACCCACTCCAAATCAAATAGTCATCGTTATCATTCAGTCCATGAGCAATGCAGTGACGTGAAGGAGCAATAAAAAATAATATTCTGTGAAGTTAGCACCGGAGCAAGTAGTTGCTCCGCTCTCTATTTTTCTGGAGTCACTTGGAGTTGGCATCTCTCGTTGCAACGTGAAGAGTGACTCCATGTTCTTCTCTCTCCTATTTTGGGCAGCACTCAAGCGCACATTGTGGAGGGCCTAAGACAACTTGGAGGCCCCAGCGAAGGATCAACCAAATTATCAATCGACATTTACCTTTCATTACGTAGCGTAAGCGTAGTTAATCGTTTTTCTTCCTAGATTGTACTAGTTCCTGGTACTTTGTATCCGAGATTGGTTGGCAATCCGATTGGGGTTGCTAACATATTCTCCCTAAAAATTGGCTTATACACATGCTTTGGCATATGACAAGAGAGAAAGATAAATCAAACACTTTACAGCCCTGATTGTTAATGATGATCTTTCTCCCTCCTAGCTGAATTTCTCTTACATCCAAAAGGTGATATAAATCAGGATTTCAATTTTCAACAGTTCAACTGCTATTTAAAAAAAAAAAAAGTTGGATATTTTCCTCTGAAAATTACTATGAGAAGTGTTGATAAGCATCTGCACGCGTCTTCATTTGAGCATTGCTTCCACTGTGAGTCCACCCATGTGAGAAAGATCCAGCATCTTATCTACCAACAAAGAGATAAATATATATATAACTATACGTCTGTGGGAACCAGAATATCTCTTGTATGAATATTATCATAATTTTCTATACCAGCCTGTGAAAATAAATACCATTTCTCAGCTTCCATATGCCCCAGCAAGCAATGGAGGTACACACAACACAAGAGCTTTTTTTTTTTTTTTCTCTATCAGTGATCTACAAGTTGTACAACAAAATTCGGAAAAAAAAAAAAATGGCCAAACCAGAGCTGGAACACGAAATTGCAAAGAATGGCTGGTGCATGCTTTTCATTCCGAACAGTTCAGAAATATCTGATCAGCAACTTTCTTTTCTTGGACACAACTTGGGATGACGTATGAGTTCTACCAGGGACAGATAACTTCCAAATTTCTAGAGGGTGTACAAGTGAAATCTTATCTTACTATTACTAATTGGAGGCTCCAACAAAGGCTCCACGTTAATCCTCACACCACGCACTAGAAAAAAGATAAAATGCTAGAAATTCCTACGTTAATTAGAAATATCTAGCCATCCAATCCAAAGACTCTAGCGATAGGTAACCGTTAGATCTATTTATTTCTCTAGAAAAAATTACTCACCTATGCCATTACGTAGATAAGATAACCAAAAAAATATAATTACGTTATATTAATAGTATAAAATATATTTCAGGTCCCATCACATTTATGGATCTACTAATAAACTTATTTTATTGTAAAAAATAAAATCTTAACGTTTGGTGATGTAAACAGAAATTGACCGGCCTTACAAGTATGTGTTCGTCTATATTCAGTAAGGTTTTCAATTTCGAAATAAAAAAAAAAAAAATTAGGAACCCACTGAGAAACGGAAATTCCCGAAATTTCGGGTCAAATTCAAATTGAATTCCAATTTTTTTTAAAAAAATAACATGATTTCACTAAAAACTATCTATGGTTGACTTTGGGCCTTTTTGGCTATTTTGAATGGGCAGATAAATTCACCCGAATTTTTTTGGCCGGCACATGATTTCTTTCAGGACCCACCGGTAAACCCAAAATTTCAAAAAAATTCTGGAAATTTTTGGCCGAAATTTAAAACCTTGTATTCAGTAGTTACTAGATGACCAAAAACGAGCGCCGCCACCCCTCGCTCCCAAATTCCCTTCCATTTGCCGGCTCCCCTCCCCGTCGGCGTCCTCCTCCCGGGTGGGTGAGGGGAGCTGGCCTCCACATCGGGCGATGGCTGTGGCCGGTGTTTCCCCCGAGTTGGTGGTGTGTCCCCGGAGCTAGGGTTAGGGTTAGGTCTATGTTAGGGTTTCCGATGATGGCGTTGAGGCAGCGGCGGCGTCGTCATCCAGGAATAATGTCCTCTCGCTCTCTTCCCGTCTCGGCGGGCGTTCGTCTCCGGCGCCGGCGACGGGGGTGTGGAGGTAAGGTCCGCTCTTGGATCTTGTTTAGGAGTGTTCTCACGGTGAGGTCTTTGCGCCTTGGTGCGTGGAGGCTCCCGCCCCTACTTTCGTGGATGCGGTGGTGGCTGCGGGTCTTCCGGAAGATTGGTGGTTCGACCGGATTCGCTTCACCGTGATGGAGGATGCTATCGCCGGCTCCACCATCGCCGTTTCAACCTCGATAGTGATCCCGACGGATGGGCGTTCAACTACTTCTTCGCCTATGCGAGATCGAGCGTCTTCTCGCAGTCCACCTCAACGCCGGGCGGTTTCCTCCCGGCTTTTGGTGCTTCAGGTTTGGCGGCGGCGGTGGTGGCGGCGGTCTTCGACGGAGACGGTTGCGGCCGGTGTTCGATTACGGATGGGTTTAAGGACCAGTTTGTAATTTTCTTATTTCTTTGGGGTTCTTATAGATTATAGGTGGGGTAGCTATCATCCGTATCCTTATACAATTGTACTTGTATTACTTTTCCTTTAATTAATACAGGTATACTTTATCAAAAAAAAAAAAAAGAAAAAAAAAATGACCAAACACGTTATCAAATCTATAGACTAACGATCCATAGCCATTAGATCTACTTTGTTTTCTTAAAAATTACCCACATCTGCCATTGTTATATAGACTAATAAAGGAATAAAAAATAAATATATTATAAACATACGTATAGCAAGAGAGAAGAAAAAAGGTAAAAAGATATTTTTTCCCTACGGCGCGGTATCCATTCAGCTGCCCGTGATATTCCAACCGTGCCATTGTTATATAGAGTAATAAAGGAATAAAAATAAATCTATTATAAACCTACGTATAGCAAGAGAGAAAGAAAAGGTAAAAAGATATTTTTCCCTACGGCGCGGTATCCATTCAGCTGCCTGTGATATTCCAACCGTGAAGGAGAAAAAAAATAGGGCGCCGTATCAAGACGACTCCATGCGGCACCAAACGCCGCCGGGACTAACTTGCGGTCATCAAGCCAAGCAAGCAAGCAGGAAGCCGAGACATAGTGCCGGCCGCCGAGCAAGATGCATGGTAGTTGGGCGTTTCGTGTTGCACCATCGTCCAGAAGGACACACGAGCAGACATGCATCTTCGACTCCATGCAGACGGATGCCTTAGAGGAAGACGTCGCGTTCTAGGAACAAGGAGGATGATGGCATGATCAGCGTCACCCATGGGTCAGTCAGAAACTCATGTCGTTTTCTCCAATTCTTGCACAGCTCCATCTATGCTAGCTGTTGGTATTGTTAAGGCAACGGAGATGACTCCTGGTAGCCGGTATTATCTATCAACGTCTAGACACAAGTATTCGGCAAGAACGTCATCGAGAACGGCTCTAGATAAATCAACAACAACACAACACCAAGCAACATCAAGACAATTACAAACAACATCTACAATGGTTCCTACCCTGCACCTGGAAGGCGATTCAGCGCCCTACCTGTCATTAAACACGAACTATAGGTAGACGATGCTACATTGATTATTTACTGGCGAGCACCGACGAGGAAGGCGAGTCCACACCAAGAACCAACCGCTAAATACTAACGAGAGGAAGGCGCGATGCTACATTGACTACCTATCAGCGAACACCGATGAGGAAGGCGGCGGTACACTGATGAGGATGGTGGGACTATACAGACAAGATAGGAGAAGTTGTATCTACTTCGACAATACAATAGTTGAAGCTGACCTGACGATGAGCCGGCGGGCGGCCTGACGTTCCAGTTGTGCCAAGCCAGCTTCACCTACATCAACAAGCACACACTACCACTTGACGCCGACAAAGTGGAAGACATATGTGCTGGTTCACCAACAAAAATAGCATAAAATCTGGACCAGTCGTTCTACGACGTCCAGCGTCCACGTCATCTACATCAATGCACTGGCACCGGCCATATGTGTAGACAAAAGGTATGACCATCTTGCTAGATCACATAATTCAATTTAATTTGTCTCTTGTGACATACAAGATACGATCCTCATTGACGATTAGGTATAATTGTCATTTTAATTTTAGTGTCCTTGGATTACTTGGCACAAATATGTTTTTAACGTAGTCCTTATTGACTATCATATAAAATTTATTTATTAACTTAATAATAATGCCATTAATGGGGACCATGATACTTGGAGTTTTCAATATTGAGTTAGTTTGAATTACATGCTATTGATGCCAAAAGTTTAGGGGAGCATGATCCATAGAGTTATCAATAAAGCCTATATGTAAAATTTCAAACCTTCAAATTATGAAAAATATTAAAATAATCTATAAGTTTGCACTCAAATAGCCCGTACATGGCATAAGGAAAGATAATGTAAAAGAAATATATACCTATGTAATATGTAATTAAATTATTCACCTCAACCATTATAAAAAAATTAACAAAAATCTCTCAAATCTACATGTACATGCGCATATAAGTTATTACCAACAATAATTAAACAAAGATATTTTACACATTAGTATCAGTATTAATTTTTATAACCTTACAAAGCATGGAAATATATCCTTAGCAAACTCTGTAATAATTAATGACACTTACAGTTCACTTAAAATTATAATAACATTTATGACAATAAACTATGTAAGTCAGTCTTGGGAAAAGTTTAGACATTTTGATTCAAACATTGTATTATATTATATCAGTAACATATGCATGGCCCATGCAAGCTCGGCAAGGAAGCTAGTCTGTACGTATCCTTTTCAGCCTTGTACAAATGCGTACAGAGACGATGAAAGCTTCTAGAAAGGCTGGATTATGTGAAGAGATAAGCTCCACAAAGCCTTGTACGCAGGTTTTTTTAATATCTTAACAAAACCAACACGTCGTTACGTAGCAGAACCAACCGCCCGTTACTATAGCGAAACCACTATGGAAAAACCATCGTTATTGTTTGGGGGCCTACTCTGCCAAGTTTAGAAACCTAGCGTGCATTTCAAGAGTTTGGGACCTAGTAGATGACCTTCGCCCGACAAGTTTAGGGACCTAGGCGTGCAATTTGAAAGTACCGGGACCTAGATGAGATCTCGGGACAAGTTTGGGGACCGCCCGAGTGCAATTACTTCTTTTTTTTTTTTTTTTGAAAAATACTAATAAAATACAATGATGACATCTTGAATGCCATGATGCATGCTCAAATAACTATTCATTGCATTCTCAAAACTAAGAGGCTATCCTAGGATCTTACATTATTCTTTTAATAAAATAAAACATGAATTGAATAAATGATACAATAATTATTATAATTTCAAATTAATGCATATATTAAAACAAAGTTGAAGGTTAACTGTTGTCTTTTCAGATATCAACACGTGGTCGGTGTGGTGGTGCCCTTGACCCCTTTACTTATCCTATGATTTTATTTTGAGTTTAACCAAAGAAGTTTTGTTCTTGCTCAAGTGATCATTCAACACTGTTCACTTGTGACAAGATTTGTCATTAGCATTTCATTTTTTTTTTACAATGATGAAGTCTGATGGAAGCAGAAAGGCTCCAGCTTTTTAAATGGCTTTTCTGGTGACTGAATCACTCCAATTTGCAGAGACAGCGGTTAGAAGCTTGATGCACTACGCCACACTTTTCCTCATTTTTTTTTTTTAGATAATGGATAATATTTCATACCCGACTTCATCTACCAATTGGTAGAATCGGACCAATTATTACAAACAAACAAAAAACATGAAGGAGGAAAACCTCAAGTATCTCTAGATGTCATCCGTGGCATTCCGACTTGCTAAAAGTCGAGAATACACAACCAAATGACCAGCAACAACATTATGAAACTAGAGAGAAAACTATGTTGGCACCAACACTAACAAACCAAGGAGAAATCTTCCAAAAGCGACGTCTTCAACAAGAGCATGACATACGAATATGCCATCTTCGCCCGACCAAGAACCGGTAATGGATTTTCACCCCGAAAGATCTCCAAGACTCGATCTTTGGAGAAGTGACGACGCTTCGGCCGAGAAAGTGGCACCCACAGCGCCACCGCCGCCTAAACACAACCATTCTCCCACCGAATCCTTGTCGTTCGCCAATGACCCGCCGGTAAGATAGCCACCAAATCTGGAACAGTGGAGCTCTTGGAGGTGCACCACCATCATGTGCGATATGGCCTTAGTCGGAAGCGGCGCCGGACATGGCTACCGCACACGCGCCACCCGCGCCACAACGCGCGCATCGGCGCCCGGAGCCTCGGACCACAGGTGACCGGGTCCATCGCGTGAAGCCCAGTCACGGCCATCGACGCGCGGCATTGAACGGCCACCGCCTGCGCGCCCACCCACGCCGAAGCTTCGGCCCTAGCTCACATCGTCAATCGCCGGATCTCCTCCACCTCTCGCTCCCTCCACCCGCACCTCCATCTCCCTCCACACGACGAGATCCGGCTCCGCCAACACCGCCCGTGCCACCATCGCGAGACATCACTCCAACGCTCAGTGCCCCAAGGCCGCCGAGCACCGCCCACACAGTGGCACGCGTAGGACAGCCCCCGCAATGTAACGCCATTGGAGTAGAGGCCACCACCATGATGAAGAAACTCCGAGAAAGGGCTACCAAAAAGATAAGAGAACGACCGAAATTCTCGCCGCCGCCATTCTGCGGCCACCCAAGACTGGAGACGCGCTCCTCCGGGCGGCGGCGAGGTGCATGGAAGGAGGGAGGAGGCCCCCGGCGGCGTGGATGGAGGTTCCGCCCGAGCCGTCCCGTGAGGGACGGACGCGAGGGGACGAGAGGCCGGAAAAACGGATCTGTTCTCCACCACACTTTTTCCTCATGGCGGGACAAGCTTGTCGATCTTTGGGCGAGCTTGGGCATCCCCCGCCGCTCCATTGAGGCCGCCCGTCATGCCATCTCCGTGCTCCCCGACGCCCACGACACCAACCTCTCCATCCACCGCCTCGCCGGAGTGCTTCATGGTCATCTTCCCACGCAACGGACTATGGATGTGGCGTCACGACTTCAGCGGCGTCTCCATCTCCGGCGGCGGTGGAGGCGGCGGAGTGCCGCCTCCCGAGCTCGTGGCCTTCAAAACACGGCTCCGTTCCCCCTCCCGGGATCCGATGCCATCTCCAAGGAAGATCACGACGCACCCGGTCCAAGGCCCTCGACCCACCGCCACGGCGCCGCTCAAGACCTACGGCGGCGGCCTGGCGGCGGACGGCGGCGACCCGGCGGCGAGTGCCCCGCAGCCCCCCGCTCAAGGCGCCGACTCTCGACCCACGAGCGAGCCGAAAGCCAAGGTGGGACTCACCCAAGCCGAGCGAGTCAAGTACCTATAGCGTGCCGCATGGACGGATCTAGAATTTTTGTTCATCCATGTCACCGAACTATAATATTACTAAACATTAGGATATTTTGTGGTAATACATTGATATTATAGTGATACTTGGTACATGATCATTGATGTCACGTGACAATGACATCAATGGTTCTATTGTGGATCCGAGCCGGACCCTCCCGAGTCGGTCGCCAAACTTGTACCGGGCTCTGCAGCATTCAACCCCCCAGGCCGCCAAGGAGAACTCGATCTCATGGCCGCGGCCAGGCAAGTTAACAATGCCAGCGGGTCAGCGGCGTCTATTGCGTCAAGTGGTCGTCTTTTAGGTTGTCTCTTTGCCGTATATAATAATCCCCTCCCCTAGAGTTGTAACCTCGTGTGCGCATGCCCCGTTGGCCCGCGTTGTAACAAAACAATCTATTTCTTCTTAATACAATGATACGCAGCTCAGAATGCACGATGCTAAAGGGGAATAGTTCAGAGAAGAGGCAAATTAAGATAAAGGATTTTCCAAAGGCGAGAGCAGCTGATTCCTCAGGATTTTCCGAGGAGCAACTAAAATAAAGGTACTTTAGGTGTAAAAGCCTAATTACAGATTGCTTACAAGCCTGGACCATAGCCTGAATACATATGGCTGTCATTACATTAGGGAAATGATTAACTAAAAGAAGCAACTAATAATTGGACGAGATAATACTTTGCGCTAGACCAGCCATGTTTGGGGTGACCATTAGATGCCTATTGGACAGCTTCAGTTGAAGTTGCTTGCTCTGGTTGCTCTTGCCTGACAAAATGAAAACGGCATTCAGTTTCAGAGTTGCCTGACTCAATCAGTCCCCTGAATAATTCTTGGTTCATCTGTGATTACAATTTATGGCATAGGCTACAAGGTTCCAGAATAGTCAACTTTACTCTAGCAGGAACTTTTATTCTGGATGTATGTTCTGATAGCCCCAAGCGCTCTACGGGCTTCCTTCAGAACCTTCAGAGTATCGTTGCCTATGTAGCAGCACCCGGATCTTTGGTCAGAACACCTCCAATAAGAAACGTGAAGGGTGTCCAATGTAAGACACTCAAGTGACACTGCGTTCTTGAGGACATAGCAGACCAGCTCAACCAAGCTTTTGTTAGAGCTAAACCCTGTGATCTTCACATTCTTGAGGCAGCAATGCTGGTCTTCAGCCATCTGCCTCAAACGTTTGGAACCTCTAAAAATTGATTCTTGCTTCATTGGTTTCTTTACCTAATAAGGATGAAAAAAGATATATAATTAATTGACCCAACAGTGCGATCAAACATCTTTTCAGGATAGAACTAACAGCAACTTAATGTTTCAAAAAAAAAAACGAACATCATCTTACATCCAAGCTCAAAGTCTCTAAGGAAGGAGACGCGTCAAGGAAAGAAACCAGAGAAAGATAGTCAAAGGACCATGGAAAGGGTCCGAATTCAAACAAATGGTCAGGCGCTTGAGGCAGAGGAATTTGGTAGGCAGCATTGGTGCATTAACCACCTGCATACACAAATATGCCATGTCTCAGATTAAAATTGCTCACAAGCTATGACTACGATATGCATATATTACTAATCATCTACAACACAAACTTTGAAGAGTATACCTCATCACTGGAAGATAAATTAAGAGTATCAAGATTTGGCATGATGGATGGCAGCACAGTACGACCATAACAGAAAAAATTTGAATGGTGCATGCTTAAGGTCTTCATTTGCACAGCTTCTCAAGTGATAGTTTTGGGTTTCCACAAAGGTCTAAAGTGGAGAGATTCGGCGCTTTGCTCTCTATTAATTTCAGCCCACATGCAAGAATTCTCAGGCGGCTGAAGCACTGAAGCTCACAAGGTATCCTCAGGCAAATTATTCCCATGCAAGAAAAGAGTTCCAACTCCTCTAAAGCAAGAGAGTTCGAAAGAAGGCACTCTAACTCATCCCCCATAATACGCACATTTGAAAGATGCAGACTTGTTAGGCTTCGTAAGGGGCCAAGTTCAGCTGTGGGGCAGAAGGTACAAAAGGCAAGTTTAAGATGCCGAATTGAGTTCCTAACACCATCTGATAAAAGCGAGCAGGGAAACTTGTACATTTTCCTGAACATAGTATCACATCGCCTAAGTGTGAGTTCTTCAATCCCTGGTTTAACAGCAATCTGAAGCAAACTATTAAGCTTGCGATCGGAGGAAATAAAGGATCCAAGATTCAATATCTTCACACCAATGCCTGAGTGGTTCCTTATAATAGACTTAATTGTGCGCCTGAAATCATGCGATTTCGAAAAAGAATTAATAGTTTCTACATTGAAGGTGAGGTTGGGATAACACCTCCAGAAACGTAGAAAGGCATGAGATAGGCAAGCAGCACGGGCAGCAGCACGCAGCGGCATCAGAGAATGGATATGATGCCAGATATCCTGCATGGGCAAGCATGGTCAACATTGGGATTGTAAAGCCAAATGGTTAACTAAACCAGAGAAAGAAAAACAGTAGAACCACGTGATTCATGCAAAGCTTGCTGCATTGCTTAGGTAGATAGTGAAATGGCATGCATCCCTGGTAGGTAAAGTGAGCATCGCCTACAAAAGTATTTTTCCCTAACAGTGTTGTCACATATAAATTGTTCGCTAAGAAAGAAAAGACGGTACATAAGGTATTAGAGCACTGAGTAGGCAACGATATTGGTTGCTGTGCAATTGTGTCACCAAAATGACAGCATGATGTTTTATTGTGCCATCCAATAGCATGTTATAAATAGGTTAAAGCAGCAAAGAAACAAGAAAAAAATTATGTGACTACTGCACAGGATACAAATAGCAAACCTGAGTGCCTAGAAAAACATGAACACGATAAATATGTTTAAGAACAGACACTATGTGAGTGTGTTTTTAATCTGGAAAAGATACTGTTGAGCCTATAGCAGTTGGAGACCTGTTCTCTGTTTAAAGATAATATCCAGCTAGCATATTCTGGAAAAATTAAGTATGCCTGCAACATAAGCCAGCCATCATCAAATGCCACATACCTCTGGAAGGTCTGTGATAGGGTATATAATTGTGTCGCAAGAATGAGAATCACCATCACCATTTTCTTTCGAGAAGGAATCATCATCTTGCTGACAGGGCGAACCCTTCCGTTTATTCGCTGAAGCAATCGATCCATCTGTAAGCCCACAAGCATGGTCATGGATTCTCAAAAGAAAAGAAGATCAAATCCATACATGGGATTCTTAAAAAGAAACACAGCGGCTGCAAACCATGACGGAACAGAGGGCGCGACAGCTAGTCTTACCCGCCGGGGCAAGGATTTGCGGGTGACGCCGCCGCCCCTCGCGCTGCGACATGGGCCGCGCGCGCTGAGAAGGGCACCCGGACGACGACGTTCCCCTCCTTGCTCGATCGGATCTCTAGTCCTCTCCCACCTTTGTCTATCTATCTTTAGATCTATGCATGTATATATGCATCATCCATCATCCTCTCCAATTTTCGTTTTGGTTTCCAACTCGATTTCTATTTAGAATGCGCGAAAGGAATCGCACCGTCGCAGCCGACCGGGACTGTGGAAGAGAAGAAACGGGGAACGAGAAGAGGAATTCGGAAAGGAAGAGGAGGAAGAGGAACGGCGACGAGGGCGACAGTGCGACACAAGCCAGTTGGCCACTCCAAGTCAAACCCTATCCGCTACCCTAGCGGCGCGAGTCTAGCGGAGGCGCGGAGCAGCGAGCGTCGGAGTGGGCGAGCCGGCGGTCGACACGGTGGCGCGGCTAGTGCAGCGAGCGTCGGAGTGAGCGAGCCGGCGGGCGACGCAGTGGCGCGGCGAGCGTCGGGGCGCGTGAGCCGCGGCTGCGAGTCGCATCGGCACATCGCGGAGCGGGCGGACGATGGTGGCAGGGTAGCGGCGCGTCTAGCGAGCTGGGGATTCAATTGGACGAAGGCTTGGTGTCAATCGTGCGTCTAGCCAAGCGCGGCATCTAAGCATCTGTCACATTGATTTCTTTTCTTTCAGATTGATTTCTTTTCTTTTCCTTTTTGTAATATGATGAGATTCTGTGCACTTTGATCTGAAGCCAATCTCATTGTTTCTCTGTGCTAACGTTGCCTTCGGTTTGTTCGGTGGAAACTGAAATCCGAACGTAAAAAACCGACACCGAATTGGTCGGTTTCTGTTTTGTTAGAAACTGATCGCTTGTTCTTGTTTAGAAACCAAATTTTTTTGAAAACCGATGAAACCGAACCGATTTGTCGGTTTTAAACCAATTGCTAAGGCTGAATTTAGAGTGGGATATACCAACATATAAGGCTTTTAGAGTTCATCCCGGCCCTACCATCATCGGGTTAATCCTTTTAAGCCGAAGCGAAGACGAAAAGCTTAAGTGGGACGGTGGTAGGTGTGATTCAGCGTCAACGAGCAGAGAGGATCTGAGCTGTTTGGACTCGGGGTGTTACATTGATGATGTTCAATTCGATTGGTGAATGATTGTGCATGAGGTAAATTTCTTTTCGCAATTTGATCTTTTCGGAAAAAAAAAAAGTTTCTGCTATTTACCCACACTGCTGTAGTTGTACTATATGGCCATGACTCTGACGTGTAAGATATCTAATAAACACAATCAGATAAATCAATTTGATATTTTCGGAAAAAATGGTTTCTGCTATTTACCCACACTGCTGTAGTTGTACTATATGGCCATGACTCTGACGTGTAAGATATCTAATAAACACAAAGTTTTGAATTGAACCCTGGAACTATTGGCCTTTCTTCTTCCTCTTGCCAGCAACCAATAAGGCAAGAACCAAATTCTCGAGAAGCGCCCTGATATTTGGTTTCAAACATAGAATTTTACTGGTTTGGTTTGTGTTGGTATGCTTCAATGCTAAAATGTGGAGCAAATGTTCAAAGCATGGCAGTTCAAACAAATGGCACAATGGAACAAAAGGGGCAGCGAATATCACCATAGCAAAGCAATGAAATATTAAAGTTAAATTCTCAGTTTCTCACCTCTACACTGATCATGATTCCAGACATTATCTTTTGTAAAGTCCAAAAAGTCTGATAGTCTCATGAACTTTCCTGCATTCCTATATCTCGGATTTCGGTCCAAGTTGAATTTGACCCATCGGTTGGATATTTGGGCTGTAACAATGGAAATAAATTAGTCTCTTAGTAAATGATCAATGGCGAATTGGCTCGTAGTCAATGGTAGGACGGTCCAGTGGGACCCTACCCACCGGGGGTTCAAATCCCGGTGCTCGCACCTTTCTTGGGATTTTCCCAGAATTTACGGCGTTGTGCATTAAGTGGTAGCGGCGTTCCGTCGACTTGACGAGGTGCCTATGGTGACTTCGAGAACCTCCGTGATGTGCCGCTGCCCAGCCCCCCGGAGGAGGTGCTCATAGGGGGTAGGTTTTGCGTGACGTGTGTTCATAGGGGTGAGTGTGCGTGCGTGTGTTGTGAGTGTACGTGTTGTACTGTGTAAAAAAAAAAAAAAAAAAGTAAATGATCAATGGCAATTCGGTAGTGAAGTAAGGAATAAAAGGGCAGCGAAGTTGTTGGACTGCTTAACAACATACAGAACCAGCCAACAGGAGTCAATCAATAGGTTACTTAAGACCATTTCATTCACATGTGCCTAGCAGCCTAGCACTCCGAATATATTTTGCAGTTTATGCTAATATCATATAACATTTCAATTCAACTTACGTTTCAGGTTCTTTTCAATGTCATCCCAGGTGAGGTTGAAAGTAAAAATCCCTGATTCAATCTGAATGGCAGTCTGAGAGATGAATCGACAATATTTTTTCCGTTGAAGTTGAGTATATTCTCATGGTCTTCATTTTCTGTTCTTATTCAATTGAAGCACTTTGGCATATGCACTGATGATCACCATAATTGGCCATTGGGTTTGGGGAGTAGCACCATTTGCCACCGCACGATGCCAGTGAGAAGGCAACAAAAAAAAAAAAATCTATCGTCGCCATGCAAGGCACTGTTGCTTCAGGCCTTCTTCATGTTCTCTACTGAGGTTGTGGGGCTGTGCCACGATAAACAGGAATTTTTTTTTTTTTTTTTTTTTTTGGTTTCCTGCTATTGTTTGTGATCTTGATACAGAGCATATGTCCACTGTCAATGATGTCTATATCACATAGCTTGTTAGTTGTATTACTGAGCACACCGCATGGCCAATGATGTATCTGTTCCTATCTAGCTCTCTCAACATCCTTGCAAATCCGCTTTCAAGTGAAAATTGCTAACAAATCGTACATTTTTGGAATATATCTTATTTGGTTTCATAGTTCAGTTCTGATTTTCTTATGCTTGATAGACAATGGTGATTGATGGCCGGTGCAGTGGGGTATTCTTTGGTTGGAAAGAATGCCATGACCTAATCCAAGCAAGAAGAATTGTCTGCTTTAGGATCTAATCCTCATTGATCTGTCATATAAATTGTTCTGTCTTTTTTTTTTTTTTTTTTGAAACGCAGCAGGCAAGCCCGGCATATATTAATAAGTAGAAGAGTAGGAAATTACATGCTAAGCGGCGCAAACAACTCCCGGATTGATTACATCCAAAGGGGAGGGATACTAAATTTACTACTCACACTCTAGAAACAACCGTAGAGCATCATCTCCGCTGCCCTGTCATGGAGACTCCACCATGTCTGTCCCCGCCTCCGCCGCAATTGCGGCGGCGCCTGCGAGCTCCATGTCATCAAGCCTCGCTGCAACCCTTAATGCATTGATCGCCTTCCGGTAGGTCCCGTCCAAAGCCGCCGCCAACGTAGTTTGTGATTGCAATATGCCGCGCCGACGACCCGCCATTCATGAAGTCCAGCTCACGCGCAAGCTTGAGCTGGGCACGCGCGCGCCACGCACGCAGGAAGGACGAGCGGCCGGCGCCACGCCAGATCGTGTGGGAGCTAGTGGCCTTCGTCGTCACGGTCCTCGGCTTCTTCGGGTTGCTTCGAACACCGGGGATGCGTCGGCCTTGGTAGCGGCGGCTCAGGGGACCTTCTTGAACATCATCTTGCAAAGGGATGCCAAGCACTATTGTCCTCTCTCGGTGCATTCATCGGCATCCCCGCTCCCTGGCCGTCCACCTCCTCCTCCGGGGGTGTGGCCCCGTCCTGCAGCTCAACATCCATACCTTGGCCCATCTCCGGGAAGCCTCAGCCGGGGAGAGTGGCCTCGGCCCGACGCTTCTACCTCCGAAGACTTGGCGGGTGTGGAGGCACTCCCGGCCGCGGTGCTTTGGATACCATGCATGACTGGCGGCTAGCTCCTCCACATAGGGTCCACCGTGCGTCGAGGCTCTCCGCACGCAACGCACCAGCATGATGGGGCTCAAGTCGCAGCGCGGGCATGTAGTAGTAGGGTGGGTGACCTCTCCACCACGCGAATCGCGCCGGCGGTGTCGAATCAGGCCGGGCCCACCCGCCAGCCGCCGGGAGCTCGTGCGGCACGCCGGGGCGTAGGATGGCGCGGAGTCCAGCCGCCGCCACTCCATTGCCGATGGCGTAGCTCCCTTGGCCGCCCTCGCACTCCCGGGCACGGTGGTGGAGGCCATGGCAACGCAGCAACGAAGAGGGTCTCGCATTGCGCCGACACGGTGGTCGGGCGCCGAGATAACGGAAGTAACGTCACGACGCAGCGCCGGCGGGATCACTCCCGCCGCACGGGCCGCGGGCGCCGCATCGGGTTCGTGGTGCCGGAGACACCCGTTGCCAACCGCCGGGCGTCCGGGCAGCCGCCCCTATGCCCTCGGGGCCCAGCCGCCGGTGGACGGATTCGCCCACTGGCGGCGCGGGCGCCCTAAGCTCGCTTGCGCCCACTTGCGCTTTGCGGCTCGGAGCGGCAGCGCGCGCCGCTCGCGACTCCGCAGCCAGCTTCACGCCCGCAGCGGGCGACGACGACGGTGACGGGCGGGCGCGCCGACGCGGCGCTGGCCGCCCTGTGCCCCCCGCACCGCAACACCGCGCCGCCCTCGCACTCCCCGCCACCGACGCCCGGCGGAATCGACGGTCGGAACGACCACGGATGCGGCGTCTCGCGCCGAGGCCGGGAGAGGGCCCGACGAGCCGCTGAGGAGGTAGGGGAGGTCCCGCATCATGCCCTCCCCATCGTCTCGCTATCGAGCGATCCTCGACGATATCGCTCCACCGCATGAGCTTTGATTCGCCCATGGAGGAGGGGATGAACGGCGCAACATCCGGAGAGAGAGCCGCCCGGGGTCCGAGCGGATGCAGCGATTTCATCGCCTTGACCCGTCGACGGGCGTCATCCTCGCCCTCGAAGCGTTACGAGTCCGCTGGACACTGGCAGCGTGCTCGCGCCACGGTTTCCGCCAAGGGCGGTCGCGGCGTCCACACCCTCCGCCAGCGGCGGCGCCCGCCGAAGATGGGCGCGGCCGGCGGCGAGAGTCGGGTCCGCCTGCCGCCCCGGCAGCGAGTCACCGCGGCGCCCGGTGGCATCGAGCCCCGCGTCGGGGATTGTCGGGCCATGAGTCGCCGAGTTCACCGCCCCATGCTCGGGGGGCAAGGAGGGGGGAGGGAAGCGGCGTGGGGGCAGCGGGAAGGGAGGAGTGGGGCGCGGCGCGGGCCGGAGCCGGCCGACGCCGGCGGCGGCGGCGGCGATGAGGGAGCTAGGGTGGAGGCAGGGGTCGGAGGATCCGGCTGGAGGGGGGCCGGGGGCAACGGATCCGGGTTGAGGGGAGTTTAACCATATGAGCTATTTCTGGGATCCGAGTAGTTCTGTCTGAGCTTATGAGTTTGCTTTTTTAGTGATGGCAAGCAAATGGCTTTCCATTATTGAATTTTGAAGATAGGATCTAGAATGTTTATTGGGTTAGATCAGCCACATGAGGTATACAGTTTGGAATTCTATACAGGAATTATAAGGCTATGTAAATGATTTGATGCACATTGTTACATTCTCACGCACACTATGTTTGAATGGCTCGCCGTCAATTTCCAAATCTGGACTATTTGCTATTTTTTTGTGTGATCTGCTTATTCTTGCACCAAACTCAGCAACAGTAGGCTGAATGTGCGGCGCGCATGGGCGCGCGCAAATCACTAGTTGATATTAGTAAGAGATGACAAGTCCATCCGGAAATACATCCATCCTACCGTTTCATGTGACAGTCACGCCATCATAATTCAGGCAGGGTTGTCGCAGTTTTCATGTTCTCAGCCTTTCAGAACAGAAGAGGCACGGGCTCACGGCTCATAGGCTCAGACAGATTACATACAACTATGCAATTTGAGTTGCTTACCACATGATCATAGCTTTTTCTTTGCGAGGACATGGTCAATAGCCTTGAGAAGAAGAAATGGGCAATGTTATTACCCATCCCACATATATGTACCGAAACGTAAGTGGGACAGCTCACACAGAAGTGTCATATGCATTCCGCACAAGCCTCTAGATGAAAAATCACTGAACAAATGAGCTACTGCTACAGGTGGGGAAGAAATATCTGATTAGTAGATTGGCGCTCCAGCTCGAGTGACGGGGGTGACCTGCATTGCAAGCTCAGACCAGGGAACGCCAAGCACAAAGCATTGCCAGTGTGATGAGAACTGGGATGTGATGAGCAGCACCGGCATGCGTCCTGCTCGCGGGTGATTGCGTCGGAGCAGTAGTGCTGTTTGATCTGGCAGGAGGCAAAGGTGGCTGTACCACGTCGGATTCAGTCAAGGGCGGAATGGGAGCCAATGCTGGTGGCAGCGCACTCTTGCTGAGGCTTTGCATGAGATCGCCGGGATGAGCAGGGGCCATGTAATTCGGCGTGCTGTTCCCCATGTTCATGCAGTTGTTCACTGCAGAACGGAATTCATCGTGTGAGTACAACAGGAGGCTGACAGCTGCTGGTATTGTGGAGAGATGCTTTGTGACCTGAACATGGTACGCTGTCATGGATGCAGTATACACAAAAAGGGAACCTTAAACTCACCCTTGTATCTTCGAGCAGTAGCAGGGAAGTCCGTGATTAGCCCATCCACTAGAGCACCCTTAACATAGGCATTGATCTCGGCTGTAGCATCTGAGAAGAAGTCGTATGGCTGAGACGGAAACTCGTTCATGAGAGTATAAACGTAGACCGAGAGGCCAGCCTTCTGCAGTGCCTGGACAAGATTGGTTTCATACACTGTGAAGTAGTGGGTTTCAGGGAAGACAGAGCTGGTATCAACGGAAACGGCACTAGCAAACTTTTTAATGTCCGCAAGCGAGGAAGGTGCAGCGTCCCCGACTTTCTTGTTGATCATGTACACAAGGTCGTACTTTGTTTGCTCCTTGAACTTCTCTAGAACTGAACTATCGGTTGACTGAATCAAAACTTTCTGGGCAGTTTGGTCATGGTAACCAGCTTCGTCAAGGGCTTTGATAACTTTATCGACCACGTCAAACCCAAGTTCTCCTGCCATGAAGGCAGCATGCTGCAAAATGTCAATATCAAAGTTAGTTCAAGCGTTGTGAAGATATTGCTGGAACTAGTAAAAATTTGAATGTTACAGGTTTGTTTTTTGTTGTGTTGGTATGCTTCAATACTAAATGTGGAGCAAATGTTCAAAGCATGGCGGCTCAAACTAATGGTACAATGGAACAAAAGGGGCAGTGAATATCACCATAGCAAAGCAATGAAATATTAAATTAAATTCTCAGCTTCTCACCTCTACACTGATCATGATTCCAGACAAATCTTTATCTTTTGTAAAGTTCAAAAAGTCTGATAGCCTCATGAACTTTCCTGCATTCCTATATCTCGGATTTCGGTCCAATTCCCAGATGACCCATGGGGTGGATATTTTGGCTGTAACAATGTAAATGAATTAGTCTCTTAGTAAACGATCAATGAGAATTTGGTAGTGGAGTAAGCAATAAAAGGACAGCAAAGTTGTTGGACTGCTTAACAAGATACAGAACTAGCCAACAGGAGTCAATAAATAGGTTACTTAAGACCGTTTCATTCATATGTGCCTAGCAGCCTAGCACTCTGAACATATTTTGCAGTTTATGCTAATATCATAAAACATTTCAATTCCTTTTCAAAATCACAATTCGGGAGGAAGAACCGGTAATAAAAAAATAAAACATTTCAATTCAAGCTTACGTTGCATGTTCTTTTCAATGTCTTCCCAGGTGAGGTTGAAAGTAAAAATCCCTGGTTCAATCTGAATATCCTTTATCGTGGCAGTCTGAGAGATGAATTGCGATTTTGCAACAGTAGTATCCTTCATTAGGTCAATGGAAGCCATGCATATTGGTATTCCTTCTTTGGTCACTTGAACAGGGCAATCAATGACATCTGCACCATCATCAACTGCTTTCTGATAAGCTAGATCAGTGCAGCCAGGGTAATCCCCACTAGCACCATTGTGGGAAATAATTAAAGGCTTTCCTGCAGTAAAAATGTGAGAAGGGTGGTCAGCAACGAATAAATATAAACCATGAAATAATAGGAACAAAAGTGCTAGATATACCATGATCAGTGTTGCTTTTGTTCAAATTGGTAAAACATCCTGCACATACAAATATAAAACAAGGATGAGAAGCTACAATCCATTCCAATCTATCAGATAAATAGTATGAATAGTTGACAAGCGACTAAAGAAAAAGGCACATAAAAGATACTTTGGAACCAAAAGCTAAGAAGCACACCCTGTTTGGAGGCTGCAACTTTTCAAAACTGGAACTGTGTGCAGCACATATTTTTATATGAAACATACAGTTTATAGATGCTACAGCCTCCCCACCCCGTTTTAACAAAACCATGATGTGTAAGCTAATAAAACCTATTAGATAAAAGAAACATTCTATCATTTATGACTTTGCAGTCTAACACAAATCAGAGCCCGTACGCTCTTCCCTTTATCCTGTACGCATATGATTCCTTTTTCAGTATTTTATACTAATATACAAACAGAAGTAAGGTCCTCCCCTCTGGTGTCCTGCCTCCTTGAAAAAAAAAATGCAGTAGAATTTGAGGAGCAGATGTGTTTTGCTGACCACCACTCTCCAAAAAAAAAAAAATGCAGGCAGGACTTACCAATTGCCTCTGATGCTGTCACAGGGAAATCAGTCAATACACCATCAACTGAGAACACATCATTATCAATGAATGAGAGATATTCTGCTAAGGGATCGTAGCTGTGGTTGTAACTGAGCAGAAAATCATTTGCAAAATCAGCAGCATAAATTTCCAAGCCTGCTTTATGAGCATCATCGACAACTGAAGTGTATGGTTGCAGATAATTGTCCGGAGAACTAGGCCAAATATAACTCTTTGGAACAATTATCCCAGATGCAAATGTCTTGACGAATGTAAGATTTTTCAAAATGGAACCATATGTCTGGTTCGTAGATGGCTCAAGAGTCCTCTCCTCAAGAAAGCGGAACACGAGCTTTGTTTTGTTGCTAATTCTTCCAAGTATGCTGGTGAGGAAGCTCACTTCAGGTGATGAGATATAATTGACAACAACACGCTTAGATACAGAAATGATATAGTTCCTCATGCTTAGATTGAACTGGCTGTAGAAGCTGTCATGCTGCAATGGCATTAAGAGGAGGTTATGTTGACAGGCAGAAAAGAGCCCGATGTAATCTACTATATGGAAAGAGATTCTTGTTTGTACCTGAACATGTAATCTACTATATGGAAAGAGATTCTTGTTTGTACCTGAACATTGAGCCAAATTCCAGGAGGTTTGAATTTGGACTGCACATCTTCAACAGCAAGTAGTGGAAAGAAACTTGAATCAAATCTGGGCGTCCGAGAATTGATCGACTGCTTGACTGCTCAACATATACAATGCCATGAGTTAGTAGACAAATAACCAACAAGGAGGGGTTCGTGATCCCTCCTTTCTACATCTCTCTCTCTCTCTCTCTCTCTCTCTTCTTAATGATGAAATGAAGTGCAATTCTCCTGCATCTTCAAGGAAAAAAAAAAACTTAGAACAATATGATATCACTTACGAGTCACTTGTCCAAGCTCAGTGCCATTGTAGTCTACTGAGAAGTGAGAACCATCCCGAGGTAGGCACACCATTGACGAGGTAGCTCTTGTGACCCTGCGCATCCAAATCTGGAATGTTTGTGCAGTTATCCATCTTGATGTCCGGCAGGCAAATGCCGATCTCATCCTTGGTCAGCCGCACATCGCAGTAGAGTATTGTGTCCGGCGAGCTAGCGACCAGCGCAAACTGATAAGCAAATTCGCTTGAATCAGGGAATAGCCCGGAAAACCCACCCTTGGCTACGATTACTGGAGCGTTGCCTGAAAAAAGAAATGTATTGGGCATATTTATTAGCCTAGAGGATGCCTGAAATGGATGGATCCTAGTAACTCCGATCTCGAATTAATCCATCCAAAAAGCAGAATTTGTTATGAAAAATGGGACCCTCTCTATGTTTCACCGAATCAATTATAAAAAAAAAAAAAGGTGTGTAAAGACTACTGAAATGCTAGTAGCAGAATCATGTGCCGATCCTTCATCCGGAAAGCCGCCGGCAGGGTCCCAAGTAATAACAACAACATGAACATGAGCTGAAAAGGCTAATCGACCAGAAAGAAGGTTGGGGAAACATCTTGGTCGGCACAAACAATCCCCTGACCAAGAATCCAAAATCCGCAGCTGAGTGTTGGAATTCCGGCAATGCTAGAATGGATGAGGCTATCGTGCGCCATAAGCGAAAACAGTACTACTCAAAAGAAGCGGCAGGGAGGGCATGCAGAGAAAAACTGGGCTGCCGGCGCACTAAAGTTTCAACCCTGGAAGCAAGAAAGAAGAGGAGCAAGAGAGGATTTACCGCTCAATGTCTTCCAAGACGAGGCCTTCTGCGCGGCGGCGACGCCCAGCCACAGCAGCAGCAGCAGCAGCAGTGACGCAAGAACGGAGCAGGTATCGCCGCTCCTCATTGCCTCCTGCAGCTGGCTCAGCCCTCAGCGCAAGCACCCCGCTCCGAAAGCAGCGCTCTGGACCGACAATGCCGGGGGCCGAGAGACCAAGAAGGCGATCACTGAGCTCCCACAATTGCTTTGTTGTATTTAATTAAAGCCTTGGAGACGAAGACGATGAACTGGAGATTGAGGGAAAGTAGTGGTGAGCTGCGCGTTGGAGCTCGGAGAGGGGATGGCCGACGGATGGGAGAGGAGAGGTGTCCCAGGCAGTGAACATGCAGCAGCCAGCAGGGAGAAAAAGTGGTGGTGGCATGGTGGGTACTCGTAGTAGTGGTGGTGGTCAAATAATGTCAGACAGCTAGCTAGCTGCCTCCAGCCTCCATTGATGCCGTCAGGACTGTTTGCACGTTATTACGAGTACCACTAACCCTTTTTTTTCATCATTTACCGGAGTGTACTACGCTATGCTTTTATTACTAAAGGATAAGTAGTGCTATACGTATGCTGGACATAAGACCATACGTGATGGTGCGAAAAACGTCAAGTTGTTTCGGTGGCTTGCTCCAAGTGATCTTGCTAGAGGAGGTACAAAGAAACCGTAGCTAATGAATCTACCAATGTACTGTAGCGCACTGAATCACTTGTACTACAAAGCATCGGATTATACTGATCAGATGATGCGATTACAGTCACTAGTGTAGCTGGTTCTCACCTCTGACTCTGACCTCCCTCTCAGCCAGCTGAGTTGTTGATCAGATGATGCTGGAGTACCTGGCATGCGCCTGGGCCTGGACTCGACCCACCTCCCTGACAAGGGTCCCCGCGGAATAAACCCCTACGTGCAGTGCAGGCCCACGCGCCCCGCCCTGCCCCCCGGCCATCGCCCGATCGGTGCGCCGCGCTCGCGCTCGTGTCGGTGCTCCAGCATCTTACTTGTCCAGGCGTCCAGCTCCGCAACCGCAAACCGAACTTGGGAGGAATAGGACGCGCACGTTGAACACCACCACCGCCCGCGGCGGGATTGGGGCCTGAAAATTTGGGAAAAACTAGGGTGAGCCCTGGGCTCACCGCACCATGGGTGTGCCCCTTCACCCGATTTGCGCCACCTGTCCTGGGTCTGCATCCAACGTCGCTGCGATTGGCTCCATTCCCGTCGGCTTCTCTAGCGCTGAATTGAGTGCGGCTCTTATCAAAGCAGATTCCGTCGGCTCAGCTTGCGTCGCTCGCCAAGTCAACGCCTGGTCCACCGCAACAGCTCGCCCCGCCGGCGGCAGTAGCCGACGAGCTGCACCAAGTTGCGGTGGCGCAGCCGGGCTCATGCTGGCGATCTCGGAAACGAACTCGCGCAGGCCCTGTCGCGAGCCGTGGGACACTTTCTTGACGGCGACCTCGACGTCGCCCGGCCGCGGCGGGAGCACGCCGCGGTACACGATGCCGAAGCCGCCCACGCCGATGATGTCGCGGAAACCCCTTGTGGCGGCGTGCAAGTCCTTGTAGCTGATCCTGTGAGGCCCGTACTCGACTTCCCAGTCCTCCTGCTCCTCGGCGAACCGGCGGTGGCGCCAGACAACGAGTATCGTGACGGCCGCTGACGCCACGAGGAGCACCACGACGGCGAGAAGGATGAGTGACAAGAGCATCGGCAGCCCCATCGCCTTCTTGTGCTGCCCTGACGGCGGCGGGAGCGGCGGCGGCTTGGACAGGTCGAGGTCCGGCGCGCGCCGCCGCCGAGGCGGAACGCGGAAGCTCCAGCCAAGGACGTAATGGGAGCTCGAGGCGGCGCCGTTCGCGGCCGAGAACCCGACGTACGTTTGGTCCGCCACCTCCGACGAGAGGTTGACATTGCAAGACACGAGCGGAACAGGCGGCCTGGGCACGCCCGCCGTCGACACGGTCACCTCGAGGCGCGTGGTCGCGCCGTCGTACTCGATCCACACCTGCAGGAGGTTCCTGCTGGCGAGGGCGACTCCAACGGACGCGGCAGACTTGGACGCGACGGACCTGATGCTGTGGACGTTGACGCCGACGTGGTTGTTGTCGATGTCGCCAAACTCCGCGTCCAGCGCCGTGTCGAGCTCGACGGCGACGACCTCGCTGGTCGTTCCGTTGCCGCCCAAGTTGTTGTCCGACTCCGACGTGTTGAACAGGCCGAGAAACCTCCCCGCGAGCGCGATGACGTGCAGGAGACTGGGCTAACCTCTTCCAACAACCAACGAGCAATGGCGGCGAAATGGCGGCGCAACTGACTGCGACTGCGAGCGATGCAGGGACTTGGCGAGCCGAGCGATAGACCTTGCGACTTGCGATGGACCTGGCGGAGCCGATCGAGCGATGGACTTGTCTGAGCCACACGTACGCAACCAACGAGCCGCAAAACCAAGCAACGTTCGATGGGTATACAGGACACGTGGAGCCAATCGGGTGAAGGGGCACACCCACGGTGCGGTGAGCCCAGGGCTCACCCCAGTTTTTCCTGAAAGTGGACGTGCCCGCGGTGCAGCGCGGCTGTCGATCCGGGCGCAACGGCCCGGTCGGCTGGCGTTTTTTCGACGGGATCCCCACGGGTTCCACGTAGGCCTGCTAATGGGGGGGGTTGGAACGGGTATTTTGGGGCCGGTGGAAAGCGGGTGGGTGACACCGTGAAACGGGTTGGGGCGGGTTGGGTTGGCGACACAAACGGGTTGGGGACGGGTTGGGGCTCTATGGTGAAACCTCGGCGATAAGTCATATATCATCTTCCGTCGTGACTTCGGATTGGGGGCGGGTTGGGGATTGTGGCCGACGGGCGGGCGGCGGGTGGTAGTTAGGGTTTTTAAAATATGGGTTGGGGCGGGTTTAAACCTGTTAGGAGGCCTAGTTCCACGCATGACCAATTGCCCGAACGGGGCGGGCAGCTCGGCATCGGCAGTCGGCACGGCGCGCGGCACCTCCCGTTCCCCGGAGGACGGACGGACGGACGGACCACACAGGCCGCAGGAACTCAGGCAGTGCCAGCTGATGAGCAGAGCAGGTGGCTCTGAGGCCTCGGGATACCGGAAATGTTCTGCCTCCTCGTGTCTTGTCACGGGGCCAAAAAAAAACAGGACGGAGTAATGTTCTGCCTGCTCGCCCGCTGCCACGGCCCACACTACGGATCATGAGCGGCGCAGCGCAGGTGGCCAGTGGGCAGGGCAGGAATCCCATGACGAACAGCACAAAGCCCCCAACGGGCAACTGCAACCAACCTCTAGGCTCCCAGTCCCAGGTAGCGCGCAACAGTGACGCACGCACCGTTGGATTCATTCAGGTTTTCCCCTTCCCAACCAACCACCCTTGTGCTCCCATGACGAAAGATTATGGGCCTCTTTGGCCGAGCTCTTCCCAGCTCCGGCTCTCCAACTGTAGCTGCATTGTGCTTGGGACGAGGAGCCGGAGCCGGAAGCCCGGGTAACCGAGCTCCTCCCGCCCGATGAACAGTACATGTGTCAGTGAGAGACCGAGAGGAGGAGAGCTCCCCGCCGGCTCCGATGTACAGTCGCACTACAGTGCCATCGTGAGGAGCCGGAGCCGCAGCTCCTGCCCGCCAAAGAGGCCCCTATATCATGGAAAAATCAAGCAGGCGATCGGCGGCCACCCTGTCATGTTTGACCTGCAAGTTAACACTACAGCTAATGTTTGACCCTGTCATGCTTTGCCGCTGTTATCGCCTTGGGCACCGATCGTTGCTAGCTATCCGGGTGTGGAGTTTCTCCTGGTTGTAATAGGCTCAGCTTTTTCGAGGTGGTTAGTTGGAGGGTTCGCCCCACTTCTCCCATCTTTTCTTGATGTTTGTTTGTGACTGTGCGATTCGGTAGTAATTTGTGAGTTACTTACGAATCATTTGAAATTTCTCACTTCACTTAATGCAGTACATGCTAATGCACGTTTTCGAAAAAAATTTAGGAGCGAGCATCATGGAAAAGAAGAACCCCAGCTAATGCACGACAAGCTCTCGTCACTGCAGTTTCCCCATTTGACGGTGCCTCGTGACGACGCGTCATGGCCGCGTACTCTCGTCCCTGACGGTTTTTTTGCCATTTGAGGCTGGGGAGCAGATGCGTTGCATGCATTGCGTTGCTGGCTTGCAGCGCGTACCGAGAACGACTCATCTTACCGGCGATCGTGGACGGCGACGGAGCACTCGCTCGCTCGTCCCCGTTTCCATTGCCAGCTGATCCTAGCTGATAGCTGGATCAGTGATTCAGTGCCAGTGATACTACTCGTCATCAAACCAACCCCACACGGCTTTTTCAGGTTTTGGAACGTTCAGATTATGGGCGATGGATAGCAAGCGCTAGGCCTGCCTGCGTGGAACTGAGCTTATATTGCGTAACCGTAATAGTACTAGTTAAGGGATGTATGTGCACGAACGTACTCCAGCTTACCGACTCACGCTGCGACGGGAGTGGAACGTGCTAGCGAAATCATTAGGTGGCGGTGGCGGTGCGCGAGATTTGGCTGGTGGCAGATCATGGCCCTCCTGTATATTGACATCTCTAGTATCTTTTCCGTTTCATTGATACTTTGCAATTCTTTTTAACTTATATAAACCGTGTTTTGAATCTCTCGCCTTATTTAACTTTTTTTAATAAATATTGTCACTTTTGTTATGACTTATTACATCACTAAAGATATTGTAATGACGTTTTGTTTGTTTTATAATTTATATAAAAAATTTGAATAAGACGAAAGCAGTTAGCCAAACACATTTTTTATGAGTCAAAAAAATTACAGTGATTGTGGAACGGAGGAAAGTACCTGATCATGGCCCGGTCCGGCCGGTGTCCTTTTCTGTTTTTGATTGGACGCCACATGATATGTCGGGAGGCCATCTCCCCGGAAATTATATTAGAAACTGGTCTTAAATGGTGATTACGATACTAGGAGCCTGCGGGTAGTTAACCACAAACGACCTCCACATGGAGCAGGAAGACGCTGATGTTTCGTCTTCAGAGTTTCAGATTGTTTTTGCACAGCGTCCGGTCAAAGCTGAAATGGCCAGGATCGATCGACTAGTACGGAGGAGCACAGCCTCAGCCCCCGGTCCTGTGCACATGTGCAACGCAATCTCTCACTCTAACGGACCTCCTTTACCATATACGGGAACCTGCACCATCACCTTTCCAGCCCTGTTCCTGTTGCCGCTTGAGGAAACAGGAGCTTGCAGTAAAAGAAAAAGAAAAAAAGGTACACCAAGGTCCAAGGGGCTTGCCGAGTCGGCTTGTGTTCCCGGGTGACAAAAACATGGGCCGTGCCAACTTGCCACCATAAAAACGGTGCACTAATCAAAGTTTGAGACAGTGTTCGCTTTGCACGCATGCTCAAACTTGCCCAAAATGCGGAGTGTATGACATATACTCCCCTTCGTAAAAAAAAAAAAAAAAATAACGCAAATTGTGTAAAACAATTCGTGAATCCAGCGTAGCATAACCGGCGAAATAAATACGGCTATGTATGTTCGGAACCAATCGCCAAAAGCGAGGATTAAACTAGGAGAGGCCACCACCCCAGCGTGCTAGAGTAGTTGGCAATTGGTATCGAGCCGGCTGGGGGCCGTCACGTGCACAGTGCAGGTCTCGAAAACGGAAGAAGATCCTGTCCTGAAAAGCATGAACACAGCAACATTCTCGAGGAAATAGAACTGGAAAAAGAAAGGCAGCTTGGCTTCTCCAGTAGCTGCGCCGATGTCTGAAGAAATCTCAAAGCCTTCAGAGCTGCGCCGATGTCTGAAGAAATCCCAAGCCTTCAGAGAGGAATCCATCGACAAGTATGCTCGATTTTGCTTTGTTCCCTGCTTTGTGTCTCGTCGTTGGTTCATGCCTTCGCCGAGTACGACCGTATCAACCAAAAGGCTTTGCCATCATACGGTTCGTTCTCTGCGCCGCACCATCATGGCGTACCACGGGCAATGCGTCCAGAGTCCAGACCGGATAACCATTGCACGTTCGAAACGATTATATGTGATAACAACTTTTTAAGAGAAACTTCTGCGATAACTCACTTTTTTTGGAGAAAAAACAGACAGATACACAACAGGCCGATCCGAACACGTGACACGGATGCATGCGGCCATGCCGAACCGTGGGCTGGGTTATGCGGCTTCCTTCCTTAAATTGGGCCTGTTTGTTTGATTGGGCTGATATGGTCCAGCCCGACAAACAATTGTGTCTGTGTGCCGCTCTGCGCTGACAACGGAAAATCGGCTGCCTGGCAAAGACGTGTGCCTGCGTCGCCGCTCGCCAAGTCGTGCGCCTCCGGTCACGACCCTTGGGCCTTCGCACGCCTGGTTCACTTCACTGTACTCGCCGTGACACGCACAAACAGCGTTGGCTTTTCTTTAGCTGTCCATGTGACAATTTGCGTGTCGGCAAGGGCAAGGGCTGGGATTGGCGGCGAGCACGTCGGGGCCTCCGCTCCCCAGCCGTGAGAAGAATTTGCTGCTTTCTCCACTTCTCCCAGACCGAACGTTGATTGATCACCACCACCGTCAGAGAAAACATTCCCCAAACGATTGCTTTCTCCACTTCTGACGGCTGCACTTTGCAAGCAGGCAGCTGCACAGTGTCTGGCAGCAGTGGAGCCCAAGTCAGCCATCCTTGCCATCGCGATGCTGTGCCTCGCGCTGCCCCGGGGTCGCGTTGTCCTTGTCCCTGCGGGCACCAGCGGCAGTCGAAACGCCAACGCCGGCGCCGGCGCCAGCGCCGGCACCGCACCACGTCAACCTCACCGAGCTGCTCGCCCTCGCGTGTCCATACGAGACGTTCCTGGACTACCTAACCCGGACCGAGGTGATCGGACGTTGCAGAGCCAGGCCAACGCCACCACCGACCAGGGCGGCGTCGGCGTCACCGTGTTCGCGCCAAGGACTCGGCGTTCGCGTCGGGGTGGACCGGGAAGGCCTGGCTCGTCAGCAGCGTCTACTTCACGCCGCCCCCTCGTCGTACGCGCTTGACAGGGTGCTGCTGCCGGAGCAGGTGTTCCCGACCAGCCCGCCGTGGCGCCCGCGCCGGGCGGCGCGCCACGGGTGACGCGGACCGACGCCGTGCCGGCCGCCACCGAGCGTGGAGCTAGCAAGAGTTCGTCATGCCGGTTAGGTGCACGTCGCGTTGTCGCTGGATACTTGGCATTCTCCTTCATGTCTTTCGGGTTTCTAATGATGTATGCAGACGCCGAATTCATCCATTTGCATCTTCGTTTCGTAAGGAGTGAGTTCTGTTCCACCCTGGGCGTTCGGTTTAAACCGAAAATTCCGGTTCGGTTCGGTTCGGTTTATAAGAGTTCGGTTCGTAGAAATCCAAAACCGATCGGTTGTTGAAATAGTAGAAACCGACCAAATCGGTTTTGGTTTTTTTTCGGTTTTCGGTTTTAAAACCAAAAAAACCGAAGAAGAAAAAAAGCTCGAACTCCTGCTCGGCCTCACGCGCTGCCGCCGCTCGCCGATTCACCCCGCGCCGCCGCTCGCCGATTCGCCCCGCGCGCCGCTCCCGCTCGCCGAGTCCCCCGCGCGCCGCGAGCTGCGCCCCGCGCCGCCGCCAGCCACCACTGCTCGCGCCGCCGCTCGCCACCGCTGCTCGCGCCGCCGCCCGTCGCTGGCCTGCTCTAGGGTTACGAGGGAGAGTGAGGAGGTAGAGGAGGCCGGGCGCGTAGGATGCGCCGCCGCCCGCCGGGTTACTGGAGGCCGGGATGGGCGCCGGGCGCCGCTGCTGCTGCCTGCGCTAGGGTTAGGAGTGTCGGGGTGACGGGGTCTGTCTCTGGATGCGGGAAGGGATGCAGCACTGGGCAGCGTGGGGAGGGATGCAGCACTGGGCTTGTTGTGCTGTCGCACTGGGCTTGTTGGGCTGTCGCGGTGCTTGGGCCGGAAAAGACTGGAATCGCTGGAATCACTGAAGTTTGGTTTTTGTTCGGTGTTCGGTTCGGCTGCACCCTAAAACCGAATCTGAAGCCGAAAACCGAAGTTCCTAAAACTGGAAACCGAAGCCGAACCGAAAAACCGAGATTTCAGGTCGGTTTCGGTTCGATTCGGTTCGGTTCGGTTTCGGTTTTTCGGTTAAAAAGTGCCCAGGGTGAGTTCTGTTGCTCCATTATTTATGTATCGCAGACGTGTCGATTCATTTGTACAGTGACAGAGGCCGGAGCTACATTTCTCAGGCTCAGCTCTCATGGCACGATGAATCGTCTGCCAGTTGACACAGTCCTGCGTCCTCTGAGCCACTGGTAAAATAGGAAACGAGACCACACAGCTGGCACAAAGATCGCATCTCAGCGTCTCCCCCGCGCGCCCCCTGTGTGGAGTCGCAAAATAGCCGGCACTTCACCGCGAACTCGCCTGCGATCCGGTCTTTGCCCACGGCACCGCGATCTTCTTCCTCGCTTGCATCGCAACATGAGGTGCGCCGTGGCGTTGGTCGCGGCCGTGATGATGTCCGTGTCTGCGCTGCACGCCGGCGCGCATCGGCCGCTCGTCAAGCTGCCGTCCCACGCAACGACGCTGGCGATGGACGAGACAATGCCGCCCACCCCACAGGCCAACAGCACCGCCAACCTCACCGCGATCCTGACCCTGGACGGGCCCTTCCGCACCTTCCTCGGCTACCTGCAGCAGACCAACCTCGTGGAAGTGTTCCAGAGCCAGGCGTACCTGACCGACCAGGGCATCACCATCTTCGTCCCCGTCGACAGGGCCTTCGCCGCCGTCAAGCCGCCGGTAGGAACGATGGTGTCTGGCATCGATCAGGATGGATCGATCGATTTGCGTGTTGAATTGAAATAGATAATGTACTATATATATGCAGGGGCTGTGGGCTCTCTCCGTGCAGCAGCTCAAGAACCTGATGATGTACCACTCGCTGCCCAAGCACTACGAGCTGGCGGACTTCGAGCAGCTGAGCAAGACGAGGCCGGTGACGACGCTCGCCGGTGGGCAGTACACGGTGAACGTGACGTACAACGCGGGCGCGATCCGCGTGCACTCCAAGTGGGCAGACGCGAAGATCGTCGGCAGCGTGTCCGTGGACGGGGCCATGGCGATTTACAAGCTCGACCGGGTGCTGCTCCCGGACACGCTCTTCCACACCCGGCCGCCCGTCGCGGCGGTCCCAGACGACGACGTGCGCGCCGCTCCACCTCGGAGCAACGAGGCCGACGACGGCGAGCCGGGCGTGACGACGCAGTACGGCTCGCCGGGAGTGGCGGACGCCCCAGTCTCGGCGTGCGGAGATGACGACGGTCGGTCCGCATGCTATGCGGCTGCCGCGGCTCTCGGCGCGGTAATGGCGCTGGTTGCATTGTGAATAATTGTGATTATTGAAGTTCTTGTGCTTTAGTGCGAGAGTAGAATAGCACCGGTGTAGAGTTGTGATAAGCGATGGCTGTTTGATAGGATTATATTGGATCGTCATTTCGCGATTGCATAGAAAGCTATAATAGGTGTCATCTTCATTCTAGGGCCATCAAAGCTAGATGTCCCTTTGGCGGGCGAAAAGGCATGTTGGGTTTGGGCCAAAAATCTGTGTTCAGTAGCATCTCATGGGCCTTGTTTACGCTTAAAAACGGGCATTGACACACATTCATCCCTTCTTGACCTTGTGTTCCCCTTGTCCTCATGCAACAGTAGAAAGACCAACACTTTGTTTAATGTCAAAAAAAAGACAAGCGACTCTGCTATCAACATTGATTTCGCTAGTTCCTTCTCGCCTCTGATGGCCGCTTCGGTGCCAGAGGAGGAGAGGGGCCGCGGAATCGACGACCGTTATACATACCCCCTTCCTTGGATTAGTTAGGTTAGGGTTTGTGTTCTCCGCATCGGTGGTGTTGCTAATGCGGAATTCCACAGAGATGACGTAGGTTGTAGCTTGGTCGCCATCGGTGGTGACTTCCGTTGTTGTTGTTGTCGTGGATTAAAGTTATCTTTTGCTTACCCCATGTGCGGTTGGGATGGGGCTTGTTCTTCTCCCCTAGCTATGGTTTATCTACCAACTCACTAAGGAACCGGGTTGGTGTCTAGTTCCCACTTTGTTTAGTGGGTGTGTTCCCTTTCATGTTGTGTCGTTCTCCTCCGATGAGTCAGGGCTGCCAGTGACCTTTACGGCGGAGGATCCTTTGTCTTCCCGTGATGTGATGGTTGGTGACCATCTTATTCGGTCGGGCGTTCAACGAATATATAATATCAGTGTGCGGCTCTTGGTGACATAAAAACTACGAAGTTCCATGGTCCAGATGGAGGCCGGCTTCGAGCTGCACTTGGCTGCTCCGACTCTGATCGACGGTGACGAGGGCGACCAGGAGGATCTTGCAAGGACTCAGTTGTGTAACATTGTTTCCTTGATGTGTGTCAATGTGGAATGTAATCTTTAAGAAGTAGATGTAATATATATTCCGGTTTTAAAAAAAAAGTTGAAAGAAGAGGCACTCGCTAGCTACTTTTTAGAAAAAAAAGTAGAGAAAAATAATAATAAAAAGAAATGTTAAGCGTCAGGCTCGAATCAAGTCAGATTTTCCTTTCCCACATACCCCCTGACAAGATCTTGTCCAACAACACTCACGGGCAAGTTTAGCAGTACAATACTGGAAAATATATAGGTGGGTCAATGAAAAAAATAGCACTGTTGCTAAGTTGTGGGATGGAACAAACCTTAAATGTACTTTTACTAGAACAGCTGACCTACATATGTTAGAACTTTGGAATGAGGTCTATCAATTAGCTACTACAATCTCTCTAAATAGCGAGGAGGACTCTATGATTTGGACATTCTCCTCCAAAGGCACTTATAATGTGCAGTCCTTATATAAAATCATTAATTTCAGGGGTATTGAACCTGTTTTCATTTCTGTTGTTTGGGGATTGAAGATCCCATCAAGAGTTCAATACTTCCTTTGGTTATTAGGGAAGAACAAAATCCTTACTAGAGACAATTTAGAAAAAAGAAGGAAGATTCAGGACCCTACTTGCTTATTCTGTGCTGAAGTAGAATCTGTTAACCACTTGTTCTTTGAGTGTGCGGTGGCTAAAGAGTTATGGCGACATATTTCTGAAATTTCTGGTATACAAATTGGGAATTCGTTTGAGAATGTTGCTACTTTTTGGCTTAGTAATAAACGCAATGGGGTCATAAACATTGTTTCTTCTGCAGTAATTTGGAATGTCTGGAAGTTGAGAAATGATATATGTTTTCAGAGGTTACAGTGGAAAAGCATGGTTATGCTACTCCACAGGATATCTGCAACAACGCAAAGCTGGAAGATTCTGTGCCCGGAGGACAAGCAGGAGTCCCTGTTGATCTGGGCCACAAAGATCAAGCAGGCAGCTGCACAGGTGCATTGGCTGCACTAATGCTGAATGAAGCTCAGATGACGAACTGATGAAGAAGACCAATAAGGAGTATCAGCAAATATGGCTGCGTTATCTGGGTGTTCATTAATTGAGTTTCCTGTATCGTCAGAAACTTGTTAAACTTTTTCAGTTCGGGCTAGACTAGCCAAGGTTGGGTCGTTATTCAGTTTCTCTTGTTTTTTTTGACGGCTGGGGTGTCAGCTGTGCAGTTGAGGTTGCTTCAGATGGGGTGCCATCGAAAAACTATGTAATAACTGAATGTTTGTCTGTGGCTTATGCTAATAGACGGGGGCAATGCCCTAAAATTCAAAAAAAAACAACACTCACGGGCCGTGGTGATGGACAGGGCCAGATTGCTCCGGTGGTCGGTCAACGTATGGAGCAGGCCCCCGAGCTAACGGCACGGCGTGCCGCACGCATCATGCGTGTGCGTGACGGACGGTGGTTTTGCATGCTACGGCTGCGCAGATATCCCCGTGGCCCCGCAGAGATCGATCACTCCACTCGCAGTGGCAGGGTATGGACCAGTTGCGGCGCCGGCCGGCCGGGCGGGCACGTTCAGACTTGCGACCGCGGCGCAGTGCAGCCTGCCAGAGTGCCAGTGCAGGTGCAGTCAGTCAGTGTCTGTCCCCTCAGGCCTTCTCCAACGCGAATACGTGGCGTGCTGCCCTAAGTTCCATGTCATCGTCGTGCATCCATGTCACTTGGCTGGTAGCTTCGCAGAGCTTCAGAGCAGCCTGCAGAGGCGGCATACTCTCCATCTGACAAAAGCCTCAAGCAGCACTTGTGGCTCGCGTTGGGAGAAAAAGATACCCTGCTATACTTCTGCTCCTCTGCTATATGTTTGGACCACTGTACTCAAAGCTGACTGTGTGTGTCAGATGGAGGATTCATTGCATTGAAAAATTTGATAGCTTCCGTGCTGCTTCATGGACATGGCAATGCTTTTTTCTTTGAGGCAGTACGCTAGTGTGGCCTCCGTTGGCCGTGCCCTCACTCCACCCCGCCCAACAACCCTCCTCTCCTCGGCATAGCATCGGCTTGTGAGATTCTGGATACGGACGGATTGGATGCCGTCGTGCCAAAAGGCATGGTGCCGAATAGGCAGGGCAGAGGTTGCGTCTGGAGCATACTCCAGTTCTTCAGTGGTACAGCCACGGCCGGCTACTCGTAGCCTTTTGCAGTTTTGCTCGGCCAGTCGGCCACCCACACACACTGGCCAATGTTTGTGTACGAGTGGGTTGGTCTTTTACCCTACCCGGCCAAAACCCACATTTTTTACAGCTTCTCTCGGCAATAGCCAACAGCGCAGCACGCAGTGGAGACTGGAGTGCAGCCTCCCCTCCCAGGCTCCCCCATGTTGTGAGGGCGTCCGCAACGGGAGCCCAAATCGCTAGCGAGGAGTATATTTTAAGCCAGGTGGATGAGAGAGAGCGTGAATAATACAGTCGCTAGCGACTCACTAAGCGCTATCGCGCACGGAATCCAACTAAAGGACCAGTCTCTGACCCTTGGGTCCCCTCTGGTCTATCGTGTGCAGGTAATCTTTTCTTCAATATTATATTCTCTCCTCGCTAGCGATTTCACCTCGCCCGTTGCGCACGCCCTGAGGAGGCATAGCAGAGCAAGATTCGTGTGTAGTGGTAGTACGTGCGATACGGGCGCGTGGTTGGAGAGAGTCGTTGGTCCGGTACTCGTGTTAAAGAAGGGTACGTCTGCATTTGGAGCATGCAGTTTCAATGCAACTTGGACAGACGCTCGCTCGCATTCAACTAGAAACATGCGTGGCTTTGCCACGCCTACACCGTATTTGGGCCAGTGTAAAATTTGGTGTGAGCCATAAAGTTCTCTCCAAATTGTGTATTTACCTGAATATGTGTCATGGTCAGTAGATATGGTCTCTGATGATGTTTCGAGCTAAGTGTTTGGCCCAGGTTAAAGAGCATATAATCATTGACTAACATGAGGAGGTAAGAATGCTAGGAGTTGCATTGAGCTAAATTTTTTTTATTTGAAAATGGTTGCTATATATGGCCTGCTTTAACAAAACAGCTCCATGCCTATTAGAACTTGCATTATTATAATATCACTACATTTAATAATACATTATTAGGCAATGACCACTGAAAGGAATTATGCACCACAATAGCATTTTCTTTTTGTTTGCCTTCGTCTCTCTGTAGCTCAGTTAGGAGCAGACTCCATCTCATGCACACGCTTAGCTCAAGTTTGTTACCTTCTCCATAGCCTCCTTTTCTGCTCCTCAATGGCTCCTAATATAGAAAAATATTGTATTAGTCAATATCTGTTGAAAAGGATTGTTACAAATCAGAAATAAAAGCTGGGCAGAGATGTAATGAAGTAGTTTTGAATCTAGGCGATGGCACATAGGCTGACTTGCTGAGATGATCAAATATCAATGCGTTAATAGTGGTTACAGAAAGAATAATCTACATGATTAGCAAAAGACACCACTGAAATTTGTTTGCAAGTTTTAAATGCTAATTATACCCAATGCAATTCACTATGTCTACAGGATGGTTAGATTTAAGATTTTTAACTTTCTAGGTCCCTTAATGATTATTGAAGAACAATAACGTTTGAAATGTAAGGAATATGAACCTAATAGGATGGTATGCAATCTCAAAATGCAGTCTATCTGATGTAGGCAAGCATTTGTACATCTCTACTGCTAAATGAAACATTTTGAGGTAGATTTTGGGTCAATGGAAGTTGTGCACAACAATTATCACCACAATGTTGATGACAGAAGCATATAAGAGGTTGATATTTACTTATTTCAGCTTGTGTGAATAATTGAGATTACCAGGCTTCAAGTCAGAAAGAAGTTTGAAAACCATGCTGACTGTTCTTCAATAAATTAGTTATTAGTTATAAGTATTATTTTCCTCAATATATGAAATAGGTAAACAGGTAAATGATGCATTTGTCAGCTAAATATATGAGTACATTTTCTATGAACTCTCAGTAGAAAATATATTTTAATGACATGTGGTTGTAACATGCAGTAGATAGATGAGGGCAAAAACTAAACATAGGGTGACATGCTTTTTTTCAAACCATGATGATTGAGAGCTAAAGCATACTCCTTGTTTGATCAGAACAATTACCATTGTCATCTACAGATAAGATGTTGAAGCTTTTTTTAAGTCACGCGAGACACAACTTCAGATTTTTTTTTTTTTTGAGAAACCAACATCAGACAATTGACCATGACTGAAAGCACTACAGGGGACAGGTCTATCCATGAATGTTTTACTGTAAGACAAATTGAAGGTATGACTACTTGATAAAGACCAGCTTGAGTTCCAGACTTCCAGTTATATGATCATTGCTTAGATTGCCATGTCTGCCAATGTTGTTAATTACTATATGGCGAGTTCCATTACAAAGACAGTTACACTGATCTAAGTCTCGTAGCAACATAATTGGTACTCATCTATTCAGTTTAGCTTGTGCTGTAGCAAACTATTACCGTTCAATGAGTTCAAGATCTCAACAAGATATAGTACTTTGTCCTTTAACTATCTTATCAAGCATTCAAGCTGACATTGTTTTTCATCACCGGGTTGAAGGGAGACTACATATGAATTGATGGCATCAGTAAGGTCCTTGGTAGGTTTTAATATATCATGCTGAACAAATTCGAATTAGACTATTGGCGTATAAATTACCCTAAATAAATCAAAGTATTTTAAGTTAAGGAGATGACAATAATTACTAAACGTTTAAAATGGACAGAAATGTGTATAATGTACAATTGAATCTAGCTCGAAATGAAGTGTAGGAAATTTGAACAGTTGTACACATTATGCAGATGTAGTATTAAAACTCCTGAAACTTTCTTCCTTTGTAGCTGCAGTTGAAGAAAACGCAACATCAAATTTGTCACCATGGATCATACAATTGATGGGTATGGTGGACTAATCACTGTCCTTATATTCCATGGAAACATGAGTAAGCAACAATGATAAAAAAAGTAATATTGCAGGAACATACTGTCTCTTACGTATTTATGTAAGCCTTCTCAAAATTCACTGATATGAACCCATTTTGGCTCCCACCACTATATATAAATATATATAGTCATAGAGAAACATTAAAATCAAACATTTATTGTCATCAACCATTTTGATTGATGGCCGTACATATGTTGACATCGGGCATGATCATGGATGGATGGCAAAGATGTTCCACGGAATGGGGAAAAAGGAAGGATACAGCACAAAACTGTGCAAGACTACCCAGCAGACTCGTTTTGGACATTACATCGAGCACTTTAAACACAAAAGGTAGAGAACACAACAGGCAGCGGGAAGGGGACGTTACCGTGCGGTTACCAGTGGAGGTGCCATGCTTTCCAGGCTGGACGGCAATCGTTTGGGGTGGAGCTGCGGACAGGCTGGGCCGCCGCGTCTGCGGTGGAGGCGTCGACGGCGAGGCAGTTAGGGGCAGGGGCCAGGTGGCCGAGAGGACAGCGACGGCCACGACGCGGAGTATAGTAGGCGAGAAGGCTTGAGCATGCTCCCGTGCGACTGAGAAGGGCCGAGACGTCTCTAGATGGAGGAAGTGCACCCGTGCGTTTGAGAAGGTTGGCACTCCGGCCATGGCAGGCAGACCCGCCCCTAGGTCGGCTGCGAGTCGCAGGGACCGCTGGCCCCCGCCCACGCCGGGATGGCCGAGACCGAAGCGGCCAGATCCGCTGCGCTCGCCTGAGTCGTGGTCGCCGGGGTCGCTTAGGCCCTCAACTGCGCCGCCGTCTGGATGGCCAGGAAGGCAGCGCCCACTGCGTTCGCGTCGGGAGGAGGTAGGTGCGTGCGGGAGTCGCCCGCGAGCGGATTCGCGACTTCCGAGTTGACGGGCCAACGGGTGATAGGCCCGCTAACCGCATCGGACGGTTCACGTCGCTCATTGGCGTGATCCGACGGCTGGAGGGTTAACGGGTGACGTGGACCCGCTAACCGCCCGAGAAACCCGCCCAGCTTTCGTTTCTGGAGATGGGCCAGGTAAGGACATCCAATCCAACTGACGCCTGCTTGTTGCTTGCTCGCACCCGCTTGCCTCTCAAGGAATAGCGTTCGATTTGCTTTCAAATTTTGAAAACAGCCGAGCGTGCTTCAATTCTTGGCGACTAGCTCCACTTAAAATTTGAAAAGTTCCTTTGTTTTTGCTCCAATAGAAGAAGAGATGAACACATCTTTCGAACAGGCGAACAGCGTCCGTCCAAATCCTTGTCTATTCAGTCATTCAGGCGAGAGGCATTACGGCCTCTGCCGCCTGAACCTGAACAGAGCTACAGCAAGCTGAGGCGGTCTGGTGCCATGCAAATGCATGCATGGTTGGCTTGCATGGCACGACTCGAGATGAAACGCTCAGTGGCAGACGACGATCGAGCGACGCCGCACGTACGGGCCGCGGCATGTCCATCATCAATCCCGGCCATGTACTCGTGGGGAGCAACAGCAAGCCTATGAATTCACCATGTCTGCATCGCGTCGGGCGCACGGGCACGGGCACGGGCGGCCGGCCCCGCGCGCTCAGGCCTCAGGTATAGTCTGAGCCTATCAGGCAAGGTAGGTTAGTACTCCTACTCTCTATCCTTTCATGTCCAGCTCGATCTTTCTTGTTTGAAGCATCATTCCAGCTCGATCGATCTTTCGTAGTATTTACTGATGATACTGCTCTGTTGATTGAGCTTTGGGTTGTAATGAAACGATAAAGAACCTTCACCTAATAATAATCTAGTACGTACAGTACTGATCTTGCACGGCACGGATTCACTGTCATCGTACATCAGCAGTGGCGTACGGTACTGACGGTACACATCTACTTCCATTATTTGCATACGGAGTATAGGCCAACGGTTAACTCGGCCACGTTTAGATGGCTAAATTTTAGCAAAAGTAATTGTTTGGAACTCCTATAGCACTTACGTAACACTTTCGTTTGTTTGTGGTAAATATTATCCAACCAGGTGGGTAACTCAGGCTCAAAAGATTTGTCTCGTGATGTACAAATGTAACGTGTAATTAGTTATTTTTTTACCTACATTTACTTTCCGAATATACGTCTTTTTGGTGTATTTAATGTGATGTGATGGAGAGAGAGTTGAAAAAAGTTGCAACTTTTGGGCTAAAATTTAGCCATCTATATCGTATCCAATGTCACGTCGTGCTCTTCCTTGTCAGGTTCAAACTAACTCGCAAATGCACGTGGAACAAAAACTTGAGATTTTTTTTTTCCGAACAAGGGCGATCCCCATTTCCATTAACCTTAACGGAAATACAGCAGAGTGTTTGAGATTGTTTGAGTAGCAAAAGACAAGAAACAGAAATTAGACACCTACCATGTCGATTCGGCTAGATTTGGCCGAATTGACACGTGAATTGAGGGGGAATTGGGGACGGAGATGGGAACGGGCGGCGAGGTGACGGCGGCGATGGGGCGGCGGCGTGGCCGCCGGGCGGGCGCGCTGGGCGGCGATGGATGGCGGCGGCGGCGCAGCGCGCTGCGGGGAGGAGGAGGCCTAAAAGTCGAAAACGATAGATATGTTTTATTTTCTTGCTTGTCCCCTAGAGATTACATGTCTCTTGCTTATATAGCCCGACTAGTGGGACTTGTAATCTAAGCAATCTCTATAAGGTTTCCTTATATGACTGAACACCTTTACAAGCAATTTCTATTTTATTATTTCCTAATAAAGGTCTCCCTTATAGATGAGATAGCCCCTTTGCACACCAAAATTGCCTAAGATAATCTTAACTTGAAGGTGAAGCAAACTCGGAGTAAATACGGGAGGGAAAGCGGGCGGCAGGCCGGCCTCCCCCTGGCGCGCGCCTCGGCCCCTCCCGGGCGGCGGCCATCGCGTTTGGCCCAATTAGCCACTCTCGGCTGGCCCAGTTTCGATCATGATATTTCCCCCACCGTTCGACGACGAGGCGGCGCGCCCACGTGCCGCCCAACCCACCGTGTGGTGGCGAAAGGCACATCGTCCGGGAAGCGAGAATTCTAGGCCCGGTAGAGGATGAGAGGGCCGCACTTATCGTTGTCGCCGTTGCAGATCTGGAGTCCTTGTTGGAGAAGGAGAAGTCGAGGTGGAAACCGCCAAAGTAGACGCCGAACTTGAAGCTCGGGGGGGGTCGCACGAAGGAACGTTCAGCGCATGCACGGCGCATGATGGAGGCGCCGAGGGTGCCCGGCGGCTCGAGCATCTGGCTAGTCGGCGGTGGAGACGTAGATGTAAGTTGCCGGCAAGACCGCCACCTTTGCATTGAGTTGCTGCGATAGACGTGTCGAAGCGGCGTAGGCGGTGATGAGGTGAAGTCGAGGACGCAGCCGTAGAGGAGATTTTACGACCAAAACAAAGAATTATATGTATGCTATACAAATCTTTAGGTTTGAATCTACTAGGGGAATAGAAAATTTGTAACACGTCATGCCCCGTCAAGTACGTCGGGGGCGTGGCGTGTGATTGTAACATTCAAAATTTCTCAGTCTTAAATACAAAGATGTATAAATCATTTGAGTATTCGAAAGGAAAAACTATGTCTATGAAATTCTAATTAACACCGGTCTTAGAGCATTTCCATAAAATCCAGAGTACAGTACGCTACCTTGAATAAACCCATAACGTGAAAGCAGCCAATCCAAACAAACGAACCATTTCAAAGTGCATAAAAAAATCGGCACCAAACGGGACGGACAAGAAGGAAATGCAGATTGCAACGGCGAGCATGCCATCAATGTCCGTTTCTCTCTCTGTCTCTCTCCACGCCCGGCCGTCTCGATTCCCAACGGATCCTTCCGTCCGTTCCGCACATCTCCTCCCACCCTTCTCTTGGTCAAAGCGCTCCTCCACCTCCGGGCCGGCCTCTCTCTCCCTCTCTCTGCTTCTGTTCCTTCCTCCTCCACCCTTTATTTTCACTCTTCTCTCTCCAGCGTAAAACAAACAACGATTGTGCTGTGTGAATGAAGGATGAGAGAGAAAGAGAGAGCCGGAGAGTAATGGCAGGGCGAACCATCTTTTCCTGACTCCCCTGTGGCTGCCTGCACCCCATCATTTGTCCCTGATCCTTGTGCTTCGTTCCTGTTGCGCTTTTCTTGGGCCATCGGTGTGGTGTGGACTCAGCCGGAGCCTCCTCGCCACTGGCCTCCTCCTCCGGCTCCGGCGCCCGATCTTCTCCCTCCACAGGTTCGTCCGTCCGTCGTCTTCCATCCCCATTCCATTCCATTCCCCTCTCGATGGCTCCGTCAATGACATCCACTCTCTGTTTCTTGGCCGGCCTGCCATTTGTCGCCACTGGATTCATTTGGTTGCATCCTATCTTTTCCTATGGAACCCTCCCCGCGTGTTTTCTTGTTGCGTGCCATGAATTTGTGCCTTCTTTTCTTACGAGGAGGATCCTTGTGCCATTCCGTCCCGATGTGTTTTGTTCCCGAGATTTGGCCATTTTCGTGATGACGGTTCACTCCATTTCGCCGATCGACCGGTTGGGGAATGACATTGAGTATTGGTTCTCCCTGTCTGATCTCTGGTTGGCCATCCCTGTGTTCGTCGCGGAATCACTGGCGCGCCCATCGCCTGCGGATTTCGCAATGGAAAGAATGCTCCGGCGAAGACTGAGACGGGCCTTTGAATTTTGACATAATTTTTCCGATCTTTCTTTGTTCTACCTTCTACGACGTTTTGGGTCGTCATCATGTTCTTGAATGTTTCTGCATTTTTTTTCTCTTTCTCACTACGCCTGGTGTTCTCTTCGAGCAGGTGTTTCATCGTTGTCATTAGAAAAAAAAATTATCTGAATCTTCTTTGCCTGAAATAGGAGTATCTGAATCTTCTTCTTCGAGCTGTTCCCTGTTGTTATGCGTATGCCGTTTGCGCTTTGAGCGCCGAGCCACAGCCTTCGGCTACAGGCAAAGGGGAGCACGCAACGATTGGGGTCCATGCCATTTCTTTTTCCTGCTCTTCAGAAGTGAATGAGTGAGATGGAACAGCCACGTTCCATTTTTTCTATTTCTTTATGGTTTTCTATTCATTCGTGGGGGAGTGTGCCAGGCGCATCGACCGAACCTTTCGTGTTTATATTAGCACTACACCGCTGTTGTTAATTCCTTAAAAAAAACACCGGTATTTTGAGTTGTCGTTTACTGACATTGACGCGGTTTCGGTTTTGGAATCAGCTTTCGCGGAGAATTTTTAGTTCGTGAAAAGAATCTGAGGGTATTTGCAATAGGAATAGTAGTGTCTCTGATTGAAAGTGTAAAAATTGCTGTTCTTCAGGTTGGAGAAGATTGCCACCTTTGAGAAATCTCTGGTATTTCTTGGTGTAAGCTATCCTGTACTCCCGTTTCACCTGTTTTGTGTGCCGCGATTTCCTGATGCATTTGGATTATGGTGCCCAAGACTCCATTGAAGTTAACAAGTTTTCATCCATTGTTTCCTTTTGTTTTGTTTCAATAGGACAGTGTATCTGCATATCTGTTCATCAAGACAAGTATCACTACCGTTGTCAGATTCCTGTTGTCTCTGAATATTATCATTTATTACTACTGAGATATACCAGACCTGGGTTCGAACCCTACATCCCTTAGTGAAAAATCGAAGTGGCAGTCTGCCCTTCTGATTTTTTTTTTTTTTTAAATACTACTGAGATATAACTATTTTTCACCCCATTAGGTTGAACAATCCAAGCTGAGATGGAAGGCCATATAGGGATGGAGTGTAAGGATCCTAATCCAGGCCCGGAATCCTTGATGAGTTTCCAAACCAGAGATGTTCGACCAGACACTGTAGGGGGTGCACAGCGACGAGGACGTTGAAGCCGGATTTGAGAAGCATGGCTTGTCAGTCACCATGAGGGCAGTCCCTATGCAAGACACTACGCACGAAGTCCAAGACAAAAACGTCTACGTCGAAAACCATCTTCTACAACGGCAGGTCTTCGTGTAATAAATGTCAGGCTTATCCTCCGGTGAGCTTCGGGCCGACAGCGGTGCGCAGCGCGAGCGAGCTTGCCGCGGATGGCGAGGGCACGGAGCGGCCGAAGCGCCGCGGCGGTCGGGAGCGCGTGGCGGCTGGCGAGCCGCGGTGGACGGAGGCCACGCGGGCGCAGGCGCGGAGCGCGGCGAAGCGCTAGCGGCGGAGCGTGTGCGCGCGGGCGGCGCTTCGCCGCGGACGGCGAGGGGCTGTTAGCGCGGTGCCGCCGCGCTGCACGGCAGGCGCGGCGTCGCGGGCCGCGACGGGCGAAGCGCGCGCACGAAGCGGGCCGCATGGCCGAGCGCGGGCAGGCGCGGCGCGCCGGGAGCAGTGCGGCGGCGTGGCCGAGCACGCGCGCACGGTGGACGCGAGCAGCACCGCGGCTGCGCGAAGCGGCGCTGCCACGGCGCGGGCGAAGCGCGCGGCCGGTGAGTGCGCGGTGGGCGAGGAGCAGGCGCAGCGGCGCGGGCCACGGCGGACACGAGCGGGCAGATGCGAGCAGGCGACGCCAAGGCGCGGCCGGGCGAGCCCGACCAGGCGCGGCGGACGCGAGCAGGCACGGGCAGTTAATGCCTTAGACGTCGATCGTTTCTTCCCAACGCGGATTCCATGGTTTCCTGGTGCATCGGTGCGAGGAAGACCTCGTTTCTTCAGGAAGAAACGGCGTCGATGGCTGTTCATCTCTTTCTCTCTCGATTAACATGCCGTCTTAAATTTTTTTGCTTACTTGGCTGCCGATTTAATGAAGATGGAAACGACAATAAATGCCGCGTTGGGACTGCCCTGAGCTCGCCTCAGGAGGAAGGTCAGTCACTGCCACTGACCCCACAGTTTGGCCAGAAGACCCCTCCTCCTGGCAGCAGCCTCGCCGAGAGGGTGCAGGCAAGAGCTGGATTCAAGGTGCCGAAGCTCAACATCAACATGCCTTCTAGCACAGCAGCTGGAGCTGAAAATTCAGTACCAGGAGCTCCATCGCCCTACCTCACCATCCCGCCTGGCTTGAGCCCAGCATCGCTGCTGGAGTCACCAATCTTCATTTCTAATGCCATGGTATGTGCCGTTCATCACTCTCTACTCTAGGTTATGATAGTGTGTGAACGCGTACCGGAATCACTATTGCTTTCGCCTATGGATGCTAAACTGGCAGTTCAAGAATGCTTGCTTTATTGAAACTTTTGACCTCTTCGGGGGAGTTCGTGAAAGCTCTGCTTTGGTTCCGTGATCAGTTCTGCTTTGTTTTCTAGCATCCAGTCTCTTCTTTCCAAATAGGTTTCTGTTTGTTATCTCAAAAGCAGAAAAATGGTATGATGTCATTCAGATATTTCAAAGTTTCCTCGAAAGCAGAAATACGATGATCATTCTCTTTTGTGTCCATAGGAATACTATAGCAATGTACACCCCCATGTATGTACTACTTGGAGCTCCAATAGAATAGCTGTTATATTCGAGGAAGCTGGGATAGAAAATTCATGGGTTTGCTCTGTTCATGTTCATATATGTATTCGCATGTAACTGAACTAAATTTGTATGATGTCTTGAGAGGTATCGACTATGACAGTTATTTTACTACACTCTGATACTTTCTTACCTGACAACATTGTTTTTTGTTTCCTTGCAATTCTTCAGGGCCAACCCTCGCCAACCACGGGGAAGCTATTCATGCTTGGTGGCACAAATGACAATGATCCTATCAGATTTGGAGGTCCTTCACCAGTTGGAGATGGTCTTAATGCTTTTTCCTTCAAGCCCTTAGATCTGAGATCCTCACACTACACTGCTGAAGCAATGAAGGTTAGTAACACTTGAATAGTTCACAGGTTATTCGTGATTAGAGTTGCTTGCGTGCTAATGATACAAGGCTGGTAACATCCGAATAGTTCATAGGTTATTCCTGATGACATTTGCTTGCGTGCTAATGATAGAAGCATCTCTAAACTTAGAAAGTTGATATATGTCTGTACAAACATGCAGTTGGCAGTATGATTATACAGATCAGAGGTCACGCATAACCTTGTACTTGGCCTTATCTCGTGCTACAGTAGAGAGCAGGGGAAAAGGGCGACTTCGAGGCGACCGCTTCTTCCGGCGGCGATTCCGCCGGCCCCTCTCCTCTCCGGTGGCCGGTTTGGCGCCGGAGAGGGGGGAGGGCCGGGGAATCGACGTGCGGATGTGTATAGGGTAGATAGTTTAGTATCTAGGCCTAAGTCCTGCTCGCCGTCCATGTCGATGGTGGAGCTAGGTTTTCCGGGAGTGTTGGCGTCGTCCACCTCGCCGGCGAATAAGAAGGGCGTTCCAGGCGGCGATAGCTTCGCGGCCGTCGCCAGGTATGCGTCCTCGTCTTTCTTCTGGCCCCCGTGCCTCTCTGGCGACGGCGACGGCGACGGCGACGGCATCCGTGCTGCCACAGCGGGCCGGAGTGGCTCCTTTGGCTTCCGCTGCTTCTTCTCCGGCGTCTCCGGCGTGAAGCAGGTTGGATCCCCTTTGCCTGCTCCTTTGCGAAGGGGTGGAGGCTTGCAGCAGTCCCCATGGGCGGGTCTCTGCTTCCGGCTGTCGGATTCAAGGCCGGCGGTGACGGACGTCCGATCCTGCGTCTCTGCTCGTGGAGGTCGCCGATGTTCATTCAACGACACAGATGCTGCTTGGTGGATCCGGGCAGTTGGCTGATGCGGCTTCGAAAATGCTTCGCTTCCTCGGCGCGGTTGGCAGGCGGGCTCTCCGGCGTGCGGCGTCGGCGACGGCGTCGGGTCGACTGGAGAAGAACCTGGAAGGAAAGCAAGTTTGCAATTTGGTCCTGCGGGTACTTGATTGTAAATTTCTTTTCTTTATGGGTGTGTGTTGTAATTGGGGACTGTACTGTTACTGCTTTTTAATGAATTCCCCTTCGCTAATGAAAAAAAAAAAAAAAAAAAAAAAAAAAAGATCAGAATTATTCAAAAAAAAAACAACTAAACAGATAAGAAAATCATCCTGCATATATGTTTGAAAAATGTGAACAACCATTTTTGTTTTCCTTGTTTCTGATTCAAATAGCTGTTTGATTTCATTTCCTTACGAGTTAATTCATATTTTCTGCAGCAGGAACAAAATACACATTCTTCTGTCGGGACTGAAATCAACACCCAGCCAGTTCAGGAGGCTAATTTGCTGGCCCAACTGAACCAGCAGAATCACAATGTGCAGACCAATATGAACGGTGGCGGTCCTCATGACTCCAGGCTCAGCCGTCTTGCATCTGGCACCGGTGCCGGCAACGCACACGTATCACCCCGGATCACGGCCAGATAGCCGAGGAAGGTGATACCAGAGAAAACTACCCAGCAATGGCCGCTACATCGCGAGCGGAGGACGGGTACAGCTGGAGGAAGTACGGGCAGAAGCAGGTGAAGCACAGCGACTACCCGCGGAGCTACTTCAAGTGCACGCATGCCTACTGCCAGGTGAAGAAGAAGGTGGAGCGCTCGCACGATGGGCACATCACGGAGATCATCTACAAGGGCGCGCACAACCACCCGAAGCCCACGCCGAGCCGCCGGCCAGGCGCCCTGCAGCATCCCGGTGTGCCGGCGGACGCCACTGCAGCCGACAACAACCTGGGGTCGTCACAGCCACTGGCAAACGGTGTTCAGGATGTCGTGGACGCGACGTCGCCCGGTGAGCTCTGTGACTCGTCGGCGTCGATGCAGGTCGAGTACGCACCCGGGTTTGGGTCCCCGGAGGGCGCGGATGTGACGTCTGCTCCGTCCGACGAGGTGGACGGCGACGACAGGGTGACTCATGGCGGTGCCGACATGGACGGCGACGAACTGGAATCTAAACGAAGGTTAGTGGTTTCTGGTTTCTATCAGTGCATTTTAAGTGGCTTGCTTGCCACTCGATCATGCTGACCATATGATTGATTATTTCAGGAAGATTGAGGCATATGCCATGGACATGAGCACTGTGTCGAGAGCTGTTCGCGAGCCTCGCGTGGTGATCCAGACGACGAGCGAGGTGGACATCCTCGACGACGGCTACCGCTGGCGCAAGTACGGGCAGAAGGTCGTCAAGGGCAACCCAAATCCAAGGTTCGTCTAAGCAACAACGTCTTCGTTTTTCAGAGCTCCAAGAATGGCATCGCTCAGGGTTTCTTATCTTGGTGGTGTGTCGTGTTCGTTGGTTCAGGAGCTACTACAAGTGCACGAACCAGCAGTGCACGGTGCGGAAGCACGTGGAGCGCGCGTCGCACGACCTCAAGTCCGTGATCACCACGTACGAGGGCAAGCACAACCACGAGGTCCCGGCCGCAAGGAACAGCAGCGGCGGCCACCACCAGGGCGCAGCGGCGGCGGCGGCAAGCGCGCGCAGGGCGGAGCACCAGTCGGTGCACGACGGCCTGATGAGGCTCCTGGGCGGCTGCGGCATGCCGTTCGGCCTGCTGCCGCCAAAGGGACCCGCTGGCGCCGATGGGCAACTACCACCCGACGTACGCCTCCACTGCTGCACTCGGCGGCGGCGTCGGCCCAACGTCGCTGCCGAGCCTGCCGATGCCGCCGGCGGGGAGCCTCGGCGCGCTGGACGGGCTGAAGGTCCCGATGCTGGCGACGTCCGTCCTGCACCACCAGCACCCGCTGCTGAGGCAGCGGCAGGCGTTGCAGGCCGCCGCCTTCGCCGCGGCGGCGGCGCCCATGGCGGATGTGAAGGGCGAGGGCAACGTCGCCGGCGGCGTTGCCGCTGCGCCGTCCGTGTACCAGCAGATGATGCGCAGCGGGCTGCGGCTGGGCCACCAGATGTAGATTAATAAAAAAAATTTGATCAAGTGGAGAGGATTAGAGTGATTCTCGAGTGACTATTAGTTTCTTTACCAGTCGTTTTAGGATGAGAGATCGAGATCAAGTATAATAGCGTCGTGGAACAAACGATCCTGCATGAATTCGTTTTTCTTTATCCAACCTTCACTTCATTCTTTGCGCTAGAAACAATTTATTTATTTATTTATTACCCATCTTAATTTGAGATTCAGTTTTTTTAGGAATTGCAAAGCTTTTCATTCATTCATCATTTGATTACAATTAACGGCCGCTAGCTCAGCTAGCCGGTCCGTGTTCGAAACCACGGATGCACAAACATGAGCCACTGAGTTCGCCTCTCTACTCACCCATCTAAACACAACCTACTGCAATATCAAAACATAAACCCCCGATAGTTGATCTTACTGAGGATGACACGTTTAAAAGATTAACCAACTCATGGCAGTTATTTGGTCCATAATTCTTTTGATTTTGATGGTACTGCCTTATTCAACTTATTTTAAAAATATTATTGTTTTGTTATGACTAACTGTATCATCAAATATATTGTGATAATATTTTATTTGTTTCATAATTTATATAAAAAATTTGAATAAGATAAACGGTCAAACGTATAGTTTGTTAAAGTCAAAAAATTGCGGTTTTTTTTTTTTTTTTTTGAGACGGTGGGGTGTAGTTATTTGAGATATGGGCAGTAATTTCTGGGCTGGCAACATGGTAGCAGCCCAGAAAGCAGTTAGCGGGTTAGCCCAGTTGATTAGCAACTGTTGTTCTAGAACCAAGCCCATCACACGCTAGTCTTGTTGGGCCTCACAGAGACATACAAGGCCCTAATAGTGGCCTTACTCAGTTGCGGCAGAAACTATCCAGCCAACAGAAAAAAAATCAAATCGTCAAGAAAAAAAAAAAAAAAAAAAAAAAACAGGTTAAGAGCAACTGTTATTCTAAAAAAAATGTTATTCCGGGTTCTGCTAAAAAAATTGGTTGTTCTTCTGGCTGTAGTAGTACCAAAATTCAGAATCTGTTTGTCATTTAGTCGCCTTTCCACGTACTGTACCAGTATATTTACTATAATTCACCGAGAGCTAAAACTCATCAAAAGTCACCGAGAGCCACCGGGAAAAAGGCCATCGAGAAAAGGACTCGTAGGTGGTGCCTGACACGTCCCTCTCTGTCAGCCTCAGCCTCACTGACGTGTCGTACGGCGCAGCAGTGCAGGGCACGGCATCCGGTGTTGTTCTGCTGTGCGTGCCTGGCCGGTCCCACCACCCGGGTTGATTAGTCAAGGCCGGAACGGAAATTAACCCCCAGGCTCCGGCTCTCCGCTAGTGCGCGCCACACGTCGAGCAACGGCAGGGGCAGGATCGGAATTTTCCTTTTGGGCTTCACAGACCCCCGTCGACAGGTGCGCGTCTCCTGCCCGCACAAGTGGCACCGCACGGACATGGGCGGGCAAATTACGTGTCTATCCATCCCCGGCTAAACTGCTCGGCGAGAAAGGGCACAAGAGAGCGATCCAGCTGGGTGGTGGCATGGCGATCGTAGCCAGACGCCCACAACACCGTCCCGGTCTCCTCTCCCAGTCCCTGTCTCGGCGTGTCCGTTTGCTCCCTTTGTTGAGAAAAGGAGAAAAGAAAAGACACAATGGCTCAATTGGATTGGATATATTCTCTTGACCCTAAAAAAGGGGAGCACCACCTTCTCTTCTCCCGGTTTCAAAACCTATGACGTACGTAGTAGTAGTAGTAGGGGAGGAAGAACACGGGAGGATGCAAAGGCACAAACAGCTACTACTACTGGTAGTTTATTTTTTGAGTTTATTATTACTGCTCGTGCTCTGTAGTAGTAGTAGTAGTTTCCTAGTAGCTTCTCTGTAATGTGACTGTAACCGCATGGTAATGACGGTTCATTCGATGTCGGGGTCGTCTGCGGTTGTGTGGGATGAACCAACAGCGGCATGTGCGCCGATTCTCTGAACCTGCCCGGGCTCTGGGGACACACGCGCCGGTAGGTACAGTCGGTTCCGTTCCGCCTCCGTTTGTCCCCTCTGCACAACATTTCCGACCTCCGTAATTTCTCCATTTTTTCACGAACTGCACGTAGACGAGGCATTCATCGTGCATCTGATCTGAATCATCGGCAGGCCTACCGTACGGTGGTGCTACTGCTGAGTGGTGTGACCTCGCGCGGCTAGCTGACGAGGCATGCATGGCGCAGGCCCTCGCTGGTCGGCGCGCCCACGGGCCACGGGCCACCGATGGAGAAGTTGCGCGCGGGGGCCGCGCCGCGCGTCGGCCCGGCACCGGCAGGCACCTGCGCTGCGCCCGTGCCCGAGGCCTGAGCTGAGCCTGACCAGCCACCACCGGCCACGTACGAGAAGCAAAGCAAAGCTGTGGTGTGATTTCTCTGGTGGCGTGGGGTGGGCCGCCGGGTGGGTGCTGTGCGGTTACACGTCCACATCGACCCGGCTTGGCGTCGGGAGGGGCATGTGCCGAGGCCCAGAAAACCGCGCGAAACTGGCAGGGAACAGTAGTTTCGGGAGAGGTGAACAACGGCACGGCGGCGCGGCACCCAGCACCAGCAGGGGGAGGAATAACAGAGAGAGGAGAGGAGGGGACGACGGCGAGGTCTCTCGGTCTATTCCTGTGCAAGGCGAGCTGAGCTTTCGTTGTCACGATTCATTGCGGATTGACGGTTCCCTTCCTCCCGCATTTACAATTTTTGGTTTGGAGTTGTTGATTGGGTCCACGTACGTACCCGATCCTGATCCAGGCCCAAGGGGACATTTTTTTTTTTTTTTTGACAACAAAGGGGACATCATTAGCGGTGTTCTTTCTCTGAGTTGATTTTTTCCCTTCCTAATGGCATTTGGTGTGGGTACACTAAAAACGAATAATATATGTATATTTGTATCATTATGTCATTGTTCAAAACCAAAATGTATCGTTATGTGAAATATTCTTATTTACCACAATGTCGGTTGGTGTGTAAGGTTTTTCTATATTGTTAGAATTATGTTATAGGCACCTTTAGATGACCTGGCAAACTGCTTGTTTTAATTGAGTTTTTGTTGTTGTTGCTGGTGTTGCTGCTGCAGCAGCAACTTTTTGTATACCGTGAATTATATTGTATATTGTGAATCAATATCATGGCTCATTTCAAGCGAGGGGAGTGTATGGATAGCATGCGCATAGCAGAATGGGGACATCACTTTAATCATTTAGTGTTTCTTGTTGTATATTCAAATCTAATAGTTGTATGTTTTGCTCATTCTATTTCCCCTAGTATACTACACATAAAGTTATTTCTTCATACTTTTTTTTGTTTATTTTTAACTTAGATTCTGAACTAGAGATAGTGACACAAGGCTTCCATTGATCTAATGTATTGAAATTAGTCACCCTAAATTTGATTATTTATGATATCTGCAATATATATATGAATACTTAACTATATGGCCCTTGAAAAAAAATGTGGCGTAGTTATTTGGACCCTTCTATCGAATTTGGCTATGTGGCCTCAAACCAAATTTTATTTAGCTATATGACCTTCCATCCAATTTGGGCCTCTAACAGTGTTAAGTCAAGGGCAAACGGATCATTTTACTTCTAATAAGAAAATAATAAAATAGAGTTTTATTTCTTTATTGTATATTTTGAGTGCAATACAACTTAATTATGAGGTATAAAAAAGTAAGGTCAGGTTATAATTGTCATACCTCTAGAAATAAATGGAGAATAGTAATAGACTAAACTACTCATGGATTATTCATCTGAAGCAGTGTTGACGCAAAGAGTTGGAAAAAATCATTGTAGACTCCCATATTTGCTCCATCAAGCTTTGACACAATGGCCAATTAGGAAATATCCATACTATTTGCATCCCTAGGTGAAACTATTTGTTATGTTAGAATTCCAAAAAAAATATTAACAAAAAAAATTGTGCTTTCTCATGAAACTAGTGATATATACGAAGCATATTGACATTTTTACCAATTTACTTGAATCTATATTCCTCTATTTTTTGCACCAAATCCTTTAGTTATAATTTGTCATTTATGAACAAGGCATTTCCATACCGCTACAATCTAGCTGACATGTCTTAGTCGAAGCCCACACCTCTACTTAACCTAGCTTGTTCGTAGGATGAATCTCTAGAAGTTAATCCGGTTCCACGTACTATAAATAGCTAGTTGAATGGGTTGTGGGGAACTCTAGCTAGCTACTCCCTCCGTCCCTATTTGACCGTCGTTGGTTTTCAGCTTTGACTAAGTTTTGTACAAAAAATACGTGCAACATTTAAATCTTCAAATAAATTTATTAAAAACTAGACGAAAAAGATCTTTCCGATGATACTAATTACTTAACATAAATATTTATATATTTTAATATATAATTCGCCGGTATTAATTTCTCGGGAAGCGGAGAATGACAAACATTTAGGGACGGAGGGATTACCTCACCTTCTCCCACATGCTGCACCGTGGCAGGCGTACACATTTCGCCTATAAATAAATAATACAGTAACTACACATATCTTATTTAGGGGTGTACGTACCACCAAACCCGTATAATAATGCCAATTGCTTCTGGGGAACATTAGTTTGCGTCAATCCGTAACATAAAACGCAAGGTATCCGTGCCGGTTGTGTGGTTATCAGTTGTCACACGTTTTTATCCTCGATGCTAACTAGCTAGCTCATCAGTACTAGCTCTCCTGCACTCAAGGCCACGATATTTTTCTCAGCATTTAATCTGTACGTACACGTGACGTGTCTACAGTCTAGCTCTAGGATATGACAACGATCGTGTCAATCGATCAGGTCTGCGTAGTAATCACTTTCATGACAAATATTATTCTCGATCGCCGGGTCCCTCAGTCTCTTTCTGTGCTAATATACGTATGGACCATACGTTGTTAATTATCTACTCTACTACTCACTCCGTTACAAATTATGAATCTAGAAATGACAAAATATCTTATAATTTAGGACAAACGGAGTAGTAGAAAAGTTGCATTATTTTTCTTCCATGACGAAATAAACGGACGCATGCACTGTTTTGTTTATTTTTGGATCAATATATGCCTTGTCCACTACAGCAAGGCACATTCTCAACTATATACTTGAGTCCTGCTTCTTCGTCATCGAGTAGTTGTAAACGGCGTGCTCGATCGAGGTCATTGCTCCATTGCTATTGCCAAGCCCAGCAGGAGCTAATGGAGGCGTCGGATCAGACCAGCCACCAGCTCCAGCGACAGATCTCTATCTAGCGGCGACAGATCCGGCAGATGGCGTACTGATGAGAGGACAAGAGGTTACGATGAAGCAGCCAATGGCCGGCGTCAAATCAGCAGGCTGTGTAGTACTGCCGGCCCGCGGTGCTCCAGTTCTCTCGACCATCGATGGATGGCCGGCAGCTGCTCTCGGCCCCTATTGTACGAACGCCACAGTGAAAGCCTGACGCAAAAGCCTGTGAGCGGGCGGCCCAATGGCGTCGCCCCACGCTGCTGCACGGAGATCGCTACGCACTAATCTGATCTTGATCTCGGTGATGATGGGAGCGGTCAATTTGCAAGCGGCTTCTTTTTCGGGGAAGGCCGGGCCGCCGGGCCTCCCATGTTGGGATCTCGGGGAGCCAATTATTGAGGAGCTCGGCTAATCGCGACCACCCACTAGCACTAATAATAATCTCTCTCACCGCTACAGGATACAACACCAGAGGAAAAATCCAATCCAATAGATCCGATTTAGGTGGTCTTAGAATGAAATGATAATATATACAGTAAATAGAGAGGCAATCGTAATGGCCATGCATGAGTACTAGGGGGTACCAATCCTATAGGGAATTTATAAAAAAAATGACATAATGCTGCAGGTCCTAAGAGCGGCCATTCAGAGGGGTCATGTGTTTAAATTCAGTTGCTTAACACTAGTACACTACTGTTTCGTAACCCATCCACCAAAAATGTTGACCTCTACAAGTCGAGCATTACAGGCCCATTAGTCTCATTCATAGCTTTTGTCAAACTGGTTGCAAGGTGTTCTTGCTTGTGTTTCATAAGCTAGAAGTTTGCGGTAGGGTTTGCAAATAGGCGAAGGTTGAAGAATGCTATGCTAGCTAACGACTCGGGACGCAAAGAGCTGTAAAAAGGAAAAGATCTTGCTCGTGTTATATTGGCATCCTCTATACGAGGCACATCCTCTTTGTGCATGGCGGTGGGGGTGGGGGAGGGATATCGAGCCCTACCGCTCGTTATGGCTCGCTGACACAACTGCTCGTTATACAAACGAGCCGGAAGGCTAGCTTCGACTTGGCTCGTCATGTGAGCTCAAAGCTCGCCTCGTTTGGCTCGCGAGCCATTAAAGTACAAAAAACATATGCACAAAAATTATAACCGCAAATCAACGAGATATATATAAAATGAAATAAACAACATAAACATGAACTTTTCAATTGAAAAATATAAGTATATACTATAGTTTATGACCATGATCCATCCTCCTCCGTTGATTCATTCCAGTTATTGCTCACGAGCAGCTCGCGAACCGGCTCGAGCTAGCTCGTTACAAAACGAGCTAGCCTGTTACAAAACAAACTGGCTCATTATAAAATGAGTCGAGCCCGAGCCGAGCCATTAACGAACGAGTCGAGCGAGTTACGAGTTTTTCGTCCAGCCTTAGGGGGGGGGGGTCTCGAGCCCCCTTGAATCCTAGTTGCCCTCTCCTATGAAGGCATCGAAACTCCCGACATAATAAGTGAAATAGTGGTTTTGCACATCTGCCCTTTGACCCTTTGGGAAGATGACAAGCCCTTCAAGGGGCCATAGGCAGAAATCTCTTATCAAGTCGTACGGTAGGACTCAGACACATGATGTGGGCTTGGAGTATGACCAAGCCCTTTGCTTCTGAGTCATGCATAGGGGGCTTGACGGTTAGTGTGTCCTGGATGAACCTGATCAAGTACTGAACACCGAGTTACTCCGAGGAATTTGGCAGTGCACACAACCAACCTTTCAAGACTTGACGTGTATCCGTCAATGAGACTGCATACCTTTCGACCTTTGGGGGATCTTATGGGTGTATATGTCCTAGCAGTTTGGGGTATCCCTTGCCCATGTATTTGTCACTTGTGTATGTTGTGGTATATATGACAATTCTTATAAGTTTGTTAGAGATTGTTTTGATCCAGTCAATTCTTATAAGTTTGAGGTATATATGACAATTCTTTTCTAGATACGTTGTATTTGCCATGCACATAGATATACACTATGTCTAGATACATGGTAAAAACAATGTATCTAGAAAAGCCAAAACGTCTTATAATTTGAAACAGATTTAGCAATCGATAAAATTATCTCTAGTTATCTCTAGTGAATCTAAATATCGTAGCTAATAGCTTGAAATTAATTGCTTCACAAATAAAAGGTTATTAGGCCGCTCTAAATGTAGTTGGAGAATGGAGAATGGAAAGTAAGTTGGCATAGCTAATAGCAGCTAAAATTGAATGTGGTAGAATCAAAACACCCTCTGCGATGATCATGAAAGATGTCGTTATGTATAGTGGAATAAGCTAGAGCGCTAGAAGACTATCAATAATTGGCAGAGATCTAAGGTGCTGGCCAATGGGCAGAAAGAGAGTTAGGCACACGACGAAAAAGTGTAAAATACTGGATAACAAATGCCTGAAACCTCACATAGTAGCAAAAATTATAAATGCAAACGAAACAACGATCGATGCGTACTTGATTGCACATAAATTAGCTTTGAGCTTAAGATTTCTTAAACATAGTCTCCAGCAATCTAGCAGCTCGTGAATTTCCACTCCTACCCTGGCTACCCACATTGTTTTTAGATAGAATAGAAGAGGAGGATCCTGCTATCTCCCTTTTTAATTCTAGGAGCTAGCTTAGTGTTGTGTAGCCGTCTGGTTTGTAGTAGGGAAAGGTGCATGCATGAGCATGAGTCGGCTCGGCCGTAGTGGGTGGGTGCGCGTGACGCCGTTGCGTAGCAATTTTCTACTCCCCCCATGGACATGACCCAATAATATTGTATTGTATTGTATTGACGCCATGATCGACCACTGCGATTAGGGACAGGTTTAATCGCACCGTCTAGAGTCTTAGTTTAGTTAATTCACATCACGTCCCGTCGTCGCACGCTCACGACGACTTTATTGTACTCCTAGCTTTTGATCATTTCCTTGTGTCTTTTTCCCCCGATTTTATTTACTTCTTTGAATGATGCATCATCGATCGTATGGGCCGTCCAGTAATCAGTGTTAATCTGGCTTTGGAGTAGATGCAGAATATTTAAGTGTCAAATTTGAAGAAGCCTTGAGGCCCAACATACACGCAATGTGCCGACTTCCGTCTTCCAAGGACAATCCATGTGGGGTCTCTGGGGCAGTACGAACGACGTACAGTACGTACGTGCACTGGCTGATACATCATGTGCGTAGAGATACATATGGACGCGTGATTCCATGAATGAATGCACTTGCTAATTGTGTAGCTTAATTACTTATTAGGTTTCATGAATGAATGCACGTGGAAACATGTGTAATATATATCCTGAGGAGTCTAGCCACCTATTTTACCGGGGTCATTACAATAATGAAAAAAAAGTCTAAATCGCACCCTCACCCAAGGGGTTGGTTTACATAACACCTCAAACTATGAAATGGTCTATATCACCTTCTGAACTTTCTAAAAACGGTTAAATTACTCTCTCCTCAAGCAGTTTTGAAAAATTATAATAAATCATAGAAGAATCATAAAATAGATAAATCCAATTGTGTTAGACTCCAAATGAGTAGATCTACACAATAAACATATAATACGGTATACTTTAGTATATTTTTTACAGCTATATAGAAAAGCATAGATGTAAAACTATATAAAAAAAATGTACTTAAGTTTGTCGGGTCGCTGGACCCGACCCGATGAAATAGACTAGATTCTTTTTTTTTTACAAGAAAATAGGCTAGATTCAATTCTGTTGCAGTGTAGCTCTATGCATGGATGCATGCTTGTATTTTTGTCAGTTTAAAACAACATATATCCATTCGATTTAGTGGTAATTTTTTTGTTAAACTTAAGGTCTGCATATTATTTATTCATTGCCTCATATTATTTCTGCATGTTGCTTACGGGGTGATGTCTGTGCGTGCATGCATTCATAGATACTAGTACTATTCTTTTGTAAGACTCTATTGCGTATTCACCGTATACCAATGCAAAGTCAATCTTGTCAAAAAAAAAAAAAATGCAAAGTCAAAAAAACTTTCGACGCTGAATTGGCTTGTAGTCCAATGGTAGGACGGTTCATGGGACGCTACCCACCGGGGTTCAAATCCTGGTTATTCGACCTTTTCCGGGATTTTCCCAAGGATTTACCGGCGTTATGCATTATGGTGTTTAACGCGACGTTCCGTCGACGACGAGGCGCCTATGGTGACTTCGAGAATCTCTAGATCCGTCGGCCGCCCAGCCCCGGAGGTGCTCATAGGGGTAGGGTTTGCGTGCGTGTGTTCATAGGGTGAGGGTGAGTGTGCGTGCGTGTTGTGAGCGTCTAAAAAATCTTTGTGTAATTCTCAAAACAAAAAAAAAAAAAAAAAAACTTTCAGACACGACGCGCTACCCAGACGCAAGTACCCAATTTACTTTCCTTTCTCGGAGAATATATCTTGGACTTGACAAAAATACGCATGCAACCGTAATTAATTTCCACAATAGGGCACGGTGCCCCATATTTATATTTTGTAGAATGTTATTTTTCAGTGATTTTTTTTCCACAATAGACGCACGGTTCATTCGTCTCAAAAAATAAATGTAATTCTCGTTTCTTTAGAAATTAACATAACTAAATATATATTAAAAAGGAAACGTATGCCACGGAAAACAGTTTCATGTGCAAATTATATATATGAAAACTCCAATCAAGGTCACAAGATCCGGATGCGACGTCCATGGAGACAGTGAATATTTTTTCACTTAAACCCTCCCACCTTGATATGTACGGGTTAGATTTAAACCCAACCGATCTTGTGGCCTTGATTGAGTTTTCATAGTTTACATACGAAGCTGATTTCCATATCATATGTATTGGGTTGGCCTAAACTGTTTTCTATTTCTTCTTCACAACCCGCTTTGCCTCGAACACCGATAACATTCGAGATTATGCGGGATCTTCTTCTTGGCCTGTTTCGGACGTAAGAAAAGGAGGTTGTTTTACCATGATTTGGGGGCAAGGCATCGCCCGCCTTCTAGCGGGCACCGTCGCCGCCGCTGGCGATCTGCTAGGGGTCGGCATGGTGCGGTTGCCTGTGTAGACATATCTTTACCAACCTTTCCTTTGCTCCAGAACTGAACACACTCAGCCATTTATTACTTTTTTTCCATTTGTCTTGGCTCCTCTTGTGTGACCTAGCCCATCTTTGATTTTAGGATTTCTCCCATCAATGTATTGTGGCTTCTTTGGTTGAGTCACTTTGCCACTTACTGTTTTCCTGGTATTTTGACTTCCCTTGCCAACCAAAGAGTTGAGTATATCAATCTCCTTATTCATTGCTTCCATATTTGCAAGGCTTGTGGCATGGTCTTTCAAATCTATATTTAAATATTTACCACATCCATTGCTTGCATGAGGGAGTAGAGTTGTCCTTTGTGGATGTGAGATGCGAGTTGCTCTCCCAAAGAAGGCTATATTTCCCCTCAAGTTCCCCTGCTTTTTTTTCTTGTAAGACACAATACTTTTCATTGAGGTTGATAATGACTTTCTTTGTGAGAGCATGATCTCCTTGCTCCTTAGCAAGTTTCTTTTGCAAAGAGATCATTTTGACATTTCTAACACGATCCAAATTAGGAAGGCGAAAAGAAATATATATGGTTTCTATCTAATCATGTTAGCTTGGATGTGGAATTAATCTCACGATCCAATAAAGCGAAGTTAAGTCGTGTTAGTTGTGGGGTGTAATCTCAGGATCATTATCCATAGTGGAGTTAATCTCACTAGGATATGTACCCGAGGTATACCACTCATTTCTAGGCATTACCTACATACTAGTCTGTCACCCTAGCAATAACGCTCTAAGAAATGCGGTATGGTATTCTTGATAGGCCTTCATAAAAGATTGAACATGATATCTGCGCAGTTTACGGATAGAAATATCACCGTAGCACTTCACCGAGAGTTTATCCGTGTATCGTATTTATATTTTACCACAAGGAAGGGGACGTCTATGGAAAGTAAGAGAGATAGGAGTGTCTAATGATTTAATAGAGTGATTTACTTATGAGATCCACTCTTGCGCTTGTATAATGCGAGTAGCCATATGCATCCAACAATACTCATAACAAAATAAGTCACATAATAAAGATAAATGAATAAATGATAACTTCCCAAGTCTAAGATCATAGTATGCCACTATATCATATGAGCTATTAGCATGGTATAGAAAGAATATTCCTAAGTTACTCCTAATCATATGCCAATGAATACTATAATCGCTGCAATTATATCTAGCTATCATGGCAAGGTTGCAAAGCATTACCAATGACAATCAAGGACGAAACTTGATCATCACCGTAATTATGGCTCAACTTGGCCTTTCATTCTGAGGGTGGACTCCAAAGGACTCAACAGGATTGTCACTCCCCGCGATCTACCACACGCCCCGGAATGTAGGGTGCAATGGCAGATAAACGTGTATAAACACCACGTTTACACATTGCTTATTGTTGGCGGTCGCTATCGACCATTTTATACCGCCAATTTATGTCTTTTTTCCAGGGAATCTTGCACACTAATGGCACATATACCTTTACTTCTAACCTAGTTCCACTTGTATTCCGAGAAATATATTTTGCAGACAAACACATGGAATCAAGTGAGAACATGCCAAATCGCACGGAAAGTTTACTTTGGAAAACACGCTTATCAAACAAGTGCAATACAAGAGGGCCAAGCTTGGAACAAATTGGACCGAAGCACCCCTAAACTACGGATCCAGGTTGGCCCAGAGCCCACAGCGAAAGACGGTTGCAGAGGGGCCACCCCCGGTCCGGCCGGATCGAAGTGGGTCCGGCCGGACCCACGGTGCCACCTCTCGAGCCGACCTTGCACAGCGGTTGCATGCCGCCATGCATAGGCGGTATTGCTAGGTGTTTCCTTTTATACCCGCACAAACCGACCATAAATCAAGATAAATAAAGGGTAGAGCCTCACCTCAAAGTAGAACATCACACCAAGAGCTACTACCTCGCTCACTTGTTCATTCTTAGTCCTAGTAGTTAGATTGTGAGCAAGACTAAGCTTCAAGGAGGGCTTGTCTCCTCGGAAGGATCTTCTTGGTAATATACTATGGAGTATTCTTTCATATTCAAGTTCTATTATTCATATTACATTGCATATGAACTAGAGTATAGTTATCTTCATGTTATATTTGTAGGATATGAACTAGACTATAGTTGATATGCTATGAAATGACATGAACTAACTATAGGTTAATTGTTCATATGTTGTTCTTGGAGGGTTGTAGTATTATGCTAGGGTGATGGTTTGGTGTACTTTCGGGTTTGCCTTTATCCTTGCTTGTCGATCCGTAGGGCCTGAGTCCCGGGGATATTGGTAGTTTCCTATATGCATAGGCGTGGTGCCTAGGTCTATAGGGGCCATCGAAGATGTCGGCATCCCACGGTAGTGAGGTAGGCGGCGGTGGTGACACGCCCCGTCCCGTCCTTTGCACTCCTCCACGTTCGGGTGTTGAGTTGGAGTTTCGAAAGTGTCTATCGGCCGGGCGCACCACCGCGGGCATCTCCTCATCATCTAAACATAGTGTTATGATTGTCCACTAACTTCGTATGACTACTAATGTTCTTTGCACATGTAGTATTAGAATTGCCCGTTCACAGTAGATATTCTTTTATCCTTTATTTTCCTTTATTCTTAAGGTAACTCGAAGTGTGTTCTCCCTATCCTGGATTATCATGTTTACCCCTGTACTAGACTAATGGTTATTCATACTTACATCGTGGAACCATAATCATCGCTATGCTAGTCTTTACATAAACCTTCCTTCCTTTGGGAAAATATAAATAACGATACCCGAATACTCACGGGTGAAATGCTGCAATGATAGATCCGTGCGCTTGCGGATTGAACTTTGTATCCAATGAATCTATCTGAGTATTTCTAGAGTAATCATCCCGAGTAGATCAAAAGTCTACTCTCGGTGGTTGCGCTAAGAAATACCAACAAGCATTTCGGGCGCCATTGCCGGGGAAGGCAAGGTTTACGAAAAGAAAAATGAAGCTAGCATAACATGATTACGACCACATGTATGAATGATAGCCCTGGTCTTTGCAGGCTAACTCATTTGTGTTTCTTCCCGTTGTGGATGAAAACAGGGATAGTGTATGACCGGGTCGCAACCTACCGAACAACCGTTGACAACCCTAAGCGCTTCCGAGGAAGAACCGGTCTCGTGCCACCTCTTCCTCCGCTACTCCGCCAACCGCCGAACGGCCGATCCCGCACCATCTTCGCCAACACTCATGGCCAAGACACTCCGCGACTACTCGTCTCGGCCAGTGTCCAACGCCCCCCGGCGTCAGATCAATGTCGGTGACAAGAACTTTGAGATCCGCGACCGCCTCATCACCATGGTACGTGCAAGTCCGCTCGCGACTACCAAGCGAGGATGCCAATGCGCATCTTGTAACTTCCTCGAGCTTTGCGACACTATAGTGATCAAGGACGCCGCGCCGACGCGATCAAGCTCCGCATGTTTCCCTTCTCCCTTGTGGGGAAGGCGAAACAATGGTTCTATAAAGACAAAGAAGCGGTCAGCACGTGGAGCAAGTGCTCACGGCATTCCTCGCTCGATTCTTCTCGATGGGCAAAACAAATGCCCTGAGGGCAAGAATCTCGAATTTCCAGCAAAGCTCCAATGAACCCATACCCGAGGCGTGGGAGAGGCTGCAAGAATACATCCTCGCCTGCCCACACCATGGCATGGAGCAATGGCTTGTGCTCCAAAACTTCTACAATGGGCTCACACCCATGTCCAAGGGGCATATTGATGCCGCTTTCGGAGGAGCCTTTCTCTCCCTCACGGGTCGATGGAGCGCAAGCTCTCATTGACAAGATGATAGAGAATCAAGGGTGGGGCGAAGAGAGAGTCCCACGAAAACACAAAAAGGCATGCATTCCGTAAAGGAGGCGGATATGCTTGCCGCCAAGTTAGATCTACTCATGAAGAAGCTGGACGATAGAGCTGCAAACAACCAACCAATGAGCAAAGACCGTCAAGCCATGGACTCACACATGACGTGTGAAGTCCATGGAGACGTCGGACACTCGGGAAGTAACTGCCCCGAAACCCGTGAGGAAGCATCCTACATCAACAACGGGTTTCGACCAGGTAATAGCGGGTGGAATAACCAGAATCGCCCACAAGGAGGTAATAATTTGAACTCAAATTACAATTCGAATCAACCATCCTTGAAAGATTTAGTGCTAGGTCAAGCTAAGATAAATGAAAACCTGACCAAAAAGCTTTCTTTCAATGATAAAATGTTTGAAAACATAAACACAAAGTTAGAAAGTTTGTCTTCTACAGTTAAGAACCAGCAAAGTTTTAACAAAATGATAGAAATTCAGATTACGCAAATTACTTCTGCTATTTCTCCCAACTCGGGAAAGGATTCGGTGGAAACCGAAATCCCGATCGAGACGGTTAATATGGTGACGACGAGGTTTGGTAACCCTCAGAGTCAGCCTAGTCCTAGGGTTTTTGCAGATTCACCCTTCATCCAAAAGAAGGCGCACCCGGGATCGACCAACCATCATCTGCTCCATTGGCCCATACACCTTCGAGAGAACTTATCAGGACGGGGGCAAGTGTCAACATCATGTCCAAGAGAACAAACGACACTCGCTTTTGCACCAAGAACCCCCACAAGAATGAAGCTCCAAATGGCGCACCAATCCGTGAAGGTCGCGATGAAGGAATAGCCGAGGATATACTTGTACGAGTAAAAAGATAGCTACATCCCCACTCGACTTTGTCATCATCGACACGGGGATGATGACGACATACCTCTCCTCCTGGGAAGACCATTCCCGAATACGGCAAATGCAACAATATTTGTCAAGACAGGGGCACATTAATTTCCAACTCCCAGATCAGGCGGTGCGATGCCATTTCAACGGCTATCACAAGATCAATCGTCAAGGAGAGGAACCCTAGGGAACCAACTCCTTCAAGAAGTCGGACTCATCGATTGGGAGCTCACACTCCCACAATCCACATCAAATACGAGTCCAACAACCACAGAGGGAAGAAGATTATGATAAACCTTAGGAAACCAAGCAAACCCTCTCCAAAAAGGGCAATCAAGCAAAAGCCGGAGCCAAAGAAAAAGGCGACTCCTGAGAAAAAGTGTGACACAAAAGAAGAACCAAAAGTCACCCCCACACCCCCTAAGAAGGAGTGTGAAGAAAAGAAAGACTCAGTTCCCCCCGCCCCGGAAGCAAAGAAAACCCGGAAGGTATGGCGGGAAAAGAAGTCGTCCACCTCTCCCGGAGCCGAAAGAGCATCAACAAAGGGAGAAAAGTCCAGTCACACGGACTCTAAACAAGGTGCCCTCCACCGCGGGTAAGTCGGTAAGTATCTAAAATATATCTATATATATTTATAACATATAAATAAATTCCATACGTACTATAATAATATTTTTCAAAACTCATAAAAAAATTTTGAATAAAAGTTTTTAATAAAATACAATAAAATTCACTTTCCAATAGTATAGATTTTATCTTTACCATTTCTCATTTTTGAAAATTTTTACAAAAATCAATTTATAATCAAAGAATTTTGGGAAAATGGTAAATCGGAGCAACGGTTCGAATTCGAACAAAGCACCAATGAACCACCGGCCTTCATGACCGTTCTTTCGGCACACCGCCAAAGGGGGGAGCGCCAGAGGGCCCACCACGGGTCCGGCCGGACCCAAAGCCGCCCGACCGGACGCCGGTGGGGGCTCCTCGCGCCCATCTTTTGCCAACGGCTACTAGCCGTTGCCCACGCTCCCGCTTGGCCGGTGCCGTGCTATAAATATCCAAAGAGCCGGTTGATGCACTCCACCCCTCTCACTCTCATTTTCTCACTTTCTCACTCAAGCTTGCTCCATTTTCTTGCTCTTTCCAAGCTCTAGCAAGGCTCAAGTGCAAGAAAATTCTGCCCAAAATTCTAGCCATAACCATCCACAAGCCAAGCTATCATCACCACCGCGAAAATTTCCGCCTAGTCTTTTGCCATGAAGAAAATCGCAGGTGCTCTCAAGACTCTCGGCGGAAACTCAAGGCGCAAGACTCGTAGCATGACCTCGCGCTCAACCGAGCACGAGGGAGGCCCAATGCAAGAGGACGAGGCGCCGGTGCATGAGCAAGGAGGAGCGACGGGGAGGAACGATGACGACCCCTACCTCAACTTAGAGGGACCACGCGAGCTGCAAGGATACAACCTCATCAAGGATCGGGAGCTCAACCATACACCACGCCGACCCCGACCTCCTTCGGAAGATAGGTATGGACGTCGAATTCTCCCGCATTTGGAATGCCGGTTGGGTGGAAAGGTATCGACCCCCTTTGGGAAGAAGGGTCTCGATTACTCACCATCCAATTTCTTTGCTCCTTGCAATATGATGATACCGGCATTACTTTCCGTCTTTTGAGCATCCCTATTTTCTTTCATGGAAAAATCTTGCTACGATCATAGGTTTTGATGCTAGGAAATGCTCTATCGCCTTAGATTACTCTCTACAAGGTTTTAATCGTAAAGAATTTTGGAGTGTGATTTCTGGTGAAAATGTGGATGGTAGAATCACCCCCCAAGTAATGCCAACATCCAACATCCTTCTCTTAGATTTATGCATAAGTGGATTGTTATGACCTTGTTTCCTAGACAAGATACCCGCTATGTTTATGATGTTGAGATGCAATGCCTGTATGCCATGGTTAAGAAAATAAAAACTGCTCCTATGAAAGAAATAGTGAAGAACTTGCTTGAAAACTTTAGACATACCACTGCTATCTGTTGCACCTCCCTTGTAACAAGGATTGCTAACGGCCTTGGCGCGTTGGAGGGACAAGATGTGACATACATCTCTACCCCACGTATTGAGATCACACGGTACTCCTTGATGCAGGGGCATCATTTGAAATTTGATGATAATGACCATGAGACACTTGTTTATTATTCCCCGGGCTATACAAATGAGTATCTGCTTCCTAACCCGGAACTCTCCTTGTATAAGTCCACATCACTTACCTTCGACCTAGTCGAAATGCGTCGAAGTTCCGTCTCTTGCGGGTCACACAGAGAAGGGCAGCAGATGAGCCCGGTAGCTCACAGGGGACATGGGCGGCACATCAGTACGTCCCAACACCAGGAGTATACCAGAGAATGCACACCCCTGGGAGGTCACCTGAGTACCAGTACCCATGGGGGTACACTCAGCCCTCGGGGGAAGCTGAGAGCTCACAGGGACCAGAGATGCAGAATGTGTCATCCGACTCGGACGGACTGCCACCACCTGTCGACCCTCGCCGGACCACTCAACAGGCAATCGACCACCTCGGCAGTCGAATCGGAGGACTCAAGGTTCGCACAGGTGAGATTCAAAATACAATAACTAACCATGTGCAGCAGACTACACAATGGCAAAGGCCGAAGTGAGCAAAGAACTCACGGGCATCGAGCAATCGCTACGCAATAGGCAAGAATCACGTAAGGCCCATCGGAGACACATCGGGTTCAACCCCGATACATAGGCCATGAGCTAGCTTGGGGAGGACCCCCGAAGAGGTAAGTACTTTCCCAGCTTTCTTTTTATTAATTTTATTTCATATTCAAAAAAAAATGAAAATGAAAAAAAAACAACAAAAAAGATGATTCCACTCCTATATGTGACTTTGGTATGTTCAAGTTTCCCTAAAATTGAAATGATGAATAGTTGCTCTGTCTATAATTCAACTTGTACCTAGTTTATAACTTTGTATTCCCCAATATTTAAGTTTATTGGCTAAATAATATCCCACCTTGAAATACTTAAACAATTGTGGGCTTGCAAAAGACATGATCCTTTTTCTAAGTTGTTGCCGGATTTGATATGGTGCAAAAAAGAATCGCTATGATTTCATTCTAAAGAGAAACTTGACATCCGGAAATTTTAATTTTTCAAAACTAAAGAACGAGAGATCCGGGCTATGAAAAAAAGAAAAAGAAAAAGAGATGAATAATGGACATGTGTCCGAGGGCGAGTAGAGCCCACATCTCCAAAAAAAAAAAAAAAAAAAAAGAAAGAAAGAGAGGAAATAAAGGACACAAGTCCAAGGGTGAGAAGAACCCACCTCTCCAAAAAAAAAAAAAGAAGAAGAAAAGAAATATAGCCCATACTCTCTCAAAAATATTTCAAAGCAAATAAAACTATTCCCGGAATGAGAGATGATTAGAAGAATGAATGACTAGTGTTTCAAAAGCAACCATTCTTTCTTGCAACCACCAAAGAACTTGGAAAGAGTCAAAAGCCCCACATACCTTGAGAAACAAAAAGGTGGATAAAAGAGCCAACTTATTTAAATAAAGGAAGAATGCTTTGTTATAAACGTGTTACACTTTGAATTATATCAAAGCATTGAAGCAACTCCCGATCAACAACCAAGTATCTAACTATTTGCTCGGGGACGAGCAAACGTTAAGCTTGGGGACTTGTTGGCGGTCGCTATCGACCATTTTATACCGCCAATTTATGTCTTTTTCCAGGGAATCTTGCACACTAATGGCACATATACCTTTACTTCTAACCTAGTTCCACTTGTATTCCGAGAAATATATTTTGCAGGACAAACACATGGAATCAAGTGAGAACATGCCAAACTGCACGGAAAGCGCACTTTGGAAAACACGCTTATCAAACAAGTGCAATACAAGAGGGACAAGCCTGGAACAAATTGGACCGAAGCACCCCTAAACTACGGATCCAGGCCGGCCCAGGAGTCCACAGGCGAAAGACGGTTGCGAGAGGGGCCACCCCCGGTCCGGCCGGACTGGAAGTGGGTCCGGCCGGACCCACGGTGCCGCCTCTCGAGCCGACCTTGCACAGGCGGTTGCATGCCGCCATGCATAGGCGGTATTGCTAGGTGTTTCCTTTTATACCTGCACAAACCGACCATAAATCAGTATAAATAAAGGGTAGAGCCTCACCTCAAAGTAGAACATCACACCAAGAGCTAGTACCTCCCTCACTTGTTCATTCTTAGTCCTAGTAGTTAGATTGTGAGCAAGGCTAAGCTTCAAGGAGGGCTTGTCTCCTTGGAAGGATCTTCTTGGTAATATACTATGGAGTATTCTTTCATATTCAAGTTCTATTATTCATATTACATTGCATATGAACTAGAGTATAGTTATCTTCATGTTATATTTGTAGGATATGAACTAGACTATAGTTGATATGCTATGAAATGACATGAACTAACTATAGGTTAATTGTTCATATGTTGTTCTTGGAGGGTTGTAGTATTATGCTAGGGTGATGGTTTGGTGTACTTTCGGGTTTGCCTTTATCCTTGCTTGTCGATCCGTAGGGTCAGAGTCCCGGGGGGATATTGGTAGTTTCCTATATGCATAGGCGTGGTGCCTAGGTCTATAGGGGCCATCGAAGATGTCGGCATCCCACCGTAGTGAGGTAGGCGGCAGGTGGTGACAACCCTGTCCGTCCTTTGCACTCCTCCACGTTCGAGTGTTGAGTTGGAGTTCTGAAAGTGTCTATCGGCTGGCAGACCAGCTGCGGGCATCTCCTCATCATCTAACATAGTGTTATGATTGTCCACTAACTTCGTATGACTACTAATGTTCTTTGCACATGTAGTATTAGAATTGCACATTCTCATGAGATATTCTTTTATCCTTTATTTTCCTTTATCCTTAAGGTAGCTCGAAGTGTGTTCTCCCTATCCCGGATTATCATGTTTACCCCTCGTACTAGACTAATGGTTATTCATACTTACATCGTGGAACCATAATCATCGCTATGCTAGTCTTTACATAAATCTGCCTTCCTTTGGGAAAATATAAATAACGATATCCGAATACTCACGGGTGAAATGTCGCAATGATAGATCCGTGCGCTTGCGGATTGAACTCTCAGATCCAATGAATCTATCTCGAGTATTTCTAGAGTAATCATCCCGAGTAGATCAAAAGTCTACTCTCGGTGGTTGCGCTTAAGAAATACCAACACTTATCACCCACTAAGTGATCATCTAAGTGGAAGCTATATGATTCCATGCATAAGATATATGACAAACTCACTAAACTAAATATATAATCATAGAATGTATGGATACATATCACTAAGAATATAATCATTATATAGAACAAAGTCATAGCAATTGTATTCCAACAAATATACTTATAGATTGGATACAGGAGAGAAGCCACGAGAAACTCTGCTCTCGCTACTTCTTGACTATCAGGAATCCAAGGCAAGCTTGACTTCCTCTAGAGCTAACTAGGTAGCTAACTACTTCTAATATGATGAACTGGGACTTAAGAACTAGACTTGGTTGGACTTGAGTAGAACTAAATTGGTTTGAGTTGATAATGACTTGATAATGAATTAGGGTTTAGCCTTGGGGTCAGGTGGTCTTCTTATATAGGCCTCGGCGATGAACAAGGACCCTTGGATCAAACCGACCTTCAATAACGATTGTAGATACAACCTCAAGGTCGGTGGTAAACCGACATAAAAATCTGAGGCTGACATGTGGCCCCAGCCTGGCGGTCGCTAGAGAAGATCCTGACAATCGCCAGGGTCTTGTTGCACAACCGTGTCTGGTTTCTCCTGGTGTCTTCTGGTGTCTTCTATAATGTTTTAGTCCACTTTTTGGGTTGAGTTGCTTCACGGTCAAGTCTTGTCATCGTATGAGATGTAAACTCTTCTGATTCTCACCATTCTTATCCGGTTTTATTGTTTAGTCCCCGCAAAGTCATGGAATACCAAAACTTGTGGAAATATATTAGTTAGACCCCTAGACTTATGTTGATCTTCATCTTAAGCCCTTATTTCATGTTTAATTGACTAATAATATTATGCTATGGCGGCGCCGAGATCGGGTCGGGGGATCGCCTTTGAGATCGCCTCGCACTCGGTTCCTAAAAAACACGGTCATTCTTTTATTCCAAAATCTGATTTTTATTGATAACAATGCTAGGGCATTTGTACCCTTAGGAAATTTGTTACATTCACAAATTTGTTAAATATTGTATACACAAAAGGAAGTAATCGACCCTTTTTTAAAAAAAGGGAAGTACCCACTTGCATATAGCACTTGACAACAAGCCACATATAGTCTCAAAAAACTAATGATTATAATAAACAAAAGCAAGTATCACCATCCTAGAAAATATGAAACTTTTTAATATTGTCACAAGTCAAACTTTAACTAAATTTATAGATAATGGTCAATACTCAATGAATCAAATCAAATAGGTATATCTAGAAGTATATTATATATAAATTTGCTAGGTTTCATATATTGTGACTTGGGACAAAACTAGAATTTCGTTTTTTTGAACAGAGGGGGAAAGTTATTGTGAAAGTTGGGGGACATAAAATTGGATATTCCATCATAGTCTTGTGAAGTGGCAAACACCACACATACCACATAGCTATAATTATTTCAAAAGTTCTAACAAACGAGTTTATCCTTTTTAAATTCAAATAATTGATAACTTAATTACTCTATATATTTATTCAGGGTGACCTTGCAATTGTGAGCTAGTGAGTCATTGTGAAAAGCCCGCTTGTGACAAACAATTCTTCTTTATACGAATCAATGGAATTTCCTACCTAGGCCATGATACATAATGGATTTTGAGTCGACATAAGTAAGACGGTTCTAAGATTGACAAAGTTATAGAAAAGAATTATGTCAAGTGAGCATCATTTGATACACCGAACTATGCTTTCATAGTTTACCTTCTTGTTTTTGACTTAACGTGAATGACATAGGGGAGGAGGGAATATAATGTTATTCAATACTTATGTTTTTTGAGTGAATATAATGTGTGGTTTGATGTTCTATCTTTGTTACTAAGATTGTTGCAATGAGGTAGCTACTCTCCCTGGCCTCAAGTTGAGTTGACTAGTCAATCAAGGAACTATAGGATTTGATGAAGAATCAAGGAACGACAAGAAGAAATAATGGAGTCAGAGGGCTCCCAAGCACACCTACACAAGCCACCAAGGCCTAAGGGTGCTCAGCAACTAGCCCAAGGCCAACCACCACTTCTACTTAAAGTACCAAGGGTCAAAAGAGTTGTTGCTTAAAAGTTGTCTCGTAGACTTGACTCTCATAGACCGACCGAACACTCCTATATCCACCGGGTCCGATCGATGTATTTGCACCACATGTACTCAATGTTTGAAGCTGACATTTGGAACCAATGACAACTTCACCCGCATATACTTCAAACTAGATGCACACCCTAGTGCTCGGACCATGCGACAACCGCGATGAAAGGTCCTAATGGCTAGAAGGGGGGGGGGTGAATAGCCTATTAAAAATTCTTGCAACAACACTAAACAAGGTAGTTAGTAAATAAGATGACGAAGCTAATAAAGCGGTGCTACTAACTAGCTAGGCAAGCCACAAGTCAATTCTAATGTCTCTAATCACAATCAATAGCTAGGTTGCTAAGTTTCTCCTAGGTGAACAATATATGCTAAAAGAATCAACCACTAGGAGCTAATCAATTCTAGCAAAGTATGACAAACTACACGAGCTACTCAATATAACTAGTGAAAGTAATGCAATGTGACTAGAATACGATACCATCGTGGAGAGTAGAGGTTGTTGCCAATCACCGTGAACAATGAGAAATCTCCAACGAGCTCAAGACAATAGACACGATGATTTTTCATCGAGATTCACGTGCTTGCCTAAGACGCTTAGTCCCCGTTGTGGCGATACACTCACTTTAAGTTTCACAAGCTTAATGGTCGGTGTCAAATCCCCGATGGGAGCTCAATGAAACTATCACAAGAGAGGATTCACAAGCCACGAGCAATCCACTAGTGCTCCTTTCGTGATTCTCCCGCGGGGTAAGAAACGACCCCTCACAAGTCCACCGGTGTGGCCTCGAACAAGCTCCAATCGAGCTCAACACCGCCTCTTGCTTCAAGCCGCCAGGGAACCGGGCAAATTCCCAAGAAAACAAGAATCCCACAGCTTCTCCAAGGATAAAGTGCCTCTAGATGCAAGACTATCAAGCAATGCAGTTTTATCACTCTCAATCTCACCAAAGATTCGAAGTTTGGATGGAGAGATGAGTGGAGGGGAGTCTCACAAGCTCACAATAGAGTTAGAGTGTTCAAATGTGTAACAGAGAAACAAATGAACCGGGCAAACAACTATTTATAGACCCCAAGTCGAAATAGAGCTGTTGTTCCAAAGTTTTCCCCGTTGAACGCTCATTGGGACGCGTGTTGACACCTATTATCATATAAAATTATTAATCAATTAAACATGAGAAAGGGGTATAAATAATAACAACAACCTAGAATAGGGTGTCACTAACATATTTCCATCAGTTTTTGGTAAAGTTGTGATTTGCGGGGACTTAATGTAAAAAAAAAAGAAATGACGTGGCATACGACCGACGTAACGCATAACGCAATCCAACTCGAAACAAGTCTAGAAGGCTTCGGATTAATCCCGACGTGGACTAAACTTAACACCGAAGAAAACATCATCTAGAAGACTCCGAAGCCACGACGCACGACGGACCGGGGGCACCCTCGGGCCGATCGGCCCAATAATAGGGCCGATCGGGCCCCGCTTGTCGGGCCACGCAAGCCTGCCTCTCGGAACCTTCCTCCACCGCCTCTAAGACGCGATCTAAACCGGTTGTTTAATGTCGGTTTGATCCGAGGGCGTCGGTAGAAGCACGAGATGCATCAAGGTCCAACACCGTGATTAGTACCGCATCGTCCGCCGCCGGCCGAAGGGGACGGACGAAGACCCATATATAAAGACCCCTAGACCCCCTCTTTCAGATCATCAAGTTCTCAATCAAGCAACAACGCTTCAAGATCCAAGTCATATCCCACAATCGTAGAAACATCGCTTTAGGAGGAGTAGCAATCAAGATTAGAACTAGTAGGAAGGGAGAAATCCGCTCCGGATCGTCCGAGGCCGGCTCAAGATCGGGCCTCGTTCTTGTAAGTTCTTCATTGTAAGTAGTCTTCAAGTTCCGACACATGCTTAATATGAATATCTTGATCATGCTTATATTCGAGATTATTTGTTCTAGTATTTACTTTAATTACATGTTTAGCATAGTTGAATTATTGTTATGTTCATGCATGGATTCGTATAGCGCTCATCCTTTCGTTCGGGAGGGTGAGTGGTAGAGATGATGTAATCATGGTGATTAGATCTTATTTACCGCATTTGCACCCTATGTGCCGGGTCGTGTGGTAGATCGTGGTGGTGACAAGCACCATTGAGTCCTTTGCAATCCATCCCCGTATGTAGGCCTAGCGAATGTTATTATTCGGGTTGTTCTAAGTTTCGGCCTTAGTCTTCACGGATTCTGTCCTCATGTCTGGATTTAATTAGTCTTTCTTCGATGATTGTTAGATGTATTGCACTAATTGAGTAGATCCTAACTTATAGTTTAGAGTTATATATTGGAGTTTCTAATGCTAGCTAGCCTATGAATTGCTATCATCCTACTGTTTGACACTTTCTATTTTCGCCCACTTAGATATGACTTTGGTTGAATCTATTTATCAGAACTTTATCATTATCTTTATTGTTGAACTTTGATCCTTGTTTAATTAATTGATAAGTTTAACACTTAATGCTTGCACACGAGAGATGGTTAGATGATTAAGATGTTTAGCACCTATGCATAGTTAATTCATGATAGAAGACTTCTTTCCCTGTGGTAGATATAAATTCAACACCCGGTTCTTACTCCCGGTTAAAATGCTACAATGGTATATTCATATCTCGTGCGCTTATGATACCCAGTTATAATTGTTTATTTACTTATTAAGAAGTTATCAAGGCATAGCATGAATATTTTATTCCTTGCATATTAGTAGTTTAACTATAGGGATGACAACCTTTTCGGATATGCTATGAACCGCAATGAATATTTCTTTTAGTTTTATCCGAAGCAACATCTCGATATCTTTCTAAATGCCATTACTAGTTAGTGACATTAGAAATACCAACAACGCGCTAGGCGCCGGGCAACACACGCCGGACGTGCTAGGCTCCACGTCCGTCAGGGGGTCCTCGACACCCTCTAGTATCGTTCGGGCGCGCGAGGCACGATTCAAATGATCCCGAAGTCGGTATTCAACAGCAAGCAGACGCCAAAGACATCAATTTGACCGCGTCCAGCGCGCCGCCGCACACGTCAGCGACGTGATTTGAACTTCGCGATTGCGCCGGACGCGCCAGCGCTTATGCCTAGCGTCCTGGCGCAATTTGCCAACTACCCTTTGACGCCACGTCGTCGCCTTTCAATCTTTCCAAGTTTCGCCTTTGTCTCAAGTTGCCAACACATCGAAATGTGTCCCGTAAGCACTTGTGTTAGCATGTCACGATCGGTTAGACAAGAACGGTTAGTGCTCTCATTGTCCTAAATGCAATATGCAAGTCAATTAGACCTAGAAGCACTTCGCCAATGGATTGGTCACGACATCCCCTCTTCATAGTCGGCCATCTATCCTATAATGTGATCACACGCTCTACCATGTCTTGATCACCGAAAGAAAAATCCTATGAAGTATACCTTTGCCTTGATCTCCCGGGTCCTTTCCAAAACGGCCGATGAGCTTGAAGATCCATCATGTCCACCAATGTCGCCCATGTTCATGATCATCATGCTCCGTGTCATCCATGTAATCCTATCTCTTAAGTCATACACTTAGAGCAAAGGATTAGCAAACAAGTGTGTCATCAATTTCCAAAACCGGACATGAGATTTCACGCGAGTCCAGGTTGCACAACTTCCTCTAAACCGTATAGACCTATCCATGATCAGATGCTACAGTTCCTCGAAGTTTGGTCATATGCAGAGAACTACTGAGAGGCCGGATAGAGTCTAGTCCAATAGACTAGAGGCAACAATCGAAGTCTAGTCACCTCGCGTAGCGCCACATGGCCTAGGGCTCTCAACTAAACCGAGAAACTAGAGTTCTGGTCACCTCGCATCGCCAGGATCGAGAACTTCTCCTATTTTATTTTTTCTAACACAACCTTCTCCTCCTTGGCAAATGTGCCAACATCATAGAGTGTAGTCACCAAGTGCAATTGTGTTACCATTTTTAAAAAAAATCAAAGGATTTTCACTCTTTTCACGCCACTCGATCCTAGCAACATCGCAATCTATATTGCTCAAGCGACACTAAATATGACAGATTTGCAAACAAGGTTGCCCCTCTTCCTAATACAGATCATCTATCCTAAACCTTGTCATGAACTTCTCTACACAATCTTTGACCAAAGAAATAAAATGCCCTACTAATATACATTTGCCTTTGTTGACGCCACACAAGCACCAACGATGATTAACAAATGATATGATCCACTTCATATCATCAAGTGACCTTATTGGTGTATTGATCTTGGCCTCACTTGTTATTCAATGTTGCCTCAACCCATCGGTGCCAAATCTTTTTTCAAGATTCCATGCCACGTCGCGATTTGTCACTTCAAATTGTCTAACTTGCCCTTCATGGTTGCAAACAGTTCATCAAGCCAATTCAAGACTTATCTTGATCTTCTCCACATAGTCAAATGATTATATTTCAAGTCTCATATACAATGTTCTCTTTTATTACATGTGTGAGCTTTGCAAGATGACCAAGACATTTCCACCTACATGGCATGTGTATTTCACACAAGTGTACCACTTGACAAATCTCATGCGTATCTCACATTAAACACATATTAATCCACATAGATTGTCACTCAATTACCAACCAAATAGGGACCATTAGTAGATAATAAGTTGACATGGCTAATACAAATAATTTAAGACTTTGCTATAGATCATGAGTTTAAGTACTAGTCAAAACATGAGGAAAAAGTTTGACGCACCCAATCATCATGAAGATCCGAATTAGACTTGGACAAACTTGAGAAATGCTATTGATATTAATAGTGGCTAGGCTTATACATGGGATTCTAGTATGCCAACAAATTATATATTCATCCACGCATCCTCGGTTGGAGCTTGCAGACTGTTGACACCTCTTAAGCTCTATTTTTATGTGTCAACTAAACATATAAATAAGGTTATAAAAAGAATAAATGCATAAAATAGGTATTATACTCGACAAAATTCCACGAGTTTTGGTGATTTATATCTTTTAGGGACTTGACAAATAAATGCCGGAAAACGTAGAGAAAATCCCCCAAATAATAAGAAGATTTACCACCCGATGAATTTCGATCCGAAAAGTGAACTAAAACATTCTAGAAGACACCAGAAGACACCAGGAAAGACCTAACAGGCTGGGCCCACCTTGGCCTGGCGGCCTCCAGCATGGAATAGGCCGACCGCCAGGTGGGACCCACCTGTCAGCCTCTCCTTTCTAGGTCGGTTTACCACCGATATTGAGGTTGTTTCTACGCCGTTGTTGAAGGTCGGTTTGATCCAAGGGTCAACATTCATCGGCAATGACTATATAAGGATGATCCTACCTCCGGCCATAGGCATGAAAATCATTATTCATCATACTCGGCTCTCCGATCATAGCTAGAGCCATACCTCTCTAAATAGAAGAGCTTAGATCAAGTTGAGAGAGATTAGTAGAAAGTTGAGAGATAGATCAAAGAATTTAATTAGAGTTCTAGATCCGTTCTTGAGAGATAGAAAGTAGAGTTGAGGAGAAGAAAGGAGAAGTACCGGACTATGGGGGTGACTCTTCTACGCTTGTACCTCTGGGATCAAAGGCTTCATTGCACTTGATCTTGAGACTTCTTTGGATCAACCTTATATTTGAGTAAGTTCACTTATTTATATTTCTTTCGGTTTATGACTCATTAGAGTACTTTGATTCTTGTCGCTCTTGAATTAAAGTTGTTACCCCTAGTGTAAACGTGGTGTTTAGTCTAGATAACTCATAAATACATCCTACTTGCCGGAGCGTGGTAGATCGTGGTAGTGACAGTACCACTGATTCATTTGGATTCCACTTCCCGTAGGGATAGGACATAGTTGTTGGGGGAATAGTAAGTTTCGCCCTTACTTTCCTTTGAGTACGTCCTCATTAAGGAATATCTTTAAGCCTTACAAGGATATAAACTAGACAACCATAGAATTCTTCTCACCTTTTATCTGAACTCCTGTTCCTTCCTATTATCTCAGGGATTAGTTTTGTCTCATTATTCTCACACCATTCTCCCTGTGGATTCGATATTTAAAACCCTCTCCCGGGTGAAGTGCTCATCGTTTCTGTTTGCTTGCAGACTCTACAGATCATAAATAATTTTGTAGGATAACTTTTACCAACACAGACTAAACTCAATCAAATGTGGAAGTCTTATACAAATTGTTTAGGGAGTAGGGTAGAATACCCCCATGCTATATGTGTTGGCATGGATATAGAGATCTCGAATCTCGATCAAGAAGTCGCTCACTCTATTGGGGGTGCGTGCTTGACTACTCGATAAGCTTAGTTTCCACATCTATCCGAACAAGTGCCAACTATTAATGAGATACGTCCCAATGACATACTACATATACTAGAATATATGATGCATATGGATATAAAGAGTTAGCTAAGATAGTTGAGTATCCTTTCCCTAAAGAATTTGGATTGTATGGCAACCATTGATGAAGCATCACACATATAATTGACTATCACGACGATAAATGTGTACCATTTTCTATAACTTTCAAAGGATTGGAAGTAATTATATGCTTACTATTGAATAAACATCAATGCATTACCTTTAATTTCTCATAAGTTTTGTAGTTTGATACTATACAAATAATTATATATGGCTATTGGATACGATGGGCATCCATTTCATATATTTTTTGAAATTAGATATTATGCCTTGATGATTGTATGCCGGTCGTAAAGTTACCCTTTGTAGTACTCTATAGCTACGATGTTGAATGAGTATCCCTATCCTTGAAAAAAATTAGATTAGATACCATATATATTATTGCATGCCACCAACTAGATGACACACCATAGAGTAGTATACACACGAGTATAAGCTCGGGCCTTCGGTCATAGAGTAAATAAATGGACTACGAATGTCTTGAGTTGGTAGGGTGCAAAAAGGCAGTCGACAAGTATTCTCCATCAACCCAAGGAAAAAGATTGGCACGGAGGCCGACGAATCAGATCGAATCATCGAGGTGCCATCGTTTTCAATCTCTCTCAAGCTTTGAGGATGTGCGAACGTTGATAGGAGGTCAGGACTCGATAAGGTTTGATTTCCTTATTTTTCTTTTACGTAATATGGTTTATGGGTTTGGCTAGGGTTCATTGTGGCCTACCCAAAGAATACCATTACATCTAGTATTTTTGAAGGTTGAAGTAAATGTTGATGTTAGATCTAGGATGTCAATGAGTTATTCCCCATTGTGGAATGCCTCCTCACACTTATCCATTTTAGACCTTGAGGGGGGAGGTTTTTAGATCGTTGTCTATCCTCACATGACGATTCCATGTTTATGGGTCCCTGTCCCTCATGAAGCCATGGTGGTAGCACTTTGGCCCTGAGTGGAGGCGACGCTTGAATGGTTAACGGTGGCGGCGTGAAGACCTATGGGTCCCGACTTAGCACTAGGTCAAGATATAATATGATGATTCTTTTAGGGTTGATGGAATAGATTGATGAAAGGATTTCTATAGCAAATGGATGGTTAGATGAATCAATGAGAAAATAGCTAAAATGGGCTCCATGGGGGATGGTATGGGGAATGCTTCCCGTTTAGTTTTCCATGGGGACAATTGTGGCCTATCCATTTTACCTATTGGGGCAATTCCCTTGTCATGGCACATTTTTTGGCCCAAAATAATCCTACCATTTTTTGGTCCAATTGATACCAAGTCAACTAGGTGTATGTGAGTCATAATAATTAATTTACACTCCTTCATTACAAATACAATTCCAGGTATACACAATAATTCCTAGACGTAAAAGGCTTAATCGTAAATGATCTTTCAATGTTTTAAAGGAAAAATGGGTAACACATATTTATGAACTAACTAAAGAAGGATCCAGAGGTATGAGTACAGGAATGCACCCATCCCCAGCATCTCAAGGATACATATGTTCACATTTAGATTTAGGTAGAGGTAATTGTGGCCAATCCATTTTCCCCAATGGAAGAATGCCCCACGAGATATTGGGGATCGAGGATCCATTGCCATCTCTAGCTATACCTAAGCATTCATTGGGTCCAACTCACAACACAATTACTATTGCTGCTCCGGGACGAAGCCATGCTCGCATCCAGCTCGGATTCCACCTGCCTATTCACGCTCCCTCCCTCCCCTCGCTCTCTGTCCCTCCTGTCTCTCCGTGTCCCCCCTCTATTACCTCCTTGTCATTGGAGAGGAGGCCGATGATGGTGGCTTCCCCGACGAGCCACATGACCCCCCATCTCTTGCCTCTTGCCCTCGCGACCTCCATGCCACTAAAGACAAGGACTATAGCGGCTTCCTTCCGACGAGTTTGGTGAGTGCTTCTTTGGATCTAAGCCCTCCTTTGGATATGAGCTCTTCACCAACACCACCTCCTCCTCCTCCTCCTCCTCCTCCTCCTCATGTAATCCTCTCGGATCTTGATATGAGGGATGCAAAACAACAGCTTAAGTTCGAGCGAGCTTTGTTGAAATATGCCCGTTTTGTGTTGTTGCAAAGAGGCGTCGTTTGTTGCTACATAAGCATTTTTTTTTCTTTTGTTACATTTGTTTTTTTCCTGATGTTGCTTTAGACTAATGTTCCCGTTGTTGATCTATGTTGTTGCAATAATATGTTGCAAAATGTTTATGCTCCTTAAGACTTATTGTTGTAGCGGTTTATTAGGTGTTGAAGGCATGCACTCGTGTAGAATAGAGGTTAGCAGGGCTCTTTGTAGGCATCGCGGGTTGTGGGTTCGTCGGGCTTTTTCATTTGACGAAGACGCATCAACGATAGTCTGTGCTGGTGTGTGATCGCAGGGGAGGAGGCAACCTCTCGCCTCCGCATGGGCCTCGGTCTTGGGCGGGGGTGAGATTTGTTTTTTTGTAGGTTTTGGGATGGATCGCTAGTTCTCGTGTCCGAAGCGCAAGTGCCGCCGCCACGTGGGGCTCGGGGCGGGCGAGGGAGAGATTTGCTTTTTTTTTTTGCAGGTTTAGGGATGGCTCACTGGTTCCGTGCGTAAGGCTCGGCTTCCGAACGCGTCTTGCGCGTCCGATGTCCGGCGCTTAGTGCCGCCGCCTCGTTGGTCTCGGGGCGGGTGGGGCGAGATTTGTTTGATTTTTTTGGCATGTTTTGGGATGGCTCGCTGGTTCCATGTGGAAGGCCCGGCTTCCGAACACGCCTCTCGGGCGTCCGATGTATGGGCGCTAGTGCTACCACCGCGTGGGGCTCGGAGGCGGGCGGGGACGAGATTTTTTTTGCGGTGTTTTGGGATGGCTCGCGGGTTCCGTGCAAAAAGCCCCGGTCGGTTTCGAACACGCCTTGCGCGTCCGATGTCCAGGACAATTGTGGCCCATCCATTTTTCCTATTGGGGGAATTCCCCGGTCATGGCACATTTTTGGCCCAAAATAATCCTACCTTTTTGAGGTCCAATTGATAGCAAGTCAACTAGGTGTATGTGTGTCATGATAATTATTTTACGCTCCTTCATTACAAATACAATTCTAGGTAGACACAATAATTCCTAGAAAGAAAGGCGAATTAGAAATTATCTTTCAATGTTTTTAAACGAAAAATGGGTAACACATTAATGAACTAACTAAACAAGAATCCAGAGGTATGATTACGGAATGTACCCATCCCCAGCATCTCTAGGATAGGTTTGTTCACATTTAGATTTAGGTAGAAGTAATTGTGGCCAATCCATTTTCCCCAACGGAGGAATGCCCCACGAGATATTGGGGATCCATTGTCATCTCTAGTTATACCTAAGCATTTTTCTTTGGGTCCAACTCTCACAACACAATTACTGCTCCGGGACGAAGCCATGCTCATATCCAGTTCGCATGCCACCCGTCTGTTCTCTCTCTCTCTCTCTCTCTCTCTCTATATCCCCGTCAACCCCTCTATTACCTCCTTGTCATTGGAGAGGCGGCCGATGATGGTGACTTCCCCGGCGAGCCACATGATCCTTCCCTCTCCTACCTCGTGCCCCCGTGACCTCCATGCCACTAAAGACTAGGGCTACGACGGTAGTTCCGGCGAGGTTGGTGAGTGCTTCTTTGGATCTAAGCCCTCCTTTTTTTGGATATGAGATCTTTCGCCCCCTCCTCGCCCCCTCCTCCCCGTAATATTCTCGTGAGGTTTGTTGAAATATGCTTGTTTTGTGTTGTTGCAGTAGCATCGTTTGTTGTTGCATAAGCATTTTTTTTTCTTTTGTTACATTCGCTTTTTTTTTATGTTGCTTTAGACTAATGTTACAGTTGTTGATCTATGTTGTTGCAATAATATGTTGCAAAATGTTTATGATCCTTCAGACCTATTGTTGTAAAGCAGTTTATTAGGGGTTGTTGCAATAATATGTTTATGGTTTTTTGCTACTATTTTTTGTTTGCAATAATATGTTTTCAATTGCATCAGCCTATTGTTGCATCTATCATCCTTGGTCCATGGTGATTTAGTTGGGGGAAATTTGAAGGCGTGCGACTTCGTGTAAAAACGAGAGGTTACGGGGGCTGTTTGTAGGCATCACAAGGTTGTGGGTTTGTCGGGCTTTTCGTTTGATGAAGACGCATCAATGACGATTCAGTCTTTGGTGTGCGATCGCGGGGGGAGGCGGCAACAGATGCCGCCGACTCCGCGTGGGGCTCGGGGCGAGCGGGGCGAGATTTGTTTTTTTTTCTTTTTCAAGTTTTGGCATGGCTCGCTAGTTCCGTGCGAAAGACCCGACTTCGAACAGCGTGTGCGTGTCCGATGTCCGGGCGCCCGATTAATGTCGTCGCCGCGTGGGGCTCGGGCGAGCGGGGGAGAGATTTGTTTTTTTTTCCTTTTACAAGTTTTGGGATGTCTCGGCGGCTCCGTCGCGGGCTCGGCTTCGAACGCATCTCGTGCGTCCGATGTCCGGCGCTAGTGCCGCCGCCACATTGGGCTCGGGGCAGGGGCGAGATTTGTTTTTTTTTTTTTGCGGGTTTTGGGATGGCTCGCTGGTTCCATGCGGAAGGCCCGTCTTCGAACACGTCTCGCTGCGCCCGATACGGGCGCTAATGCTGCCGTGCGTGGGGCTCGGGGGTGGGGGGGGGCGAGATTTTTTTTTCTTTTGCTGGTTTTGTGATGGCTCGTTGGTTTCGGAGAAAGGCCCGACCGGCTTCCAAACACGTCTTGCGGCGTCCGATGTCCGGGCGCTAGTATTCGTAATAGTATTCTCTTACGGATTTTAGTTATAAATTTTAAGAGCGTAAAATAAGAAAGTTTCTATTTTTCTAAGAAATATTAATCACGTTGAAACAAGATAGATGGCAAATTTATGAGCGTCAATAGCTCCGTTGTCAAAGAATCTTGATTCTTAAATAAGTTGATGGTAAGGAAAAAAGAGTAGTGGTAAAATTGAACAAGTAATTATGATCGGTTAAAAATAGGTTTCTCCGAATGGTCAAATATGCCCACACGAGGAGTGAGTGTCGCGTCCTGTACTTGCGTGGAAAAACTAGCCAAAGCCAGCGGTGGCATTCCTGGAGTATTCGTTAAAAGAGGGGGGACCAAAGGTTGGCGCTTGCCCCCATACAATCAACAAGACAACAAAAGAAAAGGGCCGGTGAGAGAAAAACACTCGAGCAGTGAGAGAGAGTCGAACAAAAATAAATATATAAATATATAAAGATATAAATAAATAAATACTATAGTTGGTGTAGGATAGGACAGGCCGCAGAAAAAACCACTCATTTTCCTTGCTCTCTCTCTATCCATTTTTTTTTCAAGCTCCAAAAGCAAATACTCCTACACACGCCCTCTCTCTCTCTATCTCTTGAGCAGCTGCTGCTGTTAATGGTACAGCCAGGCCTTTGGCTTGGTGGAGAACCAGATGCCTTTGATGTGTGAGTGGTTGGTGTTTCCTTCTCTCTCTCCTTTATTTTTTTTTTGGTTTCGGCAACAATTTCTTCTCCCTAGAGGGCGTTCGGTTGCCATGCAACTCGAAATAATTTGGGTTGGAGCTACTGTAGCACATTTCGTTTGTATTTGATAATTATTGTCCTAACATGCATTAACTAAGTTCAAAAGATTCGTCTCGTACTTTTTAACTAAACTGTGTAATTAATTTTGTTATTTATCTATGTTTAGTGATCCATTTATGCGTTAAAAATTCGATGTGACCGGAGTGCATCAGAAGACTTTTTGGGTTTTTTTTGCTTTGCATGAGAAGTGAACAGCCTCCTATCTCTTCTCTTCTCTCTCCTGTGGGAGTAGTAGAACGGAGGGAGGACTAGAGAGAGAAAGCGGTGGTGGGATACATAGCAAGCCAACAAAAAAAAATCGGCAGCCATTTCTTCCTTCCCTTTTGCCTTGCCTCCTCTCCTCCCACTCCTCTCCTCTCCTCTCCTTGCAGCCTGCGCAGAAGAAGCAGAAATCGAAGCCGGAGAGCTCCGAGGCCCTCCTCTCCGTCTGCTCGCTGCGTGGATCTGCCGGCTGCAGGATGCTCGCTCCCGCACGCGCGCCGCTCGGGGAGCGGCTGTGAAGAAGAAGGGAAAGGTGAGAGAGCTGCCGACCGGTGTTCTTCCGAGTTCTTGCGTGCGCGCGCGCGTGATTTCGTAGGCGGTTCTCGATTCGCTTCACTTGAATCAGCGCGATTTTTCCTCTCTCTTGTGCGTGCTCGTCGCTGGAACTGGAGGATTGGCGTCTGCGGACTGGATCTCTCTCGCTCTCTCTTCGGGTGGTGTTGGGGATTTCTCCTAGTACGTGCTTCTCTCGCTGCTTGTGAAGCGAGCGCTAGATCTCCGCTGCTTTTTCGTGTTGTTCTTCGCTGCCGGACAAGATTCTCGATCCCTGCATCTGCTTTCCAGATTTGGTACGGATTAGCGCCCCGTTCGATCTTCAACTCCTCCATCCCTGTGCGTGCTCCCTCCCCATGGCTCGCTGTTCGTCCTTATCCAGGCCAGCCACAGAAATCCCCGATTAGTCCAGTGATGAAGCAACAGAAAAAAAAAATCCTTCCTTTTTCTTGATTGATTTCTCGCCATATCTCCCAGTTAATAAGCTCCCTTTTCCTCTTTTCTTCTTTTGCTATTTATTTCCCCATCAAGAAAGCACTATCATACAAGCCACCCTCCAGTGCTTGGCAACTGTTCATGTCTCCTTCACTTCTGTTTCCCTTTCTGCGAATCCTTTGCAAGAGTTGCATGATCCGTGTAGCCTTCCCCTTAATCTGCGCCTGGACTAGCACGTCCACTTTCTTGCCCCGGGATGATATTTCATGTGCTCTGTGCTACTTCGGGAGCGGCTACCTCCGGGCTTCTCTTCTACTCTTGAGCATCCATATCTGTCTTGCTGCATCTATCAGCATAAAATCATGCTATTAGATTCCCAAAGAACAGCTGGCTTGGTTGTGTGGACATGAAATAATATGTGCCTCGGTTTCTTTTCTGCAGGTGCCTGATGAGATAGTGGGCGGCCAAGGAAGCACAGTTTCTTGCTCTCCACCTGTTCAACTTTACCAACTTGGTATGCTGGAGTGCAAGGATAAGAGCAGGCCCAATTGCTTCACAGCTCTTGGGTTCTTCGTGTCGACTGTAGCAGCAGCAGCAGATCTGGGGGGAGCAGCGAAGTCGTTCATCAGATGTTATCCAGTGAGCACCCTTCAGGCCCCTCATGTTCCTCAAAGTCTGCTGGCCCGGGTGTAAGCGCTGATCCGGCGACGTCCGCGGGCAAGGAGCCGGCGAGCCAGGATCCCAGAGATCTGGTCCAACCGTATCCCAAGTTCTCCATAAGGTGAGGAGAGACCTTTGATTCAGTACCTTGGCAGATCGATTATTTTCGGTGTACCTTTTGATGATGCTGGCTGGATCTCTGTCTTTCTGATGCGTCGATTAATTATTGGCTGCTGCTTTGAGGGGTCGGATTGGGTATGAATGGTTGCTTTCAGGGTTAATCCGTGTTATTGTCCGGGGGTGTTTAATTAGTTTAATTTTCCTGTTGATTAATATAAAAGTGGCCTTTTTTTCACCTCCAGAATCTGAAAATAAAAGGATGCTCCTCTGATGAATCTTTGTCCACTGCTTACAAATGTTTTTCTTTTCCATACGTGGTGATTCTGCTATAAACAGGCAGGCGACATATTTTTGGAGATTTCAGTTTTGATATGACAGCATGTTCAGTAGGTCCACGTTGATGTTGTTTTTCCTCTCTTCTTTTCAACATATTGTGCAGGGTTTGAATCTTATACAGTTCGGCAACACTATACATGAGTGTTCGTCATCTAGGCACGTATTACCATATGCTAATGGGTCCATGTTTCTGTCCCTATTTCAGAGATTATGTTTTTGCTTCAAGGAGCAAAGGCATCAAGAGAAGCTGGCCTTTCCATCCACACTCGCTGCAGCTGTGCCTGAACCACGGTGTGAAGGATCCATTGCCTCCATTTGAGCCTCCTGATTTGATCCGGTCGTCACAGCCACAACCATTAAATACTCCCACAGACGTTGAGCAATCTGCTGCGTGCTCAGAAGCCATCATTAGTGCTGGTCTGGTGAAGAATAGAGATGCTGGTTCGTCAAACGAGGATACAGGCGATATCAACTTCCAGTCATGCCAACCAGTAGATGAGTCACTTGCACCTTCCCCATACACATCACCGGAGGATGGGAAATCTGGTATCGACCAGGTGGGAAGTACAAATGAATCAGATCATTCTGATGAGGCTATACCTATAGATCTGCAAGATAATAGCTGTACAAAAGCAAGTCGGCGAACTGAGGTTGCTGTGCCCTTGCGGTTATTGAGAAATACTGACACAACGTGCGAGCCATTTGAAAAGAAGAACAAATTTGTAGTCAAATTAGGTGCCTCAACAGATATTCGGCGGGCAGAGGATATAGCATCAAACTCTAGCTCAGTTTCAGACCCAATGGCTTCAAAGACTTGCCCTGTTTGCAAAGTATTTGCTTTCACTTCAAACACCACACTGAATGCCCACATAGATCAGTGCCTTTCTGCTGAGTCTAATACTGAGCGTGTTGAAACAGTCCTTGTGAAATCTAAAGTGAAGCCAAGGAAGAAGCGATTGATGGTGGATATATACAAGACCGCTCTTTCATACACCCTTGAGGATCTTGATCGGAGGAATGGCACTAATTGGGCAGTTGAGTTGGCTATGTCTCCAGTGAGCAAAGAGGTTTGCACTGAGAACCGAAGCCCAGAAGTGCTATCGTTTGACAGGCGAGATGATGAGAGAGAGAAGGAGATGTTTATGTTGATTCTAACGGCATAAAAATTAGAATTTTGTCCAAATGTAATGATGTACCTTTGGTGAGGGATGACCTTGGTTCACGGAAAGTTGCGAAGCATGGAACTGGAAAAGGTATGCTGATGAGCAAAAAGATTCTGAAGGCAAAACTTTTGAAGAATAAGAAGCTCAAGATGCATGGAAAGAAGAATAATAAAACAAGCCATTTGAACTCCCAGGTAGTGTCTTTAACTCACTCTACGTATTGTTTTTCACTGTGACTCCAGTACTGTGTTTATTGATTGGCTTAATGTGATCGTGGACCATTATTCCATGGAGTGTGTACCCATTATTTATCAGGCCTCTTAGCTTGCACTTTATAATGTCTGGACTGATGAGGCTTTTGTTTCATGAATGAATGCGCTATGTACTACAGATCATTTTAACTCCTTTTTTGATCAAAGTTTGTAAGAACAGATGTTAAGCTTGGATTATGTTAGCTTTATAACGTGTTTCTCTGTGAAAGTATGATTGTAGACCATAATCAGATGTTAGCTTTCAATTATGTTAGGCTTGGACTGTGTTAGCTTTCACAGTCATGGGTTAGTTTACGCTTGATTTTCTTCTCCAGGCCAATGTTCTTAAATGGAGAAGCAAGGGTAAAGCAACTTGTTTGTCTTAATCATAGAGCTCATTGCTTAATTACTGCTAAGTTTTTTGTTTCGTGGAAGATATCTGTGATTATGAAATTTTACTGGAAAAACACTTTTAAGTGCTGGAGGGAACAGCCTTTAAAGTTCAAATTTTGTGAACCTGTGTTGGTTCTCCATGTTTACACTTGATATTAGTTTTACAGATGCCATGTTTTTGGTTTATGTCAAGATTATCTCTTATCTTATTAGGTATAAAACAGTTCTCAATTGCATATGATAACAGCTTGTTCTGCGGTTGACCTTAAAAAATGTCTTCCCCCTTTTTGCACCTTTGACTTATTGCTATGAGATCCGCACAGGTTCGAGCATACCCACATGAAGATGCTAATGAGGAGACCTCCGAGGAGGAGGAGCATGCGTGGAATCCTTCTGAAAGCACCAGCAATTCTGGTTCCAGGAGTATGCAGCAGTGGGTGTGCTCCAGACGCTCAGATATCAACAAGAGTTTAAGCAGAAAACATAGTCAGAAGATATTTGATAAAGTGACACCTGGAGCACAGAAATCGGATAGGAGCAGCATGCTTGGCTTTAATGATTCTCAAGTTCCAGAAAGTCCTGCTGGGGTGTTTTCTTCTGAGTCACCAGAATACATGGCCACAACTTCGGAAGCCATTAGTGCTGAGCAGAGTAATGGTCCCTCAAAAGTTCTTAGATCAATTCCTACATGGTCTTCTAAAAATCATCTGCAAAGCACTGTCCTGCCAAAAATACCTAGATCAGCTGCTGCTCTTGCAAAGAGAAAAATTAAGGAGATTGGGAGGAGAGAAGCTACCAAATTAGATAATTACGATATAGTGAGGAATCCCTCATCAGTGAAAAGATCTGAAGCTAGGATTCTTTCCTTCTCCGCTGCAGGGCCAAGCAATGGACCAAACAGGTTAGAATCTACATCAAAGAAGATCCGGAAGCACCGATCTCCATTGAGGACTGGCAAGCGTGCATTTTCACCTTCGGGTACTAGATTAGTTCATGGTTCTGGGGAAGAGCATGAACCTGATACCAGACATGTAAGTAAAAAATTCAGGGTTACTAGTAATGAGAGGCCCAAGAAGGTTTTGAAGCATACTGAAGAGGATACTGCAGATAATGACTTCTCTTTTGCAAGTGACATGCCAGAATCGGGAGAACAGAATGATCAATATGATGTTGCACAAGAAACAGAGGGTACACAGATGGATTGTGAAGGTGAAGATGCTGAAACTGATGTGCCATATGATTCAGTATCCAATAGTGATCCTGCTGACTGTTGCAACAAAATAAGTGACGTTTCTCTGAGTCCTGAAAAAATAACAGAACAGCAGATGATGGTGTTTTTGGTTGAAGGCTATAATGTAGCCGTGGAAGATCCAAACTCCAGTGAGCGATTAGCACATGGCCATGAATCCAACAGTGCTGCCAATAATGAAATGGATGAATGGCAGATGGATCCAACTTCAACAAAGGAATCTAGTCCCTGCTTAACTAGTAACAGAGACATGGGCCCTGGAGGTCCTCAGGATAACTCATCAATAACATCAAATGGAGAAAACTCTAATCAAGAGCATGGTCTGTCACTCGGACGGGACTCACTAGATTCTCCTATTTCGACTGCCTCAACTATGTCCCTCCAGCTGCTTTGAAGGATTCAAGGACTAACGAGGAAGAACCTGCCCCATCTACTGGTAGAACTGTTGAAGGGCAAATCACTGGGTGCTTGAATCAAGAAACCAGGTCAATACCTGTGGCCAGAGAAAGTGAACAACTGCCCAATGAGAAGCCTTTTCGTTGCTCTTGCCAGGAGAACACTTCCAGAGAGTCTCATCAAAGTACTGTTGCCAGACCAATGCTGAATTTTGGTGGAAAGCAGGTTCGCAATTGCACATTGGTTCAAGGGCATCATCTTCTTTCAGCACGTACCAAAGAACCAGCACAAAGCCCAACCCTTGCTTAGATTCACATGATCATCTTTTAGCGGCTAAGGTTTCAGCGGAATCTGCTATCAGCCTCCCTTCATATGCAACAGATTGTATAAGCCCCTCATTACAAACTCAGCTTCCTTCACCATCAAATCCTATCTTGAGGCTGATGGGTAAGAATTTGATGGTGATGAACAACGAAGAGAGTCTGCATCCTCAAGCACCAAGTTCAGACTACATCTTGAGAGGGAATTATGCGGCACCTGTTGGTTTTATGCCTCCAAACTACCAACATCTGAGTAATTCTGCATTTATCAATATGCCACCAACCACAGCCAGTCACCAAATTCCTCTGCCAAGTGTTCAAGCTAGCAGCTTTGTTGCTCCTCCATTGCATGGTGGTTCTGTGATGCAATCTGACCATCATTCCCAGCAGAAGTCATACAGAAACATTATGCCTGTCATGCATCATCCAACCTACATGATGAAAGAAGTGATTGTGATCAATGATTCTCCTGAACGCAGAAGTGAGCCACAAGCTAGCATGCTTTTCCCCCTGCTCCACCAACACTCTCGGTACCAAACAATATGCCACCCCGTCCATTTTATTTTCCACCGCAAAGCCCAGTTTTGCCAAGGGAGAGGGCTGTTGGATCCATGCCTGTATATGCAAACGTTGGCTCAATGGTTGGTGTCAATTCATCAAGTCAAGGAAGCCAGACGGAAGTATCCAATCCTTACATTCAAAATCCGTTCTTCGTCCAGTCTCAAACTGGTTACATAAACCCGCCAGTGTACTATCCCCAGAATTTGCGGCGATAATTTCTCAGTAACTCAAATGACCAGGAGAACTCCATTTAACTTGCCGGTCATCACTGTCAAAGTGGGGAAATGAGAGTTTCGTGATGGGTCTAAAATGCTGAGATTAGTGAACCTGCATGAGATGCCTGACTTTCATGAGGATTTTCACATAGGTTGCTTTAGATTTTTTCCCTGTTAAAGGTACAACATGTTTGCCGTCAAAAGTATTTTAATTACTTTCTGCAAAGTTGCAGTAAATTATAGCATGCAATTCCCAACAGTTCTGCAAAGGAATATATCTCAGTATTTATGGAAAAAGCTAGCACCTTACATTCCCAGTTGCATGTTTAACAGTCTGGTGTTTGTTGTTTTCCACTCTGTTCAGCGAATGGTTGCTAGCTCATCAGTGTAAAGTCATGATAGTTAGTGCAAGCCAAAGTAAAATAGTAATACTGCGCTGCATCGTTCAAAAAATACGGACAGGAGTGTTTTGTAAAACTACATAAACATGGTACAAAAGATTTTTCTGTTGAACCGTATGAATCAGACCGAATGATATCAAGGCGATTTGGAGCTTTGCATATCCTTCATGAGTCCAAAGGTCAAGGCGAAAATATCATTTGCTGGTTACTCTTGGTAGATGTTCCTGTATAAACTTCAGAGTATGATGTATTGTTGGTCGTTAATGGTGTCCAGAATCTGTATACTTTGCGATGATTTATTAAGGGGAGACCACATGTGATACTAGATAATATTAGCCCAAGCGAGTGGTTATATAAATCTCTACTCTGAAATGGAGCTTCCTATTGCCTAGTGCTATGCTGAGTCTGAAGGGTCTGTCATGTTTGAACCTGAACAAATCTGCATCCCAGATTCCCAGTGGCTTTTGGCTTTGTTGAAGTCAAGACTGGGTGTCTTGTTTCCAGCCACAGCTTGGCACATCTAAGATTGACCAATTTGAGCAGATGTTTGGTTGCCAGCACAAAGCGTAGCAAGACTTGCTTCTTTCAAATCATGTCTTACGTACTTGTTAATCACTCAAAACAGTATGTCAATATTTTTTTAGGCTTAGTAAAATATGGTAAATATTCTGACCACTTATCTTTAGACAAACGTGTCAAATGGTGGTAATTTGTGGATGTGAACCAAACAATGACTCAAATCTTCTTGTCACTATAATAATTTCAAATGGCCACACGTATCTCTTGGCAGTGGGACTTATTAGCATCTACTCCCTCCATCCCTAATGAAATGTTTGTCGTCTTCGCTTCTCGAGAAAACAACTTTAACTAATATATTAAAAATATTAATATTTATATACATAATTAATACTATTTTATAGATATTTAAATTTAGTTTTTAATATTTATTTAGAGATAAAAATGTTACATGTATTTTCTATAAATTGAATCAAAGTTACTGGCATGCAAACGTGACGACAAACATTTAGGATCGCGTGGCCCCCTTTACCATTATCATCTCTTGCTAGTAATATTAAAATAAGTATACAAAATATATATTTATAATATAATTAGTTTATTTGCATATATAAGCGCTAATGTTATTTTACTATAAATTTGAGCAGTTTGAGTAACAAAACTATGCATTTTGTTGTGTGGTGGTGCCGGATGGAGTAGTACTAGTATCCTATGCCTCCGGTACATTCTTTGAGATGTTGCCGACATGCTCCGGACCTCGGACTAGCCGAAACAAACGGGTGAAGAAATGTATGCACTGCAGTATAGTACTCCAGTCGATGGAGCAGCCAGCCAGCCAGCAAACTTGAGTGGTGGCCAGGCAGCACCCAGCGACGGCCGGGCGCTTTGGCTTTTGCTGCGCTGCGGCGTGGGGAACGACAGTCTAGCCGGTGCCGGTGGCGTCGCCGCGCGCAGCCTTTTCACTCTCCGTCTGTGGACACATGACACAACCATCCATCCATTCATCCCCTGATCGGCGGCGTCGGCGTCGGCCATCGGCTGATGTGATCCCCTCCATCCCTCTCCTCCCTCCGGGGTCGGGCCTGCAGCGGCCGGCATCGGCATCGGCATCCGATCGACCCGGCACCCGCAGGCAGGAGTAGAGCGGCTAGCATCACTAGCAAATCATCGCCTAGCTAGCTAGTAGTCGTACCACCAGTACGGCGCCCATGTCCCATGACAATGACATGAATGGCCTTTGTCGGCAGCGCACAACGGATCGGTGATCGGTCGGCTGGGCCGGAAGATCTGGCCGGCCGGCGAAGGCGAGGCCGCTGCGTGTGCGTGTGGCTGATGGCCGGCCGGTGGGTGCCTCCTCGCTCGCCGAGACGCCGTTTGAGACAGCCTAACAGGTGAGGTGAGCAACACACTCACACACACGGGCAGCCAGCGGTCCTTAGGTGCGTGCGTACCGACAGCCGCGCCATAATGAGCCTGCCTCGTAGCGTTGCACGCCGGCCGTACGTCGTGCTCGACTCGGACCACTCCATCTTGTTCTAATCCCTCTATCGCTCTCTGCTGTATGAACGGTGAACGGGAGAGGCTGGCTGGCTTTTTGGTTCTGGCTTTTTGGGGCCCTGGCCTGGCCTGGGCCTGGATGGCGTTGTCATTGGCATGGGTGTCCACCACCGGCACCATCCATCCGGACACCAGACAGACAGCGAGAGCCGGCGGGGAAAAGGGGGACGAACGAGAGCGACGGCCGCGGACCGCCCAGCAGTGCCCGTGGGGGCCGGCAGCGATGCCAACCAACGCGAGCTGAGCTGAGGAGAAAAGAAAAAGGGGGCCGTGTGAGTTGTGACCCGTGTCCCTCTCGCCGTCTCGCGTCGTGCCCAAATAATGCCGAGCTCTGCTCCGGGACGCATCGCCTCGCCGTTGCTCTGCTTTTTTTTTTTCTCTGGCTGGCGACACCAGGACGCATCGCCTCGCCGCTGCTCCGGACCGCCCAGCAGTATGAAGCAGCAGTAGCTCGTGGATGTGCGCACTGTGATCAGCTTTTGGCTCCTTGTAGGAGCTGGAGTTGTAGTTGTAGCGCGGCAAGGCAACAGACGAGACGCTGACTTGATTTGCATCGGCATGAGTTGACTGCAGTCCTGGGCATCGTGGCAACTGCCTCTTCCTTGATGGCATCACAGTGTCCGCCAACGGAAGTGGTTGTCTTTGCCTCAGATCAGATCAGATGGCATGTCCGCCATGCCATTGGTAGTAGTATTGGCAGCTCGGCCGAGACTTTTGATCTGCAAAGCACTGGTCATAGTAATACGTGCCACTCTCCGCTCTCTCTTTGTTTTCCCCTCCTTTTCATGGAGGACAAAACATGTGTACACTGGTGCCTGGGATGGAATACACGCGTAAAACGACGAGTTGCTTCGACTTTCGTGGGTCGTTGCGGCACACAAGCCCCACAGATTGGGAATCTTCCTAAACGCATATATGCTGGGAATCTTCCTAAACGCATATATGCACTACTACGCCAGTCATCAGTCCTATATTTTTTAAAAAAATGGTAGTCATTTGTGAAGAAAACAGACACGAAAAGGAAAGAAAAAGAAAGGAAAGCAAAGGACTTCAGTTGTTGTTTTTAATTACGATTACAACGTAGACACTAAACACCCACGCACACTAACCCCTATTAACACACGCACGTAAACTCTACATACATGACCGCGCTTCTTTCGTCGACGGGGACGCCGCCTACCACTTAATGCATAAGCGTTGAAAAATCACGAAATAAATTTAGGATAAAATGTAGGTATCCGGGATTTAAATTACGTGTGTGAGCCCCCAACCAATGGCCTTTGTCATTAATATGACCCGGTGGAAAAAGGCATCCCGGTATTGAAAAAACTACAATAACTAATACAAATCTTGAAACAAGTACTCCCTCCATCTCAAATTATAAGCCATTTCAAAAATCTTGGAGAGTCAAAGCTTCTCAAGTTCAAAAAATTTATATGACAGACTAATAACATTCATGATGTCAATTGCCAACTAAGTATCATTAGGTTTTTCATTAATTATATTTTCATAATACACCTATTTGGTATGACAAATATTTGTAGTTTGTTCCATAATTTTGGTCAAACTTAGTTGTTTTGACTCTCTAGTGTTCTTGGAATGACTCACAATTTAGAACCGGGATGATCATTTGTGGGCATGGCACGTAATAACCTAGTAAGTACATAGCATGACAAGTTGACACGGTAACACGTATAACATATATGACACATCACAAATATATTAGTATCGTTTAACAGATGGCACGAGGCATACCCAAAAGTTCCAAACAAAAATAACAAACCCAAACATAATAACAATGTCCTCTTGTTTTTGAACCTAAACGGTGGAAATATATGGGCGTGTCCTGCGTAAAAACGGGTCCCATAAAATGGACAGAATCCTCCCACCTAAAAACAGGGTCCCTTAAAATGTCCCACGCTTGTGATAATTTGTGTTTGTATTCGTAAAGGCAGAGGTGAATAATTCAGATACACATTACAATTATACAGAGCCCTATTTTTCGTAATGCTTGGAGTAACGTTTTGACAAGACAAAATAGCAATGCAAATATTTGCCATTGATAACTAGGATCCCTCAATTTGGTAAAAAAATGATTAGAGTCTATCTAATTGATAGCAAGATGTCTATTTTTTCACGAGAATTTCAATGCTTTATGGAATTTTCTATTGTGTCTTGTATGAATCGACGTGATAGCTCTAAATAAGTTTCCAACCTGTAATAGTAGGATTCAAATGGTTGTGTTTTCCAACCTGTGAGAGCTCTAAATAAGATTCCTCTTAGCAAGGCCCAATAGAACTCGACGAAAGCGGGCCGCGAGCCCGAAAACCAGCGGCCTTCTTTTTTTTCGGCGAGCCGAGCCCATGTAACGCGCCGTTCCGTGGAACCGCGGACAAGGAAAGAAATCCGCGACGGAATCCCATCGTCATCGCGTTCGTTAACTGCCAACTAATCGTCCTTCTTCTTCCTTGACGGACATCCTTTCCTTGCTCGGCTTGGTTTCGTGCTTCCCTCAACCTTCCCTCCCCTCTCCTCTTCCGTGGCGCGCAGTTTGTCCGCTGCTTCACGGAAATTCCTACGGGAACTGTATATATCCGCCGCGTAGGCGAGGCGGCCCCGCCCCCCGGCAGTTGTTGTTGTTGTTGTTGCAGCCTCCTCCCGCCGTCCCAATCCCAGGAACTTTCGTCGCGGCAGGTGCGTGATTTCTCCACCCGCTCTAGGTTGGTCCGATGTATGTATTATTTCGGAATTTCCCGTGAAATTTCTGGTTTGTTGTGACCGAGGGCGACGTCTTGTAGTGTAGTTTCTTGGAATTCTGTTGGGCCGGCTGCTTAGGAGGATTGGGTTGGTTGGAGTGTGAATCAAGGATGGGGAACTATAAAATTGCATGCGTTTGGGGAGGATGAAGCATATATAGACTTCGAACCCTGGGAGCCTGGTTTCAGGAGCCCAGCCGCCTTCACAATCGGTTTGTCTTTCAGCCCATAGGGTTTAGATAGACCACAAAATGGGTGAAATTAGTATGCCTGAGTTGGTGTTTGCAACTAGGGCAGAAAATTTAGGCCAGTATCTTCCAGAGCCGCCTCATGTGTCTGATCTAAATTGGGGTAAGGTACCTCAATTTGGAGGCGCAAATAAGTTAGCCGATTTGCGGCTCAAGGACATTACAATAACCAGCTTTGATCTCGGCATTAGGGCAGAGAATCCTATTCGATCCCCTCCAAAGTTGCCTTTCGATGAGAAGGCAGTGGTGGTGCCCAAGTTAGCTCTCCCCTGGATAGGACCACTTGATAAGTTATCTGTAGAGACGTCACCAAGGAAGCGGTGCAGATTAAGGAGGTGGAGGAGAGTAAGGAGGCAATCGCCTGACAACCCGCTGCAGCTCAACATCAGTTTTTTGGTGCTAGCGACGGGCTATTCGCTAGGCGTAATAGGGCTAAAGACAGTTGGAGACTGTAATAGGAAAAGGGTTTGGGTGAAGAATTTTGGTTTTGCAGGAAAAGGGCGAAAGGCACGCCGAAGGGCTGTTAGGGACATGAGACGTGCTTCCTTTGCTGAATCTTACTTGATAGCATCTTTCAGTAACCACCGGCATAGAACAATGTCGATGAACTATGATAGAAGTGAGGACCGGCAAAGTGAGGAGGTTCAGTCAGCGTACAAAAGGGACAGTGACATTGGTGAGGAAATGATAATAAGTAGCGAAGAGCAAAATGATGAAAATGAATGGAGCTGGGTGAACCAAGATAGAAACGGCGATCCTCTTGCTGAATCAGTTTCGTCACTTCATACGACACAGCAAGTCCTTGAAAATGGTAAAAATCTTATTCATGTTTATCGTGCACTTTTTTTATTTGCTCGTGTGCCTTCTAACACTATGTAATTTTCAGCCACCATAGAAATGTGTCATGGCTTGTTTAATAGTTTTTCCTTAGGAACAGAGTACATGTACCGTATTTTTTACAGTACTTTTGGAAGTTTGAAATTTCATGAGTTCCAGCTTTGCTGGCTGAAGTAAATTTTCCACACAACATCCTTCTTTTAAATCTGTTGCTTTATTCAAACATGCCCGTGCTGACTTTGATCATGCACCATTTGTTTATTATTTTATTTACTAAATAGGTTGTTTTCTTCAGTTATATGTGGTGATAGTTGTCTCACATAATGTACGAGTAATTGTGATTTGTTCAGTGCTGCATTATGCAGCACTTATCAAAATACACCTGCTTTCCATTTACTATTTTTCTTTCAATCCATAGACCCAAACAGTGATAATTTCAGATAGTATGAAGTATGCTTTCCATCAGTAACAAAATTTGCTCACATCTGGAGTATCTGAACACTTTTGGCTAGCTCTAGTACTAACGGATCGCCTAACTCTAGTGGTTCTTGGTTATAACTAAGCTGTCCCATCCCAGTTCTTACTGAATTATTCTGTCCATCAATACCACTTGATTACCATTAATATTTTATTTATTTATCTAATCTTTGGTCTCAAGTTTATGTTTGTACTAACCACCTCTATTTTTTGTGTGTGCTGCTTAGAGTTACAAAAATTATCAGAACTTGGCAAAGAACTTGAGGCGGATGAATCCACTTCTGGTAACAAAGACCAAGATGTGATCGTTTTGCCGTATTCAGAGGTCGATATGTTGGAACTTAATGAGAAGATGGAACATCTTGAACAGAAAGTGAAAGAAGCATCAAACACCATCAGAGAGAAAGACTTGAGGCTTTCCAAGCTTCAAGTACTCATTGGTACTGCAGATAGAGCAACACTGGAGGAGGAGGCAGCAGCTAGCATCGACCAGTTGGAGACAGAGCTCGAGCACCATCTCCAGGAGAAGCTAGAAGCCGAGATCCAGTGTCTGGTGATGCTGAAAGCGAGGCAGAATTGGGAGGTCCGGGCAGAGGACCGGAGGGCCTTGCAGGAACACAGGGCGCTGTCTACCGGGGACAAGACCCGAATGTTGCTCAAGCTACGAGAGACGGAGAGCAAGATCGTGATGCTGAAAGAGCAGGTGGACAAGCTGGAGGTCCGGGAGAAGGAGCTCTACCGGACGACTGAGGTCCTGAAGATGCAGAGCAGGACCTTCAAAGTGTCCCTCTTTGGCCTCGTCCAGCTGGTAATGATGTGCCTGTCCCTGAAGATGTTCTTCGCGAGGGTCTCGGCCCCATTTGACGAGATTGTGCCGACATGATGCTGTTAGGTCTCGTTTGGGTGCAACCGTGTCCATCTTCGTCCACGTGGATTCTGGTGGATACTAGGATAACCAAACAAGCCCTGGTGTTCCTCTTTAGTCTGTAACTTGGCTCGCTTTGTTTTTGCGATGCCTTAACGTGTGTCTTACTTTAGCTGTAGGACTGTAGCCAGTTGGTAGTTTAGTTTGGTAATCGTAAGTGCAGTGCAGATTGTGATGATGTAAGTGAGAAACTACGCGTGTTCTGTAAAAAAAATAATGTAGGCCTGTGCATAAATTGGGTTCCATTGATAAATTGGATGACTGATGGTTTGCAGCTAGGGGTGCAAATTGGTGACAATTAGATGCATCTTCAATCCTCTTTAGTTCAAGTATTTGTTTATTTTTCCAACTTTTAAATAAGCAGTATAAATGTTTGAATTAAAGAGGCCTGGAGATGCACAAGGTTACCCTTTGCACCCTTATTTTCAGCTACTGAAACATTTCAGCTTCGGTTTCCTGTTGGCTCCGCTTGTTCATGAGGGAAGCACGTTGTCGATGTCCGAGAGCCCCATGGATACGCGCCGGCGCGCGCACGTGATCTTCCCCTGTGGGCTGTGAGCCTATGACTGAGGAGCGCGTGCTGAAGTGGCGGCGCCCCGTGCCATCTTGCATTCTCATATGAGACAGGGAAAGGGCGCCCATCAGGCCCATAGGTGCGCAGGCTCGCCCAACGGAGGAACACGGATAGGCCCATGGTAGAAAATCCGTGTTCTCATTTTTTTTTTCGAACCACTCCTGTTTTTTGTCAATTTGTCATTCCCTCTTTCACTTGTCCCTGATTAAAATTATCTTAAGTTAAATAATAATTTGAAATTTTACTGATTTTCTAGAAAAAAAAATATTAGGATTTATGGTATAAAATTAGTATCTTCATATTTACCATAGAATATGGTTACATAAGATGTTCATCTTTTTCATATATGCTATATTATCTACTCCTATACAATTAGTTAAACTTAAAAAGTTTGAATACATAGATTTAAGAATTGATTTATTTGTTAATGGAGGATGGGTCTGTTTGGTTACTAGGGACTAGAGAGTAAGTTTTAGTCCTTATTAGTCCCTAATTAAATTACTAAAAAAGAGGACTAATGGTCTAAACTTTAGTCATATTTAGTCCTAGTCCATTAGTCTCTTAGGAGGTGCTAATTTTTTGCGATAAGGAAAAATTCATTGATACTAAAGCAAGTTACATCCTCTCATTACAAAAGTAAACCAAACTACTCCACCTCCATTAATGGGAGACAAGAAACCTTGAAAAAAACCATAAATTCCACCATCTAGATCATCATCCCAAACAGTGCTAATTGAGAGTACTAGTCTAAATTTTTAGCTCATTTAGTCCCTATATAGTCTTTGTGCAGCAAATTAGTATCTTGAACCAAAAAAACTTTAGCCCTATTTAGTCCATATAGTCTCTAGTCCTTAGTCCTTCAACCAAACATGCCCAAAGTACAGGGAAATCAGCTATTTTGTGGATAAATTTGTTATAGGACATCATTTAAAATGTTGTTGATGGACACTATTTAATATTATCTTTGTTAAAGGACATGTTTTTATTTGTAGCAGTTAGCTCTTGGACAAATATTTTTTTAGCAGTTGATGCTAAGAAGCAAAAAATGGTTATTATGCTCATTACTATTGTACCGTACCCTTGATAGTTATGAAATCAGATGAAAGACGCAATTTATATCAAACTTGTCGAGCTCAATCCTTTATACTCGAATTTTTTTATCTAAAATGATTTAGAGTGCCGAAAATTCTCATTAAACTAATACATTTTAAACTAAAAAATTTAGAAGTTCCTCGGATATATATTGACATGGTTTATAGATAACCGGCTATGGCGTGCACCCTAAATAAAGCGTTCACAGAGACCATGGAACCTGCAGGACCATTCATTCTTATAGCCGGTATACATGAACATGAGAATTCAGAACATTTTACATCTACAAGATCAGACACGACTATGTGTTCCGAAGCAATGATCTCAACAGATAGAACTGGCAATGGAACAGGGATCTCCTAACTCTCGCACAGTACAAATAAACTAGGACAAAATGATCTGACACCTCCTGTAATTCCTCCTCAAAATTGATAATGCTTACTACTTCGACAGCACGGGTCTAAAGCAGGCATATGCTGATGGGTGAATGGGTGACGACGATGGCTAGGGCTGACTGTGGTTCTCCCCTTGCCCCTCCATGGGCATCTCATTCAGGTCGAAGTCCCCGCGGCGCAGGCACAGTCGCAGGCGCCGGCGCCGGCAGCGCCACTTTGGTCGCCTGTTGCTTCTCCGGGAACCAGTGCTTCCGCTTGTGGCCGCCGAGCGCCTGGCCGGAGCGGAAGATCAGGTGGCACTCGTCGCACACGTGCGGCGCCGGGGACTGCGGCGTTGGCGTCTGTGCCTGGGGCTTCGGCACCGGCGTCGGCGTCAGCGTCGGGGCCTGTGCCTGCGACTTCGGTTTCGGCACCGGCGTTGGTGTCGGCTTCGGCGCCTGTGCCTGCGACTTCGGTTTCGGCACCGGCGTTGGTGTCGGCTTCACCACCGGCGCGGGCTCCTGCGACGGTGGCGGCTGGGCCTCCTGGTGCTCCTGCAACGCGCCCGCTCCCGCGCCAGCGCTGGCGGAGATGGTGACGTTGCCGTTGCCGTTGCCGGCGCTCGGCTGGTCGCGGTGCGCCAGGATGTTTTGCGTGGCCTGGGCCGTGGCGAGGTCGTCGTGCCGCGCGCTGGTGGTCTTGGCACCCTTGCCGTGGTAGGACACGTGGCCGCCTGGGGGCTTGGTGGGTGGGGAACGACTTGCCGCAGGTCGGGCACGTGTGCTTCTTGTCCGACGCTGGCGACGGTATGCGCCTCGCCGGCGGCGTGCGGACGACGACAGCACCTTCCGGAGATGGCGACGTCGATGCTGCCGCCTGCTCGGGACTCGTGACGCGGCGCTGCTTCTTGGCCTTGTTCGCCGGGACCACGATCAGGACAGCTTCTGTGGTAATCACCAGGTCCGTGACCTGCTTGACCGCCGGCGTCTGCGACTCCGCGCTGAGCTCCATGGCATTCTGCGGTTGGACGATCTGCTGCTCGACCTCCGGATCCGGCTGGTGCCCTGCGGGATGGTCCAGAAGCATGGGCTCCTCAGGAGCACGCACCGGTTCCACGGACTCCTGCTGCTGCGCTTCTGACGACGTTCGGCTGGATGAGGCCAGCTCCAGGAGGATCATCGCGGCCTCCTCCTCCTCGCTGCAGCAGCTGCTCGCCTGCATCGGCACCACAGGTGTGCGCTCGCGCTTCGCCGAGGCTGGCCACAGCTTGGTCGAGAGCTCGGTCTCCTCCCACGTCTTCACCGCAGCAGCGGCCGCCATGTCGTCGTTGATAGCAGGGACGCGAGCAGTCTCCTTCCGCGGCACCTTCTTGGTCGGCTTCTTGTCTCCAGCCACGGCAGCAACGGCGGCGGCGGCGGCGGCGGCGCTGGCCGTCGTCGGACGGGTGGCCCCTTGTAGCCCCGCTCCGGGTGTTTCCTCAGGTGCCCGAACATGGCCTTCTCCGACGCGAACCACTTTGGGCACTCGGGGCATTTGGTAGCCGTAGCCTCGGCGTTGCCGATTGTCCCCATCGTCGTCGTCGGAGCAAGGCCACTGCCTTGCCGCGCCGCCGTCTCGTCAGCAGCCGCCGTGCCTTGGACTGTTTGAATCTTCAGCGGCGGCAGAGACCTTCTGGGTGCACACCTCAGGCTCGCCGTCTTCTGCGGCATGAACAACTGGAGCCACGGCCGGCGCCGCCGCCTCAGCAGCCTGGAGCTGGAACTGGTAAGCTCGTGAGTTCATGGTGATACCGATCGATCGTTGCTGATCAGAGCGAGGAGTTATGGTGCTGCTGCTGTGGAGTGCAGGATGGGCAGGTGTGGCGGCTGTATCTGTTTCGATCGAAGCGCCGCCGATCAGACCTTGCCTTTCCTTCTGCCAAAAGCTAGTAACCGAAACGGACTCTGGAGCTCAAGGGTCCCCGGCCAGCCCTATGCATATCTGATCTGAGAGAAGTCTCCTTTGTCACCTGGAGAAGAAGATAAAGTGAACAAAATACGTGAGCCTGTCTGAGATAAATAGAATGGAGTAAAAGATCGACTAGCATGGCAGAAAGGTTCAGTCAATTCTTGGATTGGTAAAATTAAAAAGCTAAGCATAAAATAATAGGCAAGGTGTAACAAGAAAGTGTGTACTAATACAAGAGCAACATTAATCTTTCCTACTACAAACCACCCAAAAGGAAGAACCAAATTACTGAAGCTTAATCTTGCCTATTATTACAAACCACAACCCAGTGCACACGAGACAGTGATGAAAGGCAACACATTGGTGTAATTGTGTGAGAATCAGTGAAAGTAGCCATATAGGCCTACACAGTAAGTGAGAGACACTGAAGTAGCCACTGCTGGATCACCCTACTGCTATTTACTGAACAACACAGACAGAATGAAGAAGTACAAACGTCAAACGCGGTGGTAGAAAAGGGAAAATTCCATGTACTGTGAACCACTGAAGCGACAAAGGAGATCGTGCAGCAGCCTTTGTATCCTCTTTTCTACCAAAAGAGTAGCAGAAACCCAGAGAAAAGAACTACTCTACCTGAAGAAGTGTCCTCCTCTACTCCAGGCATGCAGCGACCACTACCCACCCGAATTGGGGAAAAAAGAGAAAAAGCAAACGGTTGTTTTGCATGCAGTCTGCTGCAAAAGAGAAGAAGAAGCTGAACGATTGATTGCATTATTGCTGCATGTAGAAAGTACTCCTCCACACTATACTGCTTGATTACTTGATGATGAGAAAATATCGTGCTTTCTGTTTAAATTCCGGGGGCGAAAAACGGCAAGGATCTGCATGCATGTGATGCACTACTGGATCTTTGCAAAACGGAATAAAATCAGTATAAACAAGGGATGAAACATTCGTCATATAAGTGTAAACATATGGAACTGATTGATGCATGCGATCCATGTATACCTTTTCTTTTCGAATACGATTCATGCATGTTCTATACTTCAAAGGAAAGTAACCCAGCCGTACTATACTTCAAATGAACGAGCTGGAAATCCCCAGTGGAGAAAATAGATCCAGCTCCAGCAGCTAGCAGGACCTAGCCATCATCAGCTGAAAACTGTACGACGGTGAGCTCAGATTGAAAATAAAGATAGAAGAGCGCTGATGATGAGCAGATGGGGTATGTGTGTGGACTGTGGACTGTGGAACGAGAAAAACCCCACATCCACATGGAAATTAAAAAGAAAAAAGATGGAGCTGAAGGAAAAGGATCGGTACCGGCCGGACTTGCCAGCGGCGATCAATCGAAGACGGTTGAAAAGAGCTGATAAAAGCAAAAACTCGCGCTGATCTAATTATTAGATCATCATCAGTTCATCATCAGTTCGTAGTAGTACTGTCTCTAGAGCATGTGTAAGAGAGATGAGAAAAATAGGAGCGGAGGGAGGCAGGAAAACAAAACCAATCTCGCCCAAATCACAAAGGGGCCGAAGAAGCTGATGATACGAATATAGGACGAACGAAACCAAATCAATCCACACAACACGAACGCGCATAAAAACCCAGCTGAGCTAGCACAACCAACTGACCACAGCTAGCAACCGGAGTAGCGCGGTTTCATCAGTGCCGCCGCTCGCCGCGGACCAGCACTAAGCTTCCCCGGCTGGCCCGCGAAACCTAGCCCCTCCAGCTACCGGCGGGACGACACAACGACGACGAGCTAGGGTTGGACCGATTTTTCGTCAGGGACTGGATCCGGAGCCTTGAGGTGGGAGAGAGATCGAGGGGGCCGGGAACGAGGACGAAGGAGGTGGGGGAGGGATCGGTCGATCGATCTCACCTCTCTGCTGGCTGCTGCAGGGACGACTGGACGAGCGAGCTGAAATATCCGCGAGTACCGTACGGTCCAGTGGTGGTGGAGAGGCGTGGAGCAGAGGGGTGGATGATGGATGAGCTGCTGGGCAGGCTGGCTCTTCTCCTTCCTAGCTTTATGTAACCGCCATCAGAATCCTGGAGCAACAAGAAAGCCACGAGACAAGAGGGGAGCGGAGAGCAGCGGAGGCGATCGCGAGGTGTTGGGAGAAGGAAGGAGGGAGGGAGGCTCAGCTGAGCTGGCAACTCTCACGCACTCACGCACGCAAGCAACTATCAGTGGGGCCTAGCCTAGTCTAGCACCACTAGCACCGTATCTTCCCAGAGACAGAGAGAGGGGTGGGGATCGGAAGCGTAGAGAGAAGGGACCCACCCGCAGGCTTCCGGCAGGGTGTGTGCGGGAAGAAGAAGGAGCGCGCGCCGGCGCCGCCGCGAATGTGGGACGGGTGGGGTGGGGTGGGGGACCGCGCGCCCGATTGGGGTGGGCTGTGTGGGAGTGCGAGATCGGTGGTGGGGACGAGATCGGTTAGAGGCAACCTGAAACCGTGTGGTGAAAGTGAAACAAACTACCCAGCCTTTTACACTGTTGTTTGCTCATGCCTTATTATTGTGGTTGCTTAGCGATGTTTGTTGCAATAATTTTTATTTTCCAATAATTATTTATGATATTTACAACACCATTGAACTACTACTAATATTATAGAATCAATTATCTTCTTATCATCTTCCTTCTAGCTAGAACGTGAGTAATGCTACACACGCAAGGCTAGAGGCTAACACGGTTGCACCGGCTTTTTTCCCCTTGTTGTAGTACTCCCTCTATCGTGAAATATAAGAAATCAAAGTGATTTTTCAAACAGGATAAATAGTGTGGTATAATACCGCGTTACGGACCCTCACTAATTAGGAGGGAGCGAATTGTTCGGTTATCGCTTTCCTAGTTTAAAAGGGATCTTTACATGTTATTGCTTCCTACTATGAATTAGAGAGGAAAGATATGGTGTACTCCCTCCGCCCCTTTATGTATGCGTAACGTGAGGAAAAACACGATTTCTGCAGAAACAAACATTTAGGGACAACATAGGAGGAAAGGTGTGTTTGGTTAATAACGACACTAGATTAATGCCCGTGCGTTGCATGGAAAAGCATAGTAACACAATACGGGCAACGAAATACGTAGGCCCAAAAGTTGACCATTGCACCAAAACTTCTCAATGTACTCTCTCTGCTCCATCCTAAAATATAAGGAATCAATCAATGTGATTTCCAAACACAATAAATAGCGTGGTAAAATACCACATTACAACCCTCACTAACTAGGAGGATGTGACTAATTCAGTATCGCTTCCTAGTTTAAAAGGGATATTTTACATGTTATTATTCCCTACCGTGAATTAGAGAGGAGAGATATGGTGTACATAGAAGGTAAAGGTGGGCTCCGTTAATAAAGACAAAGGAGACCTATAGAGAGAGAGGAGCTAAGAACCTAGAATAGCTTATATTAATTCAATACGAATTTTGAAACGCTCAATTCCCTTTAGGGTGAAGAAAGATTTCCTTTTTATATTACTATTAGATTAAAGAAGTAAATTATACTGTAATAATATATAAGTACAAGTAGCTACCTAATGACTCTCCTTCTAGAACTTGAATTACGCTCCATGGTGGGCAAGGATTATGCCAGTGCACCGATACTCCTTTCAGATATTTTTGTACGTAGTTATTTTTTTGAGATTTTGTACGTAGTTATTAATTTACAACACTATAAACTACTACTAGCATGGAAGTAATCTTCTCTCTTCCAACTAGAACCTGAGAGTTGTGCTAAGCGCATGTATAGTGCGCGGCTGCGCGCTATATCGAGCGTGACCAGCTATGGACGCCAGGCCTGCGGTCGCCACTTATTAGTGTACTAGCGATATGTGTTGCAATATTCTTTTTTCCAATACTTTTCTCAAGTATTTAGATTTACAACACACACTGGACTAATAGTAATGCAGACGGTAATTATGTTCTACGCGGGTCGTGTCGTTGGTTAACACCAGTGCACACAGGGGCGGAGCTACTTGTAGCTCATTGGGTGCGGCCGCACCCACGAAAAATTTTAGAAAACTATGGAAAATGGCAAATTTTCACCATATTTGCACCCACAATTTAAAGATTATTGCACCCACGAGACAAGTTGTACGCTGCCTGCACCCCCATTGGATTTACTCTAGCTCCGCCACCGAGTGCACACATATTATTTCTCGTATAAAACTTTTTGACATTTTCACAGCTTTAAACTATTATTATATATTGTGTAAAAGACATTCCCAATGCTAGAAATCTCATATAAACTGGTTTGAGAGGAGAGCATTTCCAAATAGAGCCTAAGCCGGCTTCGAAGCTCCAACTAATCTTTTTACAGAATATATATATATAGTATATAATCTGTAAAACACTAGCAATTAGAGCGTGTTGGACAAATATACATATTTGGGCCTGCAGATGTGGGCCTTGGGCTTGCGGCATTTACTTTCTCAAACAATTTCCTGACCACCAGCCGTGCGTGTATAGAGTGGTGTGCGTGTGTACGAGCAGAGTCTTCACGCCGTTGTACCCGGATACGAGGCAAAAAAAAAAAAAAAAAAAAAAAATACTACTACTCCTGACTCTAGAACTCCTTTTGTAAAAGTGACCCTCCTCTATCATAAAAAAAATGTATTTAGAGTTCTATATAAAGTTAATCCATCACAGTTTTGATTAATCTAAAAATACTGATATTTATGACTTCAAATAATTACTAGAAATCTTGGCGGCTTTGCCGCGCCTGTACGGTGGTTAAGCTACTGTTTCCTGTTTAGCAGTTCACTTAGTTGGTATATGAGGTTTAAAATTTGAGTTGCACTGATTTTTTGTCTACAGTCCTTGTTTGAGAGGGTTTTTTTCGCAGCGATTGTGCTTTGTGGCTCTGACTCGTGTTGGGCCTTTGTTTATTGTCATCAGTACTTTTTTTAATGGTATTTGATGTTCTCAAGTTGCTTACTCAGTAGGCTCGATCTTGCATCCAAAGTCTCTATCGTCTGCTCGCCATTCTTAACTGATGGTCGATATAAGTTAGGCATAAGTTGTTAAAGATGCATCTCTTTGTCCACTTTAAATCTTGGATCTGTTCCTAAAGTTCATATATTTGTTTGACTTCTATTCTCCTTCAGCAGCACATCTCCAAAATTTGATGTGGTTTGCACATCTTCCAATTATTTATGGCTAGTGGTTAGTGCTAAAAATGTCAAAATAATATGCAGCCTGTTTTGGAATTCATAAGTGAACATCAGAGAACTTTTCAGTGTAAATGCAACAATGCACTCAAGATGGAATGGAACACACATCCTATGCTGCACCCTTGTGACTATCATTGTAAAGTTAGAGATAGAGAGAGAGAGAGACGGACCATTGTAAGTTGGAATGTAATTTGGTTTCGAGGAAAGTTTAATCACACATACATTATATCTTGAGAAGCAATAACATCATAATGATGAACAATGGCTAATGGAGTATGTAACTATGGACCTCGACATATATACCTATCAAGACAACTGTCATTCTGCTTGTAATACCTCTTATCTCAGTTTTCATGGTACTTGGAATCATCTGGATGAGGTGTTGTAATTAATAGGAGATCAGTTTGCAAACGGATAATACATAGTTTTGTTACAGGATTAACATACTTTACTAAGAATTAGCATAGCATCAATTAACGAAGCAAATGTGTCAAAAAAATCTTATGATAATAAACTGGACCTGAAAAATTAATGAAGAATCATAGATCGTTGTGGATTATATAATATATAATCTAAAACTTCTTGTTCGTGTGTACACCAAAGCAGATTTAATGCCAAAAAACAACTTTGAAAATCCCTTAGCTAGGCAAAACAACAAACAGGTGCAGGGGATTGCTCTGGGTGACCTCACCTTGAGTTCAGTGGGATCAAATAGGGGGCTACTGATGGAAAAGTGGAGAACCCAACGTGCTGTTCGACCGCAGGAAGTCAGGAACATCATGCGCCTGCTGCACCGGCGCCCGACGGTGGACTGCAGCGATCATGTCCCGCTCCGGCGGCAGATGGGCCAACGCTTCTTCGCCGGGCACGGGAGGGCGCTGGCTGGCATAGCCTCATCCGCCCGCTGGCATGCAGACTCCCCGCGAATGGAGATGAGTCGGGAAGAAGATGAGCAGTGAAGACATAAGTGCTCGTGTTGTTGGCTGGGGAACAACGCAAGAACTCACGAAGGAGACCCGCCGGAGCAGCCGGCGGGAGGGGGCTGCTTACCGGAAGCGCCACCGCCGTCGGGGAAGGGCGCCACACTTGGGAGGGCCGCTGCGCATGGAAGGGCCGTCGGGCCGGGAATCACCGCCGGGGGAAACGCCGGTATCGCGTTGAGGCTCGAGACCCTGCTCATGTGCCTTGTTTGACCGTAGATGGATGATCCAACGGTAGAGAAATGTGGTCGACGTGGCCATGCTCACAGGCTGAGCTTGGACTTTGGATTCGATAGTGAAAGATTGTTATGAAATTTATTTTCACAATATCTATATTTTGAATTATAAATGTTAATCTGAAATGATTTGATTCAGCCTAATATGGAAATGGTGTTTTTAACGGTGGTAATAATATGGCTACCGCCCAGGTCCAGCTGAACGAAGGAACAATTTCGGCGAGTAGTCTGATTAGGAACCTTACAGGTCTCAATCCAGAAAACATCTAGTACGCCATGATTGTTTGCACCTTTGAGTCCATGTCCGCCTGAGTGATCAGTACCCCTCTAGTTTCTTCAGGAAAGGTCGAGACTCGACCATCTCCAACTCACCATTTTTCTTGTCATTTTCCCTTAGAAAGCGAGGGATCATGCACTCAGAGTAAAAACATTACTCTGTCACAATGTTTACTGTGTACTCGTCATTTGTCGAAGCTACAATCAGACGGTATTGAAGAACCCCTCGGACAAACTGCTGTTGAGAGATCAGGAGAATGAATATTTTTGCTTCAAAAAAGGAGAAAGAATATTTGCCGGGTCCAACTCCAACAAACGAGTACTTGTAGCCAGCAGACCGTTGGCACGTTTCTGGCTACCACATCACCAACTTTATGTATGTGATTTTTTATTTTTATTTTTTTGATTTGGTTTATTTTACTCATCTAGTCATCTTATTATCTTATGATATCCTACCAATGCCATGTGAGGAAACACTTGTACTTACTCCTATTTGTTGATGAGACTGAATGATTTGGCAACAGCGACCGCATACATTTCGGATAAGAAAGGATCGGAGCCAATCAGAAGCATGGTCAAGCACTCAAACTTGTACAGATACCTACACTGAAGTACAGGGAAAAAACAAAACAAAATCGAAACCCTCGCTATTAAAGCCTCTCTTCCTCCTTGCCCTCCCAACACACGCACGCACGCACGCCATTTTGCGCTCCTCGAGTGACCTAGCCAGCCAGGTGCATCCCTTCAAATAGTCGAGTCGCTCCTGAGACGGACGGAGAGGCAGGCACACGCACCCAACCACTCCGATCCGGCCGCAAGGGGAATAGGAATTTAGTTAGGATCGGGGACGACCGGCGATTCGATGGCGCTCGGCGAGGGCGGGGATCGCGGCGCCTCCCTGCCCCTCATCGCGGACCAGGCGAAACATGGCGGCGGCGGCATCGTCCGAAGCGGTGAGCCCCTCTCCCCTCCTCTCCTCTCCTCTCCTCCTCTCTGTTGGCATCCGTCCGTGTCCGCCCGCCCTCTCGCCATTGGAGGCGCGCGGACGGATCAGCCGCCAGCCACATCCACGCGCGTGTCGCCAAGGCGCTGCTGACCACGATCGAGACTGACCGGCGGTGGTTTCTGTACATACACAGGGAGCATGTGGACGGCGGCGGCGCACGTGATCACGGCGGTGATCGGGTCCGGGGTGCTGTCACTGGCGTGGAGCATCGCGCAGCTGGGGTGGGTGGCCGGGCCGGCCGCCATGCTGGTGTTCGCGGCCGTGACGGCGCTCCAGTCCACGCTCTTCGCCGACTGCTACCGGTCGCCGGACCCCGAGCACGGCCCGCACCGCAACCGCACCTACTCCAAAGCCGTCGACCGCAACCTTGGTACGTGTCGTGTCGTGTCTCCCTCTCCCGCATATTTTTCTCTGTTTCTGTTTAGATATAGTAGAAAACAGAGTCCTACTTCTGCTACTGGTCCTGTTCGTTAAAAATGGTCGTCTGTCTACTTTGTGTCTTCTGATCATACTCAACATTATTAGATTGTAGAGCTAAACACGTACTGTTTGCGTTAGCCGTGACCGATGATTGAAACCTGTGCCAAATCCCCGTCACAACCGACTCTAATGAGCTGGTGGAACAAGTTAAAACCTGAAAAATCTCCAACGTTGTAGTAGGACTGAAGTCTCCAACCGGGAAATTTGCTTGCTCTCGTGTGACGAAACTGGCAATCGCCTGTGGGAAAGGGTAAGCTTCTTCCTGCTCCAAACCACAGACCGCTGCTGCCTCTATGCCTCTCTGTGGAACTCTGTACGGGTTGTGACGGCGACACCCGCAGCTGATAGAGACGCAAACAGGCACGGCTTCAGAGGAGTCCAGCGCCGCCAATGGAGCACGGGAAGCGTCGCGAACCCCGTGGCGACAACTGTACATCCCGGGTGTACTGTACACCAAATTAAGCTCGTGTGGCTGTCAGTCCAGTGTGCTGGCCGTGGACGAGTTGAGTTGGCGTTCGGAGCCCGCGAAAGCGCAGGCGAGACACCTGGCTGTGGCGACTGCCGAGTAGTCTATTCGAGCCCGGCACGACTGAACCAACCCCCTCCCTCGCCCCCTTGTGAGATTTGGGAAGGCCTGCCTGGGTGGCCTGGGTGTGGGTGTTCCAGCGCACTCGTCGGAAATGCCATCTTGACGGCGACGCGAGCAGTGCTTAAAACCTTTGTTTTTGTTTTTTAAAGGTGGGTATATTAGGATTTACTATCAGTTTATCAGTTCATAATGTTTCGTGTATATATACACCTACGAAATTGCAGACAATTTACGGCAAATGATGTTTTCAGCAGACTACAAATTTTGGTCGCTCATAAATAATAAATATTAAGAAAACGAGCTGATGCTGCTGTATTGACAAGGACCCATCCCTGTCAAGTACTGTACTGCTTAGGTGTACTACCAATTATGGAAGCACTTGACGCAGACACATGCATCTCGACTAAATTTCACCTGACAAATGTTGCAAACTTCGCTCTAACTCATCAGTTTACCTGTTGTTATTTTTTTTTCTCTTTCTATTTTTGAGGAGGTACAGAGCACTGCCTATACTGTTGTTGTTCATCAGTATAGTAGGTACATTCTCTGGGATTTTTCCAAACTAATCCTAACAATGGAACGCCCCTGACCCTGACAGGTAGCAGCAGCTCGTGGGTGTGCATGCTGCTGCAGCACACGGCACTGTTCGGCTACGGCATCGCCTACACCATCACGGCCTCCATCAGCTGCAGGTACGCCCGCTTGCATTGCATCCTCTTCTACCCAGAGACAACATGTTCACGTGTTTTTGTCAAGACCACACACGTCGAGCGCGTAATTCTGTGGTGGCGCTGGCGCTCGCCGTACGTAGCGTTGCCGGACCGCCTCACGTGGCCAGGCCGGGCCCACGATGCGATAAGACTAGCGAGTATATACGTAGCGGGGCGGGTGGGCTGTATTTCTCTCATCCACGCACCACACTAGACCCCGAACGTTCCGGCGCAACGGGCCGATCCCACCATGGGCTATGCAAGCCTAGTTGGGCCCATAATCATCCTCTAGGGCCGGAACATACCTGCCCAGGAACATACATGGTCATGTCTACATCTAGTATGCATCGTCTTTTCCGCCTCCTTTAAACGAAAGCTAATAATGTGACTCATTTTCCTGCATGGTAGTTCTAACTTCTAACGGGGAATCTTACATGTTTCCCACCTATCTCCTTCGCCTCTCAACTCTCCCGTTATTCCATTCTATTACTATATGAGTATATATTCCTATCCACGAATCCAAACAACCATGGAACTCAGACTTCTTGACCCGCTTTGCCATCAATCTCCTTCATCGTAAGCTGCTCAAGCAACATCGTCGTTGCTGTTGCGCTAGCTATCTACAGAGAATACGTCTGGAGAGACTGAACTCCAAAGATGTTGCTACACTTGAGTGAATAATTTAGGAAGCCATTGCCAATCTCGCTTGTGCCGCTGCCTGTCGATGCCAACGCCCATGTAGCAGAGCGTGCATTATATAGAAGAAAAACACAGCACGACTTGTCTCCGAGTTGTCATGGTCCGTTTGACGTGTAGTGAGATATGCAATGTGTCACGAGAGTAGTTCTCTTGAACTACGCACGAGAGGACCAGCAAGTCAAAAAAGCAGCTCGAAGAGCGCGACACATGGAATTTTTCTAGCTTTTCACCCCCAAACAATTCTACTCTACTGAAGTAGGAGTAGCGTTTCAATAAGCATCTGATTTGTGCGTGGGCTGGCTGATGAACCCACGCACCATATTGCAATCCAAATCCAATATGGCGCTTACTGTAGTCTGTAGGAGACAAGAGGGCAATATGGATTTGGCTCGATGCCGGTCCTCCTGATAAAAGGAAGGAATCAAAATGGTCCAGATTATCCACAAAGGGTGACAAAAACCTCCATGACAGCAACTCTTCCGATATCGTCGGGTAATGGCAACCGTACTCGTCAAAAAGAGAGGTAGAAAGAGAGAAAGAAAGTTGCTTTGGGTCACTTGTTTCAAAATCGATCATATTTGTTTTCAAAACTTTTGATTGTGTCGTTAGCCAAACTACGTACTTTAATCTCTAGTCTTTGTTATCATAATATATTCGTCATTAATTACTGGATGTTATACCTAAGAATAATTTATGATATCTAAAATTTGTAGAAAGTCTACATGTCACTCGACTCCCTCTCCCCTTCTCCAAATCTATGGCCTTCGATTTTTTTGGTAAGGCAAAAGGCTGTGGAGACGGAAAGAGAACAATGAGAAGGTTGCGGGCAGTGGCGGAGTTGGCAAGGCAAGGTTGGGGCGGGGGTGGGCATGGTCATTATGTGGGTGGGCAGAGGAGAGAAGGAGGTCGCTGTGGGGGCACCATGGCGGGAGAAGGTCGCTGTGGGGGCGCCATGGCGAACGGCGGCGGGTCGGGGGAGGAAGCATGCGTGAAGAAGAAAATCAAGTGCCAAAATGCTCTTGAGTGTGCTATGACAAACTCAAAATTTGCTAAGAACATGTTTGATTGATTCCTTCCAGCGCCGGCTCTAATACTAGTGGAGCCAAGAGAGCGAGGTTCACATGACTTCTCTTCTCCAACGGGCATAATAATCATAAGAAGCTAGAGCCGTTTTATCTTAGTGCTACAGTTTTGAACAAGCGGATTGTTTCAGAAACCCCATCGGAGAAGCCAGCCCTAATAATCGACGTGCAAACAAATCGTTTTCGTTCGTCCAGAACCCCTTTAACCCTACCAGAAAAAATCCAGAATAGGAGTAGCTAATGTTGGTCGCTATTAATGTCACTTTCATAGTGGTCGTACGGAGCAGGTGGAAAGTTTCCAATTCTGCATGGAGAGATTCTAGCCGCCTAGGGATGAAAAGGAAAGTGATAGTTTCCGATTTTTCGAAGTCGTTTTCGAAGTTTTTTCCGATTTTGATGCCTAAATGGAAACGAAAGTGGTAACCGGAAAAATGAAAATGATAATGGTAAAAATAAATGGAAACGAAAGTGAAAACAATTTTGCCCCCTTCCGATCGTTTTCGAAGATTCCCAGATATTTAAGCGGTAATTTACCGTTGGTAATTACCGAATCAAAGACACACAACCAACATACACATAAGGACAATACTTTTTTGGAAACTAATTATACGGCAAGGATTATACACATATAGGAACAATCTCTACTTAGGAAGGAACTCTAATAATTCATATTTTTATCACTATGCTATATCGAGTCAACTTAAAACTTGATCGTTTATTTGTGTTATTGTCCGTAACTGTGGTGACGTTGTGAGTTATATGGCTCTTCTCATTTTCTATAGTTTGGTGTGTTTATCGTTTTTGAGGATACCGTTATCATAGATTTCGACCCTTATCGTTGTATTATCCGACCGACTATATCGTTTTCGAAATTCCCGGAATACCGGCGCCGTATTCATTTCCGACAATATCAGATCGATTTCATTTTCGAGAAAAGAAAATGAAAATGAAAGTGATTTTGTCTCCTTCCGATCGTTTCCGACCGTTTTCATCCCTATAGCCGCCTACCAAGTGACGGGGTAAAAATCTCGAGTCACGACTGATTTGCTCGAGCGGAAGCCGTCGTTGCGAATAAAAAGTCGGGAACCTGCCGTTTCAGCTCCTGTAGCATGACACCGTCGACAGGATCACAGGATCCGTGCCGGTCGGTGGAAGACATGATGCAGTGGGGCAGCAGACCTGTATCTCTCACCAAAGCCAAAAATCAGTAGGAATTCGTGATTTTGGATTTTACCTGTGTGACTGACTGTTCGGTCGTTTCGAGACCAGATGTTATCCGCAAGGGGATTCAGATTGTAATCTAATCTGAGTACGTAGGCTTCCCCTCCAAATTACAAGTTTTTCCGGTCTCACTCTATCACATTACATTAAATACACCAAAAACATATTCAGAGTATGAAATATAGATAAATAAAATAACTAATTATAGATATAGATTATGAGACAAATCTTTTGAGTCTAGCAGTGTTTTTTTTCAAGTTTTTTTTGCCAACCCCGTACTCTAGTACTCCGTCTTGATTTGATTTCTTCACGAAACTAATCATTGTTTGGAACCTTAGCTTGTTCTCTGCGGATGTGGTTCGCTCCACGTATGCAGATAGTATTTGTACGCGCGCTTTGCGAGCAGATCTTGCACGTACAGTACTGTCGTAGTACTCAGTGCGGGGCCGATGCTGGCGGACTTTTCACACCGAAAGGCTGCACGGCGCCCACTGTGTCCTTCATCAATCCCCCCCACCGTTAAGACTGTCTCCAACAGTCAGTAGCCAAACTTGAGACCGATTCTTTGGTTTCGGGCATGCACAGGGAAAAGGTTAGCCACCCAATTCTTTTCCCTCTCCAACAGCGAAGGCAGTAGAAGAGACCGAGCCTGGACGGTTTCCTTTCGCGGGCGCGCAATGAAAATTTTCGCGGGAAACAGAATGTATCGAGCAAGCTGGGTTTCGCGGGTACTAGATTCGCTTGATGGCTTGATTATTTTGCTGCCCCGGCTGCGTGAAGGGACGGCAGCGACGTAGCCGCCGTTGCCGCGGGCTCTCTCGAACCGTCCGCACAAGGCCGCGTAGGCACAACAGAGGGCTTCCACAACAGAGTCAATCAACACAGGTAATCTGTTCTCTGGCAATTTGCTTGTTCGATGTCACATTTCCTGTTAGGGTTTGTGCATTTCGCCCCAAATCCAAGTGGATTGGAGAGGATCAAAGGGGATTGAGAGGGATTTTGCCTTACAGGAGATCAAATCACTCGCAATCCCCTCCGGTCCCTCTCAAGTTCGTGATTTGTGGCTAATTTGTCCCTAAATCAGCTTGGTTGTAGAGCTCGACCACGGATGTTTTGGCCATGGCTTGGAGTTATGTCAAAATGTCAATGTTCGGGACAGCCGCAGCATACTCCAACGATGATGAGATCATAGCTGCTGTGGCCGTCATCACCCAGACGCCACAAAAACGCCCTTGGGGAGGGTCGGTCCCAGGCCACAAGACCTACAAACATGGTCGACTTGCAGCAGACTGGCAGCTGAAGCAGGACTACTTCATTGAACGTCCACTATACAATGAGGAGCATTTCAGAAGGAGGTACAATCTTTTGCCTAGTTTCGATTTTCATGAACAAATGGATTAATTTTATGAAAACTGTACTTTTTCTTTCAGGTTTCGCATGAGACGGGAATTGTTCCTTCGGATAGTGGATGAGGTCACAGCCAAGAATAGGTTCTTCCAACAGAGGAGGAATGCTGCTGGGGAGTTAGGATTCTCTGCTCTTCACAAGTGCACGGTGGCTCTAAAGATGCTAGCATATGGAGGACCAGCTGATGAGTTGGATGATCATTTGAAAATGGGGGAGAGTACTGTCCTGGAAACCTTGAATGAATTTGTTAAGACCTTGATCAAGGTGTATGGGAAAGAATATCTTCGTCCGCCCAGAAGTGAGGAGATAGAGCACATATTGAGTGTCAATTCGGCTAGAGGTTTCCCGGGAATGATAGGAAGCATCGATTGCATGCACTGGGAATGGTCTAGCTGCCCAGCTGGTTGGCAAGGCATGTACAGAGGGCACAAAGGCAAGCCAACTCTAATACTTGAGGCAGTGGCGACAGAGGATCTTAGGATTTGGCATGCCTACTTTGGTTTACCAGGATCTCACAATGACATTAATGTGTTGCATCGTTCCAATGTTTTTGATGATTTAGCTAACGGGAGGGCGCCCTCTGTTGAGTTCCATGTCAACGACAACACCTATTCTCTTGGATACTACCTAGCAGATGGCATCTATCCTGATTGGACTACACTAGTGAAAAGCATACGAATGCCAATTAGCAACAAGCAAAAGGTTTATTCAGAGCGACAGGAGGCATGTAGAAAGGATGTGGAGAGAACTTTTGGTGTTTTTCAAGCTAAGTGGAAAATCATCCATAGGCCAGCTCGTTTATGGAATCCAAAAGTACTTAATTCCATAATGCGTGCTTGTGTCCTACTTCACAACATGATAGTTGAAGATGAGCGTGGGGTTCAGCTGCCGGCTGTGCACCCATCAGAATGGCCTGGAGTGGCTGACCCACCTATTAACCAAGATAGAGCAATCCCAGGAGTTGAGGAACTTATTGATGCACACAATATTATTGAGGACGAAGAAACGGCAGCATTGCTTCAGAATGACCTGATGGAACACTTGTGGACGCTATATGGCCAATGCGCTGGTCCTTTTGCTCCTAAACCCAGGAACTGAAGTATGTAGTTGTAGGTTTAGTTGCCTACTGAATTTTGTTGGCAGCTCATGTGAACTATATTGGCATGAAGTTCTTAGTTGCCCGTTCCTCCTATGATAGGAACTGAAGTCTATACTCGTAGTAACTATACTAGTTCTGTACTCGTAGTAACTATACTAGTTGTAGGAACTGAAGTCTGTAGTTGCCTGATGCTCCTAATCACAGGAACTTTTGTATTTTGTTGCCTGGTGATAAGCAGTATATGACATTTTGTATTGTACAGCCTGGGGATAAGAAATATATGGCACTTTGTATTTTCAGCATGGTGATAAGAAATATATAACACTTTGTATTAGTGCGTTGAAAAATACCACCTCAGATCTGCCTATCAATATATAACACTTTGTATTAGTGCGTTTCCAAAACCAATCACAACCAAGCATATTGCAAAGAGAAGCCATTTCCATTATGAAGTAGCACAAGTACAATGAGCCAGAGTTTAGATGACAAAAGACTTCTCTAGAAAAGATCAGGAACATTCTCACTGATCGCTAGCTAAACAGAACATAACATCAGTTCACAATATTACATGCAGTTCAACTGAAGTACAGCAAAGTCGCACATAATACACAAGTTCACAACTGATAATATGAATTGTTCCACACAAAACAAAAGTTCAACTCTAGTGAACTTTTCGAACATACATCTAACACAAATGCTCCTTAGTCTTCGTTGTTTGAGGGACTGATGAACCCTCTGCGCACCATGATTTTCTGTTGCATGCCAACATAGTAGTTTTTCAGATGAGGTGGGACCTTGTCAATGTCAACCGACATAATACTAGACTCAGCTGTGATCAGTTGAGCCTCTGACTCATTCTTCTTACTCTCTGCCTCCTTCTCCCTAATCTTATTTTCCTTCTTTTGCTGCTGCAATTTCATCCTCATATGTTTCTTTTGAAGGTTGAAAAGGTCCCTTTGAATTTTAATTTTTTCATCCTTCCTACTAAGGATTTCAGCCATTTGCTGGTCTTGCTTTTGTTCGGTCTTCTCTGATTTATCCTGCAACCTCTGGAGGACTTCAACAGCCGTACTAGATGATGATGTCTCTGCAATGCTCTTTGATCTGCGCCTCTTCGCACTATCCCTCCCCTCAGGCCGTGACGTGTCTATATTCTCATTCCCAGATTCTGTGTGGCCTTGAGTTGGATGAGATGACATTCCAACAGGTGGTGTAGGGTTGTTTAGCTCAAGAAACTTATTGCACCATTTGGGCTCTTTGTTAAGTTTTTTTCCAGCAATGCATGATGGTAAAGGTTCTTTCTTCTCGTACATTTTTACAGCATCATCTATCTGCAGATATGAATATAGATTAAACTGGTTAAAAAATAAACATATGGAAATTAGAGAGATGGAAGGCAACATGAGTCAAAAGTATACCCGATCCTGCTCATTTTTTCCGCTCTCATTCTGCCTATCAATGGCTTCTTTGTGCCCACAGAATTTGTTCATTGATTTCTGAATCAATAACCACCTGTGTTGAACAGCAATCTGGCTACGGTTGGACCCTTCAGGCTTATGCTCATTGAAAAAATCATGCATCCTCTTGTAATAACCACCTGAAGACTGATTCACACCTGCATGTTATGACACCATGTTATTTGGGCATCAAAGGGTCAAAGATTTCTTAAAAGACATTATAAACTATTACCAATAATAGGGTCTTTGCTAATATTCAGAAATGCCGAACACAGCACCAAGTCCTCCTCTTTGGTGAATGCAGTTCCTCTCCTAGCCACATTTCTCTTTTTTGTGGGCCTCTGTGATTTCAATGATGGAGGCTCCTGAGATAAGTGGTTGTTGTCAAAAGAGAACCCCTGGCTAGGTTGCCCATTCATAGGTGGGCAGGACATCTAGGAGGATCCATGCATGCATGAAAAAATTGTTAATCATCGATGTATTGATATATTAATAGAACAAACCATCAAATGCATGGCTGCAATAAACCTGAGGGTATGGAGGAACATCCAACGATTGCAAACCGGCAGAATAACCAAAGGCCCATTGATTTGCCCCAAAGATTTCTTCAGATTGACTAGGGCGACCACTTGAGGCACTAAAATTGTTATCCATGGTCCTAATGCAACAGAGATACAATTAAACATGGCACAATACATGCATAGGACTTAACAATTGGCACACATGCATGCTACATTCTCTGCATCATTGGCGAAAGAGATTTGATTGTCTGCTATTGAAGTCCCCCACATCAATCGACACAACACTCTGCCTACTACATAGAAGAAATTGGAGATCAATCTCCATAGAAAAAATGGTTCTGAACCATTAGATTAGTATAAATACTCGTAATTAAAAGTGGAGCAGATCGGCCAGGTGGTTGCTCCATCGACTTGAAGCACCACAGAGCCGGCAAGACCACAAGCAACAGGGTCAGCTGGTTCCCCATCCATCCCGAAATCAGCAAATCCCAAATCCAAAATCCAGCTCCAAAATACGTGTTGACCACCCCGTCCCTTCCCCTTGCAGCCTCACATGGATCACGCCAGTGCACATTGGACTGCCACCAATCACTACTTCTCCTCCCGCAAGATTGGTACAGCGTCAAAGAAAAAAAAAGAAAGAAAGACAAACGACACGGCAACGCCTGTCCTCGCGCCGCCACGCCCACCCGCCCGTCCTCCCCGTCATCGCCGCGGCCACCCACCACGCCATCCCTGTCGCGGCGGTGGGCGTCGATGCCGTTCCCGGCCGCGCCGCAGTCACTGCCGTCTCGGCCGTGACTCCGTCTCCGTGACCCGTCCTCGCCGCGGACCTAGCAGCGGGCGCCGCCGCCGGCGTCACCGCTGCCTGTAGTGGGGTTGGAGCGATAACTTTACCTCGGAAGCCGAGCTCGGTGTAGATCTCGCCGAGACACCGACGGTGAAGCTCCGGGCGCTTGCTCCTCTTCTTTCCCCTGCGGTCACCGACGAAACGGTTGAGTGGCAGATTATTTTATTGGAGGAGAGAGACGGAAGAGACCACCTATATTTCGGTTCTGTGAACGAGCGGAGGGAAAATAGCTGTGTGCTTTGCGTACGCTGTTGGAGCCTGATTTTTTCATACGGACCATGTAAAATAGGTTTGGGTGCCGTAATAGCTACCCTGTTGGAGACAGTCTTACTGTTTGCTTAGCCGTATAGCCGTATATAGAGCTCCTCCCGCACCGCACGGACTGATACTGCGCGGCAGCACACCGAGCAATCGCAGAACGCGGTCATCGCTTCGCTTCCCCGAGCAGGAGCAGCCAAGCCAGCCTCCTCCGCCTCTCGGACGGGAGCTCAAGCAATGGCGGTGCATCACTCACTCGAGGTGCTCGACGGCCGCTGCGACGACGACGGCCATCCACGCCGGACTGGTAACTAACTCACGCGCGCGCCCCGGCCGCCTTGAAACCTTGCCTCTCCTACCTACACGCGTCTCAGCCAAGCACACCATCACACGGTGCGCGTACGTACAGGGAACACGTGGACGTGCGTGGCGCACATCATCACGGCGGTGATCGGCTCCGGGGTGCTGTCCCTGGCCTGGAGCGTGGCGCAGCTGGGCTGGGTGCTCGGCCCGTCCTGCCTCTTCTGCTTCGCGCTCGTCACCTACGTCTCCGCCGCGCTGCTCGCCGACTGCTACCGACGCGGCGACCGCGACAAGGGGCCACGGAACCGCTCCTACATGGACGCCGTCCGCGTCTACCTCTGTATACTACTTGCTGCTCGCTACTACCTGCTAGTATCAACGAAGCACAGCAGCAGCTACAAAACCAACTACGAGAGAGAAACTTCTGAATTCAACTCTGCTTGGTGTGGTTTTATGGCCTTGCTATGAGTAAATAACCCGTCTACTGTGTGTGCTGCTCTGTTCTGTGGCGACATGCTCAGGCAAGAAGCATACCTGGGCTTGCGGCTTGCTGCAGTTCGTGAGCCTGTACGGCTGCGGCGTCGCCTATACCATCACCACCGCCACTAGCATAAGGTAGCCGCCGCCGCCGCTGGCCGGTAACAAAATCTCCCCCTTTTCTCTCTCTCAGTCAAAACTTCTACAGCTCGATCAGGCTGTCTGCAATCGTGTGCTTCCTTCCCTGTCATTTTAGCGAGCAGGGTTCCTGATCCTGATGATGGTTACTTTTGTTGTCCTTCTGTCGATTACTTTCTCTGAATATTTTTGTTGCTAACTGCGTCTGCGTGTGCTTTCTTTGCTGTGTGTTCTGTGTCGGGTTGCTCTGCTGCTGTTGGATTCTACCGCAGGGCGATTCTGAAGGCCAACTGCTACCACGAGCATGGGCACGACGCGCACTGCGACTACGGTGGCAGCTACTACATGCTCGTCTTCGGCGCCGCCCAGCTCCTGCTCTCCTTCATACCGGACTTCCACGACATGGCGTGGCTCTCCGTCGTCGCCGCGATCATGTCCTTCTCGTACGCCTTCATCGGCCTTGGCCTCGGCGTCGCAACAACCATTGGTATGCACGACACTCTGTCTCTTTCACTAGTAGATATATAGTCCAATATTTCTCTCCATCGTTTCAGTTGAACACTATTACTTGTATATATGATCTGAGTGTTGGCACCAGATAATTAACACGGAATTGTTTGCGTACGTGTAGCTAACGGGACGATCAAAGGAAGCATAACAGGTGTTCAGATGAGGACGCCTATGCAAAAGGTTTGGCGAGTCTCGCAGGCCATCGGCGACATTGCCTTCGCGTACCCCTACTCCTTGATCCTCCTGGAAATACAGGTACATACAGTGTAACGTATCAAACACCCATTCCATTAGCAGTATCGTCAGTGTGAAGCAGGCACAGTATTAATAAGATATTTATTTCCACCTCCGGCAATTTAGGACACCCTCAAGTCACCACCTGCCGAGAACAAGACGATGAAGAGGGCATCGATGATCTCGATCCTTGTCACGACCTTCTTCTACCTCTGCTGCGGCTGCTTCGGCTACGCCGCCTTCGGGAGCGACGCACCAGGCAACCTCCTCACCGGCTTCGGCTTCTACGAGCCCTACTGGCTCATCGACTTCGCCAACGCGTGCATCATCCTCCACCTGCTGGGCGGGTACCAGGTAATTAAGTACACACTGGCACAGTGACACCCCCATCAGAAACACAGTATCATCACAGATGGACAGGACGCATGATCGAGTGAAACTTAATCCTGCTGCAGGTGTACAGCCAGCCGATCTTCCAGCTCGCGGACAGGTTCTTCACGGAGAGGTTCCCGGACAGCGGGTTCGTGAACGACTTCCACACCGTCCGGATCGCGTGCCTGCCGACGTGCCGGGTGAACCTGCTGCGCGTGTGCTGCCGGACGCTGTACGTGGCGTCCACGACGGCGCTGGCCGTGGTGTTCCCCTACTTCAACGAGGTGCTGGCGCTGCTGGGCGCGCTCAGCTTCTGGCCGCTGGCCATCTACTTCCCCGTGGAGATGTACTTCATCCAGCGGAACGTGCCCCGGTGGTCCGCCCGCTGGGTCGTCCTGCAGACCTTCAGCGTCGTCTGCCTCCTCGTCAGCGCCTTCGCGCTCGTCGGCTCCATCGAGGGGCTAGTCACCCAGAAGCTAGGCTTGTCCAGTCCAGACTCCAGTGGGTGGGTTGCTTTTCTTCTTCTTGATATTGTAATGGTATAACCGTATAATGCATGCACCAGTAAGCTACTAGTAGCGGATGGGAGAGTGTTTATATCTCTCCAAGGCTGGCCGGGGATGATGACGAACAGCAGCAGCAGCAGCAGCATATACACTAGTAGTAGCAGATCATCGGCAGGATTAGGGAGTGGCATTGGTATCTATTTATTTTCAGTGCTTTCCTCCTGCATTGGATTGTATCATGCACACAGTGTTGCCATGCCTTATTGGGACCGCCGAGTTATTATCTCAGAAGTTCAGAAAAAAGTTTGGAAGCTGTGTCTGTCCCTGAATTTGCACCTCAAACAAATTGGGAGTCCTCTGCATGTCTCCTTGCAATTTCGTCCTCTATTTGAACCTCCTCGTCTAATTGATTCAGTTTTGTGCCACCATACATGTCCACTTGATTTGAGCATGCATAAACCGTGGACTAGCACGACTGGTTTTTACTAGAACAGTGGGAAAGAACATGATTCAGGGGGGTTCTTGAAGCTGCGTGGCCTTGGCCTTCCGTGTTCTTTCTGACGCGGATGGGAGGATAAAATAGCAGCCTCATCTCAAGAGTGAAGAGTGTAATCAAAATGCACCCCATAGAAGAAATACCACAACCTCCTGCTCACCCTACACATAGTAGTGTATGGTTCTCACCTCAGCTAGGATTGATTGGGGGTTTATGAATATTACAGCACGCATATATAACACCAAGACTAGTGTTACATCTGGAATAGAAACAAGATTACTAGTGCGATTAGTCCCTCAAGTCGACTGAAAATTCTCCCGTTCCAATTGCCACTGCCAATTCAACAACCGGAACTGAATTATACGCCATCATCATTCACAAATCACAACGGCTGTTTCTGTTTATTTTCCTGGCAGAATGAATTGAGCATTCTGCTTTGACCGACGGAGACCAAGCACTGAAGAACCACGCACGCAATGCATAACGCATCCGGCACGGGCTGTGCACTGCCACCTGAAAGTACACGTCCATCACCCCGTGGACGCGCGCGCGCGCGCGGCGTCGATTAGCGCCGGGAGCCGACGCGACGAGACGAGACGCAAACGCGGCGGGCGCCCGGTGAGGGGGCTTTGCCTTTGGTTGGACCGTGGGTTGACCCGGCGCTGTGCGGGTGGGCAACCTGTCCCTGCTCCCCGGGGCCGCTCACGCGTTGCGCGGGCGTTGAATTCTTTATGCCGCTCATGCCTCCTTCGCCCGTGCGCCCAGCGCATGCCGCCGGCCGGCAACACCAGCGGCAGCAGGGAGCCATGAGAGCCGCAGCTCGCACGAGCGGGTACGCCTATTTATGCGCCCGCCCAAGCGCGCAATGTGAGCGCTGGCCGCACTAGGGCACTGCTTGCTTGCTTGCTTGCTTGCTCACTCCGCGGCGTCGCAGCCGGAGCTGGCCAGTGCCACTCTTCCGAGACCGCAGGCGCGTGCGAGGAACGTACACCAGAGCCGGGAGCGGCGAGGATGGGACGGATCCCGTGCTGCGAGAAGGACAGCGTCAAGCGCGGGCAGTGGACGCCCGAGGAGGACAACAAGCTGCTCTCCTACATCACCCAGTACGGCACGCGCAACTGGCGCCTCATCCCCAAGAATGCCGGTACGTACGTCCCGTCCTTAGCGAGCGTCCAATGTCCGCCTCTGAATTGTACGACGTGACCGACCGAGTTCGTTCGTGTGATGGCATGGCACAGGATTGCAGCGGTGCGGGAAGAGCTGCCGGCTCCGGTGGACCAACTACCTGCGGCCGGACCTGAAGCACGGCGAGTTCACGGACGCCGAGGAGCAGACAATCATCAAGCTGCACTCGGTGGTGGGCAACAGGTGGTCGGTGATCGCGGCGCAGCTGCCGGGGCGGACGGACAACGACGTCAAGAACCACTGGAACACCAAGCTCAAGAAGAAGCTGTCCGGGATGGGCATCGACCCCGTCACGCACAAGTCCTTCTCGCACCTCATGGCTGAGATCGCCACCACGCTGGCGCCGCCGCAGGTGGCGCACCTCGCTGAGGCCGCACTGGGATGCTTCAAGGACGAGATGCTCCACCTCCTCACCAAGAAGCGACCCACCGACTTCCCTTCCCCGCGGTGCCCGACATGACGGCGATCGCGGGCGGATCCGGCGTTGCAGGCGCCGCGCCCATCAGCTGCGGGTTCCCGGCGCCGCCACAGACCGACGACACCATCGAGCGCATCAAGCTGGGCCTGTCCCGCGCCATCATGAGCGAGCCCGGCAAGCAGCAGCAGCAGCAGCCCTGGGCGCCGGCCGACATGCCAGAGGGGCTGGCGGGGATGTACGCCACGTACAACCCTGCCGCGCACGGGCAGGAGGAGTTCCGGTACGACAACGGTGCGGTGCCGGAGTACGTCCTGGGGGCCGCCGGCGCCGGCGACGCGGACCAGGGCACGTCCATGTGGAGCCACCAGAGCATGTACAGCGGGAGTTCGGGCACAGAGGCCGCGCCCAGGCCGCCGGCGGTGTTGCCGGAGAAAGGCAATGACAGCGTCGGGAGCAGCGGCGGCGACGAGGAGGCGGACGACGTCAAGGACGGCGGCAAGGGCGGCTCCGACATGTCCGGCCTCTTTGGCTCCGACTGTGTACTCTGGGACTTGCCCGACGAGCTAACCAATCACATGGTGTGACCAATGCAGTTCGTGCGCCACAGTGGCAAGGATCAAAGAGCGTTTCATCAATCAAGGAGTATATATATATATATACATAAACTAAAAGGAAGCACAAGAACAAAATATTGCCAAAAAGGTTTTATAAACTCGAATAAGGAATATGGAAATCATGTATATATTTTTGCCATTTGATAAGGAGAATGTGAATATAGAACCGAGGAGACCATACAATTTTAGTCTGGACTCCTCTGTTTCAACTCCTCTGTTTCAACCTCAAATTGTTTTGTGCAATTCAACTGGAGTTGTCTGATTCTGTCACTCCAAAGAATTTTTTCCCTATTTTTTTTCCTTTCAATCCCATTTTTAACATGAATTCTTTTTATCTGAAGAAAAAATCAGTAGGAGTATATGATTCTGTGGAAGTGCAGATTACAGAGAGCCCAGGCAAAGTCACTGTGCACCCGAGTTCTCTCTGATCGGACGGTCATGACGAGCCGGCTGTGGGGTTGATAGCATCCGACGGTTACAGAGAGCGCACGCCCAACTTCACCTTCCTCTCCCTGGAATTCTTCCGGAGAGTCCCGTTCCACGGTTTCGCCTTTCCTGTTCCATGGCGGCGGCGGCGCAGCTGCACGGATCGGCTGCGGCCACGGCGGCATATCGCCGGACTCGAGCCTACTCATTTCCTTTCTCATGCCGGTGGCCGCAGAGCCTTCTAGCTGGGTCCCCGAAGGTATGCCTCGGATTCTTCTAGTTCTAAACCCTAACTTGGTAGTCTTGGAGTGTGTGCGATCGTTTTCTACGATGAACCTAGTAAGTATAGGGTTTACCAGGACATTCTTCAAGACCGTGTGGAAATGAGATCCGATCGGATCGTGAAGAGGCGAGGGAGAGGAGTCAGAAGAGGTTGTTTGAGGACTTGGTGTTGGTGGGCATTTGGTCCGAAATTGAGTTCTTGTTTGGCTCGAGATCTATTTGTTACTGCAGTAGGGTTTTTTTTTTTTTTTTTTTTTTTTTTTTTTTTTAAAAGTTACTGCAGTAGGGTTGGTTTATGTACAAAATGATGAACTGAATGCAGTACTGGTGCCTCTGTGTTCCTTCCGGTGTCCTCTGTGTCAGCAAATTTCCGATTCCACCGAATTGAGCTCTTGGCCTCGAGGAGTGAAAAATTTTATCAGCAATCATGTGTCTGTCAGAATCTAGAGCCTAGAAGGACTGTCTTTTGAATCTCCTGTTCTTAAGTGGACAAAATTGATCATCGATCGTGATCTGAAACAGATGAATGTTTTATTGGCTCTGAACAATGTGCTTAATAATATATTATGGATATAGCTGTTGCGATGCATTTTGTGTGTATGTTTTAATTTTTATATTTTTTTCAAAATATTATGATAAGGCGTTGATGTTAGCCGCCATATTAATCTGTGTTCTCCGTGCATTTTGTTTGGCTCAACATGTTTTATTTTCTCCGCAGCTTTCAATTTCTACAAGCGGAGTGTGTATGAAGCCATTTGGTTTGGCTGCTAAACTTTCAACAAAATGTGCCAATGAGAATGCTCGAGTTGAAGAGTTAGATTTACAATCAGCCCAGATGAAGGAATTACATGTGGAGGAGCATATTATTACTCAGAAGAGAAGTGCTAAAATCCATGACTTTTGCCTTGGGATCCCTTTTGGTATGTTTGAGTTTCAATAATGTATAACTTCACTGTGTGCTTAGATGGAATGATGGATATATCATTCATGTATCAACTATCGGTTTTCTGAAAGATGTTTGGCAGCTTTCAAGGAATTAGGAGCTGGTCATAGCATAAAATGTTCAAAGTTGTTCTAAATGCATCGACTGCAAACTAGTTTCGTACTTTCATTTCCTTGATGGCAAAGCTGTTCTAAATTCATGATCTAACATGTTTATTATATAGAGATCTGATGTGGTTAATAATAAATCTTAGACTACTGGAAATCAGCATCATCATTTCTGCTTTCTTGTGCTTCCATACTTCAAACTTGATGACAAATTGTTCCACTGGCCTTATTCTTCTCACGCGTGGCATCCCATATTTCTGAGCAGGTTCAGTATTTTTAAGTTTTGGAAACGTCAACTTGGTTGTCGTTCATGTATCAACATACAGATAAGTGAAATAATGATACTCCATTTGGTAATGCAGGTGGTCTCTTATTCTCTATGGGGCTTCTAGGATACATCTTCTCCAGAAGCACCATAAGTCTTGTCTTGGGTATTGCACCAGGGCTTGCCACTCTGCTACTTGGTACTCTCAGTCTAAAGTTTTGGAGGAGCGGCAGATCCAGCTTCCTGCTTATCTTGGCCCAAGCAGGTAAAATGAATATCATCATCCTAAGCTTTGTATTACAAAGTATCTGAGTTACAATGCAATCACATTGAAACTATGTGTGCATGTGTCCCATTGCTTATCAACCTGCTCTTTCTGTGTTTTTGCAGCAATTTCTGCTTTCCTGGCATGGAAGTACTCTCATGCTTACTTCTTGGTAACTCCTCTAATTCGTACGGAATATAATAGTACAATTACTGTCTTAATATAGTGTTAATCATTACTTCTGTGTGCAGACAAATAGGCTCCTTCCTTGGGGCTTCTATGCTTCACTGAGGTAATTTTCTCTATACTGTCCATCTCCATCCAACGCTGTTTTCCACTTTGGACAAGATCTGATGTTCTATCCTGCTTGAAAATCATGCAGCACTGCAATGGGTTGTTTCTACGCCTATGTGCTGCTTGCAGGAGGAAATCCCCCACCTAAGAAGCTGGCAGCCATTCCACAGCAGTAGGAAGAGGGATTCGGTTTAGGATCAGTGTGGTTTGACCTTTCGTTCATCATGCTGTGTCAGCTAGTATAGTAAAATTTTGGTTGCTTTCCTATGTATATTCTCCAATCTTCGTTCACTTCCTGGTTGGGCCTTTGGTTTTTCTATTCTGGATTTCTGGTAACCTGAAACTCTGAGCAAATAAAGATTCAGAGGACAACAGCCCTGCCTCCAGTGAACATGCTGTTTTCTTTCACATGAATGAACGTGATAAAGATAAGCGTGCTCAGCATTTACTTGATACATTTGAATTCCAGCGGAGAAATCTGAGCTATTTTGCAGTCCCTATGGACGCGTTCAGTTCTAAAGCTAAATGGATATTATGGCATGTTTGGTTGATGTTGTAATTTACCACGCATAAGCTTTGTTTGGTAAACTGTGGCCGTCACAAAAGAGTTTGATGAGCAAAATCCAAGTAACACCTGTGACAAAGTTTTGACACGAAAATGTGTCTATAATATAACGTGTGGGGGACAAGGTGTTACATAACTTTGTCGCGCCTTGGTTGTGGCAGTCAACTAACGGATAAAATTATGGCATGACTAACCTCAATGTCATGACAAGTTATGTTCACAGTTCAAAGTAATCCTAATGTTCTTGTGGAAACTACAACATGCTTATGCAGTCGTTTGAACAAAGATACACACACAGCACAAGCATTAGGTAATCTCTGGTTATGCAGTCGTTTCATCAAGCTACACACAAACACACGTTTCCTGTAAATTTTAGTTTTTACAATAACATATTTTGCCAGGAACAGGAAAAAGGCATGTTGTCGTATTTGATTGAATTGATTTTTTAGTGGAATATTTGATTGAATTGAATGGTTTGCAAGAAAAAGTACTACTTCCCAAAAAAAAAAACAATGTAATTCTCAAGCGATTCCAATATTATTGACGCTATGATACAAAAATAAATATCAATAGGTTAATGATTAAAATATATTTTTATAATAAAATTTGTTTGAGACATAAATATTAATTACTATAATTGTTATTATTGTAAATAAACTTGGTTGAATCCCATAATTACATGATTTTGGATGGAAGGAGTAGGTTTGCAAAAATAGCCCAACAAAGGCCCATCTAGGCCGCTCGAAACCCCCACCCGTCGGCCAGATCAGCCTTCAAACTAGGGTTTACTCCTCCCGCTCCGAGAAAGCAAACAAGCGTCAGCTCCGCCGGCTGCCTCCGCGCTTTCTCCCCGCCGCAGCCGCCGCCGCTCCTTCCCTACGCCAGGCCCGCCAAGATGAAGCTCGTCAGGTAACGACCCGTGCACTTGTTCGCCCGTTGTTGGGATTGGCTCCTCTTTGCCCTTCCTCGCGGCTCCGTTTTGTACGAACCTCGCCTAATTTGGTTCTCGATTTGGGGTTTTGCCGCAGGTTCCTCATGAAGTTGAACAATGAGACGGTCACCATCGAGCTCAAGAACGGCACGGTTGTACACGGCACCATCACTGGTACGCTTCGACTCTAACCTCTAGCGGGGCCGTGGGGAAACCTTTAAATTTGTGCGATCTGGAGGCTTCAAATTTTAGGGGCGTTTGTCCGATGCGTGTATGCTTTACTTTCTTATAAGATCTGTTCAGCTCGATCTAGTAGGTGATGTGATTTGCTTGTGCGCCGTGTTGTTTGCCTGGGAGCCAACTGTCGTTTGACTTAGTTTTGGAGCAGTAGAGTTGAGCATGCCTTTTGTGCACAGCTCTTGTATCTTCTAGTGCCACAAGTCTTTTTAAGATAAAACCATATGTGTAGTTTACGGCTTTACACTATCCCACTGAGACTTGTTTTTTGAGTGTATTCAATTAGACTTGGATTTTACTATTTTGTTCTGCCTGGTTCATAGCCTCTCAGGAGATTTACTCAACCGAAGTTTCTTGTGTAATTTCTTTAATCCCTGTCGAGTGATGACTACTAGGTAGTGCTAGTTGAATTTGTTAATTGGTTCCCTAAAGTTCTAGATCCATTATTGCTAGGGAATGGTCACCTAATCTGATGTCTGTTACAACAATGGGCATTGCATCAGTTGGTATTTCAAGTGCACACTTGATTTTGCAGTTGTTTTAGCTTCTCATGGACTTGAGTTTTTTTTTTTTTTAAAAAAAAAAATCTCTCATGGACTTGTGCCAGTCCCTTTAGGAATTTAATGTATGTGAAACTTTGATGTAATACACTCTTTTTATATCATGATGAAGCTAGTGAGGAATATTGATTTTTCTTCCTAAAAAGGGTTTCTTGGAAAATCTGGTTTGGAATGCTAGCTTACAACTTTCTAGAATTTTGTACTGTTTCATATGGGTTTCATCTCTAGCCTACCCCAACTAGCTTGGGACTAAAGGCTATGTTGTTGTTGTTGTTGTTGTTGTTGTTGTAATGTTTTGGGTGGATAAGGTTGCCTGTAAACTACATTTTGATTCTGGGGGCATGCAAAAGTTCATTATTCACAAGAAAGGGGAATATGCATCGAGGAAGGCTTATTTTAACTTTTCCTTTTCTTTCTGCTGCAACTCCAGAAACCACTGTTTGATTGCAGTTCTGGTCCTTGAATGGTGTACTCTCACAATATTACGATACACACATATTTTTGATAATACTGATGAGATTAATCTAGGATCATGGTTTAGTTTTTACAACATATCCTCTGATTCATGCAATTTTTTTGTAGGTGTTGACATTAGCATGAACACTCATCTGAAGACAGTGAAGCTTACACTGAAAGGGAAGAACCCTGTAACACTTGACCACCTCAGCGTGCGAGGAAACAACATTCGCTATTACATTCTTCCTGACAGCTTGAACTTGGAAACTTTGCTGGTAGAGGAAACCCCTAGGGTCAAGCCTAAGAAGCCAACTACAGGTTTGGTCTTGTCCGCTTTTGTTCTGATTGCGTTGTTACCAGTGATACCAACTGATTGGTCAATGTTTGTTCTATTCAGGAAAGCCTTTGGGGCGTGGTCGCGGTCGTGGTCGTGGGACGTGGTCGGGGCCGGGGGGCGCGCTGAGCTTTATTGTTCCCCTGCTGCTGTCGGCTCTCTTGCCTGACGAGTTTCCCATACAATGTAACCTCTTTCCCTTGCACGCTATGTGAAAGAATGTTGCATTGTTACCCTTCTGATGAACGGGACGAATTATCCCAATCTCAGTAGTTGTTGTGGAGATCACCCTGTCTATTTGGCCTAGCATTCATGCCTGTCTTAGGTTTGCACTGTAGTTAATTCGTAATGACTTGCCCCTGGCATACATATAAGATGCTGCAAAACTATGGATATCTAAGGTTGTATGCTTGTGCTTTCACATGGGGATTATTGATCCGGAGCTATGCCTTGTAGTTGTGTCTGCCTCTGTCTGATCTTTCTTGTGCTTTCACATGGGGATTATTGATCTGGAGCTATGCCTTGTAGTTGTGTCTGCCTCTGTCTGATCTTTAGCTCAGCTTGAAACTCCCGTGGACCGTAGATACTGATTTTGCTGAAGATCTACAATTTTCAATGATATACGATTTGCTGTTGGCCTGCATTGAGTTTTCTGCTGTACTGACGAAACGTGCTCGGTAAAGGAAAGGATGGTTGGATCATCTGAAGCAGTTGGGCTTGAATTGCCATGATTGCTAGCTGTTGAACTTTTGTCTCAGGATGTTTGGGTTTGGTAACGAATGAGCCATTCGTTTTCTTTGTAACGTTTACATGGTTCAGAATTGGTCAAAATGATCAGATCACGAACAGAGATGAGGGTATTAGTGGCGTGACATTGATGTGTCTGGACATAGTAAACACTCACTTGCTCCCTGTGATGTGTACTCTGCGCTTATACTCCGTGCCCATTGCCCACCTTGATTTCTCCCACTTTGGTCAGCGTCACGTGTTGACTGTTGAGTAGCACAGGATACTCCTTCAGCACAATATGATTGTGTTGTGACCCTTGGTTTCTCTTCTAATATTAGGTCAATTGCTACGAAAGCAATATAATCTCAGAGGTACTTTTAACAAACAAATCACTTGATGCAGGTTTTATATCCTTAACGTGTACATAATTTAACTAATCTTGATCAAAATTTATAATTATTTCCCTCTAGTGTTTTTATTGAGGAAGTACTCCTTCCGTCAAAAATTAAATCATGTCCGCCGGTACCCGGTGGTGGTGTCACCTAAAACCTGCTAATTCCGGCAGCATCTACCCACTCCAACCGATCATGGCTATCACTTTCAGGCTTGCAGCAGGAGCATCGTGAGGTGTCCGTTGGCTTGCATCAGGAGCATCGTGAGGTGTCGTTGGTGCGGCGCCGCACGAACCTTCGGCAATCGAGTCGAGTGGCAATCTGTACTGTCGTGCCGTGGGCTGTCTGTCGTGTCGACGACTCCCGAACCAGTCGCGAGGCTGCACACGGCCTGCAAGCGTGTCTCGTCCAACTCCTGGATTGTATTTTTCAGTGCTACAGCCAGATTGTGGATCGAAGTCCGGTCCCTCAAATGCCTGAAAACACCGCCGCCTGATATAGCGGAACCGACCAACCTGTAGCTATCGCCGAATAAATTTGTCGCACATGCCCTGGGTTTACGCTCGTCCCTCCATCAGTCGTCGTCTCCTGCTTTACACGGCAATTATTCGTGCAGTCGTGGAAAAAGAGAGGCAGCCAGCCATGTGTCCGCGGCGGCGATCAGATTCTTGAAATTTCTTCTTGGCATGGCACAAAGGCAAAAGGCACATCATCACTCACTGATACCTCTCATCACAGCTCTACCCCTCGATCGCTGTAGCTTCACCTGTAAGCGATACCGTCGCCATACCGTCGAAGGGACAGGAGCGACAGACACTTGCCTAGCTAGCATATTTCCCTCCGTCGATAAGTAGGAACCCCTGAAATTAATCAGACCGCTGCCCACGCCCAGAGAGAGAGGAGACGCCATGTGCAAGCTCAAGTTCACCAAGGAGCGGGTGGGGTGCTACCTGCTGGTGATCCTGGTGATCGTCCTCCTCATCGGCGTCCTCTTCGGCCTCGGCGTCTTCAAGCACGGCGTCGACAGGTTCAAGGACCTTGGCCGCAACCACACCTGCTTCGACTGCAACACGACGGCCAGGTACCAACTGAATGACTGAGCCACCAGGTCCAGGGATGCCCTGCCTCTGCCTGGGGATCTTGGTCCGCTAAAGCTGTTCGGTGCAAGACGTGCTATAGCTCCTCTGGAGGCAGCATAGTAGAAGCAGACGCTGTAAATTATACTTGATCAGTGTGTAGGTTTCTGTTGTTGCTTGGTGTAGAGTGTAGTAGTAGAGTACAAGTTCAGCCAGTTTCATGCTGATTTTAGCACGAAGTCTTCATTTTTAGTTTTCTGCTTGATTGGATTGTATCTAGGCGAAACTTCATGAGCTTCTGTAGTATTATTCACCAACTGATGTTGACCCTTCTTCCTCTTTTGCTGCCCACTAAAATTCAGCGTCTGACGAGAGAACTTTTACTACGAGCTACCTGCAAACCTTTTTCTTTTTTTTTTCTTTCATTCTTTTCTTTTACATCTCGCTCTCTGCTGCAAGCCTTGTGATTTTAACTAGAGCACTCTTTTAACTAAGACCGAGAAGCAATACCTGCAAACTTTGTTTTTCCTTTCTTTCTTTCTACTCCTTTCTTTTTTTCTATGTTTTTTTAACCTCTTATTTCTTTTTTCCCCTTCTTTTACTTCTTCTCTTCGCCTTTTTTTTTTTTTAGTAACTTTTATATTTTTTCTCTCTCTTTTTTTGGGTACTTTTTACTTCTTAATATTATCTCTCTCTCCGCTGGCCGC